>CM074723.1:199088042-199799709 GCA_037306005.1 Rhinophrynus dorsalis
TTGTTAACTCTTCCAGCCATCCATACTCATGAAATATATCCTAAGTACTTATTTTAGGTGGCATTTGATCACCCCAAATTATTACTCCCAGGAGTACCATAATTTGAAACAGGTGTGTCAGCTATTTAAAATGAGGGCACGTTGTACCTTTTAAAAACAGTAGATGGGGTAAGATTGTAAGACTGGCTCCTTTAGCGACCCCTTCAACATCATGTTTTAATGTTTTACCAAGTGGTCAAGAGATCCCCTGTCATAAGTACTCTAAGAAAGATAAGATTCTCCACTTTCAAATAATAGTACTCGTTTGCCATATAAGCAGAGCCCCCCTCATGTTGAGCACCCCTCATTTCTATATTAATTATAGTGATTACCCTGCATATAACCAAGATTAAGCACCATCATTGGAAAGGGGCACATCTCTAGTTTCCAATAGTGGTAATTTTTTTGCAGCCATGGGGCCCTATCGTTGAATGGTGTCTAATAGGATGCTACCCCAGCTGCTTTATTTTTCTTCCTAGATTTTAATATTTGTTGATTGTGATCACCCATCCTGAATTTCAAAGTGAAAGGCTATAGAATTTCCTCTTTCAGAAGCAGTGGTGGCCAACGTGGGACCTTCCAGATTCTAGAAAACCTAGTGGAGAATGATGGGAGTTGTAGTTTGGCAGCAGCTGGTGGGCCTCACTCTGCCCATCCCTGGTTTAAACCCAGTTTAACTCAATGTAAGTTGGTATTTGTTTTCTATTTTTCATTTGGTTTGCCATAGAACTGCTCCACTTTACCACTGTTTATTGCCTTTTTATGATGACCAAAACATGCACACGTATTTCCCCTTAGGGGTGACCACAAGACACATACTATAAAAAAAACACAAATTACACCAGCTTGCACTACAGGAATGATGGCACACACACATAAAAAAAGAAAAACAAATGTTGTTAGGATAAAACAGTTATATATCATGAACAGAGAGACAGAATGTTTGGTTCCACAGTCATTGACAGGAAAAATAATTGGAGCGGTTGTGAAGTACAACATGAACGATGCAAAGTCTTTGTTGCTTGCAGGAAATTAGGCACAATTTGCAAAACAAGTCTCAACTCCAACTTGCCAGTGCCCAGCGATCATACGTGCCCAAATTTATGCACTGAATGTCATGCCAAAAAGTTAAAAACCTTACTCACAATTTTATTTTCCTAATTATCATCCATAACCAGAATATCTGAATATTTAATGTACATATAATGTGTTTTAACAGGAGGGAACTGTCAAACCATCATATTTCCCCATAACAATGAAGAAAACACATTAAGCAATGCATTGCATACCCCTCTAGTTCTTAAACAGTTAATGAAGTAATAGTAGTCATTTGAAAAACAGTCCAACAGCATACAGACGCTACTTTTAGTGTTATTACCATTAATCTAATTATAAAAGCTACAATGATAGTGTGTTTTATGTATAATTTCATCAATTCTCAGACACCATATGTGGCAACACAAAAGAAAAGCCACTAAGTGACCACCTGTGCTGTGCTTGACATCTGGAGCATGCTGGCAACTAGCAAGGGTTATGTGGGTGAACTCTGGAGAATGTAAAAGGCACAGAGCATTACCCACAGCTTACTGACATTGTTTACTTGCTGAAATGCGTAAAAGGGCATTGCACTGATTGTATTTTTTAATTGATAAAGAATTATATTATTGTTTATTTATATAGTGCCAACTTATACCGCAGTAACTCTACAATAGGGAATAGACATACAAAAACATTAAACTGTACAAAAGGAACATAGAGAAAGGTAGGTGCTATGGGGCGTAAGTGCCTCCGGCCACATGAACTGCCAGTCAGTGGGTGGGAAGTGCTTTTGAGTACCCGGACCTGCAACCAGAAGGGTGGGACTGATGACCTGATGGATGGGGAAGAGCTCAAAGGGCCCCGTTATAACATCCAGTATAGTCATACTATGTGCTATATATCTAAAAGCAAGTGTTGAACTATTCTCAAATAAAACCTCTTCATCATATTTTTAACAGAAAACCCTAGGATGCTTTACAAAGTGTTGGAGACCTCTCTAGAGTCCAAGAAATGTAAATAATAATTTAAATATAAAGGCATTTTTCACTTGGTTTGCTTCAGAATTTCTCCTTATGTTGCCTCCTTGCTTTCTTCATTCCTTGCTTCTTCCCCTAGATCATTGCCATTTAACCCCTTAAAGACCCATGACGGTCCTGGACTGTCATGGAATTCTGGGCTCGGATTCAAGAAAAAAAAAAATGGTCCATGGTCCTTAAGGTCCGCATGTGCACGGCAGGTCCTTAAGGGTTTAATCACCGTTTAAAATGACAATCAGCTTCTTTTTTCAATTTATATATCTAGCAATTACATAATATGTGAAGTCACATTGCCGATACTGTTTTTATTTTCACTTATTTTGTTATATATTTATTTCCCTGAAAGTGAATCCTCTGAATTTCTATCTTCAGAGAGAAAACAGGGATACTGATACAATGCAGCACTATACCTGGAGCAGTAAGTGCTCTGCATGCTGTATTTAAAAGGATAGTAATGCTTCGTAAAATAAGCAACTCCACTTAATCTTCATAGCATTTGGACCATGGAGGGTGTTATTTCAATACTGTCAGAGTTGTAGTCCAAGTAATTGAATGATAAAGTATCCCCCTCCCGCCCCTTTTACCTAGTGTAAGCCACCTCTCATCAGATGTGGAGTCTGGTCTCTTGACCAGACAGATCACAGCAAGGGACAATCTTCTTACTGTGAGCATAAGGAAACCCCTGCTCCCCTTGACAGGTTTTTCCTTATGTTCACTGAACATTGTCCCTTGCTGCAATCCATCCGGACAGTCTTACTGTTCTGAGGTGAGCAGTGACACATCAGTAAAAGGGGTGGGAGGGGGATAATTTATCATTCAATTACTCTTGAACTACAACTCAGACAGTACTGAAATAACACTATCCACAACTTATATATGAATATTAATTGGAGTTGCTTTTTTGTGAAACATTACTATCCCTTTAATTGAATGGAGGTAGGCTTTCAGTCCCTCACAGAAATAAAAATCAGAGAGCTCATTGTCAGAGACAAAGTACTGTTTGTACAATATGCAAAGTCAAAAAGAAGGTTATCTGTAACTTTAAAGAAAACACCTGTTTGTCTATTGCAAGTATAAGTTTGCCTCCCCCCAATTCCTTTGTTTATATATCTCACAAATTCATGAAGGCGAAGAAGAGTGTTGCAAGTGAATATTCCTCTTCATCATTTTTGCTACATGGGGGGGGGATGCCTCAAGGCTCTATTCTGGAGCTGGGGCCTTTTGTTTTCTCCCTGTGCTTAAGAAAATGTATTAACCCAGATTCTAGTATTATTTTTATTGATGATATTCATATTTATATGTCCTCTAACCCCTTAACGACCAGCGGTCCTGGGACGTTTCCATCCCATAAGGACCACTTTGATCTTTGCCAATGTGCCGGTACACGTGACCTGTTGCGTGTATCGACACGCCGCTTTGGGGCCTAAAAGAGATCACTCCAGTCTTGGAGCGGTCAATTTTAGTCCCCGTTTTTACTTACAGTGCTCCCGGTGGAGCGCTGTAAGTAAAAAGTATGTGACGTAGTATGACCGTCATCAGTCCTTAAGTATTTAAGGACCGTGATGGTCATAGTACGTCACGCAGTCCTTAAGGGGCTAAAAATCAAATAGCTCAAATTCAGTCACAGATCTCAGAAATGTAGTTTGTCATATTCCCAACTTGACCTGAGCCAACACTCACTATTACAGTTGATTGAGCAAGAGACTAATATCTAGTAACTTAGTAGACAACCTTTGTGCTATATTTCATTTAGCATTTTCCTTTTGTTACATAACATAATTGACTAAAACCTGTTACTCCATCCTGCAATACAGTAAAAGTCCACCTATTTCTCTCCCAAGCTACCCAGGCTACAATTAAAATGTTCATGAATACTTTTAATCTCTCTGGCATGGACTTCTGCAATTTACTGCTAAATGTTCTGCCTTCATCCCATTTTTTCTCTCCAACAATCTATTCTAAATTCAACTGCAAGAATCTAAACTCTGCCTCTACGCAAAATTGAATCTGCTAATTCTATCACCAGATCTCTCTCATGGCAACATGTCAACCACCAAGTGACCAACAAAGTCCTACGTTTTACCTTCAAAGCCCTACACCCATCAGCAGCCCCTACGTTTCATCTCTTATCTCTAATAATGTTCCTGAAAATTCCATCCATACAGCTCAGAGGTCTCTAATTGTCATACAATACACCCCCACGGCCCTCTCTGGTCTGAAAGATTTTTTACTTTCTGTTCCTTACCACTGGAACTCAGTATTTGTCTCTCTAATTTTAGAACTATCTCCCTCCAGCTTCAAAACTACTCTTAAATCTAGCATATACAGCTCTAGCATAATAGTCATCTGAACTCCACAACCCTTATATCTATGTCCTTAAGTCTTCTATTACCCATGTAAATGACTAGTTTTGACTTGGGCATCTTTCCTATTGTTTTCATGAATCTGGAAATTAATGTTATCTCCACCTTTATTTGTTATGTGTTCTCCTGCACTGTACTGTGTATGGAGCCATTTAGATAAAATTATGCAAAAAGACACCGGGAATGGTATGCTGTCTGCATTTTCTCACATGTCGCATCATTCAACTTTAACAATGAGCCTTTTAACAGAGGAGCACCTTGCATGGTAGAGTATATGGCAAGGCCAGTGCTAAGATAATGAATGAGACTAGGCTAAGAACCTCTTCATTCCAGAGAGGCATGGGTGGAATTTGCTCAAGGTCAGGTGCCAAAATTATATAATAAATGTAAAAAGAATGAATCACAAGTAAACTGAAACACATAAATAAGATCTAGATAGGAATTTTTGGGTCAAACTATCTCTGAATATAGCTAATATATCCAAGGAGGCTGAACAAAAGGATCCACAAAAGGTATATTAAAATGCAGCCAAAATGTTTTGTTAGACAGACAGTACCAGGAGCTTGCATAATTTGCATCTAAAGTATCAAAGCACAAAGCAAAACCTCAACATTCTTCATAGGGCTTCCATTCATGAATGCATTGTTTATAATACAGATATGTGTCCAAAACTAGAACTAAAGTTAATGGAAATCCTATAAATGTTTTTGTAAGATTTTGGAGCCTTCTGTAACCACATAACTGCACTGCTCATCTACACCACTCTGTTGCAAAAAGCTAGTGCAGGTCTATCTTCTTTTCCAAAGATATCAGTAATATCCACATCGGCCCTAGTAAAGGATGGCTACTTCAGTATCACGGTGCCCGTGATTCTGTCTGAGCGACATTCTTACTTCCAGGTTTACCTTGGCTGCTTCTTATTGGCTCTGGGTTATCAACCCCTGCCAGGGCTTGCCTTTATATACGCCCTCCTGTCACTATACTGGTGCCCTTTCATGGTGTTCCTGACCAGACGTTTGTTGCTGTGTTCCCTCTCCGTGTATGATCCGGTTTCGTCTGACCTTGCTCCTGTCTTCGCTGCCTGACTTGTTTACGACCCGGCTTGCCTGACTATGATTCCCGTGATCGATTCCGTTGACTACTGCTCGCTGTGTACCGAGCCAGGCTTTGGCTGACTACCGATCTCTGTGTACCGATCCAGGCTTTGGCTGACTACCGCTCTCTGTGTACTGACCCAGGCTTTGGCTGACTACCGCTCTCTGTGTACCAACCCAGGCTTTGGCTGACTACAGCTCTCTGTGTACCAACCCAGGCTTTGGCTGACTCTGATCTCTGTGTCTATCCAGGCCTTGGCTTACCTCCGCTCTCTAGGGCACCGTCTCTGCATTGGCTACTCGCCTAGCATTAGCTTTGCGCTAGTGTCACTGTTGCCTCCGGTCTCGTATCCTATAGCCATTTGCTCTACAGTTGCCGGTTGCACTACTATACAGCCTGTGTCTCACTGTTGCCTCCCAGCCTGTGCCTTAGCAGTCACTTGTGGTTGCACTACCTGTCAGCCTGCTCCTATCCGTTGCCTCCGGTTGCACTACTAGATAGCCTGTAGCGGTTATCTCTGGTTGCACTCTATACAGCCTGGGCCTCACTGTTTCCTCCGGTTGCACTACTATACAGCCTGTGCCTTAGCGGTCACCTGTGGTTGCACTACCATTTAGCCTGCACCTTTTCGTTGCCTCCGGTTGCGCTAGATACAGCCTGTGCCATACAGCTATCTCTGGTTGCGCTATAGCTACCGGTAACTTCCCCGTTGCCTCCGGTTGCGCTGCTGTACTGCTTGTACTCACTATTGTCTCCAGTTGCGCTATACTTAGTCTGATATTACTGTTGCCTCCGGTTGCGCTGTTCTATCTGTGCCTCACAATTACCTCCGGTTGCACTACCATACAGCCTGTGCCTATTCCAGTTGCCTCCGGGCATAACCTCCGAGTAGTGATTTGTGCCATCACGTGGGCTGCCTATACCTGGTTCTGGGCAAGTCCGGTAGAGCTTCTGTCTCCCTGTTCCATTGAGGATTTCTGCCCTGCAGTACTTACCTCACCTAGGGCTCCTCCTGGCCAGTACTTCTGAGATTCTGTTCCAGTCCTACATTCTGCACTACTGTGTTTTGTACATACCTGTCTCCATTGTACCCTGACCTGTGTCAGATCCAGAAGAGCTTATCCTCTGTCTGGGTCTGGACCTGTGAAGGGCATTTCTGTTCTTTATTATTTAATATTTACCTTAACCGGATTGTCTGAGCGTTCATTAAAACCGTGACATTCAGCTTCTGTGGCAAGGGTCAAGTTATAGGAAACTGATTCTAGTAGGTGGAAAATGGCCACACATGCTATCTTGAACTGTAGCTCTTGGTCTGCTGATGATCATGAACCCACTGGACTCTGGATATGCCTCCATGCAATTATATATTTTTTAATGAAAGTATACACTGAGATTATCTTTGATTTTTAAGGACGTCCTGGGTATTCATTTGAGCTACCTCAGAAGAATGAGATGCTGCGTTGACCTTGCTGGGATTAGAGTCTGCAACCCTTCAGTTTCTACCATAATGTTTTTAATTTCTTCCCCCATCTCTTTCCTCTTGCAGTCTCCCTTCCTTCCCTTTTACATGTCCCTCAAATTGAATCTATAGTCATTCTCATAGTCCCACAATTTCTCTTGTTATTTTTAACCTCTCTCTCCCATTCCCTCTGTCTTTCCGGTCTCATCCTCCCCCTGACACTCTCTCTTTATTTGCTTGTTTTTTTATTCCTATATTTCTTTCTACCCTGTCCCCTCTGTTTCACTTTCCTTTCTAGACATTCCTCTTTGCTCCTTCCCTCCTACAATTTTTGACAGAGGTTGGTGAGACAGAATCAGATAACTATAATGGGATGACTTGAGAGTATGTGATTTTCTGAAGGTGGTTTTGATTAATATGTAAATTCTTTGATGGAGCTGGTGACACTGGGAAGTCTGGTGGGCTACTTTGTAGTCTGATTGAACCTGATGTTGCTGGTAGAAGAAAAAAATAATGACCACGGCACTCTGTCGTGTTCCCATGGAAAAAAATCCACAAAAACATTGTTGTTGTCTGCTTTTTCTTGGGAAAATCCACTTTAAAAAGAGTGATTAAAATCAAGTATTTTTCACCCACTGGTCAAAATTCTTTGCCATTTTTTCAATGGCTAGAAAGTTTCCGCCCATTAATTTACGTGTTTTTTGCTACAAAAACGTGACACACTCCAGGAAGAGAAACACAATAGAAGCAGCTACAGAGCGAGGTATATGTACTGTCAGGGCCGGCCCTTACATGAGTCCCGGTGAGTCCATGGACCCAGGCGGCACTTTCACAGGGGCTGCAATTTGCCATCAAGTAAATAACTCTTGTTAGATACATGCGTTATTGATATGCATAAAGATTTAACAATTCAAAGTCAAGCGTCTATGGGAAATGCAGCACTGCTTCCAAGAAAATGTACCCAGCACAAAGCAGTTGGGGCAAAATAAAGACTACAACTCCCATCAGGTATTGCGCCTGTCTGTGGTTCCCTGTTCATAGCCTTGTTTATAGGTCGGTGAAGTTTGGCAGGGAGGAGTAGACACGGGATGCCCAGTGAGTAAGAGGAGGTCCGGGTGTCATTGCCGGTCAAGTTTGCATTTGTGGGTTCAGTCTGAGCTATTGGAGGATATTGCTTCTATACCTGCTTGCGCCCCATTAACCCTTTTGAGTGCTGGTACCCTTCTGGCACTCAAAGGGTTAACATTATTGCACTCAGCTTCTTAAGAAAATGGAGTCAGATCCCCTTCTGAATTCTGTGGAAAAGAGCTGGTGCACTAACCCTGACTTCTTACTAAACCGAGGTCCTGCTCCTACTCTTCCACTGGCTCATCTGTGATTTGCTCTTTGGAACAGGGGGACCCCAGAAATCATCCCCATTATGGTGAGGACCCAATAGATCACTTTATGTAGGACTTGATAGCGGTACTTTGCCATACTCATATAGTAATTATAACAATTATGGGGTAAACCATGTGCATCATAGGGGATCATGGACTCTCCCATTGGTTTAAAGAAACACTAACACCAAATGGGTTATATCATTTTTAAATTTCATTTATTTCCTTCTAGTATGTTTAAAAAGCTAATTATGTTAAATGTCAAACACAAGAACTACTTTATGTTAGTGTATTTTCAGTCATTAATGACCAAAGAGTTGTGCAACATATTGCATGGCAATGCGTTGTTCACTCCTTTGGTCTTTATAAAGCTAAATTGCGCAGTGCATTGCGTACCCCTCTGGTGTGCAAAGGGTTAAGCAGGGGCAGCCCTTACATGGGTCCCGGTGGGTCCATGGACCCAGGCGGCACTTTGACATGGGCGTGGTTTGGGGGGCAGCATTCCATCCTTGGACCCAGGCAGCACAAAGTCTTGGACCGGCACTGTGTTCTGTGCTGTTCTCCTGTGAATTTTTGCAAAACTGAGGCAGGAGAGGCTCATAGTGACTGCTATCACTGTGAGAAAGTTTAAAAGTAAAAAAAGGAGGAAATGGAAGGACCCTTATGTGTCTACTGAGTCTGAGGATGAAGTGAGCACTACAGAAGCAATTCTGGCCAGTCCCTCAAATCACCCTTAGGGAACTTGGGGAAATTAATGTCAAAGAAAAGGGTAGTAGTGAGAGCAGGCCAGGTCAGCTGCCTGTGCCTGTTGCCAGACATGCTGCACCTGCTGCAGGACATCTGTGCCTACTGTAAGGTGTGCTGTGCCTACTGTCAGACCTGCTGCCCCTGTTGCCACCAGTGCTGTGTCTGCTGCCAGTACTGCCCCTGCAGCCACCAGGGCTGTGCCTGCTGCCAGTACTGCCCCTGCTGAGACCAGTGCTGCGCCTGATGTCAGAAATGCAGCCCCTTCTGCCACCAGTACTGTGCCTGCTACCAGTGCTGAACCTGCTGCCACCAGTGCTGAAACTGCTGCCAGTGTGTCTTGTAATACTCAGGAGTGAGGAAGGAGAAGATGATGCCAAGTGTGACAGCAGGGGACCCTAAGTCACACTTTCCATCCCCAAGCAGTCCCACCAGTGCTATTAATACAACTAAGAAAGTTCAGCAGCTTGTTAGCGTTAGGAGTGAAGGAGGTGGTAATCATCATATTAATATTGACTGTTGAGGAGGAAGACTCAGGGGCTGAAATTGATGTGGTTGGTGTTAGTAGTAGTAACAGTAATGGTGAAGCAGCCGGTGGGACTAGTGTTAGGAGAGTAGTAAGGGAAGCAATTGAGTGTGTCCAGACTAGCAGTCAAGGGATCCTACACCATTTCTCTGACCCTGGGAGTCCCCTTCCGCCCACATCATTGTCCATGTGGAACATGATCCTGAAGAAAACAGAATTGTTACCACTGCAATAATACCACCCCCACCAGGAGCACAAATTGCATGTTCCTGCTGCTAGTGCTGCCAGTCTGCCTTCTTCAGGTCAACAAGAATTGGCAGGTGTGACACTAGGGGACACCCTGTCACATTTCTCATCACTTCCTCCAACTAGCAGTGAGATGTCTTTAACAGAGCATCAGCAGCAGCATGGAGGGACTAGTGGTGGTAGTGATAATGATTGTGGAGAAGCTGGGGTAGAAGAGACATTGATGGCCTTTTTAGCCCAAATTGAGAAGGAATGGGAGACAAGGATGAGGATGGGCATCACCACCACCACTATCAGTGCGCTTTTGGAATTTGCAAAGTTTTCTACTGCTCTAATTCCTGCTGTTGCTGAGTTGCAAGGGCAGCAGGATGATGAGGAGCATGCTAGTGTACCACAAACCCCTGGGGGCGAAGTGGGAATGGGGTCAATAATCGTGCAATCGTTCCCTAAAATATAAGTGTACAAATCTGTCTTCAAGGGCAAGATATAGGCCAGGATTTTTAGGATATCTCTTATTAAGCAAAGATGGATAAACAGGGGCTTATTCAGTTTGGCTATCATCTAATGTTCATGAAGTATCCTTAAATCATTACCTATATAAATCTCTTGAAGGCAGATTTGAATACCCCTGCCCTAAAGAGATAGGAGGAGCACAAGTAGTAATAAGTGAGGACTACTTTGTGTAGCAAGATGTTGGTAGTAAAAAAGGCAAAAGTACATGTGGAAAAAAAATAATCCAGAAAAAAGACAAATTTATAGTAGAAGGAAATGTTTGTTATCAATTATAGCAAAGATTGCCTGGAGGCAAAAATGATCAAGAAGCCAAAACACCAGCATGATACCTTCATAAGTAACTTGCTGACATTCTAAAGAAATATCATATATGAGTAGTATGGACAGACTGCAGACAGTGAGGTGTTGAGATGAAAGTGAAATTGTTCCTGCATGTGACTGGAAGATCTGGAAAAAGTAGTTCTGGTGAAGTTGCAGTCAATATATATTCAAATATTTGCACACTGACTGAAACATGCAGAAAATGTATGATATACCAAAGTATAATTTTTATGACAGAACATCATGTCCCGTCTTGACTACTGTAACTCCTTACTAATTGGCCTGCCTCTCACCCGACTAACCCCGCTACAGTCCATAATGAACTCTGCTGCAAGACTAATCTACCTCACTCATCGCTTCTCTAACACCACACCCCTCTGTCAGTCCCTACACTGGCTCCCGTTAGCATACAGAGTAAAATTCAAAACTCTGGTGCTAACTTATAGAGCCCTCACTAACACTGCACCCCCCTATATTTCATCTCTCATTTCCAAATATACTCCCGCCCGCCATCTTCGCTCTGCACATGACCTTCTGCTCTCCACAGCTCTTATCACATCCTCCCACTCCCACCTACAGGACTTCTCCCGTGCTGCACCTTAGCTGTGGAATTCCCTCCCCCGCCCCATCAGACTCTCCCCCAGCCTTCAAATCTTCAGACGCTCCCTGAAGACTCACCTCTTCAGGGAGGCCTATCAACTGCCTCCATAAACATCATCACCAAGATTCACCCCTTGCACGGACTACTGCACTCAACGGCACTTCTCACTCCCACCCACTGACTGGCAGTTCATGTGGCAGGAGGCACTTAAACGTAATAGCACTTACTCCTTCTGTATCAAACCTACCTTCCTCTAGACTGTAATCTCTCACGAGCAGGGCCCTCTGATCCTCCTGTTCTCCACATCTGATTGTACTATTTAATACCTCTGTATGTCTATTCCCAATTGTACAGCGCTGCGGAATTAGTTGGCGCTATATAAATAAAGAATAATAATAATAATAATAACATCAGTATCATACAGCACCATGAAAAAAACCCATATTTAGGTATCACTCATTGTAATAAAGATCTGAGAATTAGCATTATTAGTTAATAATCTCATTAATTTGTTTGACATTAAGCTACTTATTTCGTGTGAGACTAGCAAACCTTACTTCAGTAGCAGAATGCTGTTAATGTCAGTGTACATTAATGTTGTATGTAATATATTTACAATAGCATAAGCATATGTGTGATGATATAATCCCTGTTATGACAGTGTGACTGTTGCAGGAGCCAGACTTCCATATTAGGTTCATATTTTAAATAGTGAATCCCGAATGGCTTGTACTACATAAGAGAGCTGTATATAATCTACTTTTTTTTCTCCTACTTTAAAAAGGAAAAAGAAGCAATATTAAGATAGAAGATAGTAGTGAGGCTGGTGTTCTAAGGAGAGCTGGATGAATTATGTAGTAGGAAGGATAGCTACTTCTCTGGTTGCCATTTTGTTTATACTCAGAATGGCTCTATATTTCCAGTAACCAATTCATTGAGTGTATGACATGAAATCATATGGGTCCACCATAAGAACATATAATCATGTGCCTATAAAGACAGGGCCAGATTTTTCTTTATGCAAAATAGCTAAGTCACCTACTGTTCAACAATCTGAGGGGTGATTCAGCCTTGCTGGCCAGATCCACTGTAGAACAATACAATCACATGCCCCTACACCAGATATGCAATCCTAGTTTATGGCAATGCTGCTATGTCCAATTTGTAACCAGTTAGTGTATCCCTGCAGCGGCTAGCTTATATAAGAACATCTTTTTCTATTTGTATGTTTTATGTTATGGATATTTTCATTGCCAAGAAAGAATGAATTGGATTGGAGTCAGAGTCTTGGGAGGAATAGGGGTGTGGCCATGAGCGAGCATGTTCCTGCCTAGGTGCCTGAGATGTAAATCATGCCTTGTATATAGATATATGTGTAAAGTTGTATGGTCTCAGACAACAAAAGCACTCATGTAACGCACACAATTATTATTATAAATTGCAATTAACAGGTGTAACAATTGCACATGGGGGGGGGATGCACATTTCCATTTATTGCTTCCATTTATTTAAATTCGATGTTTAACCTCTTGAATATGAGTGGTCTCTAGTACATTTTTAATTTCCCCTAATGGTACAGTTGGTTTGTTTCAGAATTTCTACTCATTAGCTTCCTGAAAAACTTACTTAGTGTTTACAGCTTTTGTCTACTTAGTGGCATGTATAATTTGATTAACTGCATGCTAAGGGGAGTTACTTATCCTCCTTTCTAAAACAGGCACTGGAATCAATTTCCTAGTGCTGCCCTGCTAAACACCTAGCTTGATGAAAATTCTCCTCTAAATACCACTTGCTCCAAAGAAAGGGAAGTGCAGGAGGGTATGTGCATTTTGGGGCATTCCATTCTATGTACCTTTTGTACCCTTTTGTATTCTTTTATACATTATTGACATCCTCTCAACAGGCTGCAGAGGAAACTGATGAAACTATTATTCATTTCCCTGTGCATGTTGTAGTTGAAGTGCTCGAAGACTGCTCAGATTTAAATCTTAAAGTGAGCCTGTTACCTACACAGCTTTTAGTATTGTTAAATATTTCTGTTTATACTGTCTATAACTTTTTTGTTTCACAAACTGGTTAATAGTTTTAGAGATATTTGATTTAGTAGATGGGGAACCTAATCTCAGCAGAACTATGTTCTCTGACTTGATAAGATAAAGCTGCGTAATTACTTACTCACGTGTCCAAAACAATGATCTCTCTCCACTTTCCTTGGATGCTTGGGAGAGAAATAATCATGTAAATTCTTTCAAAAAGGAAACTCACACTGAGGGGAGGATTTGGAAAATTGATAGGTCCTTAAGGTCTAAGCACTAAAGATTTCATTTGCTCTATCATATAGCAAGGGGTACAGCACAGAGTAACACCTTAGCTCAGAAAATGAGTGTGTTGGCATATTCATGGATTCCCCCTGTGTAGCAAATCAAGCATTTAATGTTTACAGCACAGTGTGCACCTGATTATGAGCACAGGAGACAAGAGGCTGATGGCAACGAAATTTAGAAACACAGTAACACAATTTTTCTTTTTGAAGTTTCTTTATTTTCAGCTCCATGCAGAACACAAGGAATTTTGAAAAAGAAAAACTGCAAAATTGCTACATCTGTAGGCCTCAGCAGGTTTCCCCTGTGATGTTTCAATGTGTCAGTCTAGCACTGGTTCTATATAAAACATAATTCAGTAGATTTAAGTCCAGAAAATCCATAAATGTTTTGCAGGAAGACTACCCCGTTTAGAAAAATAAAGAACAAAGTTCCAGAAGGAATCATAGTGTGACTAAACAGAGGTCAATACCAAAATAAACTCATTAATACGGGGAAGTTTTGTTGATTTTTCTTTTTCTTTTAGATTTAACAAGTTAGAAGATCAGTGACAAGCTGGAGGAGTGTGATTCCAAATTATTCATCTTCGGGGAGTGAGTGTGGGAAATTAATTCCAGCATCTGCTTTTCCTTGGTGTCTAAAGATAAACAAATTGTTCCTACCAGATAAACGTGACTCAGCACAAAATTTCTCCTCCTTCTGAAATAAACTAAGCAGTACTTTGTCACTGTTCACCCACCCACTCACTCTAATATCTAACCAAGATGACAGCCCATACTCCCTCAAACGAATTTATAAGCATGTTTAAAAATATAAATTATAAATTTAATTATAAATTATATATAAACATAAATTAGACTTCATTCACCTTAACCCCTTAAGGACCATGTGACGTGCCAAGACCATCATAGGTTTTTTCTTCCCTTAAGGACCGGTGATGGTCCTGGCATGTCATATACTTTTTACTTACAGTGCTCCTCCTTGTGCACTGTAAGTAAAAACGGAGTCTGAAATTGACCTGTCCAAGACCAGAGAAGTCTCTCTCAGGCCCCTGCTCAGTGTGCTGGTACACATAACAGATCATGTGTGCCGGCTCATTGGCATACATCAAAGCGGTCCTTAAAGGAAGTCTGCCCTGACCATACTATTTAGTTGGTTGAACTGAAATGCTTTTCCTTTTTCCATACTTGACATAAAGAGAAATTGTTGGGGATGTACAAATATAATTTTCTTTAACCCTTTTAGCGCCAGTATTGACTAGGGCATCCATCTGGCACTCAAAAGGTTAAAACAGGTACACAAACTGCTATTGTGTTGTGCCTTCTTGCCTACTAAGCTATTTAAGAAGAACATTTTCCTCTTTACATTATTTGTAATAAGAAGCGAGCAGTATGCAGTTTTTTATTTGTTCCCTATGATATAGTTGGTTAGTCACAGAATTGTACTAACATCCTTCTGTGTTTTCAATAGACGCACTTAGAATCTTGTTCTTTATCTTCATTTGGTTAATTTTTAGACATCAATATCCTGTAATAATTTCCATTCTTAAACCTCCTGTCATGTTCAAGCATATGTTATCTTAATACATTTTCATTATAATTTTCACATTTTTAGGATTTAGCAGCATTTGACTGATAGGCAGTAAACAAGAAAGAACATTAAAATAATCATTCATACAACATTAGAATAAGTAAAAGGAATACTTGTACACAGAACAAATATATCATTTATATGGGGTAGCCTAGTGAATGCCTACTGTTAAGTAGCAGATGAGTAAAAGGCAATAGAAAGGAAGTATAGAGAGAGGAAACACATTTAGTATGTAGTTCCACAGAGAGATTAACTGAAGAAAAGTTTTCTTTATCAGGTGTTCCTTGAAGCCAGATAATGAATGAACCAGGATAGCCAGACTTCTGTAAATTTGTTGACTCTGTAGTTAGTCATGGCACAGAGCCATTACATTTGATAGATATGTTTGAGTTTAGCATCTGGACACCTGAATTTCAACTTCAGATAGTTTTCCACAATAGACATGCAAAAGTCCATATAGACATAAAGGATTATACAAATTTTCTTATGCATTACATCCTCTGCATCCCTACCAAGGAACGCTATCTGAGGTGTTAGGTGAAAGTCATTCAGCGGAGTCAAGTCCATTATTCAGTTATTCAGCCTGTCACCAGGTGTGGAACAGTATAGCACAGCTCGACCATATATGGAGAAAGCTGCCTCTTATTTGACAAACCTCCAAAGCAAAATATAAATTGTTTTTGTTGCCCATTCTATGAATCTTTTGTGTAGCATTCTATGCATCTTTTGTGTAGCATCTTGTAGGCTGGTACTTTAAAACTGACCGACCCTGAGCTTCTGTGCGAAACCATAGTTTTGGGTCCAGCCTTCATCTGAAGGAGGATGGCCCAAGGCAGAGGAACTACTACCTACAAGGAACTACTACCTACTAGCAGAAACTTGAGAGTGGATCATAGGTTTGAGGCTTGGGATTGGTGACAGCCCCTAGCATTCCCATGCTGCGGTTGAAAGTGAGATAGAGTTGCTGACCATGAAGCCAGATGTCTTACCCAAGGTGAGAAGGGGCTGGGACCAGGATGGGTGTAAGAAAGAACTGTAAACTTGGTAGGTAGATCTGGGATTTGGATCCAATCTGCAGACTGATGAGGGGACTGGACAAGTGGAGATAATACCCCAATGGAATGGAAAGTTGAGATTAAGACAGTTCTCCACTCTGACACACAGAAAGGGTTAATCTTCTCTAGTGTTACAGATAAGCTACTCCAATGGATAGGGCTCTGAGACAGAATGACAACAATAGATGGTGTGATGATCGATGAGTAGAGAAGAGAGGAATAATATGACTAGACCTATAGATGACATGTTGGTTGGTGAGCAGACCAGTGGAAAGAGTAAATTAATGATCTACCCTCTAGTTGGTGTGCCGGTAGATGGGCAAGCAGCCACTCAGAGCAAGATGAAAAATGCTTGGGAACAGACCGGAGAGGAGGCAGGCACAGACTAGTAAATAAGCCACAGGACTGGAATGCTGCCTCCAGGGGTCAGAAGAGAAACAGGAGTGCATTGCTGCTGATGAAACTAGAAGCAGGACTGAAATGAAACAAACAAATTCAAAGACAAAAAATCAGTCTGGAGCTGTATGAGATACAGGAGCGGTGTACCAGAGATAGTAGTCTAAAGAAAAGTGGAGGTCAGCAACAAATAATCAGTCTGGAGATTGGTGAGGAACAGGAGCAGCAAACAAGAGGCAGTGGTCAGGAGGAAAAACGAGGTCAGTAACAAGTAATCAGGAAAATTGGGGTGTCAAAACGTAATACAGAATCAAGGTCTAGAAGGCCTAGGTCAAAACAGCAGGTAATACATGCTGTCTATACTGTACAGCAGAGACAGCAGCTGCCCATATTTAACCCTTTCCGTGTCATAGAGAAGAGATGTACACTGCACATCCCTGTGATCCTTAAAGGATTAAAATAACTACTGAAGGAACAGGAGAAAAACAGTAAGGAAAATGAAGGAAGCAGTAGAACTGATAGACTGGTAGCATAAAGCATACTTAAAACTTTGAAGTGAACAATGTATTGTAAAGAAACATGTTTATCAATTATCTGCCAATCTAAAGGATTATATTACATATAATTTGTGTATTTCTCAATTTATAGATTGCTAATCTTCTAGACCCATGTGTGCTTCAGTGTGTGTGTGAGGGGGGGGTGGCATATCCTTTGCTCCAGTGCTGTGTTGTTTGGTTACTCTGTCTATAGTGCAGACTTTCTTATACCGAGTTGCCTCCTCTGTCCAATATGGTCTTTAATCACAAGACATTGAACAGAGCAGGACAGAGAAATAATTTATTTTCTCTGTAATACAGGCCAGCGATGAACAAGACTTCAGTCTGCTGTTTTGGCCAAATAAAACTTTTTAGTGCCAGGGAGATTCACAACACGTTGCTTTGCAAAGGGCTAACTGTGATCATGGAATTGACATTCAGGACTAGTTGCTGACTTCTTGGTCATGGTTAACTTGGCCATAACAGCAGACTGAAAGCATGCTCAACTCTGCAATGTACTGAAGAGAGCAGAAATATTTGCAAAGTGAATTTCAGAAAGATTTTCTGAGGCTTCCCTGGTCTCTCAGTGCCATCTGCCTTGTGAACTGCCTGATAATCAGACCAGAGAGAGAGAGACAGAGTCTGAGTTGCAGCACTTTGACTAACTTCTTCAGTGTGGAGACAATTCCAAATTTCGATTTGTGTCCCCCATCCCTCTTCCTAGCCTAACATCCAATTAATAGAGCATCCAATTCCCTCTCCCAGACCAGGCATCCAATGAGACTGGGGATGTAGGCTAGCCATACACCCTGATTATCACTTGCTAAATGCTGTCAGGATTCAGGACTCACCATTTGATTGGCTCATTTGATTTATAATCATGGAAGTGGCTGTGCCAGAGAGTAAGCTGGGTGTACATATAGTGTACAGTTTGTTAAATAAAATAAGAGCCCATTCATGTGGGAGAAAGATCATATTTAAGCTGTGTTAATATAATTTAATATGATCCCTTGGCTCTCTATATGTAGTATACCAGATAGTCATGAAATGCACTGAAACAGGTAGCTATGTTTGGATCATTATTGTCCACCCGTGCTGGTGGAGTACTTGGTCCTGAGATCTGAGGAGATACTCTCTGTTTCTTTACTGGACAAGTGGGGGGAGCAGAGATGATTTCAAAGTTGTGGTATTGCTGGCAGAATGTAAGGGATGGCACCCATCACACATCACCAGCATTTCAACCACTTTGCATACTAATGAATGTATCCTGTACCCCTCCCCTTGCCATATGTATCTCCATCGCCAAGGTAATGTACTTACCTATCATTGCCAGACACACATCGCCATAGCATTACCCCTTAGTGCATCTCTCACCACATCTACAGAAGGACGTTTAATAAAATTAAGGCTGTTCGAAGAAGAGCCACCAAAATAATTCAAGGTCTTCATAACACAAGGTACCAGAATAGATCCAAAGAACTTAATATGCACAGCTTGGAGAAAAGGAGGTAGAGGAGTGATATGATAGAAACATTTAAATATATTATGGGTTTTTAATATATAGTTCAAGAGGCAAAACATTTTCAGAAAAAAAGATAATACTAGAAAAAGAGGCCATAATCTACAGTTAGACGGTGGAAAATTCAGAAGCAATGTGTATAAGTTCTTCTTTACAGAAAGAGGGATGTACTCATGGAACAGCCTCACAGCAGAGGATGTAGGAACAAATGATGTTAGGGAACACAACAATGCCTGAGATAGACACGTGTCCTTGCTGGGGTTGCAACCATGTGTTAAAGATACTGTCTGAAAACCAAATTGTCCAACCCTGGTTGACCTAGGGTTAGACCAAGATGGGCATACTGTGTAGTGGTGAATTTGGCTCTGCAGACTACAGATGTAGAAGAGGAACCACTATGCAGATAATGTCAGGACAGACTAGAAAACATAGAGGTAAATTGTGTTCTTCACTAGTGGATGGAGTCTAAATGGAGATCCATGAGGAAGCTGTGAAGGTTGGACAGTGTTTACTTGTAATGGAGGACGGTCTGTCACTGGCCATCAAAAAGGAACCTGTGGAAGGCAGACAACTTTAGCTGAAAATGGGTAAATAGTATTTCATTGGTGAGCCACGAGGAAGCACTGAAAGGCGGACGGCATCTCCTGACAATGGTATATGGTCTCACTGGTGATCCATGGGGAAGCTGTAGAATGTGGAAAGCTTTCAACAGCAGTTGTGGAAAGGAGTCTGACCCAAGCCAGCGGGTTGAAGCTAGAACTCAGTCCATACTTGTGAGGTACAAGAAGAAGACAAAAATCATAGTCAGGAACACAACAATGGTCATAACTGAGATCTGCAAACAAAGGGGAGAACTACTAACTAGGAAGAGGCACATACAATGAGCAAGGAGCTCACTGGAAACAGAGAGTCTTAAAGGACCAGTGGTCAGTAGGAAAGGAGGTATGTCAAACAGGTCAGGAATGGCTGTGACAGTCTGTGAAGTTAGTCATGGGGTTGCTTGTTCTAACATTCTATCAATGTGTGATATAGTTTTAGTCACTGCAGCCTTTAATTCATCATGGAACACTTTTCATAGCATCCAGCATGTGTATAATCTGCTGCTGAACATTTTGTAAAATGTTGTTAAAGTGAGCTAAAATCAACGGCCTGGGGCCAGAGTATGCAGAACCATTGTGTACAACCACGGGTGATAATGTATATTGCTGTATAGTGGGGCTGAGTTGTTTATGATAACCAGTTGTGTTATTTATTTAATAGAGCAATAAGAAAAGATGCATAGAGGGTATCACTTTAGGTGTTCCCTCTTCGTTTGACAGTAATGCTTTTCCCCTACACATATCCAGTATGGTATAACCAGAGATTGTTAGAAAGCACAGGTTACATAGCAGGTTTCCTGTTGGTAGCAGGGGCTAGTGCCATTCAAGCACTGAGATGTAGGGAGAGGCTTGTGAAGGTATTGATGCATACCAGCATCCACTTGCCCTCAACCAAGAACAGGGATGGTGCCATCTCCGAAGCTCTGAGTATGTGGTAGGCAACAGTGTCTGAAAATTCCATTTATACTTCAGATGGTAGACAGCTGGATGCGGGGTTCAGCCCATGGTTCCACATCTGGATATAGGGTTTGGTCCATGCTGTCCATAGCCATGTACAGGGTTTGGTCTGGCTGTTGGTCAAGGGCTCTGTATTAAGGGAGGAGGAGGATCCTCCAAGGATAAATAGGTGAAACCCAAAATTAATAAAGGTAATTTAATATTTTTAATTTAATAAAGCTGCTTCATCTTTATTTGCCACCATACTCTGTATACATGCACTTCCTTTGGAAGGCAGCCATCCTTGGCAGATATATCTGTGCAAGTTCCTATACCATCAGAGTGATTAACTTCTTGGATTCTAATGAAGTACCATCTCATTCCTTCATAAGGTCTTCACAAGACTTTTCTAGCAATGAGGATTTTTATTTTAAAATAAAAATTGAAACATTAGTGCATAATTGTAATTATGTTAAAACTGACAGTGTGAAAGGCTGTTACTTAACACTCAATTCTATTAATAAACATTTAAACATTGTGATAGAAATCTTTTTTTTTATTGTGAAATATCACATTCAGGATTTCTGTAATGTTATTTTTAGGAGTCATTTCCAGTGCTTTGATTCAATCACATGTAATGTTTAAAACTGATAGATGGAGCAGGATTATCACCAGAGGTAACAGGCCACCTGTGCTGCTCTAATCTGATAAGAAATTTCCTCGCATTAGCCTCAGGCATTTAAAGTGCTTTTGAAACATCTCTGCACATCTTAATGTCATGATGTTTGCAGGTAAATAATGTTTCCGTAGCTGGAAGGAAAATTCATTGTAGGTTCCAAGGGTGATAGCAAAATGAATATGATTGAATTAACGGTGCTAAAATTTGCGATGACTGGTCTGGCAGATTATTTCCTTTTTTACAGTTTAGTTGAAGTTGAAATGCTAGAGCTGGAAAACAAATGGGACATTATATATCAAGCTAAGGAGGTCCAAATCTGGAGCAAACCAACTGTACTATGCACTCGAGAGTGAGACCTCTCTATCATTCAAGGAGTTAAAACTCCCATTTAACCCATTGAGTGCCAGAGAGGTAAGCAATGCATTGCAGAGCAATACGTTGTGTGCCCCTCTGGCACACAAAGGGTTAAATCAGTGAGAATTTTTTACGCAATGTGTTATAGTTGGTTTACTCCATAATTGCATCGCTTAATGAATAAGGCCCATGGTGTTATGATGTTTCTTTACATTAATTTATGCGGGACCCATATAAACTAGACTTTGGATGTCTGTGAAAGTAAAATGGAAGCAGACACCTTGCAATCCCTGGCCCTCACCCAGTTCATGTAGGGGTGATTACTTAATTTACCTCCTTGAAGACCAGAGGAGTATATGATGTATTGATAGCACATTAATTGTTATGTGTTGCTCACACTGCTTCTTAAACAAAGCATTTACATATTTTCGTCATAGAATTTGACAGAAGACAAGAACCATTTGATCCATGCAGTCTCCCTATTTTCCTACTCTAAAAACCACAAACCTTATTTGGCCCTTGGTCTTGTCTTATGTTCAGGTAGCCTTATCCCATGCATTCTTAAAGGGATAGTAATACTTCGTTTTAACTTTATTTTATTTTGTAGGCATTAAAAAAACATGAAGAATGATATGTCTTATCTCTCAAACCTTTATGGTTTAAGAGATATTCACAAACAAAGTATCCCCCCCCCCCGTTCAACCAGATCAGAAGGGAGGTGCCCAGGTAGACTGCAGAGAGGGACAATCTTCAATTAAGATAAGGGAAAAAGCTGAAAAACTTGTCAAGGGGGGCAGGGCTTTCATTGTTTTCATACAAAGAAAATTGTCCCCTTCTGTTATCTGTCTGGTCATACAACCTCATTCACATCTGAGAAGAGATGGCTTACACTAGGAAAAAGGGGCGGGAGGGGGAAACTTTGCTTGTGAATATCTCATAAACCATAAAGGTTTGAGAGATAAGACTTATATCATTCTTCATGTTTTTTAATGCCTACAAAATAAAATAAAGTTTATACGAAGTGTTACTATCCCTTTAAATTCCTTCACGGTATCAACCTCTTCCACTTCTGCTAGTAGGCTATTACATTTTCTACCACCCTCTCAGTGAAGTAAAACTTTCTTACATTAGTTATAAGACTCTGTCCCTCTAGTTTTACACCATGATTTATTGTCCTGACATTTCTAATCCTTTGGAATATATTTCCTTCTTATTTTGTTGAATCTCTTTATGTATTTGAATATAATTTAATGTTTGTATAAAACACCCTCTCTCTCATCTCTCCTCCAATTTGTTTATGTTCAGATCCTTTAGTCTATCCTGATAATATATATCTTGTAAGTCATTCACCATTTTAATAGCCTTTTACTGAATTATCTCCAGAAAATCTATATTCTTAAGAGATCTCCAGTACTGTACACAATATTCTAGATGATGGCTAATCAGGGATTTGTAGTTACATGAACATTTCACTCTTAATGCTACTAATGCCTTTAGATATACAACCCAGTGACTTACTATGGAAATGTTGCAGTGGTTATACCGTGTGTTAAAACCACATTTTGCCTGTATCAAAATGGAGATGTAATAATGTCACTGTAAATAGTGTCTCCTGACCCTGTTCAGTTTTGATTCCTGAATAGTTATAAAGCTGGTGGGGTTGTGGCAAGACAACTTAGGTAGGCATGTGTACGGTGGGAGGTGTCTCTGTGAGGGTTCAGTTAACCTGGAGATCTGTAAGTTTCCTGCTGTATTGTCCAACATGCTGTTTTTCAGCCTTCCCTGTGAAAAGTAGCACTAAAGGGTTAAACTTTGGACAGATATAGATTTAGCATTGGCCTATTTAATTCTGCCACTGTTATCATTCACTACCACTATGCTGCTGGTGTCGGAGCAGCGTAGGGAAGTTGTGGGTGTCGGTTTGGGGTAAGAAGGTAGATGGGATTTGGGCAGCTGAGTTGCGACATTTTGAAGTGGCACTTTTAACAATCACCATGTAGACAATGCAATTCCAATAGCATACCCAACCCAGTAACCTGCTTTAATTCATTGTCGCTTTGTTATATTGCCTGCCTACCTTTAAGTAATTATAAATAATTACTCCCAAGTCCCTTTCCAATGTTGTTAATATGCTAGCTCTATGAATAGCCATGCTAAGTGGGAAACATGTAAGATGATCTAGATCTTTGCAGAACAATTTCTGTGTCATTATGGATTATCATATTATTTCTGCATGTCCAGTCTTATCCTGATCTTCTAACAACCAACCTTGTTAAACTGTCCCACGGATAGTCACAGAACCACACATGCACTGTCTGACACCCTAGGCTTGTTCCACTTGGCACTGGTAATCACAGTACTACACATACAGTACCTGACACCTGTCCTTGTTCCACTGTCCCACTGATAGTTACAGAACCACACATATACTGCCTGACACCCCAGCCTTGTTCCACACATGGACTGACATTCCAGCCTTACTCCATTGGTAGTCACAGATTCAGACATACACTGCCTGGCACCCCTGCCTTCTTCTACTGGTATTCACAGATTCATATATACATAGTAACATAGTAAATTAGATTGAAAAATTCCATCAAGTTTAACCTTTTCATAATAACACAGAGAACTGAGAAATATCCTGTTCTGAATTTAGTGCCATCTGCAAATATTGATATGTTGCTTTCTATATCTATCTCCATGTACTTTATAAACATGTTAATAAGCAGTGGACCAAGTACTGAACCCAGAGGTACTCCACTCTCACACACTGTTCCCAATCCCTCAACTAGTTTTCCATTCAATTACAAAGGTTATCCCCTACCCCCAATTGCAAAGTATAGATATATTCTACATCAACTGCCTTACCATTAGGGGTGGGCGAAATCTCTCGTCATGTTCCCGTGAGAAATTCCATGAAAACCACGTTGTTGTCTGCTTTTTCATGTTAAAATCCGCATTAAAACTAGTGATTAAAATTTTTGCATTTGGCAACATTTTTCTAATTTTTTCAATGGCTAGAAAGTTTCCTCCCATGGATTTACGTGGTTTTCGCCTTTTCGCTATAAAAATGTGATGTATTTGTGAAAGTCAAACACAATAGAAGCAGCTACAGAGCGAGAGACATACTGTGCTAGTCTGCTGTGATCTTTTGGAAAAACTGAGACAGGAGAGGCTCATAGTGACTGCTATCACTATCAGCAGGTTTAAAACTGATAAAAGGAGGAACTGGAAGGACCATTATGTGTCCACAGAGTCTGAGGAGGAGGAGGAAGTGAGCACTACTGAACCAATGCTGTCCAGTCCCCCTAAATCACGCCAAGAGATCTTGGGGAATTTAATGGGAAGAGAGGGAGAAAAGGGAATGGGAAGGGAGGGAGGGAGAAAAGGGCAGTACTAGTAAGAGCAGGACAGGTCAGCTGCCTGTGCCTGCTGCTAGATGTGCTGCCTCTACTGCCACCATTGCTTCCCCTGCTTCCCCTAGCACTCTGCCTGCTGTGCCTGCTGCCCCTGTTGAAACCAGTGCTGTTCCTGCTGCCAGTGCTGAACCTGCTGCCACTAATACTGTGCCTGCTGTCAGACGTGCTGCCACTGTTGCCAGTGCCACGAGTGCTGTGTCTGCTGCTAGAGCGGAAGCTGATTCCACCAGTGCTGAAGCTGCTAGTATGTCTTGTAATACTCAGGAGGGGGAGGAGAAGATGACACCAAGTGTGACAGCAGGAGACCCTAAGTCACACTTGCCATCCCCAAGCAGTCCTGCCAGTGCTAGTACTACTACTACTAAGAAGGTCCAGCAGCTTGTTACTGTTAGGAGTGGAGGAAGTAATCAGATTCATCAAATTACTAGTGACAGTGAGGAGGAAGACTCTGGGGCTGAACTTGATATGTGTGTGGTGTTAGTAGTAGTAGTAACAGTGATGGTGAAGCAGCCGGTGGGACTAGTGTTAGGGGTGTGGTAGGGGAAGCATTGAGAGCGTCCAGACTAGTGGTCAAGTAAGCCCACACCATTCCTCTGGCTCTGGGAGTCTTCTTCCCATTCCCTTCACTACAGTGTCCAAGTGGAACATGATCCTGAAGTTAAAGTATTGTACATAAGGCCTCATGCACACTGAAATCATTATGAGGAGACTGTCACTGTAACTGAAGCAGTCAGTTTCTACCTTTCCCCGATGGTTCTGGACATATGGTTGTGGCTACAGTGATCATGTGCCGGCGGAGCCATATGACAAAGGCACATGTGATCATGAGTAAGAGAGAAGTAGAGAACAGAGCTGCCAACTCTGTAGATGGCCAAAGAGAGAGGTATTTTTAATAAATGTGGAGGTGCTGGAGGCAGGACTGGTTACAATTTTATTGGCTGAGTAGATTTGGAGTGCAGGCTTTCAAGACCATTCAGACATGTTACAGAATGAAGCTTGTGTGCTTATTCATAGTAAAAGCCCAGTTCTTTCTGCCCTACCAATTCTCAAAATGAAAATATTAAAGTCTGCTATCACATGGTTATTAAGAGATATTGAAAAGTTATATAACCAGTCCTCAAAACCTACTTACAATCTCAGTAGACAGGAAACACTGGCAGTCAAAACACTTGAAAATAACATAGAAATCGTTATTCGAAATGCAGATGGGGGGTACCTGTGTGCAGAACACTCAAGATTACACTAAAGAAGCATTCCAAATTCTAGATGATGAAGATAACTATAGTAAACTTCCCAAAGATCCAACTCAGGATTTTATTTCTAACTTGATATCCTTCCTCTTAACTGCTCTTCGATCCCAGATAATTACCATATCTGAATACAGTTTTTAATTTAATGAGTTCCCAAATATACCCATCTTTCTTCATGTTCTGAAACTACACAAATCTATGACTAACCCCCCAGGCAGACCAATAGTTTCTGGCATTAATTCCCTTATAAGTAAAATGTCACAATTTGTGGATTAATTTTTACAACCGCTGGTTACTACACAACCCTAATATTCCAAGGATATCATTAATCTCTTACAGGATATGCAGGATTTTGTTTGGAATGACAATTTCATAAGGGCCACTTCTGATGTTAGTAGCCTATATACCAGTATTTCCCATACATTAGACATTGAAGCAATATGTGATACTTTTCGTATACAGAACTCTGTACCCAATGTGCAAATTCATTTTTTAGCTCAATGTATCCATTTTTTCTGTACCATAACTACTTCCTGTTTCAGGGTCATTTTTTTTCTCAAGAAATCAGCAGTAGCTATGGGCTCAGTTTTTGTTCCTTCTTACACCAATCTTTATATGAATTGATGGGAGGATTTATTTGTTTGTAATAATAACCCATGTGACTAGTCCATTTTCTAGTCATATTGTTTGTTATAAAAGATATGTTGATGATCTGATATTCATTTGGCAGAGTACCCAAAAAGTTTCCATATGTTTTCCCATATGAATTCTAAACAGTTAGGCTTACTATTCACCTATACTGTACATAAGGACAGGATAACATTTTTAGATGTTCTTTTATATCATGAGGATCATATTGTTTTTTCTACTAATTTTAAAAAGCAATGTAAGGAGAAAAGCTAATTGTGTGCTCATAGATGTCATCACAAATGGTGTATCAACAATATTACTTTTAGTTGGTTTCAGTGGATTAGGCAAAATTGTTCCTAAGATGAAGATTTCTGAGGAAGAAATTTTCAGAACTGGATATCAAAGGACAATGGTAAAACAGGCATTTTAAAAAAACCTTTGCTATCAATAGAAAAGATTTATTGATATATAAAGAAAAACAGATAAACGTACCCAACTTGAGGCAAAAAATTAATTACAGTACTAAAGCACCACAAATTCAACATATTTTAGAAAAGCACTAGCATATCCTGATTCAGGATTCTGTATTATACAAAGGACCGGTAGATAAACCCAAAGTTGAATTCAAGAAAAATAGTAATATAAGAAATCATGTAGCACCTAGTGATATGCATCACAAAACTCAGATTAACAATACTAGCAATTCCTTTCTTCCAGCACCAAAGGGTATGTACAGATGTGGTAAAGCCAACTTCAGTACTTTCACAAACATACCAAAGTCTAAGCAATCATCCTTTACATCAGTGGTCACAGGGAAACAATACCAGATAAAACATTTTATTAATTGTTGTAGCACATTTATAG
Source organism: Rhinophrynus dorsalis (assembly GCA_037306005.1). Lineage (NCBI taxonomy): Eukaryota > Metazoa > Chordata > Amphibia > Anura > Rhinophrynidae > Rhinophrynus > Rhinophrynus dorsalis. The sequence goes on from CM074723.1 coordinate 199,115,552, forward strand.
TTTACTTAATCACGTGTGACGGTGAGCTCTAGTATGTGTGTAGAACTAAAAGGAAACTCAAAAGAAAAACTCAATCAAAAAATCAAAACATATCAACAGTCTGGAATCACAGTCTTTCCAAACAATGCATTTTCAATGCCAACATAAGAACATAAATAACCATTAATCTTATAGAGCATGTTTTCCTCTCTCGCAGAGGAGGAAACCTTTTACGAACACTAAGGCAGAGAGCGATAGACCATCTGGATTTTTTAATTAAAAACTCTGAACACATCAGGAGGACTTAAAGTGGAACTACCACCCCACAAAAAGTTTCCCCCGAAGAATTACCCATCTGGCGACTAGCTGCTCAATAGTACTAGTCACCAGAATTATTACCTTCTTCCGGGACAGATAGCCAGGAAACAGAGCAGACATCTTTGCATAGTGACGTCTGTGTGCCTACGCTGTCAGTCACAGTCTGCTCTAGGAGGCGTTGCTAGGTACCATATGGTACCGGAAGGGACTGACGGCGCAGGAGAGCAGAAGTCACTATGCAAAGATGTCTGCTCTGTTTCCTGGCTGTCAGTCCGGGGAGCAGCAGAATTTCTCTATAAGGATTTAATAATTCTGGTGACTAGTACTATTGAGCAGCTAGTCGTCAGATGGGTAATTCTTTGGGGGTGGTATTTCGGGGGTGGTAGTTCCACTTTAACAATGATTTTGATCTTGTGGCATTTATGTATGTGAGAAATGGTTCTCCCCCTTTTTTTTATTTGTCTCACATTATCTCCCTTACCCATCAGGTGCTATTCTTATCAGTGTTACAGAATACTTTTGTACATTTAGACAAGATACATTTATTGTATATTTTTATTGTACATGAATAGCTAGTTTTTATAAGATATCATATTGCAAATGGTGGTTCGTACCTAATGATTGACTTGTGTCCCATTGTTGGCAATGCATCATAATTTTTTCTGCCATGTCATGATGTTATTTTTACTTTTACATCTTATTACATTTTTCAGCTTTTATCTGTTTATTCATGACCCATGTACATTTTTTTTTTTTGGAATTTCATCAATTTATTGAGGTTTAAAAGTAGTACAAACATAGCAAGAACACACAATAATGTACTTGAAACAATGCAAATAACAATGGAGTAAAAATAGTCCATTTTCGAAACTTAATATTGTAGAAGATATTGTAGAAACTATGGTACCATGACCAATATAGTAAAGCAATCATCAATGGTTCCAAAATAGACTTAATAAAATATAACACATGTCAGAAAACAGAGACTCGAAGTAAAAGACAACTTTCATTGTTTGGGGAATATCCATATTGGAAAGATATATCAAAAACAATCATCAGTGTTTCGATTTGTTTTTTTGACCCATGTACATTTTTATTGCCTGTATCTATAACAATTTATGGTTGTTTCTATACAATTATTTTTATATTATTCGCATATTTGGTCCTTTCTGGTTATTCAGATCATATATTTTGTCAGATCATCAACATTTGTTCATTCAAATATTCCCCTTTTCCTTTTGGGGTGATTTTCTGACAACATACATATATACATATTTTTTTCTGCAAATGTTGTTTGTTTTTTTATTCATACTTTTACTTGTATTATCTTACATTATCATATATGTTTTTATCTTATTCACGTGCATTGTAATTTCATTTCTGTTATTTTTATTCTTCTATTACTTAAGGGATGGATATATAGCTGGATACAGATCTCCTCCGATTGTTCTTCTATTGCGCTCCCATAGCATTGGTCCCTCCCACACCCCTGGGAGAATCCCTCTTTCCTCTTTCGGTCTTGCCCACCACCCATAGCTTACTGCTATAAAACACTGTATCTCTGCACCCTTGAAAATATTTTTTGGTGGCAGCAGTCTTCCTCTATATATTATTTGCCTCATCTGGACCTGCTGCACATCTACCAGATGGTTGACTTAGGAACACAGTTTGACAGCTACCAGGGGAAGGGACCTCTTATATGCTTCAAGCACAAAATGGGCAGAATGTAATTGCATACATTGTATCTTTTTAAACTTATTTTGTAAGAAATCTACTACTTAGATCAGATTTTACCTTTTTTGCGTATTTTATGTTGTGCTTGTTTTGTGCTATTTTCATGATACCAGGTACAATTTTACATAATGAGTGCAGAATACCTTCCATTGTACAACATGCCTGACAAAGAGACCCAAGTGGTATTAAAATCTTGTTATCTAATATTCAGTTAGTCAGTAAAGGGAACAATTTGCACTACTCTTCTCCTGCTTTATCTCCAGCTAATACAGTATCACTCTTTACCTATATCCGCTGAAATTAATTCTTATTTTTTAAATCTACTGCTATTTTAATACTATATGTATCGGCGGTATAGGAACAACTTATGACCATGGTTATAACCATGACAGTGACTTTATAGAAATCATTAGATGAAGGTGAAACCCCACAGATTTCTTTGGACCATGTATATTAATTTTGACGGAACAAAAACTCTTAGAAAATCACTTAGACCTACAGCATCTATGTGAATGCATGAAGGGGACAAAATAAAGGGCACCACATAAGATAATACATTCAGGCTTACTTGCAAATATCCACACACCAGCCTTATAGACAGGTACTCACAAAAATCAGTGTCCACCACACACATATATGGGTGGAGGATACAATCATGTAGAGGAATTTAATCTTTGCGTCCACCCAGGTACTACAGCTTATTTTGTCTCCAGTGCCCTGCACCTTTGATTCCCTCATGCCTGGCATCCAATAGGGTGACATTTAAGCCAAAAGAAAAAAAAATAACACAGCAAGGGCTCTCCATCCAGAAGAAATATTAAACACACTAGTGTATCTTTTTTTTTTTTTTGTAATTCAAAGTTTATTTAGATTTTACATCAACAAGGAAAAGACATACAAGGTAGTGTAGAAACAGAGAGACTCATCAGGGCCAGGGCCCGTAAAGCGAATAACTCAAATCCCAAGCCCAACACCCCCTAAAAACAGGGATAGAAAGAGAACAAGATGAGAACAAAAAAAGACAGAAAGAAAATACGGAAGTGGGGGAGGAAAAATGGGAAGATTGAAAAGGGTTTAACGGCTCTGCAAGTAGCTAGAGAAAATGGAGGATCAATGCAGTGTAAGATCTGACAGAAGTCAGGAGCCAAGACATTGTCCACTCAGGGTGACCAAACACCAAGGTATGAAGTGGAGGGATTATACTATTATGCCTTCAACTTTTCCATCTTCAAAAGTTGCCAAATATGGTCTTCGAATTGAACCAGCCCCGGCGGGATAGATTTCCAATGGTAAGCACACTAGTGTATCTTAGAGGACTATTTGAACAGGGACAGATTTAATTATTCCTGCAAATCATTTACATAGGTGGGAACTGAATCACCAGCGTGACAATAAATGTGAGTATATGAAGGATTAAACTACTCTAGTGTGTTTAATATTTCTCCAATACAGTGCACCCTAGTCATGTTCCTTTATTGCTTTCTTTTTTTTAATCTATGTTATAAAGCTTTATAGACTGACATGGACTATGTAGGCATGTTATGTTTCTTATTTTAAAAGAAAGCATATGTAATATCATGGAGCTTAATTCTTTATTAAAACAGTTTTGAGGAGCTTAGCCCCAACACTCTTAAGTAGTTCCACAGATTTAAATATGTACAATGCATTTTTGATATTTTCATCATATCTGATTTTCTCTGGGGCCTCTAAATCCAGTTGATCTCTTATCCTGCTTGTTTTGCTCCTTTTTAAACTGAAATATAAAACTGATGATTAATTGGTAGCCTACTGCAGGTAATTTGAAAGAACAGCATGAGCTGAGAGGGTTGGATGGGATCTGAGCAGCTGACATCATTAGCGTAGACAAAACTGAGAGCAAAGCCTCTCACTGTTGCATAGCCACAAATAAACATACTTTTTTGATAGTTTTATGTAATTAAGAGCTGTAAGGGCAAAAAAAAACAGATATCCGATTTATTTTTCCCTTACCATGCTACTATAATTAACTCAGTTTTATCCTACTAGGCACTGCACCTTCAATGGATTCAGACTAGCAACAAGGGTTACTGTTACTGAGCTGAATTCCTGACTCCTACAGTAACAGAAGTCACAAGAGACAAGTAACCCTCTAGGAGTACAAACCCCTGACTTTTTTATTACCAATGTTTTGCTGACATCTTTCTGTGACCTGCCATATATTTATTACATTACAAGATTTTTACAAACACCATTTTTTTTTACTTTTTTACTGTACCAATGGGTGGCAACCCTTTTGCCCTCCCACTTACAGCTGCTTCTGTTAATTTTAGGTCATTTAAAAAAATATCATTTACTGGAGAAGGCACGCAGATGGGCTTATTTAATAAGAAAAGAGTGCTATAAAAAACAATGAGCAAGATATGTGTTGTTCTTTATTTACATTACCATCAATAGTTAAAAAACTCTAGTTATGCTATACAAACATATAGATATAGAAAGATGCTGTTATCCTTATATGATTACAACACACTGACCTGTACTGCTGATTGAGTCTTCCCTTCATCCAGCCATCTCATGGATTCTCTGTGAAACAGCCATCACACGATGGGTGCCTGAAGGGGTGGGCTCAAGCAACAATATAGATCAGTGTTTTGTGATCATGCTGGGAAAACAGCAACATCGCCCAACATTTTTGTATGTCTGTATGTTAGCATAGCATAATTAAAGGGGGTTTTAATTAATGTAATAAATAAACTGCAATGGGTGTCTTGTGCAGCTCTTCTATAGCTCAATTTTATTAAATTATCCTACAATTCCTTCTTAACTTCACAGATACTAGAGATGTCTCCAATGCTTTGCAATGCTCTGGAAATGTCTCTAACATACAAAGAATAGTTAAAAGGATATTGTTATGGGTAAACTTTCATAATTAATTAATCACTGCCATCCAGTGATGTACTAATGAAAAGTGGAGCAAACCAGCTGCACCAGAGGAAACAAACAACATTTCCATTGATTTAAAAGGTGACTTAATCCCATGAATTAATGGACGCACTGCAAGGAATTTCAAAGTCTCATTTAAATCAACTGGAATTTTGGAAACTTTTAATTGTACAATGGTACACTTGGTTTGTTCCATATTTCTTTATTACAGCCTAAATGAGATAAATAAAAGCAAACTGTGACATGTATTATAGCTGTAAACATACATTTTAAAATGGGTTGCTGCTAAATCACATAAATCTAGCAATGTTAAAGGTTCATTTGTTTAGATGTACAGTGAAAGCTAATTGCTGCTTCACACAGGACAATTGCTACATAACTATACATAGACACCAACAAAGGAAGTCAGATTCCTTCCTGTAGCATGATGATAAACATCCTAGCTGTCTCCTCTCTATGGGACTGCTGATCAATATCCTTGAAGGAGAATGTACTCTCATTGCTTCTGTCATCTGCCTGAGCAATGGACTGTAAATTTGTGCTGACAACCAAAGCCTTTGATCTCTCCTCCCCTGCGGATAAGGGCACTGAGATTTGCTTTGTGGACAATAATCTTGTTGAAATGAGTGCTGTCAGGTATAGACTGTAAAACCTTGTTGTTACCATGGGAAGAGTAGAAGAAAAACCACCATCTTAATGAAGAACATCCCATACTACAAGTTATCAAGGATTTGGATTTGGGTTACATTATTGCCTACAGTAATGAAAGTATAATGTCATGTCAGAATCTTAGGATGCCAGTTACACGAGGGATATGAAGATCATATTCCTACATTTAATGCTGTGCTAATCAGATAACTATATCCCTAAGGAGTATACTAAAGAAGTCGTGAAGGTTGCTGACTCTAGACTTCCTTAAATTAGTGTGTTAATTTAACTATTTTAATGCCACAAAGTCAATTATTTGCTCAAACCAAGTTATTATATCATATAACTACTAGGGTAGAAAAATACACAGAGGTCTATTTAACAGAGCTAAAATGTGCAATTGCAAAATTGCTTGAAAGCAAGCAAATCCAATGTGCTGTCCCCAACAGTATACTAACTGAGAAAAGAGTTCCTGTTTGAGGATATATGGTCTTGATAAAGGTCCAGCATAAGACCAAAACTTTGATTATTAAACTTTAGGTTTTTTTTCTTATGGAGTATGCCACAAGTGTTGTTTGCCCATACTTACTGTGTGACAAATAACACCTAAGTGTGCCCCAGGGCAATTACTCACACATGCCTTTCTGTGTCACACACACACACACACACACACACACAAGTTTACAGTTTCTGGTTTGCAAAACAGCCTTAGTGTTTCCATGTCCCCTTCCACCACTCTCAGCACTGACTTGGCCATGATGCTGCAAGGGGGTCAACCCCTCATGTGACCTTATGGCAAAATCACTGCATGAACTATAACATATCATTAATATTTAAATCCTACCATCACCTGTCCCAAAAACATAAACAAACACTGTATTGGGACTACTAAACACTGCATGGATCTCCAAGTGAGCAGTTCTCTGTCTGTGTGTATTGTGCCACCATAAAGTCCATGTATGACTACAGGATACACATAGACATGGCACTTCACACTAGAGGAGCAGTGCACAGTCTACAACATTAGGGACAGTGTTTGTATGCTTGGAAACAGGGGTGGACAGCATTAAACTTCTGCCACTTTAAAGCCCGTAAACAGTTCTGATAGTGGTTTCAGTATGTTTGTGTGTTGGGGGGGATAAGATGCATTATGGGATACCTATATAGGTTGTAGTCCTTCCTCCTCAACCAAACAATTGTGTTTCTTTTTCAGGACTTTCACAATCCCAAATATTCAGCAGTGTCTCCCACCCGCTTTATGTGCCTCCCAGTCCATTTTTAACCCTCTTTTCCTCACTTCCTTGTGTGTCTCTATTGCATGTCCTTCATGTCTTTCCAGCATTCCATTTGGCTCTCTCTCCCTCTATGTTCCATTTATCTGGGTGTCTGTGTGTGTATATTTTTACATGTGTGTGTTCATGTAACACAGAGATATGTGTGAGAAAGAGGTGTATGTGTGTGTGAGAGGTATATGTAAGAGAGGTGTATATGTGTTTCAAGTGTGAGTGAAAGAGGTATGAGTCACACAGGTGTGAGGTGTGTGAGGTGTGTGCTTTCAAAACAGAGGTATGTTTGTGAATAATAGGTGTTTATATGTGTGTATCAGTGATAGAGTTGGATGTGTGAGTCACAGGTGTGTTTGTTATTATGTGTATCATGTGTGTGTAGGATAGAGAGAGAGACAAAAATGTATGTGTGTTTGAGAATGAGTGTCAGAGGTATTTGTGTCTATGGGAGAGAGAAAGAGTTGTTTGTGTTATTGTGACTGTCATTGCATCACATTGTGGCTATCTCCATGTCAGTGCATGCTATGGAAAGCACTGTATGTTTTTTGGTTTTATATACAGTACTGTGCAAAAATCTTAGGCATGTGTGAAAAATGCTGTAAATTAAGAATGCTTTCAAAAATAGACATGTTAATAATTTGTATAAATTAACAAAATGATAGTGAGTGAACAGAAGAAAAAATCTAAATCAAATCTATATTTGGTGTGACTAGGTACACTTGTACAAAGTCAGGGATTGTAGGCATATAGTCAGGTGTATGATTAAACAATTATTGCAAACAGGTGCTACTGATCATCAATTTAATATGTGGGCTAAAACACAATTATTAACTGAAACAGAAACAGCTGTGTAGGAGGAATAAAACTGGGTGAGGAACAGCTAAACTCAGCTAACAAGGTGAGGTTGCTCAAGACAGTTTAATGTCACAAGTCATACACCATGGCAAGACACAGCACAGCAACAAGACACAAGGAAGTGATACTGCATCAGCTATGTCTCTTCCAGGTAGAATTGTTTTAAGGCAGACATGGGTTTCCAGATGTGCTGTCCAAGCAGTTTTGAAGAAGCACAAAGAAACAGGCAACATTGAGGACCATAGAAACAGTGGTCGGACAAAGAAATTTAGTGCAGCAGATGAAATCACGTCATGCTTATTCCTTTCACAATCAGAAGATGTGCAGCAGTGCCATCAGCTCAGAATTGGCAGAAAACTGTGGGATCCTGGTATACCCATCTGCTGTCCCTAGAAGTCTGGTCAGATTTGGTCTTCATGGAAGTCTTGTGGTCATAAAGCCATACATCTGACATGGAAACAAGGCCAAGCAACTCAACTGTGCATGAAAACACAGGAACTGAGGTGCAAAAAAACAGCAGCAGGTGCTTTGGACTGATGCATCAAAATTTTAAATATTTGACTGTAGCAGAATGCAGTTTGTTTGCCGGAAGGCTGGAATGTGGTACAAGAACGAGTGTCTCAGTCAACAGTGAAGCAGGGTGGAGGTTCCTTGCAGGTTTAGGGCTGCATTTCTGGAAATGGAGTTGGGAATTTGGTCAGAATTAATGGTCTCCTCAGTACTGAGAAGTACAGGCTGATACTTATCCATCATGCATTGCATCAGAGAGGCACCTGACTGGCCACACATTTATTCCGCAGCATGAAAACAACCACAAACAAACAGCCAAAGTCATTAAGAACTATCTGCAGAGTAAAGAAGAACAAGGAGTCTTGGAGGTGAGGGTATGGCCCTACAGAGCCCTGATCTCAACAGCATTGATTTTTTCAGGGATTACTTAAACAGTGACAAGCAACCAAGGCTGCCTAAATCCACAGAAGAACTGTGGTTAGTTTGCCAAGATGTTTGGAACAACCTACCTGTTGAGTTCTTTAACAAACTGTGTGCAAGTGTACCTAGAAGAATTGATGCTGTTTGGAAAGCAAAGTGTGATGTTCACTCACTATCATTTTGTTAATTGATAAAAATAAACTATCAGCATGTCTATTTTTGAAAGCATTCTTACTTTACAGCATTTTTTCACACCTGCCTAAGACTTTTGCAAAGTACTGTATATATCTATATAATGATCAGTGTGACAGCGGGTCTCATTAAAGCAAATGTAAAATATCAAATGTTGGTCCATGTGCCCTAAAGAGACTATAAAGTTGACTTAGCTGAAGTGGTCAACACAAGACAGCACACAAGATGAAAACAGTGAAAAGTTCCTTAACCCTTTGAGTGCCAGAGGGGTACAGAACGCATTGCAAAGCAATGCGTTCCGTACCCCTCTGTCACTCAAAGGGTTAATCAAAACTATATATATATATATATATATATATATATATATATATATATATATATATATATATATATATATATATATCAATTGAATGAGTGTCGCAGTAAGTAATAATACCTTTTGTATTGGACTAACATTACATTTTTAGGACAGGCTTTCCAGAGCAACAAGCTTCCTTTATCAAGTCAAAAGTATGTTATCAATTAATTAAGACTCTTTAAAGATCTAAATAGATGAAGTTAATCATGTGTCGGTTGCACATAATTTTTGGGAATTCCACTTGATAAAAGCAACATAAATTGTCTGGGAGGATAAAATCTACAGAAATAAGTGCATTATTACAAATTCTACATAGCATCTGAATGCATGTCACAAAATAGCAGTATTATAATGAAATTATAGGGTGCATTGATATTTCTCATAGTTACCTGTGCTATTAATTACCTAAAAAAAGGGAGGTTAGCAATGTATATTGTGACCTAAGAACTTATATATATGGATCTATTCAACATATGTAGTGACTTTGTAAGTTATTTTTATTGTATTTTTAGCAACATTTCACAGTGTTTAGATGTAGGTTTCTCCTGATCCATTATTTTAATAATATTATATTAACCCGGCAAAGCGCGCATGCGGCCGGCACTTAACGCCCGCCTAACATTTTTTTTCATTTTTTTACACGACTTCCGGGACGTACATATACCTCCTCTGTCCACCTGGGACATCCACTCGGGACGTACATGTACGTCCTTGGGTGGTAAGGGATTAATCTTCCTTACTGGCCCCTTCAGAAGATTCCTCAGAATCTGAGTTGTAAACTATTGTTTTGTGCTAGATAGGCATCCATCGCTTTTTTTGAAAGCAGTTACAGTGACTGCAAGTACAACATTCTGAGACAAAGATTTATTTAGCTTTATCGTCCATTCCTGCCTGTTTTAGTAGAAAGCACCTTGCCTCTAGTCTCAAAGGATGACCACTCATTCTTAGCTCGGCTCTTTGAGTAAATAATTGAATAGTTCTTTGTATTGACCTTGAAAGTGTTTGTAAATGGTAATCATATCACCCCTTAGATGTCTCTTCTCTAATGTAAACAAACCCAGTTTGGCTAGTTTCACTTTATAACTTGGATTCTCCAGTCCCTTTATCAGTTTTGTTGCACGTCTCTGCACTTTTTCCAGTTCAACAATGTCTTTTTTAAGAACTGGTGCCTAGGGGTGGGTGAAAAGAGTGAAAAATTTCCTGTGAAAAATTTTGCGAAAAAGTGAAGATTTTTTGCTTTTCCCACGAAAAATGTTGCCCTTCTGCCTATGCAAAAATGTCCTCCTTTTCTCTTAGTTTAACAAATTTTCTGCCTATGTTAACACATTTTTCACCTATATTTCCTATAGGTACTACATTTCCCACTGTAATATTACTTCATCTGAGGGCTGAAGTTTAGAAATAAGAGGCTGAAAGTCAAAGTTGAGTCCTACAGCAAAATATGGCTTGAAAAATGTGTTAGCATGCAGAATGCATTTGTCCTTTGCCCACAACACTGTCTTGCTTAAGTGACACTAGCACATTTTTATTAGTCCAGGACACACAGCCTCCACGAGGCTTTTGGTGTCATAGATCCACCGGAAAAAATCCTCCACTTACATTAGCGTTACCGCTAAAGAACATCTCTGCCAAAGAATACTACATATATTGGATGGCTGAATCCACAACCAAGGGTGGTTCTAGAAATACATCTTCTTAGTGGAGCCACTAACATCTGGACTAAATAAACGGGAGAAAAGTAAGAGGTCGTGGTGCGCAGGAGCACGGAGGACAAAGCTCATTGGTTATCAGGGGAAGGACCTGTTTCAGCGCTAAAAGCCCGAGTAGGGCTATTGTAAGTGCATTACTTTTATTGTTCATATGTTTTAATAATAAATATTACTACACTTAGATGTTTTTTTCCTTTCTGTGTTTGCGCTGTTTTTGAGGTAATCTAGACCAAGTTTCTATAACGGTGGACAAGGCCACCTGTCATGTCTCATCCTGCAGCAAACACTGTTTGGAGTTTCATCATCATCCATTCTCCATTCATCATTATTCATCCATCAATTTGTTTGTTCATAGAGTGAATCATTCGCTCTAACCATTTCATCCATTCCATTTTCCTTTCATCAGTCATTGGTATCTCTGATCCATCATTATTTCTTTTGAACTGTTGGACTTTATTTATATATCATTGCTTGCATGCTATGGTTTACATATTTCTGTGTTTTGTATTTTTATATTAATTGATTATTTCATTTATCTCAATTCAACTGAAGTTTTGCATTATTATTATTTTCATTTTTTATTCTGGGACTTTGGCCACCTGATTGTGAGCGCTTACAAAGTTTTAGAATTGTTTTTCACACATATTTATGATGATATCAAGTAATAAAAAAAATAAAGTACAACCTACAATGTGGTAGATATGTATTTTAGTGGTGGTGGTAGGGGACTGGCATGGTGTGATTTGTGTATGTATTTTTACCTTTGTCATACTCTATCCTCCTTCTCAGATTATTGACACACACATTACTCATTGGTCATAGCAGTGGTCCCATCTGTCCTCCACCTCCTCATATGTGCTGCTGTTAATATATTTGTCCTGGCTTTGTCTGTCATGTGTGGTTTCTGCTACTACTACTACTGGAGCTAGATGTTGATGTAATTCTATTGCCACTACTACTAGGTGTCAAAGGTACAGCACTTACAGCAGCAGCACAAGAGGTACTCATCCTATGTAACACTGTGGATGTTAACCTGTGTTGCTGGGTACTCAAAACAGGTGTGTGTGGCTGAGTGGGACTTGGACTTTGAAGAGGCGATGATGCCGATGATGACTGAAAGGGTGACTGTGTGCTTTTTGACATCTGTTCTTGCCCAGGGTCAGACTTTCCAATGGCTTTCTCAAACAGTTTATAGACAGGCACAGTGCTCCTTAAAAGTGGTGGAACATTCAGCCTTTCTGATAATTAGTGATGATCGAGCACCCCAATGCTCGGGTGTTCGGGTGCTCTGGCCGAGCACCCCCGGAGGCTCGAGTGCTCGGCCGAGCACCCGAGCCCCATTGAAGTCAATGGGAGGACTCGAGCATTACACCAGGCACCCCCTGCTCTGATGAGGGGAGGGTGCCTGGTCCATAGGAAAAGGGCAGAAAATGATGGAAACACCACAGAAATGGTTGAGGGACAGCATAGGGAGGATGTCTGGATGCATCTTGGACTCCAACGTCGCTGCTGGGAACAATGTTTCGCCCGTAGTACGCCATTTTTACAGACTGACCGTAAAACACACAAAAAGGAAGATAAAAACGACTTTAGGCGAAAAATTGTTACCAAACAGTATTTGCTGTATATTTACTTGTATATCATCTGCAAATTCTGCAAAAAATTTCATTGATTTTTCGGAACTGGGGCCATGATTAAGAGGGAAACGTGCGCAGAGGCAAATTCTGCAAAAAATGTCATCGATTTTTCGGAACTAGGGCCATGATTAAGAGGGAAACGTGCGCAGAGGCAAATTCTGCAAAAAATTTCATCGATTTTTCGGAACTGGGGCCATGATTAAGAGGGAAACGTGCGCAGAGGCAAATTCTCCCAAAAATTTCCTCGATTTTTCTGAACTGGGGCCATGATTAAGAGGGAAACGTGCGCAGAGGCAAATTCTGCAAAAAATTTCCTCGATTTTTCTGAACTGGGGCCATGATTAAGAGGGAAACGTGCGCTGAGCCGACCATCTAAAACATTATGGGTGAGGGTCTGCTGCGGAGCTGACCATCCTAAACATTATATGCGAAGGCCCGCTAGTGAGCTGACGCTATAAAACATTATATGAGAGGGCCCGCTAGAGAGCTGACCCAATAAAACATTATATGAGAAGGCCCGCTGGTGAGCTGACCTATACAAAAATTGTCAAACAGCGCCCGCTGGTGAGCTGGCCCTATATAAAAATTATATCCCAGGGTATATGGAAGAGAGTCAACCATATACCCATTTTTTGGGTGGAAGGTGTGAATGGGAATACAGAGTATTCCCATCATTGTAAATAACATATAAAGTCACTTTATGTTCACCCGGGGCTTTCCTCCAGTGGAGTGGAGAAGTCAGGGGAAATCCAGGCCTTGTTCATTTTTATAAGTGTCAACCTATCAGTAGTGATGAGCGAGCACCCCAATGCTCGGATGTTCGGGTGCTCTGACCGAGCATCCCCTGAGGCTCGAGTGCTCGGCCGAGCACCCGAGCCCCATTGAAGTCAATGGGAGGACTCGAGCATTACACCAGGCACCCCCTGCTCTGATGAGGGGAGGGTGCCTGGTCCATAGGATAAGGGCAGAAAAAGATGGAAACACTACAGAAATGGTTCAGGGACAGCATAGGGAGGATGTCTGGATGCACCTTGGACTCCAACATCGCTGCTGGGAACGATCTTTCGCCCGTAGTACGCCATTTTTACAGACTGACCATAAAACACACAAAAAGGAAAATAAAAACGACTTTAGGCGAAAAATTGTTACCAAACAATATTTGCTGTATATTTACTTGTATATCATCTGCAAATTCTCCCAAAAATTTCCTTGATTTTCAGAACTGAGGCCATGATTAAGAGGGAAACGTGCGCAGAGGCAAATTATCCCAAAAATTTCCTTGATTTTCAGAACTGAGGCCATGATTAAGAGGGAAACGTGCGCAGAGACAAATTCTCCCAAAAATTTCCTTGATTTTCAGAACTGAGGCCATGATTAAGATGGAAACGTGCGCTGAGCTGACCATCTAAAACATTATGGGTGAGGGTCTGCTGCAGAGCTGACCATCCTAAACATTATATGCGAAGGCCCGCTAGTGAGCTGACGCTATAAAACATTATATGAGAGGGCCCGCTAGAGAGCTGACCCAATAAAACATTATATGAGAAGGCCCGCTGGTGAGCTGACCTATATAAAAATTGTCAAACAGGGCCCGCTGGTGAGCTAGCCCTATATAAAAATTATATCACAGGGCCCGCTGGTGAGCTGGCCCTATATAAAAATTATATCCCAGGGCATATGGAAGAGGAGGAGGAGGATGAGAAGATTAAGAGTCAACCATATACCCGTTTTTTGGGTGGAAGGGGTGAATGGGAATACAGAGTATTCCCATCATTGTAAATAACATATATAAAGTGAGTTTATGTTCCCCCGGGGCTTTCCTCCAGTGGAGTGGAGAAGTCAGGGGAAATCCAGGCCTTGTTCATTTTTATAAGTGTCAACCTATCAGCATTGTCGGTGGAAAGGCGGATACGCTTATCTGTTATGATGCCACCAGCAGCACTAAATACCCGCTCAGACAGAACGCTGGCGGCAGGGCAGGCCAGCACCTCCAAGGCGTAGAGTGCCAGTTCATACCATGTGTCCAGCTTGGACACCCAGTAGTTGTAAGGCACAGAGGGATCATTGAGGACGCTGACACGGTCTGCTACGTACTCCTTCACCATCTTCCAAAACTTTTCCCTCCTTGTGACACTAGGCTGCGCATCAGGGTGAGGGTGCTGGCGGGGTGTCATGAAGGTGTCCCACGCCTTGGAGAGTGTTGCCCTGCCTTTCTCGGAACTGCTGTGTGCTCCCCTTTTCTCCCCTTCTCAGTTGGCCAAGGTAGCACGTACTCTGCCGCCAGCGTTGTCAGATGGAAAATTTTGGAGCAATTTTTCGACAAGAACCTTCTGGTATTGCAACATTTTGCTTGTCCTCTCCACCGGAGGAATGAGAGATGAGAAATTCTCTTTGTAGCGGGGGTCCAGAAGGGTGAACACCCAGTAATCCGTGTTGTCTAAAATGCGTACAACGCGTGGGTCACGGGAAAGGCAGCCTAACATAAAGTCAGCCATGTGTGCCAGAGTACCAACAGTCAAGATTTCGCTGTCCTCACCAGGAGGATGACTCTCAATCTCCTCATCCTCTTCCTCCTCTTCTGCCCACCCACGCTAAAGAGATGGAACTAAAGTTCCATGGCTACCCTCTGTAGCGGAGGCAACCGTGTCTTCCTCCTCCTCCTCCTCCTCCTCCTCCGCCTCCTCCAATTGTCGCTGAGAAGACGAAGTGAGGGTGCTCTGGCTATCACCTTGTGTAAGCTCTTCCTCCCCCATTTCCACCTCTTCCACATGCAAAGCGTCGGTTTTAATTGTGAGCAGCGAGCGTTTCAGTAGACACAGAAGTGGGATGGTTACACTGATAATAGCGTTATCGCCGCTCACCATCTGTGTCGATTCCTCAAAATTGCGTAAAACCTCACAGAGGTCTGACATCCATTCCCACTCCTCACTTCTGATTACAGGAAGTTGAACGGAGAGGCGACGACCGTGTAACAGCTGGTACTCCACTACTGCCCTCTGCTGCTCACAAAGCCGGGCCAACATGTGGAAGGTGGAGTTCCAGCGCGTGCTCACGTCACACAGCAGCCGGTGAGCTGGCAATTGTAAGCGCTGCTGCAGCTTCAACAGGCCGGCTAAAGCTGTTGATGACTTACGGAAATGTGCACACACGCGGCGCACCTTGGTCAAGAGATCATGCACATTGGGGTAGGTTTTTAGAAATCGCTGCACCACTAAATTAAATACATGCGCTAGGCATGGTACGTGTGTGAGCTTGCCGAGCTCCAAAGCCGCCACCAAGTTACGCCCATTATCACACACAACCATGCCTGGTTGCAGGTTGAGTGGCGAGAGCCACTGCTCGGTCTGGTGACTAATCCCCTGCAACAGCTCTGAGGCCGTGTGCTGTTTGTCCCCAAGGCAGATCAGCTTCAGCACGGCCTGTTGACGCTTCCCCACTGCAGTGCTACACTGCTTCCAGCTACTGGCTGATGGGGGAGTGGCGGTGTGTGTAGAGAATTCGGAGGTGGAAACGGAGGAGGAGGAGCCAATAACGTAGGTGCTGGTGGAAACCCTGATGGAGGTAGGGCCCGCAATCCTCTGCGTGGGTAGCACCCGTGCCATCCCAGGGTCCGAGTCGCTCCCAGCCTCCACGACATTCACCCAGTGTGCCGTCAGGGAAATGTAGCGTCCCTGGCCACAAGCACTTGTCCATGTGTCAGTCGTTAAGTGGACCTTCCCAGTAACTGCGTTGGTCAGGGCACGGGTGATGTTACGGGACACATGGTGGTGTAATGCGGGGATGGCACACCGGGAAAAGTAGTGGCGGCTGGGGACCGCGTACCGAGGGACAGCTGCTGCCATCAGGCTGCGGAAGGACTCAGTGTCCACAAGCCTAAATGGCAGCATTTCGATGGCCAGTAATTTTGAAAGGTGTGAGGTTAGTGCTATGGCCTGTGGGTGGGTGGCTGGGTACTTTCTCTTGCGCTCAAATGCCTGGGGTAACGACATTTGGACGCTGTGCTGGGACAGGGAAGTGGATGTGGTCGCTGATGGTGCTTCAGATGGTACAGGTGCAGGGCGGGAGGTATGCGGGCCTGCGCCTTCGACAGGCGATTGGCCGGCACCGAAAACAGGGGAAGAGGAGGCAGTGGTGTGGCCTGCAGACACAGATGGGCGATCCAGGCGTTCCTCCCACTTACTACGGTGCTTGGATGCCATGTGTCGGATCATGCTGGTGGTGGTGAGGTTTCTAGTGTTCATGCCTCGGCTCATTCTGGTGTGGCACAGGTTGCAAACTACAATTCTTTTGTCGTCCGCACTTTCCTTAAAAAAACGCCATATCGCGGAACACCTACCCCTTGGCAAGGTAGATTTACGCAAGGGGGTGCTCCGTGGAACATTTGCGGGCCGGTTTGGTGCGGTCCGCCTTCTTTCTGTAGCCACACCACTGCCTCTTCCAGCCTGTTGCGGTGCTGCAGATGGCTCACCCTCAGGACTGCTGTCATCGCTCGGCTCTACACCTTCCCAGGTGGGGTCAGTCACCTCATCGTCCACCAAGTCCTCCTCCACTTCCTCACTCTGATCATCCTCCTCAAGTCTTGATCCCACCACATACTCAGTCATTGACAACTGTATAACATTCTCCTCAACAAGGTCTTGAGACGGAAATAGTGGTTGATTTAATGGCAACTGTGTCTCATCATCATCATCATCATCCACTACTTCCTTTGACCTTAAATGCCGTTCACATCTGTCATCTTCTTGAGATTGGGTAGCCTCTAGAGGTTGTGAATCAGGGCACAAGATGTCATGTTCCTCTGCAAGCGTGCTTGGAGAGAGGGTCAAATGAAGGATTGGTGATGAGACGAGCTCCTCACTATATCCCAGTGTGGGATCACTTCTTTGACCAGACCGTGTATGGTGGGTGGAAGGATGATCAGAGTGAGGATTATGTTGACCAGAGTCTTGGCTACTGAGAGTGGACTTGGTGGAAGACAGGGTGGTGCTTAACCGACTGGAAGCAGTATCAGCTGTCATCCAACCGACCACCTGTTCGCAGTGGTCGGACCTCGAGAGTGATGTCCTGCGACGCCCTGTAAAATTACACATGAAGCTAGGTATGGTGGATGTCTTTCTTTCTTGTGCTCTGGCACCAGGCACAGTTTCTCCGCGTCCTGACCCGCGCCCTGAACTTTCAGGATCACGTCCACTTCCCCGTCCCTTTTTACCCGCCTTCTTCATCTTACACAGAATATGTGACTTTAATATTTGAGTTTGAAAACTTAACAGTATTTCTTATTATTCTGCAACTGTACAGAGTACACAGAATAGGCTGTTAAACGGCGGTGAAACACACTGAATGGAATATGTGACTTTAATATTTGAGTTTGAAAACTTAACAGTATTTCTTATTATTCTGCAACTCTGCAGAGTACACAGAATAGGCTGTTAAACGGCGGTGAAACACACTGAATGGAATATGTGACTTTAATATTTGAGTTTGAAAACTTAACAGTATTTCTTATTATTCTGCAACTGTACAGAGTACACAGAATAGGCTGTTAAACGGCGGTGAAACACACTGAATGGAATATGTGACTTTAATATTTGAGTTTGAAAACTTAACAGTATTTCTTATTATTCTGCAACTGTACAGAGTACACAGAATAGGCTGTTAAACGGCGGTGAAACACACTGAATGGAATATGTGACTTTAATATTTGAGTTTGAAAACTTAACAGTATTTCTTATTATTCTGCAACTCTGCAGAGTACACAGAATAGGCTGTTAAACGGCGGTGAAACACACTGAATGGAATATGTGACTTTAATATTTGAGTTTGAAAACTTAACAGTATTTCTTATTATTCTGCAACTGTACAGAGTACACAGAATAGGCTGTTAAACGGCGGTGAAACACACTGAATGGAATATGTGACTTTAATATTTGAGTTTGAAAACTTAACAGTATTTCTTATTATTCTGCAACTGTACAGAGTACACAGAATAGGCTGTTAAACGGCGGTGAAACACACTGAATGGAATATGTGACTTTAATATTTGAGTTTGAAAACTTAACAGTATTTCTTATTATTCTGCAACTGTACAGAGTACACAGAATAGGCTGTTAAACGGCGGTGAAACACACTGAATGGAATATGTGACTTTAATATTTGAGTTTGAAAACTTAACAGTATTTCTTATTATTCTGCAACTCTGCAGAGTACACAGAATAGGCTGTTAAACGGCGGTGAAACACACTGAATGGAATATGTGACTTTAATATTTGAGTTTGAAAACTTAACAGTATTTCTTATTATTCTGCAACTGTACAGAGTACACAGAATAGGCTGTTAAACGGCGGTGAAACACACTGAATGGAATATGTGACTTTAATATTTGAGTTTGAAAACTTAACAGTATTTCTTATTATTCTGCAACTGTACAGAGTACACAGAATAGGCTGTTAAACGGCGGTGAAACACACTGAATGGAATATGTGACTTTAATATTTGAGTTTGAAAACTTAACAGTATTTCTTATTATTCTGCAACTCTGCAGAGTACACAGAATAGGCTGTTAAACGGCGGTGAAACACACTGAATGGAATATGTGACTTTAATATTTGAGTTTGAAAACTTAACAGTATTTCTTATTATTCTGCAACTGTACAGAGTACACAGAATAGGCTGTTAAACGGCGGTGAAACACACTGAATGGAATATGTGACTTTAATATTTGAGTTTGAAAACTTAACAGTATTTCTTATTATTCTGCAACTCTGCAGAGTACACAGAAAAGGCTGCTAAACTGCGGTGAAACACACTGAATGGAATATGTGACTTTGATATTTTAGTTTAAAGACTTAACAGTATTTCTTCCTATTCTGCAACTCTGCACAGTACACAGAATAGGCTGCTAAACTGCGGCGAAGCACACTGAATGGAATATGTGACTTTGATATTTTAGTTTGAAGACTTAACAGTATTTCTTCCTATTCTGCAACTCTGCACAGTACACAGAATGTGCTGCTAAACTGCGGCGAAGCACACTGAATGGAATATGTGACTTTGATATTTTAGTTTGAAGACTTAACAGTATTTCTTCCTATTCTGCAACTCTGCACAGTACTCAGAATGTGCTGCTAAACTGCGGCGACGCACACTGAATGGAATACGTGACTTTGATATTTTAGTTTGAAGACTTAACAGAATGTGCTCTAATCTGCAACTTTGCACACTAAACAGAATGTGCTCTAATCTGCAACTTTGCACACTAAACAGAATGTGCTCTAATCTGCAACTTTGCACACTAAACAGAATGTGCTCTAATCTGCAACTGTGCACACTAAACAGAATGTGCTCTAATCTGCAACTTTTCACACTAAACAGAATATTTTTTTTTTTTTTTTTTTTTGTTTTTTTCCCCCCACACAAAATAACCTGCTTCCCCCACACACAGTAGTCCTAAAAAGGACTTTTGGTTCTTTTTTGTCACAATTTTTTTTTTCCTCCCTACACTGCCTTTCCCTTCCTATCCTCAGCTCTCCCTGGCTCAGACTGAGCCGAACTCGATGGTCATGTGCTATACAGCACCTGACCACGGGTTCTGGCCAGCCAATCAGTGTAATGCCAGCAGCCAACATGGCTGCTGGCATTACACCGATGTCAGAGCCTCCCTGCACGTTTATTGGCTGCGCAGCAGCCGCAAAACGTGCGGGGAGGAGACCCGAACATGGCGGGCGAGCACATGCGGTACTCGTACGAGTACCGCCATGTGCCGAGCAGAGCGATGCTCGAGCCGATCCGAGCATCGGCCGAGCATGCTCGCTCAACACTACCTATCAGCATTTTCGGTGGAAAGGCGGATACGCTTATCTGTTATGATGCCACCAGCAGCACTAAATACCCGCTCAGACAGAACGCTGGCGGAAGGGCAGGCCAGCACCTCCAAGGCGTAGAGTGCCAGTTCATACCACGTGTCCAGCTTGGACACCCAGTAGTTGTAAGGCACAGAGGGATCATTGAGGACACTGACACGGTCTGCTAAGTACTCCTTCACCATCTTCCAAAACTTCTCCCTCCTTGTGACACTAGGCTGCGCATCAGGGTGAGGGTGCTGGCGGGGTGTCATGAAGGTGTCCCACGCCTTGGAGAGTGTTGCCCTGCCTTTGTCGGAACTGCTGTGTGCTCCCCTTTTCTCCCCTTCTCGGTTGGCCAAGGTAGCACGTACTCTGCCGCCAGCGTTGTCAGATGGAAAATTTTGGAGCAATTTTTCGACAAGAACCTTCTGGTATTGCACCATTTTGCTTGTCCTCTCCACCGGAGGAATGAGAGATGAGAAATTCTCTTTGTAGCAGGGGTCCAGAAGGGTGAACACCCAGTAATCCGTGTTGTCTAAAATGCGTATAACGCGTGGGTCACGGGAAAGGCAGCCTAACATAAAGTCAGCCATGTGTGCCAGAGTACCAACAGGCAAGATTTCGCTGTCCTCACCAGGAGGATGACTCTCAATCTCCTCATCCTCTTCCTCCTCTTCTGCCCACCCACGCTGAAGAGATGGAACTAAAGTTCCATGGCTACCCTCTGTAGCGGAGGCAACCGTGTCTTCCTCCTCCTCCTCCTCCGCCTCCTCCAATTGTCGCTGAGAAGACGAAGTGAGGGTGCTCTGGCTATCACCTTGTGTAAGCTCTTCCTCCCGCATTTCCACCTCTTCCACATGCAAAGCGTCGGTTTTAATTGTGAGCAGCGAGCGTTTCAGTAGACACAGAAGTGGGATGGTTACACTGATAATAGCGTTATCGCCGCTCACCATCTGTGTCGATTCCTCAAAATTGCGTAAAACCTCACAGAGGTCTGACATCCATTCCCACTCCTCACTTCTGATTAGAGGAAGTTGAACGGAGAGGCGACGACCGTGTAACAGCTGGTACTCCACTACTGCCCTCTGCTGCTCACAAAGCCGGGTCAACATGTGGAAGGTGGAGTTCCAGCGCGTGCTCACGTCACACAGCAGCCGGTGAGCTGGCAATTGTAAGCGCTGCTGCAGCTTCAACAGGCCGGCTGAAGCTGTTGATGACTTACGGAAATGTGCACACACGCGGCGCACCTTGGTCAAGAGATCATGCAAATTGGGGTAGGTTTTTAGAAATCGCTGAACCACTAAATTAAATACATGCGCTAGGCATGGTACGTGTGTGAGCTTGCCGAGCTCCAAAGCCGCCACCAAGTTACGCCCATTATCACACACAACCATGCCTGGTTACAGGTTGAGTGGCGAGAGCCACTGCTCGGTCTGGTGACTAATCCCCTGCAACAGCTCTGAGGCCGTGTGCTGTTTGTCCCCAAGGCAGATCAGCTTCAGCACGGCCTGTTGACGCTTCCCCACTGCAGTGCTACACTGCTTCCAGCTACCGGCTGATGGGTGAGTGGCGCTGCGCGCAGAGAATTCGGAGGTGGAAACGGAGGAGGAGGAGCCAATAACGTAGGTGCTGGCGGAAACCCTGATGGAGGTAGGGCCCGCAATCCTCGGCGTGGGTAGCACCTGTGCCATCCCAGGGTCCGAGTCGCTCCCAGCCTCCACGACATTCACCCAGTGTGCCATCAGGGAAATGTAGCGTCCCTGGCCACAAGCACTTGTCCATGTGTCAGTCGTTAAGTGGACCTTCCCAGTAACTGCGTTGGTCAGGGCACGGGTGATGTTACGGGACACATGGTGGTGTAAGGCGGGGACGGCACACCGGGAAAAGTAGTGGCGGCTGGGGACTGCGTACCGAGGGACAGCTGCTGCCATAAGGCTGCGGAAGGACTCAGTCTCCACAAGCCTAAATGGCAGCATTTCGATGGCCAGTAATTTGGAAAGGTGTGAGGTTAGTGCTATGGCCTGTGGGTGGGTGGCTGGGTATTTTCGCTTGCGCTCAAATGCCTGGGGTAACGACATTTGGACGCTGCGCTGGGACAGGGAAGTGGATGTGGTCGCTGATGGTGCTTCAGATGGTACAGGTGCAGGGCGGGAGGTATGCGGGCCTGCGCCTTCGACAGGCGATTGGCCGGCACCGAAAAAAGGGGAAGAGGAGGCAGTGGTGTGGCCTGCAGACACAGACTGGCGATCCTGGCGTTCCTCCCACTTATTACGGTGCTTGGATGCCATGTGTCGGATCATGCTGGTGGTGGTGAGGTTTCTAGTGTTCATGCCTCGGCTCATTCTGGTGTGGCACAGGTTGCAAACTACAATTTTTTTGTCGTCCGCACTTTCCTTAAAAAAACGCCATACCGCGGAACACCTAGCCCTTGGCAAGGGAGATTTACACAAGGGGGTGCTCCATGGAACATTTGCGGGCCGGTTTGGTGCGGTCCGCCTTCTTTCTGTAGCCACACCACTGCCTCTTCCAGCCTGTTGCGGTGCTGCAGATGGCTCACCCTCAGGACTGCTGTCATCGCTCGGCTCTCCACCTTCCCAGGTGGGGTCAGTAACCTCATGGTCCACCAAGTCCTCCTCCACTTCCTCACTCTGATCATCCTCCTCATTTCTTGATCCCACCACATACTCAGTCATTGACAACTGTGTATCATCCTCCTCATCAAGGTCTTGAGACAGTAATAGTGGTTGATTTGATGGCAACTGTGTCTCATCATCATCATCCACTTCATTTGACCTTAAATGCCGTTCCCCTCTGTCATCTTCTTGTGATTGGGTACCCTCTAGAGGTTGTGAATCAGGGCACAAGATGTCATGTTCCTCTGCAAGCGTGCTTGGAGAGAGGTTCAAATGAAGGATTGGTGATGAGACGAGCTCCTCACTATATCCCAGTGTTGGATCACTTCTTTGACCAGACCCTCTATGGTGGGAGGAAGGATGATCAGGGTGAGGATTATGTTGACCAGACTCTTGGCTACTGAGAGTGGACTTGGTGGAAGACAGGGTGGTGCTTAACCGACTGGAAGCAGTATCAGCTGAAATCCAACCGACCACCTGTTCGCAGTGGTCTGACCTCGAGAGTGAGGTCCTGCGACGCCCTGTAAACTGAGACATGAAGCTAGGTATGGTGGATGTCTTTCTTTCTTGTGCTCTGGCACCAGGCACAGTTTCTACGCGTCCTGACCCGCGCCCTGAACTATCAGGATCACGTCCACTTCCCCGTCCCTTTTTACCCGCCTTCTTCATATTACACGGAATATGTGCTGCTAATCTGCAACTTTGCACACTAAACAGAATGTGCTGCTAATCTGCGGCTAGGCACAGTGAATGGAATATGTGACTTTTATTTTTTACACTTTGCACACTAAACAGAATGTGCTGCTAATCTGCAACTTTCCACACTAAACAGAATGTGCTGCTAATCTGCAACTTTGCACACTAAACAGAATGTGCTGCTTATCTGCGGCTAGGCACAGTGAACGGAATATGTGACTTTTATTTTTTACACTTTGCACACTAAACAGAATGTGCTGCTAATCTGCAACTTTGCACACTAAACAGAATGTGCTGCTTATCTGCGGCTAGGCACAGTGAACGGAATATGTGACTTTTATTTTTTACACTTTGCACACTAAACAGAATGTGCTGCTAATCTGCAACTTTGCACACTAAACAGAATGTGCTGCTTATCTGCGGCTAGGCACAGTGAACGGAATATGTGACTTTTATTTTTTACACTTTGCATACTAAACAGAATGTGCTGCTAATCTGCAACTTTGCACACTAAACAGAATGTGCTGCTAATCTGCGGCTAGGCACAGTGAACGGAATATGTGACTTTTATTTTTTACACTTTGCACACTAAACAGAATGTGCTGCTAATCTGCAACTTTGCACACTAAACAGAATGTGCTGCTTATCTGCGGCTAGGCACAGTGAACGGAATATGTGACTTTTATTTTTTACACTTTGCACACTAAACAGAATGTGCTGCTAATCTGCAACTTTGCACACTAAACAGAATGTGCTGCTGATCTGCGGCTAGGCACAGTGAACGGAATATGTGACTTTTATTTTTTACACTTTGCACACTAAACAGAATGTGCTGCTAATCTGCAACTTTGCACACTAAACAGAATGTGCTGCTTATCTGCGGCTAGGCACAGTGAACGGAATATGTGACTTTTATTTTTTACACTTTGCACACTAAACAGAATGTGCTGCTAATCTGCAACTTTGCACACTAAACAGAATGTGCTGCTTATCTGCGGCTAGGCACAGTGAACGGAATATGTGACTTTTATTTTTTACACTTTGCACACTAAACAGAATGTGCTGCTAATCTGCAACTTTCCACACTAAACAGAATGTGCTGCTAATCTGCAACTTTGCACACTAAACAGAATGTGCTGCTTATCTGCGGCTAGGCACAGTGAACGGAATATGTGACTTTTATTTTTTACACTTTGCACACTAAACAGAATGTGCTGCTAATCTGCAACTTTGCACACTAAACAGAATGTGCTGCTAATCTGCAACTTTGCACACTAAACAGAATGTGCTGCTAATCTGCGGCTAGGCACAGTGAACGGAATATGTGACTTTTTTTTTTAAATCTCTGCCCCCCCAAACAAAATAAACTGCTGCCCCCACACACAATAGTCCAAAAAAGGACTTTTGGGTCTTTATGTTGTTCAAACACACTTTTCTTCTCCCTACACTGACTTTCCCTTCCTATCCTCATCTCTCCCTGGCTAAGACTGAGCCGAACTCGCTGGTCAGGTGCTATACAGCACCCGATCACGGGTTCTGGCCAGCCAATCAGTGTAATGCCAGCAGCCAACATGGCTGCTGGCAGTACACTGATGTCAGAGCCTCCCTGCACGTTTATTGGCTGCGCAGCAGCCGCGAAACGTGCGGGGAGGAGACCCGAACATGGCGGGCGAGCACATGCGGTACTCGTACGAGTACCGCCATGTGCCGAGCAGAGCGATGCTCTAGCCGAACCGAGCTTCGGCCGAGCATGCTCGCTCATCACTACTGATAATCTTATAGCCCTGTCAACGTCATCAACCTCATCTGTATCTGAACAAGATAAGGATGCTGGAGTGATATTTTCTAGATCTTCATCATCATCAGTCATCATTAGGTCATCCTCAGCAGCATCAGCATCCCCTGACAGTTCTTGCCCACTACTACCGTCATATTCCTCTAAGCTTTTGGAGGTCTCATACAATTTATTTTTACTTTTACTGTAACAAAGTTCCATGCTACTTTGAAGATGGGTGTTTTGGCGCTTGTGTGTCTCACTGTCTGATGCAGCAGGCACTTCAGCTGCTAAACCTTCCTCTATTATGCTACTGCAAGCATCATCAACACTTGAATGTGACTTGTTGTCGTCTTCAATGTTCTTCTTATATGGTTCCTTATTTCTACTAGTACTGGTGGTGCTGGAACTAGTTTTGAGTGACCTTGAAAAACTGCAACCTCCCTTGGAGTAGAGGGATCATCATCATTGATTGCACACGCTGCAGCAACCATTGCTGCAGTCAGTTTTTGAACTGCTACTTTACTCTCACGTCCCTGCACTGCTCCACCCGTCCCCCTTCCCCTTGTGCATTTGCTGTACATTACACAGCTACACTGTGTTTTTTTACTGTACGGTACACAATACAACTGATGCAGCTGTATGATGCCTTGCCTAAGCCAAGTCAGCTGTCTGTCACTGTCACCTAAGATATTTTGTTTTTTATTCTCTTTTATTTTTCTTAATTTTCTTTTTATTTATTTATTTTTTTTTTTAAGTTGTCCATCCTGTTGTCTTATCACAGTCTATCCAAAAAACTTTTAACTGACAAACAAAATCAGCAATGTCTTTCCCCAGACTTCCCCACCCAGCACAGAGATAATAACAGCAAGATAAGAAAGCAAATAGGTCCCTAGCTGCCAGTCAGTCACATGGAATTTTGGAGTATTTTGGGGTCAACCTCCTTCCTCCCTTCTTATCAACTAGAGTGCCCCCAGACTCCACTAATGCAGAGAACAAATGTCCTTCCTAAATGACTCCCTAAATTAAGCTTCAATTCCCCTTTATTTGCCTATCTCCTCTAGCTCAGAAACATGCTGCTCTCTCCTCTCACAAACACAGAATAGCTGCTGTGAGAGCCTGGCAGCCTTTTATATGGCTGTAGAAAACTTTCGTGTGGTGTGGAAATGTTTTTCTTTCCATTGATTTCAATGGGCAGAAAAGGCAGGAAAAAGTGGAATAATGACACTTTTCTCAGGAAATTTTTCACAAAGCGGAAAGTGCCATTATTCGCCGATTTCAGTTTGAGGCGAAAATTTTCCCCCATCCCTACTGGTGCCCAAAACTGTACTCCATATTCCAGATGAGGAATAACCAATGATTTATATAGAGGTAGAATAATATTAGCATCCCGTTCATCTACACATCTTTTATACAGGATAGTACACTATTTACTCTTGCAGCTGCTGACTCTGCACACTGCTGTGAAGTCTATCATCTATCATTACTCCTAAACATTTCTCTAATGAGGATTCCCTAAGTTGTTTCTCATTTAGAGTATATACAGCATGTTTGTTGCAGCAGTCCAATTGCATAACCTTACATGTATCTACATTAAATGTCATCTGCCACTTTTCTGCCCATTCACTGAGTTTATCTAGATCCTTCTGCAGAGAAAAAACATCCCACCTTGAATGTATTTCCCTGAATAGCTTAGTGTCATAGCCTCTTGTGTCATTCGTCGGGGGCGGATTGTAGGGGAATACCAGCCCGGGCATTTTTTTTTTTAAACTAGCCCACTAGCTGGTATATATATATATATATATATATATATATATATATATATATATATATATATGTGTGTATAAAATTGTGGCACTCATATGGTTAAATATAACCCTGGCAACTCCCACCCCCTTTCCTCCACTATCTCTTCCCCAGCCCTTTTTTACACTCTCACTCCCAGCCTATTATCCCCTTTCACTTTCTACTTACAGGCCCCTTTGCTGATTCCTCTCTCCCTTTCTCCTCCAGTCTATTTCATCCCCTTTTTCCCACCACCTCTTTCCCAATATTGCTCAGTCAGACCCCCTCAGTCCCCTGCCTTTCTCCTACGCACCAACCTCTCCATCTAGTCTTTTTTTTGTCTCCTTTTTTTCTCTGCTTCTCAACATATCTTCTTGCTATGTGTCTCTTCCTCCTCTCTTGCATTCCATGGTGGTCAAGTGTGGGGAGTGAGAGGTCTGTGAAGTCTCCGGCACAGACCTCCATATCAACGCCCCCTTGTGCTCCCTGTGTGGCATGGGAGTGCAGGTGCCAGTATATTATGTCATATCCTGGTGCTCTGCATTAGCAAGGAACGAGAGGACTAGTTCATTACTTTTGAAGTAATTTCATAATCTGACAAATTTTGTAAACCTATTTGAAATAAGTGCGGGCAAAAATTAAAATCATACTAATGCTGAGGAAATACATGGAAAACATACTGAATACATGTAATTCAGTTGTATTCCATTAAAAATGACCTGTCAGCATATGATATTTAGAACACTCTTAGTTTAACCCTCTGAGTGCCAGAGAGATACACAACACATCTCTTTTCATTGCGTTGTGTACCCCTCTGACATACAAAGGATTAAATGGCTTGTTATTTTTCACAGTTATTATTAATGTTTGATACAGTTAATGCCTTAATCTTAATAAAAAATATATGATTATTCTCACAGTGTAGTCTGGGACTTAGAAAAATCATAACCCCCAAAATAAAGCTCAGAACAGAGACATATTTAAACATCCTACTTCATAATAGAGGTCATGCCATGCATTATATAAATCTGTTCAAGAATATATATACCAGAAAATTAAACATTTGAGTGCCAGAGTATAATGTGCTGTACCCCTCTTGCATTCAAAGGATTAAAGATTAAAAATATACATTTTACTTCTGTTAAACTGAGTGATCACTGTAGGATGAATTTAAAATAACTATTGATCAAATGTATATTTTGAAGTGAAAATTATATTGATAAGAGCAGTAAACCTTATGATATAAGACTGGTCTACTTTACTTGTCTAAAATATGTATCATTCTCTGACCCTGAAAAACAACACTGGCCATGATGGATGAAACCTTAATCGCCATCTGTCTTGCCTATTTAGACAAAGTCCAGCACCCTTTGTAATAAGTGACCTATTAAGGCCATCATAAATCTCCAAATGTCAGATCTTATCATTGTAAGGCTAAATAGATAGATAGAGAGATAGAGAGAGAGAGATAGAGATAATATAAAAATTATGTTATCAATTAAATAAGTCTCTTTAAAGATCTAAATAGATGAAGTTAATCATGTGTGCGATGCACTCTCCTGACTTCATTCTTGTGAATTCCACTTGATAAAAGCAACATAAATTGTCTGGGATGCAATCATGTGCAGTAGAGACTGCTGGAACGCGGGCAGTCTCTACTGCACATGATTGCATTGTGACAAACATCCTAGAGAATTATTATAAAGAATTGAAGAGTGTGAAAGGAACCATTGTAAACTTCTTCCCTCCTTTTGGGGTGACTGGGACACCTCTTCTGCAGAAAGGCTTTAACCACTCCCCGGGGAGAGTTTTCTCCTACACCTCCAGATCTTCACCCCAGAATACAGGTCTCAAGCGCTTGGAGCAGCGTTAAATGAATTGACACCACACAAGTATCAAAGCACAAAACACTACTAACTTTATTTAATAAACACAGAACTTTTATACTAAAAACTGAGAGGGTCTGCAGAGTGGAAAATTACAAGCTTCACCTAGTATATTTTCTAAAGATCATACAAATATGGTCAAGAGGAACTGAGGTAGGGAGGGGGTAAGGAGCACATATAGTTAAGGGTTAACATACATCTCTTGGTTCTAAAGGAAATGTCATTAAGGACATTCTACAACTGTATGCAACAGTAAAAATTATACTTATCTCTTTTCTACATCAAGGCCTCCAGAAAGGGCACTAAGTAACCTTCTGCATGTAGAACAAGCTGCTAGTTAAAAGTATAATTTAACCCCTATCGCTCTTGTTAGTGTATTAACGCAATTGCCTACTTATAAATGTCAATATTAACCCTTTCAGAGTACATGGATATTTTTCATAGTTACCTGTGCTGTTAATTACCTCAAAAAGGAGAGGTTAGAAATGTAAATTGTGACTTAAGAACTTATATCTATGGATCTATTCAACATATGTAGTGATTTTATAAGTTATTAATATTGTATTTTTGTAATGATGCAGATTGAAACAGAGTGATCTGTACACTATTTTATATTTACAGTTCAGGTATATGTACAATATTTACATCTGGAGTTAGTGCACATGCTTAACAGCTTTAAGCAAATACTAGGACCATTTTATTTTATGTTATCACTGTTTTTTAAAGTAAATCTACAAATCATTACATGGAGCACATATGCTTTCAGTTTCTTCCAGTTGTTTTCATACCTTCTATATAGTGCATTCTTATGAATAGGTCACTTCAACAGTAAATCTTTTTACAAGGCAGAAAAGATATCTGCCAGTACAAAGGGATCTGTTTTAATGCTTTTTTTCAAATAAGAAATCCTTGCACAATATTGAAAAGAGGAGCTCTGTTTTATTTTTTCTTATTCACATGATATGAACTTAACTGAACAGTGTCCTAAGATGCACTTTTCCTTTTAAAAAGAAATAAGAATAGTTTTTTCAGTCTACTACTCTACATTAATTGAAGAAATGCAATACTTACATGCACAAGTAAAAATTATTTTTCATGAATACTTCTTTTTGAAAATATCCGCCATTTAATAATGGTTATATATACGTAATGAATTAAACAATCTAAGTATCCTGAGCACACATTTACTATACCACAGGATGAGTGAATCTTTCAACAACTACAGTAAATAGAGGTGTGAATACTAAACATGTAATTGTCCAGCTGTAGAAATCACTTACACACTTCTGTTTGTCTAAGGTCCACGACCTCATGTGTTAGCCCAGATCTGCCTTTTAGCCCTCTGTCCTAATGCAAACAAAAGAAATACATAGTAACAATGTTAACTGCTTCATAAAGTACTTTGAAAAGGACTAAAAAGACTGTCTATGTGCTTTTAGAGAGGTGTAAAGTTGTCATCACAGGGCTAAAAGATTAAGCAGTCAATTAATCTTCCCTTAGTGGGGGTTTTGTCAATCCTTATTTATCTTAGTGAGAGGTTGTTTTAGGACAAATCTGTTTAGGTTGTCTAAATATAACACACCAGCTGGTATTACATTGGATTCGGTTAGACATGTGCACTGTGTTTTATACTGGTCTGCAATAAATAAATCCGTTTGCTAATAACATTCTAAATAGTATTTCATATCACTAAATAAATCATACTTTACATATCATTATGACCAGAGTCATAATATTTCTTTGTTAGCAGCTTTACAGTTTAATAGAGGCATATTGAACTCTGAAAATATATTTTGCAATTAATATTTGCCACGCTTTCTAATATATTTTCAATGTTGATAGCAAAAAAGAAATGTTTTCTAATCAGAATTAAAATTAAATTGCTAATCCTCTTGGACCTGAAGCTTTTGATATTGTCAACTATCCACTCTATTAGTTCTATAACATAATTTTTTCCTCATATCTCTTCATCGAGTCCCATGTCATGTCAGTCTACTTGCATCATTCAGGATGTCCTACTATCACCTAATGATAAAAATATAAAGACAAATATCAGTCTACCTCACTCCTGCTTAATGATCTTTTTGCGCTTTGCCCTATAGTCACAAGCTGAATGGCCACAATAGGATGACAGACCCACAGGGCAAAGGAGATATAGATATAAACCAATAAATGGACGTGGGGTTCAGATCTTGGTTGCCAAAGTAAATGCTGCTTGAGTGCAAAGTCGCTTTGTAAGACTGGACTGGACATTGAAAAAGAAATATCAGTAGTTTACCTGGCAAATCAATTCATAAAAAGAGTACATATATCAAGGGGTTTTTGAACAATTAGAATAGATACAAAATAAATTTATGTGAAGAACTGATACTAAAAATCATACAGATTTGAAAAATAGACAATTCCACAAGAAAATACACTGAATAAATAAAGAAAGAAAGAAAACGGCCCGCATGTCTAGCTAAATTTATCAAAAAAGTGAAATATATAGTTGACTACACAGGCATCCTTTTAACGCCCAATATAACAAGTAGTATCTACACATTAAAGGGATAGTAATGTTTCATAATAAAAGCAGCTCTAATTAATCTTCATAGTATTTGGGCCTTGGAGAGTGTTATTTCAGTTTTGTCAGAGTTGTAGTTCAAAAGTAATTGAATGATAAAGTATCCCCCTCCCGCCCCTTCTACTGATGTAACACTGTTCAGCCAGAGCAGCAGGGAGTGTATTGGTAGACTGCAGACAATCTTCAATTAAGATAAGGGAAAAAGCTGAAAAACCTGTCAAGGGGGCAGGGTTTTAATTGTTCTCGCACTAAGAATATTGACCCTTGATGTGAGCTGTCTGGTCTATAGACTGGATTCCACATGTGAGGAGTATGGGCTTACACTAGGTAAAAGAGGCGGGAGGGGGAAATTTTATCATTCAATTACTCTTGAACTACAATGCTCACAGTAATGAAATAACACGCTCTATGGCTCAAATACAATGAAGTTTAATTGGGGCTGCTGTTTTTGTGAAACATTACTATCACTTTAACATCATACAAAAGTATTTGTGCCTTGACAAGGGGCCCTGATGGCACAACACAGCTGTCAGCTCACAGTGTGTGTGTAAGACCACTATACCCCATCTGATGTACTGAAAAACACAATAAAGAGAATATTTTTAATGGGTGAGTGCTGGCTCCTTTTATCTACTTGTGTGTACTAGCTATATCTATTCCCATGCCATGTATAAGCAATGAACCTGTATAACATATAACTATTATTATTATTATTCTTTATTTATATAGTGCCAACTAATTCCACACCGCTGTACAATTGGGAATAGACATACAGAGGTATTAAATAGTACAATCAGATGTGGAGAACAGGAGGATCAGAGGGCCCTGCTTGTGAGCGCTTACAGTCTAGAGGTAGGTGGGTTTGACAGAGAGGGAGTAAGTGCTATTGGGTTTAAATGCCTCCTGCCACATGAACTATTACCTTAAATTCAAGCTAAATCATGATCAAGTTAATGAAAGACAACAGAAATTAAATTATAGTAAATTTTAAGTGGTGGCTGTATGCTACCGAGATTGGTACTTATGAAGCACTACAAAGATTGAGAGTACAACAGTGTAATCACCTTAATATGTAGTTTACTTATAAGCAATTCATTTATAATTTTATATCTGCTTCAGATAATTAATATTAAAAGGATAACTATCATGTATATTTTGAAGTGAAAATGATATTGATAAGAGCAATAAAACCTTATGATATAGGCCTGGTCTACTTTACTTGTCTAAAATAAAACAAGCATTGGCCATGATGGATGAAACCTTAATCACCATCTGACTTGCCTATTTAGACAAAGTCCAGCACCCTTTGTAGTAAGTGATCTATTAAGGCCATCATAAATCTCCAAATGTGAGGTCAGATCTTATCATTGAAAAGCAAATAGATAGAGAGATAGATAGATAGATAGATAGATAGATAGATAGATAGATAGATAAACAGACAGATGGATAGATAGATAGATAGATAGATAGATAGATAGATAGATAGATAGATAATATAAAATGATGTTATCAATTACATAACACTCTTTAAAGGGATAGTAATACTTCGTTTTACCTTTATTTCATTTTGTAGGCATTAAAAAAAACATGAAGAACGATATAAGTCTTACCTTTCAAACCTTTATGGTTTGACAGATATTCACAAACAAAGTTTCCACTTACCGCCCCTTTTACCTAGTGTAAGCAATCTCTTCTCAGATGTGGAATGCAGTCCATAGACCAGACAGATAACAGCAGGGGACAATCTTCTTCCTATCAGAACAATGAAAGCCCTGCCCCCCTTGACAAGCTTTTCAGGTTTTTCCCTTATCTTAATTGAAGATTGTCCCTCTCTGCAGTCTACCTGGGCACCTCCCTTCTGCTCTGGCTGAGCAGTGTTACATCAGTAAAAGGGGCGGGAGGGGGATACTTTATTATTGAATTACTCCTGAACTATAACTCTGACACAACTGAAATAACACTCTCCAAGGTCCAAATACTATGATGATTAATTACAGCTGCTTTTATTATGAAACATTACTATCCCTATAAAGATCTAAATAGATGAAGTTATTCATGTGTGGGTTGCATGACTTAATTCTTGTGAATTCCACTTAAAAATCTACAGAAATAAGTGCATTAGTACAAATGCTATACAGTGTAGATCTAAAGAGCTTACAAAATGGCTTATTTAGTGTAACATATAGAAATTTCATATAGGCTTACTCTGTACCATGAATTAAAAGCATCTTAATGGTTTTGAACCATATCTCTTTGCATAAAGCAACAGTATGATCTTAAAGGGACAGTAATGTCCCATAAAAAATGTTTAGAGTTTTGTGGAGATTAAAAAAATAAGCTAAATGCCACAAATTGTATGTCTCAAACCGCTAGGGTTTGAGAGATATCCTCCGTTAAAGTTCCCCTCTCCCTCCCTTTCTCCTGAAGTCAGCTGTAAGCTGACAGCAGGAGTTCCTGGTCCAGAGACCAACAAGCATCTCTTCAGCAGAACCGCAACAGCGAGATTTAAAAATAAATACTTCTTTGGAACAGTCTACAAAGTGTGCCTGGTTTGCAAGCACACTTTTTAGACCATTCCAAAGAAGTAATTATTTTTAAATCACACTATTCAGGCTCTTCTGAAGAGCCTCCTCATGTCAGCCGACACGGATCTCCTTCTGTCAGTTTTATAGCTGAAATCAGGAGAAGAGGAACTTTAGCAGAGGATATCTCTCAAACAATAGCGGTTTGAGAGATAGGATTTGTGCCATTTAGCTTATTTTTTTAATCTCTACAAAACTCTAAACATTCTTTATGGGACATTACTGTCCCTTTAACAGCACTGCCCATAGTCTCCCATGCTGCCTATTGGACAAATGAATAGAAACTGCACTTCTTGTGGACAGAATAGAAACTGCATTTCTTATGGACAGATTATTGGGAGGGGTTACAGATTATTGGGAGGGGCTGGAGAGGATCCAGCTGTCTTGGTGTATATTGGTACCAATGACAAAGTAAGAGGAAGGTGGAGAGTCCTAAAAGGTAATTTTAGGGATTTAGGCAGTAAGATTAGGAACTGGACCTCCAAGGTGGTATTCTCAGAGATACTACCTGTGCCATGCGCTATGCCAGAGAGACAGCAGGAGATTAGGGAGCTCAATGCATGGCTGAAGTTTTGGTGTAAGAAGGAGGGCTTTGGGTTTTTAGAGCACTGGGCTGATTTTGCTTTGGGGTACAATCTCTATAGCAGGGATGGATTGCACCTGAATGCAAGAGGGTCTCAAGTGCTTGGGGAGAGGATGTAGACAGTTGGAGGAGATTTTAAACTAGGAAGTGGGGGTAGGGACCAATAAATACTGGGATAGATAGTATAGAAAGGGAAGGCGATGTAGTTAATAACCAGGTGGGAGGATCTGGGGGCGGGGTTAGTACAGATGATAGGGAGAAGCCTATAAACCACATCAAAATTAAATCACAAATGAAACATAGCAGTGGGATAAATTGTATGATTGCAAATGCCAGAAGTTTAACTGGTAAAATAGGGGAACTGGAGCTGGTAGCTGAAATTGAAAACTATGACTTGATAGGCATAACAGAAACATGGTGGGATGACACACATGATTGGTCAATCAATTTGGAGGGCTATATGTTATTTAGAAAAGATAGGTCAAACAAAAGAGGTGGTGGGGTCTGTCTGTATGTCAAACCAGCATTATTGCCTCAATTGCGGGAAGATATATGTGATGACAGTAGTGAACATGTGGAATCCCTGTGGGTTGAAATAGTCACTGAGGGTAAAACTGCCCAAAAATATTAGTGGGTATTTGTTATAAACCACCAAACATTGGTGACCTTGAGGAATCAAAGCTATTAATGCAAATAGAAGAGGCTTCTCAAATTGGGAGAACTTTAATTATGGGGGATTTTAATTATCCAGAAATAGACTGGAAAAATGGAACAGCTAATTCTGCTAAAAGCAGCAAGTTTCTGAACTTGTTGACTGACAATTTTTTGTCTCAACTAGTGCAGACCTCAACCAGAGGGAATGCATGTCTGGATCTGGTAATAACTGACAATGAAGAACTTATCTCTAACATCCAAGTTAGGGAGCACTTGGGGAATAGTGACCATAACATGGTATCGTTTGAGATAAATTCAAAAAAGCAATTTAGTATGGGTCCCACCAATTTTAAAAAGGCCAGCTTTAGCAGATTTAATTCATCCCTTGGTCTTGTTGACTGGGATAAAATATTTTCAGGAAAAAACACAGAAGGTAAGTGGAATGCATTCAAAATAACATTGCAAAAATACACATATAAATTTATCCCTGTTGGAAACAAATACAAAAGAAGCAAATTAAAGCCAATGTGGCTAACCAGTAAAGTAATTCATGAAATAAATAACAAGAAAGCGGCATTTAAACATTACAAAGCTGAGGGATCAGCAGAGGCATTTGCAGTATACAAAAATTTCAACAAAACCTGCAAAAAGGCTATTAAATTAGCTAGACTGGAGAATGAAAAAATATTGCTAAGGAGAGCAGGAGCAACCCAAAGAAATTCTTTAAATACATTAATGGCAAAAAATTAAAGTCTGATAATGTTGGGTCCTTGTTATCTGAAACGAGTGAGATGGTCAAGGGGGACAGAGAGAAGGCAGATATTTTAAATACTTTCTTTTCTTCTGTTTTTACCAAGGAAGACCCAATGGACAAGAATCTGCAGACTATTTTTACAGAACAGTCACAGCAAGCATGGGACTAGCTAACACAACAAAAAGTGTTAAAACATTTGAATGGTGTTAATAATAATAATAATAATAATCCTTTATTTATATAGCGCACACAGATTCCGCAGCGCTTTACACTCATGTTGGTTAAGGTAGACAAAGCTCCGGGGCCAGATGGTATACACCCACGGGTACTTAAAGAGCTAAGCCAGACCCTGGCCAGACCGTTATATTTGATTTTCAGGGATTCTTTTATTTCAGGTATGGTGCCCATGGATTGGCGTAAAGCAGATGTGATGCC
The DNA here is from genome assembly GCA_037306005.1 of Rhinophrynus dorsalis. Taxonomy (NCBI): domain Eukaryota; kingdom Metazoa; phylum Chordata; class Amphibia; order Anura; family Rhinophrynidae; genus Rhinophrynus; species Rhinophrynus dorsalis. Next base: position 199,152,309 of record CM074723.1, read on the forward strand.
CATATTTAAAAAGGGATCAAAGTCACAGCCAGGAAATTACAGACCTGTATGCTTGACATCTGTGGTTGGGAAGCTGTTTCAAAGGTTGCTAAGGGAATATATTCAAGAATTCTGCTGGAACAGGAATATCATTAGCAATAGCCAACATGGCTTTGTGAAAGACAGGTCTTGTCAAACGAACTTGATCACATTTTATGAAAAAGTGAGTAATAATATAGATGCGGGAGCGGCGGTTGATGTGATCTATTTAGACTTTGCCAAGGCATTTGATACAGTTCCACACAAGAGGTTACTGTACAAATTGAATGAAATAGGCCTAGGGGAAAATGTTTGTGTGTGGATTGGAAATTGGCTGAAAGATAGAATGCAAAGAGTGGTAGTAAATGGCAAGTTCTCCAGTTGGATAAACGTGATAAGTGGAGTACCTCAGGGATCTGTCCTGGGTCCTCTTCTTTTTAATTTGTTTATTAATGACCTCCCAGAGGGCATAGGGAGCCATGTATCAGTGTTTGCCGATGACACAAAATTAAGTAAGGTAATAAAGTCTGAACTGGATGTGTCTTCATTACAAGAGGATTTGGACAAATTGAGTAACTGGGCAGGCAAGTGGCAAATGAGATTCAATATAGACAAGTGTAAAGTTATGCATTTTGGGTATAATAATAAAAATGCAACATATAGTTTAAATGGTGTTTCTCTGGGGAAATCTACGAATGAAAAGGATTTGGGAGTAATGGTAGACAATAGACTTAGCAGTAGCATGCAGTGCCAACTGGCAGCTGCAAAGGCCAATAAGATATTGGCATGTATTAAAAGGGGTATTAACTCAAGGGAGGAAGATATAATTATGCCTCTTTACAAGTCCATGGTAAGACCCCACTTAGAATATGCTGTTCAATTCTGGGCGCCCTTTCTGAAAAAGGACATTATGGAACTAGAGAAAGTGCAGAGGAGGGCTACAAAACTAGTAAGGGGAATGGAAAGATTTAGTTATGAAGAAAGGCTAGAAAAGTTAAACTTGTACACACTAGAGAAACGGCGTCTTAGAGGGGATATGATAACACTATATAAATATGTTCAGGGCCCATACAAAGGGCTCTCCAAAGACCTGTGCATTAACAGAACAGTACACAGGACAAGAGGCCACCCGCTTAGACTTGAGGAAAGGAGATTTAATCTACAACAGCAGAAGGGTTTCTTTACAGTAAGGACAATAAAGGTATGGAATTCACTGCCTGAGGAGGTGGTGCTATCGAAAACATTAGATGTCTTTAAAAGGGGCCTGGATACTTATTTAAAAGAGCATAACATAGAGGGCTATGTACGTTAGTATTGGGATGAATATTTAGTTGGGGCTTGTTGATCCAGGGAGAAATCTGATTGCCATTTGGAGTCAAGAAGGAATTTTTTTCCCCCCCATTCAAGGCAGAATTTTAAATTGCTAATTGGGGGAGGGGGGGTTTGCCTTCTTTTGGATCAACGATGGTAAACAGGAATAGGAAAAGGTTGAACTAGATGGACGCAAGTCTTTTTTCAACCTAAATTACTATGTTACTATGTTACTATGTTACTAAGTCTCAGTTCATGAACAGGCTACCCACTTTGTTTTGGCAGGTTCTCCTATCTTTTTGGTCTTTTGGTCGTCTAAGTTATGTGTTGCTCTATGTGTTTCAAGGCTGGTCTTGCATTTCTTTGTCAGAAAAATGAGTAGTTGCCTTGTATGGCACTACTTGGCCAATCAAAAAAGAAGGGGTCCTGATAGTGCCATGTTTTCTTAAACATTATTTCTAACATTAGTTTATAAATGTGTGAGACTAATGTTCACCATACAAGCACCATTCCTGTACAATGTAACCTGATGTATCACTGTGGTATTCTGTCCCCATGATTCTCCACAGTGAGACTATGTCTAAACTACAGTTAGAGATACACAAAACATAAAGACGGGGTCAATATATAATCGTTAAACAGAAAGCATCCTTACATAATTTATGTCTCCTCAGGAGACAAACACACTCAGTGGTGTCAGTAAGGAGGAGATATTCTTATATACTCCATACTGCCTGGCCTGGAGATACAGGGGGACATGATTCTGACAGAAGAGGGCAGGGGGCTAAAGGCGTTTGCCCTCCCTCAACATCTGCCTAAAAACAAATAAACAAAAAAAACATAGCCGAGACAAACACACTTCCCTCACTCTGACTTCCAGTTGCCTCAGCCGGACCTGTAGTGCAGACACCGAAGGGAACCTGCAGCACTGGGGGGAACACCTTGGCACTCAACAGGTTAAGGAAGGCCCTCATTCTTCAGTTATTTAAGAAGGAGGACAGTCAGCCATCAGGTACATCATAAACCCATTGAGTGCCAGAGGCTTACACAACGCATTGCTGACCAATGCATTGCGTACCCCTCTGTCACTCAAGGGATGACGGAAGGACGTCATAGTTTCAAAGTTCTCAGGAACAACTAATTTGCAAACATCCCTGATATGATGGTTAGGGTAACCAGCAAGTTAATTAATACATGCATCACACGCGGACACAGACAGGACAGCAGGGGCCGACAATGCACACATGCCTTAACACTTTCAGTGCCAGGGTTAATATATGCCTATGTGAGAGTGTGTGTGGGTCTACGTAAGGGGATAGTGCCTGGTTTTGCAAATGGATGAAAAGCGCTAAACCAATTCCAAGCCCAGGGTTGTGTTCTATAACATAAAGAAGCTTGACTCACTTTGTCGGACCTTAAGAACACACACACACGCTATTCCCTCACCCAGGGCTGGCACTAGCTACTCCTATTCTCAGTCACTGGTGGAGCCTCCTTTTGTCATCTTTCACCCTGTTCTGCCCTTGCGTGCACTTGCAGGCCAGCCGTCTGCACCACCAGACTGTTAGTGAACCCAGGGCCAGCACAGTCAACAAAGGCAAGAGGAGGCTCCACCAGTGATGGACAATAGGAATAAATAGTGCTGGTACGACAGCTCTGGGTGAGGGCATAGTGTGTATCGGTTATTGTTGGTGTGCAAACGGACGCAACACAAGGCACCAGCTCTCAACATCAACAGGACCAGCTGCTGTGGATAATCTGGAAAAAAACATATGAGCACTCAGGACTCAGTGCTCAGCACCAATGATCGTATAAAAGACAAAAAAGAGGGAACCATCTAAGACTAATACGTTTAATAACAGAAACACAATAAAGGATAGACAAATGAGCACTCACTGGGCCCAAAAGGGTTTAAGGCATCTTTAAATCCTTCAGCTTTCAGAAGATAATTTCTTTTTCTTATGTAGCAAAGATCTAAGGTACTTGTAGTCAAGGATTATATTCCATTTTTTTGGAATGTGTTTTTGATTTTGTCCTGCAAAATTGTATTGTGATGATTGTTGCTTCTGGTTTCTTCTTCTTCTTCTTTTTGCTCTGTTTCGCTGTTTCTCCTGTTGTTAACCAATCTCCCTTTTCATTCTTTTAAAGGGATAGTAATGTTTCCTTACACAAGCAGCTCAGATCATTCAGCATAGTTAATAGTACTCATGTCTGATGCTCACACTATATAAAACTTGTTAGTTAAGCTGTAATAATATGATGATGTTTACCCCACCTTCCTTCTGATTTGAAAGCTGGTCATCAGACTGGACAGATCAAAAAAGGAACAATCTTCCGTCTGTCAGTATAAGGAAAACTCCACCTTGAAGATTGTCCCTTGTAGTGATAGGCTGTCAGATCTGAGCCAGAAAAGCTGACATCAGGAAAATGAGCGGGATGGGTAAACTATCATATAATTACAGCTTAACTAGCATGTTATGAACAGTGTGAACATCACACATCAGTACTATTAACTATGACAAATTATCTGAGCTGCTTATGTAAGGAAATATTACTAACCCTTTAACTTTTTCCAAAGTCGTATTAACCCTTTGAGTGCCATAGGTTTTGCAATGAATTGCAAAGCAATGTATTGTATTGCATATCCCTCTGACACTCAATAGGTTAGTTCTCTTTTCTTTATAGCCATTGTCTTCAAATGTATTTTTTTAGTGCTCTGATTGTTCCGAAAATGTATTTTTCTTTAGACGGTTTTAGTGTTTGGAACATGTTGAATTGGGCATTTGTAAGCCACCAATTTAGATGTCCACTTGATGCTTGAATGTAACTATATGCATCAACTAACTTGTAATGTGTGCTTGTTTCAAGCTGTTCTTCTCTGTTGTAGGTGTGTGTGAATGAAATGTTTTGTTGATTGTTATTTTCTTTTGAAAAGTCTGCCAGAGTTTTCTCTTCTTCCTTCCATATAATGAGAATGTCACTGATGTATCTAATATATATGCTTAGGTCTGCCCTTTACTGGTTCTAGATGTGTTCTTCCTCCCAATATCCCATAAACATATTTGTGCAACTGTGAGCTAACCTAGTTACCATACCTGTTTCACATATTAGTAAATAATGACAATCTTCAAATAGGAAGCTGTTATAATTTAGAATAAAACGTATTCCATCAGTGGAAGGTGTTATGTTTGTATAAATGTTTGAGATATCACATATGATGTGTAAGATGTATTCTTTTTGCCACTGGAATTGCTGTAATATTCATATGCCTTCTGTGTTTTTTTTTTGCGGGATCGGATTCCAGACTCTCCGAACGGAGGTCCAGGACCGTCATGGGTCCTTAAAAGGGTATAACAACCCATGACTGTCCTTAAGGGGTTAAACAGTCCTGCACACGGAAGTCATTCAATGTCAACAGATTTCTAGTAAGTGAATTAAAACCCTTTCAGTGCCAGCTCAATGCAGTGTGGCACTCAGAAAGGTAATTCCAGAGATGATTGGTCTTCCAGGGGAATTTGTTGTACTCTTATGAGTCTTCAGTATATGATAGTAGATTGGTCTATTTGGATTATTATTATTTAAGAATTGTTTTTCCAGTTTATTTATTGCTGCTTCCTTATATGCATTTACTATTAGTTCAGTATAAACTTGTTGGGGGTGGTCCATGGGCTTATATATTAGTAACCATTATGATTTTCATCTCTAAGGATTATTTATACTTCCATAACATATTGTTGTCTGTTTTTTTCATTGAAGAACTCACTTCTATAGTCCTCATTATACAAATCTGTTGGTTAAACAGTAATGTTCTAACCCTGTTTCCTTACTTTTGGCATTCCTTGCCTGTATTTTTGTTTTGTTTCTCCTGGTTTTGCTTTGTAATCACCTCCGTGTTGTTGTGATGCACTTGTTAAGTCTTAATCGAGCTCTGTCACTTTGTGTCATAACCTGATTGCAAGCCTTGTTCTGGTCTATTGACCCCCCTTTCCTTCGACTCTCCTTCCATTGTCTGATTTGGCTCCATGTTCATGTTTACCAGTATTTGACCTTGTCTCTGTTCCTTCAACTTGTCTTCTGCCTGCTCCCTTTGTACTGCCTTTGCTCAACTGGATCGTGACCCCATCTTGTTCAACTACTCTTTGGCTCCTCCCCCTGTACTGCTTTTACCATCTGTTGCTGACTCGGCTTGTTGACTTCCCATGTTCTTCAACACTGATGTGTCTCCTTTCTGCACCCTCAAGCTGAGCTTCGACCCCCTCGACACCTAGTCAAGCCTCAACTCTAATGACTTCCGGTCATTCCTGTTATCTGTTCTGTCCTTGTTCCAGTCTGTCAACAGTGACAACTATACTGCTAGTAGGTTTCCTCTTACCCTGTTTCCAGTTCTCAGTGAGTAGCTACTGTTGCTTGGGTTACCATCCAGGGTGTGGGCCAGCTCCTCCAGTCAGCATTTTCTGGCCTTTCAGACAGCATCTCTATCTGATCTGGCTTACACCGCAGGAAGACTGCCCAAGAGCAACCACAGCTCGCCAGCTATGCTCTCCATTCAGTAAACTCCAGCATCTTGCTCACTGAGGCCTACCTAGCAGTTTTCTCTGTATTGTCCCCTGTTGTCTCTATTAAATCCTATCAAATAACAGTCTGTACTCTCTTTGAAGAATTTTACTCTGCAAAGTATAACTGTCACGGTTTGTTTTGAGTCTCAGACACAGAGTAAGATAAAAATCAAACTTTATTGAAAAGTTTAATGGGAACCCTCACGGGTCCTGAACATACACATATATCACATGTACATAATGGGTTCAAACAGTAGCTTTTACAAGATACAGCATGGTAGGCTCTACCGGCCTTGCCAATATATCGGGCAAGGCAGCCTGGAGGGTAGCACGACAATCTGAATGTGGCTCTACCGGCCTTGCCAATATACCGGGCAAAGCAGCCTGACAGACGACACTATGGAATGGAAACAGGCTCTACCGGCCTTGCCAATATACCGGCAAGGCAGTCTGGAGGGTACACAACAACCTGAATGTGGCTCTACTGGCCTTGCCAATATACCGGGCAGGGTAGCCAGGAGGACAGAAGGGCAGCTCCACTAATGCTGTATAGATGGAGCAGCAGCATAAGATGGAACAGTGGAGCAAACCAGTATCACAACCAGGGAGACCAAACCGGTGCAATAATGGAGGCAGCAGCAACTGGTGAATGAAGGGTTAACCAGTACCGTGCACTGGACAACAGTATAGCAAACCGGTTCTATAATAGATGGATCAGCAGCAGGTAATGTGGGGTAAACCAGTATCGTGTACTGGACAACAAGAATGTCCAACCGGTTCTATAATGGAGGAATCAGCAACTGGTGAATGTGGAGTAAACCAGTACCGCGTACTGGACAACCGTATAGCCCAACCGGTTCTATAATGGAGGACTCAGCAACCGGTGAATGTGAGTAAACCAGTACTGCGTACTGGACAATCGTATAACCTAACCGGTTCTATAATGGATGGATCAGCAACTGCTGAATGTGGAGTAAACCAGTACTGCATACTGGACAACAGTAACGCCCAACCGGTTCTATAATGGAGGAGTCAGCAACCGGTGAATGTGGAGTAAACCAGTACCGCGTACTGGACAATCGTATCGTCCAACCGGTTCTATCATGGAGGAGTCAGCAACCAGTGAATGTGGAGTAAACCAGTACCATATACTGGACAATGGTATCGCCCAACCGGTTCTATACTAGCGGGATCAGCAACAAGTGAAAGTGGAGTACACCAATCATCAGAATGTCGCCCAGGCGTCCCAGCAGCCAGACGGATGACTATCAGGATTCAGCAGCAGGAACAGCAGACAAGCCAGGACAACCACAGGAACGGCAGGACTGCCAACCAGGTCAGGAACGGAGCAAGAACAATGGCAGCACGGGATCAGGAACGGAAGCAGGAACAACAGCCCAACCGGATCTAGAACGGAGGCAGGAACCACGCAGGAGAGGCACTGACTACTGGAGAAACGCTGACACTGGTAATGGAGTAAAACAGGCCCAAAGATACAGGTACAAGGCAGGTGACTGCTGACATAGAGACACCACGAAAGGGCAACCAAAGGGTGCCTCAGCCCTGTCTATATAGGCAACACTGGGCAGGAGAAAGACAGGCGGCCAATGGAGAGTACACACACCTGATTGACAGCAGAAGTCAGCAATCACGGGCACCGTGATAATAACCCATGCAGCTTACATTGGGCCTTTCCTAGTCTGATCATCCCATATACTTGAAATGGCAATAGCTATAGCTAAACCTATGGACCTTTTTATTTCTTTATTTATTTATTTATTTTGTATTATGCTGCATTGTCTGTTCTCTGAATGTGTATGATTATTTAGTCCTCATGCATATTTTTGTTAATTTTTATCTGTTTAACATTGTAACTAGGGGTGAACCGAAATGAACATTTTGAACCGAAACTGCAAGGTCAGGATGCACTTGGCCGAAAACCGAAACCGAAAATTACTTTTTTTTAGGAAAAACACAGGTTACTAGAGGTAAAAAGAAAGAGGATACCCACAAAGGTCCAATAGTCTTTCAATTTCAATTTATGTGCAAGAATTAGAACAATAAGTAACCAAAAAACGACTAGTATAGCATTTATATAAGCACTCAGATCATAAATCAAAACACAAATTAGATATCAAAATCTATATAATGTATTAAAAATAATATCACCAAAAATGACAATACAAACATATTCATAGTCAGTCATTTCAGGTGGCTTAATGGTCTGGTGATCCCCTCCCTCCATAAATCCAAAACACTACCCCCCATATAAATACCTAAGCCTAGAGCGTGACCAATATAAAGACAAAAGGAGAGCCACAAAGACACAGTCAGGGTTAGATTTAGTACTAGTTCCAGAAAAAAATGGACAAAAACACCAGAAACGATATCCAAGTCTCTAATATTAAAAGATTAGTTCCTCATGGACAGTAAATAGATTATCGACATGGTGACAAATTAATAGAGGATTAGTTCCACATGGACAGTAAATAGAATATCAACATCCAGATGATAAATTAATAGATGACAACATGAGATATTTTAGCGACTTTAACTGTCAGCTTTTAAACAACTTTATGAATTTGTTGTTTTTAGTTTGCACTGTTACTGTACCCAATAAGCAAATAGAGATATGTGGACATCATATATTGTTCGGCCTCCGACTTAAAGTTTTTGAATTTTGTGGCTGAAACACCCTTGGTCAAGAGCTGAATGCTCAGCTGGAGTGATCTTCCCTTGGAGAGAATTTTAATGCAGTACTGTCCTTTCATTTGCTGTGTATTCAAGTGATGATTGTTTTTCCTCTCTTGACATCTTTGACTGCTACTGGCTGGTAGACCACTGAGCCTGTAAGTGTTATCAGCATGTACTCATATCAATCAATGTAACTCTTGACAGTATCTTATACGTCTGTTGTCTAACAGATTCAAGCTTATTGCAACTCTTTTCTGTCCCACCACATATCAAAATATTTAAAAGAGAATTTATTTATTAAAAAAGGGTATCTTGATCTGCAGATATATGTATTTAGTGAGCTTTATTTTAGTACAATTTAGCTTAAGCTTATTGTCTATTGTGAGGAAGTGTAAAGAGTATGAATAAGATAATCCACCCATGGCTCAAACATTTTCTATAGTATTCAGTTAAATACTACAAAACAGTTGCAGTACAAATAAATAAAAAATAAACTATATACATATACATTATAAATTAAGTAACAGATAGTGTTTTGTTACACAAAATAATTGCCTCTTATTCTACAGATAGTGTCCCCCTTTATGATCCTCAGCCATCTTCTACAAGAATTGCAGTTCATGTGTCTCATCAGGAGGATATTGTAAACCTATATATATATAACACCCTCGATATTTCTTGGTGCAGGTGGGGGAACAAAAATGTTCTGGTGGTTAAATAAGTTGAAAACATATTTACTAAGAGAACCATATAGAAATAGCTTGTACCTCACCAAAACTGGACTGGGTTCTATCAAGAAAACTATATATAGACCACCAAAAAGAGTATACACGGGGACTAAGCAGACTTTATTCATATTATTTTAAGGGGAAATTAATATTTTCTTCCTCGGGACCAAATCCTTTTGTTTCTTTAAAGATGTCTGAAGCTGAGTAGTCATAGAATCCAAGGTATCAGCAAGGTGAATGATAGAGACCCAAAGAAAAACCAAGAGTGCCCCCTAGTGAACTAAGCACAGGATCGAAAAGCTTGAATGTAGAAAGGTAATATGTGGAACACAGATCGTATCACTGAAACACTTAAGCATAAATAATAATGGCTAGAGTATATTTTGCAACAAACACACAGTCACACCTTTATATTTTAGTCATGATGTACTACTTGTGTAGGGTCAACTGGCTCAAGTTCCTGTGGAGCTTAAAGGCACAGTAGTAATCACAGTACATAAACAAAAGACTGTACTGAAAATAACTTTAAGATTCATATGGAACTATATTAAAAGAATTATAAACCCTTGAATTCTACAGAGATTTCCAATGTATTACAAAGGAATACACTGTTGATCGTTCTACAATCCAAATGGTTTAGCACAGTATCCACTCAATTCCAAATATCCCCCACCATTACGGTAAGTCATGAAACATTTATAAAGGTCTGAAGTCAGTGAATTTTATCAACAAAAAAAACAGCAGAGAAAACCAGGTGAATTAGATGATAGTTCTTTTTTCTGCATAGGCAGCATGTAAAAAAAATCACAAATCATATATGTATAAAAGTTATACTTAATTACATCTGTTTGCAGTCATTTCACTTATTCTGACATACACTCTGTTGAATCTCTCTGCTAAAAAATGCTACATTATTAATTATTTTATAGAATATATATATACTAGTTAAAAAGCCCGTTTACATGGGCCACATTGCCACCCAGCATCCAGCCGGATCCTGTCTGGTCAGTGGCCACGCTGCAGTCATGCGCAGTACTGACTGGCCGAATGCGCCGCGTCTGATACTGAGTGGGGCGCTCTGAATTCAGACCATAGTGCTCTCTGCACACCTTTCTAGGACCAAGTGGTCCCAGGAAGGTGCACAGAGAGGACTCCGGGCAATCTCTACTGCGCATGAGTGCAGCGCGCGCAGCTGTCTCTACTGCGCATGACGGCTTCTGTCAAACATCCTTAGCGAACTATTATACAATATATATATATATATATATATATATATATATATATATATATATATATATATATATATATATAGACACATACACACACACACCAGAGGTATCCAACCCTAATCCTCAAACTCCTCATAAGCTACCAAATATGTATGCTTTCATGATATTTCTACTTGAAGGCAGATGGATCAGTCAGTGGATCAGTCACTTTAAATAATCCACCTGTTCTGAAGCAAGGCTTTCATAAAAATATACTCTGCTGGTAGATAAAGAGAATCAGGAGAATCAGTGTTGTCTATCCCCTGGTATATACAAATAAAGAAATATATATAATATAGACAGGTAGGGAGGCTGATATACAAGGAAGTACTTCATTGCACACCCCCTCAAATTATTAAACTGGGCTTTAAATCATTTGAATGATTAGAGAGGTATCCAACAGATTGCAAAATCTGAGAACGCTCTGACATTGAAGAGTTTAAACGATCCATTTAAAGTTTCTTAATATGTTTTTTGGGCTTTTCCTGCTAGGGTACACCCACTGTTGGGGGAGGGAGGGTGTGGGTTCTGACAGTTGAACTTGTTATTTATTTTATGTTAACTATGCCCCATGGTGTTCAGATAATTAATTTTGTCTTAACACAGTTATTCTATTGCTTTCTATAGAGCAGTGAGTCACTGACTAGAGTTCTCTATAGAAGCTGATAGTAATTGCTTCATGACAGTGAATTAATAATCAATTATAACGTTTGAAAAACCATCTGACAACAGTGAAAATACCCTTGTCTTATGGAACTGCAAAAACTGTACAATATATGTTGATCCCATGATAAAACTTTACTGATTCTTTATCAGTGGCAATTTTGATGTTTCCCCAGTGGTGCAGTTGGTTTTCTCCAGAATTATTCTAGTTTTTCTTTCATGGGAATAGATAAGTAGACAGATAGGCAGACAGAACAATAGATAGATAGGTGTTGCTAAATTACAAACAGTAGCATTGTTGCAATTTGGTATTTTTGCTACTTGTTGAGAAGAAATATCATTGAAGAAGTAATGTTTCTGATATAAAGAACGGAAATAGGATTTGACAGTCACATGAGATTAATAAACTGCACTGGCAGCAGTTTTGAAAGGATTTTGACAGTTGTGTATGTAACAAGATCTGTCTGTCAGCTATAAGAAGCTTTATGACTTGTCACTATGGTGTCTGTCATGAGATTTCCCGCTAAGAGGCCTGTCTTACTGTCCTACAGTTATACCCAGCAATAGCCCATCAGTGTATAAGAGATTGCAATTGTGATTTATAAAACACCTCATTATATCCCATGGCTAACGTATATTTTAAATGGATCTTCATCTCAGGAATATTGATATCAGAAAATAGCAGAAATATATATTAAATGAATTAAATTTACAGGCAGTTTTTCTCTGGAATTACTACAAATGTTTTTATTTAGAGTGTCTTGGTCTCTGTAATAATCAAAATGTTTGTGAGCTGACATTTCCGTTAACCCTTTGTGTGCCAGAGTGGTACGCAATGCATTGCTTTGCAATGTGTAGCGTACCTCTCTGGCACACAATGTGTTAATATTTTATGTCATTGTTTATGAAAGCCGATAAATAGATCTGAACTAGTTGACTTTGACAGAGGAAATAAGGGTGGGTAGATAAAGATTAACTCTTTTAGGAACAGGGGGGATGCATACATTGTATGATTAAACTTGAAGTTGGATCTGCATGGATCTGTTCAAGCAATAGCTGTCTTCTTTGATTTAATTTTAGTTCCCTTTAAGTAAACTAGCCTTTGTTTTTTTATTCTTTATAGTTGGCACATGTAATAATTTCATATTACACAGTACTCTATAGAGTTAATACTTTTATGGCAATGGAAAAAAGAGATTTGAGACTCTAAAAAATAAATAAAAATAAATGAATAATAAAAATGGAAAACAATATCCGAGTGAGGGGTGCTATCGAGTGGCTAACATATATATATAAAACAGGGGAAAATTTTGCTTAAGGGAGACGCACACACCTCTGTTCTTATACATGTAACAAAATGTATTACATTTAATTATGGCAGAAAATCAGTTGAAAACTTCCATACATAAATCTTAAAAATTCATGGTATAACCCACTTCAATAAGTCATAAAATTGGATGGGCACCACGTACCTCCAAGATGTGATGTTTTTTTTCATGCATAACAAATGGTAATACATAATTGTTTTTTGCAGACTTTATTCACATTTTATCTCCTTGTAGCAAAATCATTAACCCTTTTGACCGCTGGCTTGCTTCTGTTACTTCTGTGAGACTATTACATATCTTTTTGCTCTTGTTCATGCGGGTTTTGTATGCTTTGTTAGACCTATGTCGTCTCTGGTTTGTGGACTTTTTAGTCCACCGCCAGGGTTTGCATATTACACTGTGTTTTTAATATAAGAATTATCGAAGCAGTGTACACTATACATTTGTTAACATCTTTGCATGTACAGGGTTTTTTTAATTGTTTTACTGCCGTAATCAATATGGATATTTTTTGTTGCATTTATAAGACTATAGGTGTGCGCCTCCCTTACAGCAGTTTTTCCCATTTCTATGTGGGATTCACCTCAGTGTTTCTATTTCCTGTTTCCTTTATTGGAGTTAATATTTTTCAACAGATGAGAGTTGGTACCGTGTTAGCCGTAGAAATACAGGAGGCAAATATAGTATTTGATACCTTTTATTGGCTAACTAAGCAGATTTAGAATGCAAGCTTTCAAGACCTTAGTTCTCTTCCTCAGGCATGTTATACAGATAAATATGAAAACATCTCTCTTAAATACAAGTACACATCACATTGTTTAGCATGGAAATCAGATAAGAGAACTCAATCTAGATCCAGGTCAGTCTGTGGTAAATTGCACTCTTCCTCTGAGGCTTTAGAGGTATTTACGATGCTCTTGGGTCTATTGGAAAGGTCAACCCACTAAGTGATAATGTGACAAGAACTCTCTGTCCTTATTCAAACCATTACAAATAGCATTAAATTTTAACATTAATTTTACATCCCATACCTTTCTGTCCCTCTGAGTGCGGAACTGTCCCATCTTGCTGCACAGAAATAGGTAGAGGGAGAGAAAGGACAAAGGTTAGATAATGGTACCTCCTGACTAGTAACATGAACACGAGAGTTGGATGCTGAAATCAGATATAATTAGGTACTTACATTGGTTCAGAAGCTGTGGTAGGCAGAGTTTTGCAGAATCAGTGACAAGCTGAGAGCAGGGTCAGTAGTGAACAAGCAAGTCAGTAATGTGATGATTACATTTTAAAGGTATCCTGAGGTCAGGCCAGGCACATGGCAGATATCAGACATCAGTACCAAGTCAGGGTTGATAACTAAAGAACACAAGTATAATATTGATGTAATGTGCAGCTAAAAAGGTAAAAATATCATTAATATAGTGCCACTGGTAATTTATTTTTTGTAAAGCAAGATACTTTAAAATATTTTTTACTCAATAAACTCACATCTGCCAATTTTACATTTCAAGAGTTCATTCTGCTGCATTATTGAGGTAACATGCATAATTATTTTACAGGCACTCATGCTCCTGAATACAAATACATAGCCTGGATTACACTGAAGTATAACAATTCCAAGCTTCGTTAGAACTATTTTATAGTACCAATTATAGTTTCCCATTAAGTTTAGGACTCACTCTATTAGTACAATGTCAAACACCAACCTATGAAAGAGCTCTTGCCTAACCTCAATATATTGTAACAAGCATATAATCTGAATTAATCAAAATGTAACATAATAAACCATGTGGTATGGATGAGAAAGGTTAAATAAGGTTTAACTCATGATTTAATTTTATTTTAAACCTTTTAAAGTCTTTGTGATATTGTGTTAACCAGTATTGTCCCTTTTATGCAAGAAAGCTGTAACTCATGCATGTTGATAATAGGTGTTGATAGGCCATCAACAAGTAGGAGGAGGAATTGTCTTTTAACAATACCTTGTAAAGCCTTAAATGTATTGCTATATTCCATTATAAAAATACAATTTATTTTACATTAGGGACATAAAATCTAATACTAAACTTGTATTTTACATGCATGTGTACACTTTCCTGTATATAGACACAATTTGGCTAACTGTTTGTGCAGAGCTAATGCTATTAATTTACTACGATTAGTCCCACATATATTCTGTTCAGAAAGGCTGATATCTTACCTCAGGCCCAGTAACAGAGAATAAAGCAATATCACTTCTGAAATACCTATCAGGTTTGCTATTGTAATGGGAGCACTAGAAAAGCCAGTCTGATCATATAAGACTAGATTTCAGGCATCAGAACACAATTACATAATTTTTAGAAGTTGGAGTGGAGTACAAGGTATTTAAGTGTGTATAACCATTGACAATTTCAGGTGTTAGTATGAAACATTCTATGGAATAATTGTTAACTAAGCATGTTGTAAAGTTTCTATATGATGAATATTCCCTTTAAAAAAGAGAAAAAATTAGATGTCATTATTACTTAATCCCATTAGAGAGATATGGAACTTATTGTGAAGCAGTACATTAGAGACTTCTAGCAGCCAAAAGCTTAAGGGGCCCATTACTTTATAGCAGTTGCTTAAAACAGCCCTGGTGTAAAGCATGAAAACAAGAAGCTTAAAGGGATAGTAATACTTCGTTTTAACTTTATTTTATTTTGTAGGCATTAAAAAAACATGAAGAATGATATAAGTCTTATCTCTCAAACCTTTATGGTTTATGAGATATTCACAAGCAAAGTTCCCCTCCCCGCCCCTTTTTCCTAGTGTAAGCCATCTCTTCTCAGATGTGAGTCTGGTTGTATGACAGGACAGATAACAGAAGGGGACACTTTTCTTTGTATGAAAACAATGAAAGCCCTTCCCCCCTTGACAAGTTTTTCAGCTTTTTCCTTTATCTTAATTGAAGATTGTAACTCTCTGCAGTCTACCTGGGCATCTCCCTTCTGATCTGGTTGAACAGGGGGGGATACTTTGTTTGTGAATATCTCTTAAACCATAAAGGTTTCAGAGATAAGACTTATATCATTCTTCATGTTTTTTTAATGCCTACAAAATAAAATAAAGTTAAAATGAAGTATTACTATCCCTTTAAGTAATAGTTGTGTAACACCTATAAAGATTATTTGCATTCATGTGGCTCAGCAGAGAACTGTCTTATTGAATAAAACAATCTTGTTTCTTCTGTATACTAATATCTGCTTTTATAGGAATGCTAATGCTTCTTGTTTCAAATGAAAATAATCAGTCCTGTAGAACTTGAAGATTTTCATCAGAAAGTCCAGGATTCCCTTTCCTGTAAACACATTGTGCTCTGTATAGAGCAAATGCTTTGCCCCAGAACTCATTCACATTTCTATTGAGCAAATGGTCCATAGTGATTAGTTTTACGAAACGCACTTTAAAGGGATAGTAATACTTCGTTTTATCTTTATTTTATTTTGTAGGCATTAAAAAAACATGAAGAATGATATGTCTTATCTCTCAAACCTTTATGGTTTAACAGATATTCACAAGCAAAGTATCCCCCCCTGTTCAGCCAGATCAGAAGGGAGGTGCCCAGGTAGACTGCAGAGAGGGACAATCTTCAATTAAGATAAGGGAAAAAGCTGAAAAACTTGTCAAGGGGGGAAGGGCTTTCATTGTTTTCATACAAAGAAGATTGTCCCCTGCTGTTATCTGTCTGGTCTTACAACCAGATTCACATCTGAGAAGAGATGGCTTACACTAGGAAAAAGGGGCGGGAGGGGGAAACTTTGCTTGTGAATATCTCTTAAACCGTAAAGGTTTGAGAGATAAGACTTATATCGTTCTTCATGTTTTTTTAATGCCTACAAAATAAAATAAAGATAAAACAAAGTATTACTATCCCTTTAAGATGGTTAGCACTCAGCTTGGACTCTGAGATTACTTAATTTATTTTTCTCTTGAAAGCCATTCCTTTTGCTAGCAGTAAAACACTTTAAGAATTACTACAAGTATAATTTCTCTATGCAAAACAACAGGGGGGAGATGCACTAAAGGATGAAGAGGGCTCATAATGTCGATGTCCTGTCGGAGCAGTGTCGAAGGTACACTGGTAGTATGCACTAAAGTTTTGTTGACATCACATATCCATCAATCCAACAAAAATCTGTCCACATCGACATCAATCCGACATGCCTTTGATGGGTTTACAAATTTTCACTCATCACATAGACAATGTCCTGTTTCTATATGGAAATGCAGCATAAGGAGTCATTTCTATATGGAAATGCAGGATAATAAGCTATTATAGTATTCATGGGGTGTGTTTATATGTTAAAGTGGCACTTAACCACATGCATGCACTAAACTCCGATAAAAGCCTCTGTTGTCAGAGCTCACAGTCTACCTGAGGCTGGTAAAGTTGGGATCTCCCAGTAGTCTCCTATGCAGTATCAGCCCTCAATCAGTCTTAAGCATAGAGGGTTGTTGAACTGCTGGTGATGTGGAAGGGATGCCCTCACACACACATCACCAGGAGAGTGGAGAGGATCCTTTCAGCATCATGAACAGCATCATTCCCTTAACCATTTGAGTGCCATTGGGATGTGTATTGTGTACCCCTGTGGCACTCAAAAGGTTAAAAAAGGACACCAAGCAGTACACATTCATCCCTCAGCTTTGTATCATATTTCATACATTCCCATTGGAAAAAGGCTGGGGGTGGATAAACTCATTCACAGGGATATATGGCTCATTAAGCTGAATTTGCAACTGAACCATAATTGAAGGAGACATTGCAAAATCATAAACCCGAGGAATGGTGAACGCATTGCTATGTCAGACTACTTGTGGAGTATTCACAGGGATGTAATGGCAAATCATATAATCAAAGCAAATACATCACCATATTGCCAACCTGGTTGCTTATTGAATCTTAGTTCATTTCCCCCATGGGGATATTATGCACCAAGGAATAATAAATAGGTGATTAAGTGGAGAGAACTTCTCGAGTGTGATAGACTATCCAATTCCTTTTACTTTATGGATCCTATGCACTAAGATCTCTCAAGTTAGAGAAATCTTAATGTACAGGATCCATAGAATAACACAGGAACTGAAGAGTTTATTACACTGAGGTTATCACATTATCACTCCTTACTGAATAGTCCCCCCTCAGTTTGACCTGATTTATATAATTACCATAATGGAGATTAGCAGAATACCACATCATTACATTGCATGGCAACAAGATACAGGACTTTAACCCTTTGAGAGCCGGGAAGTGTGTAATGCACTGATCAGCTGTTACACACACACAAGAGTCGGTACTTGAGCCCCTTCACTCAGTTCATAGTAATACCATCATAGTCCTGCACTAGCATCTTCCTTTTACAGTGGGGCTGATGTACTAAGAAAGACTGTGAAGTTCTGCGCAAACCAACTGCACCATAGTAAACAAATCAAAATACCTCAAAACACTCATAGGATTAAACAGGCCTTTAATGCTAGAGACAATTGCAAGTTCATGTTTGTTTGATAAAGTGGCGGGTATAGACGTCACAAAACGCTTTACTTCATGAATGTATTTTAATACATTTTTAGGTGTTTTGTATACATTGTTTATTACTCTTACAGATACACATTATTTGTTTTTAAATAAATTCAGTATATTTTTATAGCACACTTAGACTCAGAGGCTATTAATGCCTCATTAACCTCTTTTGATTTATAGCAATACTGCCGATCCTAAGGAGTTCCAGTGGAGCAGCAGCATCCGGTGGCTTGAGCAGGGACAAGATGAAAAATCCCTGTACGCTAAATACCAGTGGATTGAAGTCACTGGTATTAGAAACTCCTTGAGTACCACTGTTCTATTATTCAAAGGATGTGTATTCTTAGCGCTGTCACCTTAAGAATCTAGACTTGCACTTTCTTTCTATGATTCTAATGCAGTCTTCAACTCTTTTAATGCTGGATTTCTAGTTTTTACTCAAATTAAATGAAACACTAAAATACATGAAGATGAGATGTTCTCTTTGCAGGAAGCATAGCAAAAAGGGGGTTGCATTCTTCTTTTCTGCTGAAATTCCTATGCAGGGAAAACAACTGGGAAACTTAGCTCCAAGAAGTTGTTTCCATGTGGACTTCCACCTTTATGCACTGAGGTTTGGAGGTTATGCACTAAGGTGTGATAAACAGGTGATAAACGATGATGTCTTCTCCAGTGATATCACTTCTCCAGTTCCTATGTTACTGGAGAAATCATCTCCACTTTATAAACTCTTTTTTACGCCTTATATAATCTCTCCCATGATGTTATTATTGGTGGGATGCAAGAAACGTTCGCTTTGGATAAAGGCATTTTTGTGTGCAGATAGATTTTGCGCATGTTCTAATCCAGGAAGCTAAATACCAAACACTTCTTGAATTGCGCATGAAAAATTCCATTTTATGACAACAGTACACAGACGTATAAATTCATTCGCAATAGCAGTTCCTGCATTTGCTATTCCACTCACACAGATTCGTTAATCTTAGCCACGCCCACAAAAAAATATACGCAGCCGTTCGCTAATCTTGAATTTTCATGCACAATTGAACAAAATCATGCGCAAGCCTATTCCCTAGTGGTTTTCACATGGGAAATAGCGACTGCGCACGTTTCCTGCATCGCGCCATATGTTCCTGCAGAACGGTTCAGAAGTTCTCATAATGACATAACAACGCATGTACACACATACACACATCCTCACAAATACACACATACACACATCCTCACAAATATACACATACACACATCCTCACAAATACACACACACATCCTCACAAATACACACATACACACACACTCACTCTTTCATTCACTCCAGTCCACAGGTCAGAAAAAATAGTTGTAAAGGGTCTTCCTGATGAAATTCTCATAGGGGGGTGTAAAACCCTGTTTTTTGCTTTTTGTTTTTTTTCTTGTTGCAGAAAATTCTGCAGCTAATATACTAGCAAACCATAATGAAAATAGAATTATGCTGGAAATCCTCAACTGCCTTTTGTCATTTTCATTAAAATGCAAATAGAGGTCCTTCAGGGTTTTTTTCTGGGGGGTGTGGGGTGTGGAATGATTCAGTTAGGGACTTGGGCTCCTGAAGTGTTTCTATTCATTGCTTTCTGTAGTGAGCAACATTCACTATCTTAGCAGCTAGCCAAAGCTGCAGAGAAATCTAGAAATATAATCATCTTTCCTGGAAAGAAATGCTGCCTAATTCATCTGATGCACTGGGAGGTTCATCCTAT
Source organism: Rhinophrynus dorsalis (assembly GCA_037306005.1). NCBI lineage: Eukaryota > Metazoa > Chordata > Amphibia > Anura > Rhinophrynidae > Rhinophrynus > Rhinophrynus dorsalis. The sequence continues at coordinate 199,172,156 of CM074723.1, forward strand.
AACTTTTTAGTTAGTAGAAAATGAGAAATGTCTCCCATTGGAGCATCATGTAGCAGTGGCACTGGATTATTATCCTAATTCAGATGTAAGTGAGAACCATTTTATATTTCATATGGGAGTTTCAGAACTCACTGAAAGAAATGTCACAGAAAATAAAGAAGTGATAGGCAGACATTTAATTCATATTAAGTATATGTATTATATGTAGTAATTTGATACATCAGAACTAGTGAATTTACCATTTTAGAACTGTTATTTTACACTGAGACACAGTATGCGTATAGATTAATTTAACTTCTTAAGAACAGCAGCACATTGAAAAACATTTTCTTGCACACCCCTCTGGTCCTTAAGGGATTAAGCAGGCCAGCTTTAACTATAGAGCAAAAGCAGGCAGTTGCTCAGTCCCCTGGTGTCAGGACTTTGCATTGTGTGAACCCAGCTGCTAGTTATGAAGTTAAGGTTAAAGGGATAATAATACCTTATTATTACTATCCCCCATATTGTAGATATTTGTAAAATAATTTAATAGCCCCCAGGTTCATCTCTCAAACCTTTATGGTTTGAGAGATAACTGAAGGCAAAGTTCCCCTCCCTCCCCATTCCCTGAAGTCAGTGTTGTACCGACTGCAGGGGAAGTCTGTCGTACGACAGGCTTGCAGCTCTGCAGCTGAGCCGAGATCCCGTTAGTGAAAAAGAATTATTTCACTGAAACGGTCTTCTATATGTGCTTGGTTTGCAAGCACATGTAGAAGACCGTTTCAGTGAAACAATTATTTTTCACTAATGCGATCTCGGCTCAGTTGCAGAGCTGCCTGATGAAAGTCAGACTGGATATCCCTGCAGTCAGTACAACGCTGACTTCAGGGAAGGGGGAACTTTGCCTTCGGTTATCTCTCAAACCATAAATGTTTGAGAAATGAACCTGGGGGCTATTAAATTATTTTGCAAATATGGACAATATGGAGGATAGTAATAATAAAGTATTACTATCCCTTTAAAGTGATAGTAATACCTCAATAAAACTTTAGCTCTGATTATTCTTTACACTTTTTTAAACACGTTGCACTATTAATAGTTACTTACAGATCTGTATTTCAAATGCTGTTCAAGAGGAAAGGATCCCCTTCTGGCTGTGTCATGTTGCCTCTCTGTCTGGTCCGGACAGATGCAGTGAGGGACAATCTTCAGTAAGCAAAAGGAAAATCCTGCCCTCCTTCCTCATGGGGGCAGGGATTTCCTTATACTTACTGAGTGAAGTTTGTCTCTTGATGCATCCATCCGATCCCACAACCGGATTGCAGATCTAAGGGGAGGAGGCCAGAAGGGGCAAGAGGGGGATCCTTTCCTCTTGAATAGTGTTTGAACTACAAATATTTAACTAACTATAAATAGCGCAACATGTTAAAAACGTTTTTATGAATTATCAGAGCTAAAATTTTATTGTATTACTATTCCTTTAAGTGGAAATGATTTGAAGACACTATTAGCCTGAGTACTCATTTAGGAAAAAGGGAAAGCAACTGTTGCTTTTATTTTAACACTTTGTATGTTTGAGATGTCTGCAATGTTTTGCTTTACAATACATTAACCCCTTCCAGTCCACTGACATGCCAGGACCGTCACGGCTGTCCGGCACTAAAGGAATACTAATGTTTCACAAAAACAGCAGCTCCAATTAATCTTCATAGTACTTTAGCCACAGAGAGTGTTATTTCATTACTGTGAGTGTTGTAATTCAAGAGTAATTAAATGATAAAGTATCCCCCTCCCGCCCCTTTTACCTAGTGTAAACCCCCACTCCTCAGATTTGGAATCTGGTAGTAAGACCAGACAGATAACAGCAAGGAACAATCTTCTTACTGTGAGAACAACAAAATCCCTGCCCCCCTTGAGAGGTCTTTCAGCTTTTTCCCTTATCTTAATCGAAGATTGTCCCTTTCTGCAATCTACCTGGGCACTTCCGTGCTGCTCTGAGCTGAGCAGTGTTATATCCGTAAAAGGGGCGGGAGGGGCATACTTTATCATTCAATTACTGTTGAACTACAACTGTTGAAATAACACTCTCCAAGGTCCAAATACTATGAAGATTAATTGGAGCTGCTTTTATTATGAAACATTACTATCCCTTTAAGGACCAGTGACGGTCCTGGCACATCACATACTTTTTACTCACAGCGTTCCTGCAGTAATAGCAAGGACTGAAATTGATCGATCCAAGACCGGAGCGATCTCTTTCAGTTCCCTGTTCCGCGTGCCATCACACGTGATCAGTCACATGGGGCGGCAGGTCAAAGTTTTCAATCTGGTCCTTAAAGGACCACACACCCCGGGACCGCTGGTCCTTAAGGGGTTAAACACCTCTCTCTTCCAAGTGGTTAAGGGGCCCACTACATTATATTTTTCCCCTGGCAGAGCAGTGGCTTAAAAATGCCTTAAATTATGTTTAACCCTTTGAATTCCAGAGGGGGTGAGTAACCCAGCGAAATTAGTTGTGCACCCATCTGATACTCGAGGGTTTAAACAAAGGGTTGTTTTTTTATATTGCCGTGATAATTGTAATTTATTATGTTAGGATTAATGATAATAATGAAATAATATTTATAAAAATCACTAAAGGGATAAAGAAAAATATTGCACATTCAATTAAACGTTTATTTACATGGCTCAAAACAATTTACTTTTTAAAATTCCAAATCTGCAATTTTTGTCTCTGAATGCTGTCATAGAGTCAAGTTTTCCACTATTCCCTCTGGTGAATCAGGATGATAAACTGTGCCAGGCAGATCCCCATTATGCCACAGGAACAGACATAGTATAGAGATAGACACTCTAACATCACACCAAAGAGAGAGGGGAAGAATTGGAATCTTAGCTAAATGTTAGCAAATAAATTTGGTAAGAGAAACTATACCCTAAGAATAACTGGTTCTTAATGTATCTAACACCTTGACTTACCTAAACAGCACTCAGGTATAATAAGCATAAAAAATACATATTGTTGGGTTTATTCTCTTGAGTAAAACACTGGCACTTCCACTTCTGAGAGGTGTTTTATTCAAAAGTTATTGCAGCTCAAACTGACCAGACCCGTCCATAGGGTGGTGTAACAACAGTGCCACGGTACCATTTCAGGCCACTTAGATACTGCACCTAAAATATCAAGTCTGAGCTGAAATAACTTTTGAATAAAACACCTTTCATCACTGGGAGTACCCTTGTTTTGCTCTGGAGGATAATCCCTACAATATGTATTTTTTTACATGCTAAGTGTTACTATCCCTCTAAAACAAGGGGAATAGAATGCAGAGAACAGGTGCATATTATATTAATATAAAGAAGCAACAATGGTTATTTTATCTGTTTATTTATAGAAATATGTGAATGGTAATATATATAGGTTTGAAAGACTACTAACCCTTACTATGAAATACGTTGAAGACCTCTCTAGCATCCAAGTCATTAAATTTGCATTGATCTGCTTGTAACGTGTTCAGAAATGTTTAAATTCTTAGATATTTGACAACTAATAACTAAGTTATTCTGACAAACTTTTCATTCTCAAATGTCTTAAAACTTGCTTCATGGTTTCTACATCATTTTAAAATGGAACTAGCACTGAAAATAAAGTGCCCCCCAAATCATTATGCATATATCATTATGCATATCCATACTAGCATTACCATGAATAAGTCCAGCGTTACTGATAAATACAACTCATTCCCAGACCAACAGGCAGGCATCAGTGCAGACATATTGCCAAAGAGTCACCTGTACTCCTGCTCTGTCCATCCCTGTCTCCTCTAGGAGGAGTAGCATTGTACCTTAAGGTACGGGAAAGTACTGCCAGTGCAGGCACACAGATGCCAGTATGTCGGACTTATTTACAGTAATATTAGTATGGATATGTGTATCACTATATGCATAATGATTTGGGGGTCACCTTATTTCAGTTATAGTTCTGCTTTAACCCCTTAAGGACCATTGACGTACCCGGACCATCACGCTGGTCCGGCACTTAAGGACCATTGACGGTCCTGGCACATCACGTACTTTTACTCATCGCTCTCCTGCAGGAGCATGGTGAGTAATACCGGGGACTGAAGTTGATCACTCCAAGACCGGAGAGATCTCTTTCAGTCCCTCGTTCGCTGTGCCGGCACACGTGATCAGTCACATGGGGCGGCAAGTCAAACTTCCCTATCTGGGCCTTAATGGACCACACACACCCCGGGACCACTGGTCCTTAAGGGGTTAACCAGCAGAAGTGATGACATGTCAGAAAAAAAACAAATAGAGCAGCTCTGTGTAACCTCCATATCAGCTGCAAATGGTTGTTGTGCTGTTAGCATGGTAGCAGCAGATTCCATACTGGGGGGATGATGGACCTGGGGGAGATGCACGAAGGTGTGATAAAGAGGTGATAACACAGAAATGACTTCTTCAGTGTGATAAACGCTCCCATTTTATTCTATGGTGCCAATGCACTAAGATTTCCCCATCTTTAGAGATCTTAATGCATAAGCCCCATAAAGTAACATAAAACTGGGAGAATTTAGAACACTGGAGAAGCCATCTTCACGTTATCACACGTTAGTGCATAACCCCCCCCCCCCCGGGCATCAAAGGGAAGGTTAGGATTTTCCATTTGTTCCCAATGGTGCCGGTTGGTTTTCTCCAATTTTCTTTTGTGCATAAGGCTTCTTTCACTCTTGGAAGCTAATCAGAGACCTATTTTGCCTAAGAGAAAGTCCTACATTGTACCTGCTATTTTTTTCCAGTTATATATCACATAAGCTTAATCCAGTGTTGAGCAACCTGAGGACCTCCAGCTGACCAGGACGGCAGTTTCCACAGTTCCCCACCGAGTCATTGGCTGGCAATAGGAACTGAAGTCCTGAGAGAGCCTCAGGATGCCTAAACCTGTCTTAAATTGTGTTTATCCAGGAATGAAAGAAAAAAACAGCTATGTTTTATTTCTCTAGTGACAAACACACATTTTTCAAGAAAATTAGGTCTCCCTAGGAGCCAAGACACAATGAATTCAGTGAGTTAGCTTTCTGTTGGGTCTTGGGGCTGCCTCAATTCATTATTTGTAACAGAGCAGTCTGGAAGCAGAGAGCTTGTATTACACTGCACATACAAGGTGATGACAAATGTGGTCTGGCTGTGGTGTTGAAATGACTTTTTTAATCACATTTCATCTTACACCAAAGTAAGTTATTGCAATGGAAGGACAATTTGTGAATGATTGTGTATACTACAAGTGAGGTTATAAGGGAATGATACAACCAGAAATTAGATTACATGGGAATGATACTCATATTATAAGTCCATTTGTATAACACCCTTCTCTGCAGTCTAGCAATGAGAACTGGAGCTAGCTAACTACACAAGATGGGGCACATAAAAAGCACTAAAGTTTTAGATTGGTCTTCTAACCTCTTGAAAGCTGTGCAATACATTGTAGACCTCTCTAGCGTTCAAGGGGTTAAAAGCCCAGTTTAAATCAATGGGAATTTTTATTTATCCCCTATGGTACACTTGATTTGAGCTAGAATTATTCAGTTATTTTTAGTACCACAGTCTCAGAATGTGTTGTTTTGCTCTTCTCAACAAAACATTATGTGCTTTTGAGTCAAGGCAGCAGCATCTGTGGGGACACTGTCACTTTTTCTAGAGTTTCAAGGGAAACTTTTGCATCTGCAGCCTCTATAGCCAAAGTATTCCAGGTTAGCTGAGGTCACGCCTTCCTGGAAGGCAGGGGCCCTTTTAGGGAACTGTTCTACTGGTTGATCAAGTCCAATGTTTGCTGGTGGTCAATGCATGTTTGGTCTCTTTCAACACTTCATTTCTTAACTCTCCAGATAAGAATCTTACTATACACCAGATCACCATACCTGGGAACTTTCAGTTGAGGGCTACCCTGAGGGTAGTCCTCTGTTCAGCAGGGGGTAACAAAAATCACGCTAATCGCGTCAAAAAGGGGCGGGGCTTAACTCGAGTGTTGGGGGGATTTAACCTTTTGAGTGCCAGAGCGGTACGGTATGCATTGCAAAGCAATGCATTACGTACCACTCTGGCACTCAGAGGGTTAAATGTGTGACACAGAAGGCTGGGGACGGAGGCACAACGGGAGAAAAAAACAGATGTGGCAGAGTTTCAATAGAAACTCTCCACATCCGGAGGCATCAGCCTCTGCCCCGGAGACCCGGTAAAGCTCTGTCAGAACCGGAGTCTCCGGGGCAAATCCGGAGAGTTCCCAGGTATGCAGATCACCCTATGGTGCATAATACCTGCCTCTTTCTCTAGGATTATACACTATCTGTTAAAATTCCTACCCAAAATACATTCCCAAATAACTAATTTGTGACAAATATCTAAAGTTGTTCTCAAAGGCTACATACAGATGTAAATCCAGTATTTTCCCCAAATAAAGAGCAAGAAATAATGATACCTAATATTGGTTTTCTGCATTTATTTTTGCATAGGTCTAGAGTAAGCAATTTGTATACCTCTAGATGTACCTTTACAACTTCCATCATCTTCAGCTGCCTCCTGAGGTTGACATGAACTGTAGTCCAACAAACAGATGGAGAGAAGCAGGTTGCATCCCCAGTATAGGAGCAATAGTTTATTATTAATGGAGTGGTAAAGTATGGTGTCTCTCTAATCTGTTTACTCCGCTTGTGGCTCCGTTACCTACAGACACACATCCTGGTGCAGACCAGGTGCTCTGGCCTTACTGATTTCAGGTGTGAATCAGTAGTCTCCTTTGTTGCTACATTACGGGAGACTGTAGGTTCTGTGTGCATTCCACCTACTTCCCTGAGACTACCAGTTGGCTTCGGACTAGTCTCCAGCAGACGTGGTTGATCCGTTGGCAGGCTCCTATTTCTGATAGAGTCGCTAGCCTCTCCAGTCACCCTCTGCTTATAGTATAGTCACTTATTGCCTATTGTTTATTATCCTAATAAAGGTGATTTTAACTATACCGTCTGACTCCTTGTCTTGCTTGAGAACCGTAACACTAGACCATGTGGGTCGACCATTCATTGTAAGTTGCATTGATCATTGTAACCTCCATTAGTGCTCATGTCAAAGGTCTGCCAGTGGCCGCAAAGGCCACTGTGCAGAACTTCCTTACTGCATTTTTACTACAAACTTGTGTGAACACAATAAGGATGCAACCTCAACATTGGAGTATTCACATGAGGTGATAGCCACCCCTGTGAAAGTCATTATAGCCCATCATAATACTTTTCGCAATGGGCGACCACCAATGCATGCTATTTTTTCTGTGACAAAGGCATTTACATATTAAGCCACAAAGGTTATTTTCTCTGCCAGACAATGGGGAATTGGGGTGGGATTGTGTCAGGGGTGGGGGTTTGATTATGGATGTAGCTTGGGTGCCTTACCCTGGAGGACACCTGAAGTATGTAGCCCTGGTACGCATATGCACAATAACATGTCCTTTTTAAATGTGCAATCCAGTTGAAAGTATCAGAATTGCATGTTTAATTTTACATATACAGAGAAGAAGTCAGAGATGCTCAACTCAGCTCATGAGCTTGCAAGGGTATGCAAAAAGCTCAATGGGACTGTGTCCTCGCACCCAGTTGCAATCTCTTTTAGCTCACAAATGCCATACATAGGAAAGAAATATTCTGAAGCATACCATACAGGTCCTGCCAAAATGACAGTAGAGCCATGAAATGCCAGACAATTCTTCTCTGAACAAGGGAAACAGCTAACCCCAGACATACATTTAGGCCTTATTTAGTCTAGTTGGTGAGATGAAGCTGATCCTTCTAGGCACTTGTGAGCAAGGGTTCCATGTCTGGATTCCCCCATTACCCATAGGGTGACTAACCCCAAGAGCAATTTACATATACAGAAAAAAAGTCAGAGATGAGCTTGCAAGGGTATGCAAAAAGCTCACTGGGACTGTGTTCTTGTGCACAGGGTGTAATCTCTTTTAGCTCACAAATGCCGTGAACAGAGAAGAAATATTCTGAAGCATATCATATAGGTCCTGCCAAAATGACAGTCCCGCCACGAAATGCCAGACAATTGTTCTCTGAACAAGGGAAACAGCTAACCCCAGACGTATGTTTTGGCCTAATTGGGCCCAATCGGTGAGGTGCAGCTGATCCCTCTTGGCACTTGTGAGCAATATCCTTGCAAGCTGATGAGCCGAGTTATCTCTGTATATTCAAATTGCTCTTAGGGTTGGTGACCCTAAGAGTGATGGGAAATCCAGACTTGAACCCCTTGCTCACAAGTGCCTAGAGTGATCAGCTGCATCTCACCGACGAGGCCCAAAAAGGCTGAAACGTACGTCTGGGGTTAGCAGTTTCCCATGTTCAGAGATGAATTGTCTGGCAATTTATTACTATGTTTCCTGTTGGGGAAATTTGCAGATAAGCCTGTGAGAAAATGATTTCCTGTAACTGAATACAGGTCCAAGTCAGTTAAATAAGTTTATTGGGCTGGACAGAAAATTTAGGTCAGATTTCTTTGTGTTTGGTCAAAATAGAATTTACCACTGTTATCTGTGTATGTTGCTGTGCAGATTGGGTCATAATGAGTCATTCCTTTCTGATCTACACAGCCTCCAACACACACAGTGATAAACAGATAATCTAAAACCTGAGTGATTAGATTTTCTACATTGTGGTCTGTGATTATATGAGAAGACAGCCAGTCTACTCAGTGATCAGATTGATGGTTGTTTATGAATAAAACTGTCCTGTAAGTCTAAACAAAATATAAAAATGACAGTCTCCTGCTGATAATACATAAAGATATTGAAATGTTAAAACGTATTACATTCACAAACACATACTGGTACTGAGCATATCTCAACATCTGGGATAATCCTATTTTATGACTAGCCCCAGAAGACAACTCCTAGATCTCCCTAAGTCCACCAAAGGTAATGCTAGATATCAAAATATGCTTGTGAGGGTATTACATTTTAACCTTTGAATATGTATATTGGGGTGAATATACAATAGTAATTCCCCTTTAAATAATTTGTTAGCATTTATGTTTTTCTCTATAACTGGGCAACATCAATTTACTAAACTATACTGGAATTCCTCCCCTTAACACCAAGAGGAGGAAAATAGGGAAATCTGCAGGCATTTTGGGCCTTTCTTTCCTTAAAAATATGTGTTTGGTTGTGCACCATACAAGGAGTAGGGGAAAAGTCATGTGTGTACACTACTACCCTAAGCATGCTATAGGGCTGGCATATGGGGCTTGCTGGCATTAAAGTGTCCTCTTATAGTGATCATACTCTGTAGTGCATTCCTTGTAGTGCAGCCACTGGCTTTAGAAGCTAATGTCAGTAGGGCTGCATTGGCAAATTCATACATTTGCTTCACTGTCAGCAGGTGGTTGCAATTTCTTATCTTTTGTTTGACTGAGGGTGGTTGTCCAGAGAGCTCACTTTGAACAGCAGCAGCAGCATTAGGTGACTGAAGAGGAATGCGGATCTATTACATTATTCAATTTAATTGATTCTATTTGGGAATTAGTATTCCAGTTGTGTGACTATTTTTAATCCATTTTCAACAAATAATTATCAACTATAAAAATGTTCTAAGTCAGGGGAAGGCTGGCAACATACGGCCCAGGGGGCAAATACAATTAAGTGGCCCATATCTACTATCGTCCAAGCCCGTTGTCCCAGCCCACCCCTGTTTCCTCAATTTTAAAATTGTCCTTAATGCTGTGAATTAAAGCAAGTGATACCACAGAGCTTACAGCTGAAATGGGGCTACATTAGTGATACTACAGTGCTTACAATTTAACCCTGCGAGTGTCAGAGGGGGTACACAACACATTGCTTTTTCAATGCATTGTGTACCCCTCTGGCACTCAAAGGGTTAAAGGGGAACTACCACCCCACAAAAACTTTACATTAGTTAAGTCTTCATCTGGCGACTAGCTGCTTAGTAGCGCTAGTTGCCAGAAAGATTTTCGAGTTTTTCGGAGGCTCACAGTAGCAGGAAGCATGGACATATTGTCATAGTGACGTCCGGGTGCCTGCGCTGTCAGTCCCTTTTGGAGCCAGCCAGTAAACAAAACAAGTATCACCACATGGCTTAAAGGGATAGTAATGTTTCACAATAAAAGTAGCTTCAATTACTCTCCATAGTATTTGGGCCATGGAAAGTGTTATTTCAATACTGTCAGAGTTGTAGTTCAAGAGTAATTGAATAATAAATTATCCCCCTCCTGCCCCTTTTACTTATGTAACACTGCCCACCTCAAAGCAGCAAGACTGTACGGATGGAGCACAGAGTGGGACAATATTCAGTGAGCATAACAAAAAAAACTGAAAAACCTGTCAAGGGGGGTTAGGGTTTTCCTTATGCTTACAGGACCAGACACCACATCTGAAGGGAGGTGACTTACGCTAGGTAAAAGGGGTGGGAGGAGATATTTTATCATTCAATTACTCTTGAACTACAACTATGACAGTATTGAAATAATACTTTACATGGCCCAAATACTATGAAGATTAATTGGAGCTACTGTTTTTGTGAAACAAAACTATCCCTTTAAAGGGCAACTATCACATGAATAGAGCATTTATATGGGAAAATCTTCACCCCTGGAAGCAGACATGCTGATGAAGCCAAGGCTACAATGTGATCCCAGCAGACTAAAGGTGAATCAGACTGGGTTCTGAAAGGAGACTCCCAGGGCTCCCACACTGGTCCAGTTAGAGCAGACTGAACAGAAAAACTGCAATTGTAACAGGTCAGTCTCTCTGGGCTCTTCACATATCTCCCATAGACCTCTGTATCGCTAAAAAGCCCAACATAGAGAGAGGGTTTATGGAAGCTGCTGTCACAAGCCATAACACTTTTGACTGTTTTGGGGCTGCACAGTGCAGGACTGGGCTTTTCGCTAAATCTTATCCGATAGGAGCAGACATTGTAAAACTTAATTGCCCTTTAAGTTTTAAAAAGCAATTGACATTTTTAACTATATCTGTAAATCATGTAGTATGTTTTTTTAATGAAAGGATTCTACCAGGAAGATATATTGGGTTTGCTCCTCATTTTAAAGTATTTTCTGTGAAATTATTGTATCTACGTCTGAGGGGTGAAAAGCTGAGTTGACCGCGCTGGAACTGGAAACTGTGACCCTGAGGTTTGAATAGATTCTACAGTTAGTCCATTAACCTACTGAGCTATCTAGCTAGATTCTTTTCTATAAAAATCAAGTTCTGTTCCTTTAACCATGAGACAATTCTAAGCTTTTCAATTTCCTAACAACATCATTACATGTCAGTGTAGCTTAGTAATGATGTGAAATAACAATAAAACTGAACTGTACAATTAGTCTATAACAGTAATAAAACACAAAGTTAAGAAAGCATAGACAAGAAAGGATACCCATGAGAGGATAAACAAGAAAGAATAGCCAAGAGAATATAGTAAAGAAAAGCTAGTCAAAAAAGGGAGAGCCAAGATTGGATAGTCAAGGTTAGGACTTCCTAATCATTATTTATTTTGGCAGCAGGAGCACAGTGTTTTCTGGCTGGACTTGGCAGTGGAATCCATTGCTCAAAAACCTGAAACATGACTCTACAAGAGCTGAGAAAATTAATTAGGTGAACTGACCCTCACCAAGAAATATGATCTCAGATACAAAAGTGGAGAAGTGAAGAGATCTTTAAAGGAAAACTAACACCTCCTATTTATAAAGTCCCACATATCTTAATCAGTACAGAAAAACTTAATGGCCACTCTGAACCAATTATATGTGGATTAGTTCTCCAACATTAATCTTTAATGGGTACTGGATCTCATTTCTATAGAGGCAGACATGATTCTTTCCTTCTTAGAAAGACTTCAGTGGGAGGAGCTTGAGATTCTTGAGTTCTTCACCAAAGAATCATAGTATCCAGTACTCATTAAAGACATATTTTAGGAAACTAGTCCCAAAGAATTGGTTCATTGTGGCTACTGGCATTTTCTGTAATGTTAAAATAAGTGGAGTGTTATTATTTGGATATGTTAGTGTTTCCTTTAAAGGGGAATTATACCCTTGAAATAATTAGTATAAATTTGATGTATGCTGTACCAGAACAGGGACATATAGCGCATTGAGTATGACTACATGGCCCATTAGAATTATGGGAGGAGCTTTTTCTCTATGGCTAAGACTGATAACAGTCTATTTTTTATTGTGTTGAGGCGAAATATGAATAGAGACATAAAATGGTACAGACAAATACAGACAACTACAGATATAATGTAAAAACAAATAAATAGACATGCTTAACTGCTGTATGAAGAATTCCAATCTAAGTATGTCCTCCTCTTAAACACATTAAGAACCCTACATTCCTATAGCTAGAGTTCTCATTTAACCCTTTGGGTGCCAGAGAGGTATCCAATGCATTGCAAAGAAATGTTTTGGATACGTCTCTGGCACTCAAATGGTTAAGATTGTGCATCTTGGACTTTTTCTGTTATCTTTGGGAATTACAATTATTTGTATTTAACTCTTCGAGTGCTTCTTGATTCTTTGAGTGGCTTGGCCATTGAAGTTGTGTTTATCTGTCTGTCTGTCTCTCGTTGGCTATATCTGTCTCTCTTTCTCTCTCAGTCTTGCTCTCAGGATGTGAAATGGTATCCTTATCCTGGGAATATCAGCAGGGTAGCATATAAGTCAGCTGAAAAAAAAGAAACAGCAGTTTGTCAAAAGAAAGTCTATATGCTGATCTCTTTGAGTGTATCCATGTGTGTTTGAACCTGTTCCAGTCTCTCAGGCACTACACATTGCTTACACAACTCCCCACCAACTCTCCTCGCATAGGGATGAAACTGAACACACAGAAGTGTCTTTTTTGTCTTTTTTTAGAGGCATTCATAACTTTTCAGTTTGCCACGTTTTACAGCTACTGCATCAAGATTTAAAATAAAACACGTCTAGAAATACATCCAAGGCCAGTTAGTTCATTGCTTATGGATTAACCAGTAAATGTTGTGAATGTCTTTATAATCTGGAGCTAGAGGGATATTACATGGCATAGTTAAGTGTGGTTTGTAAAATGTTTGTGTGTAACCATGTGCCACATGTAGAGCACTAACCCTCTGTGTTCCAAGGGGTGAGCAATGCTTTGCTTTGCAATGTGTTGTGCACTCAAAGGGTTAAAGGTAACAATAGTTATCCACTTTTACTTCAGCCTTCATATGCTTATAGTGTAGTAGATTTTAGTCGCTGATCCAGGACACATGATGTCAAAGCTATATGCACACACACACACACACACACATATCTCAGGGCTCAAAATTTCCACTCTCCACTAGCCAATGGCGAGTGAAAATTTAGCCCTGGCGAGTAGAAGTTCAGCCCTGGTTGGTATGTTTTGGCTTGCAGTGGCGAGTAACTTTTCAGGTCTGGCTAGTAGCAAAGGATTTCCAATTTTAAACCCTGCAGATATACACATACACACAAACATAAACAGTACTGTGCAAAAGATTTAGGCATGTGTGAGAAAATGCTATAAAGTAAGAATGCTTTAAAAAATTGACATGTGAATAGTTTATATCAATTAACAAAATGATAGTGAGTGAACAGAGTAAAAATCTAAATCAAATCAATATTTGGTGTGACTACCCTTTGCTTCTACGTACACTTGTGCACAGTTTTTTAAGGAACTCGGCAGGTAGGTTTTTCCAAACATCTTGGAGAACTAACCATAGTTATTCTGTGGATTTAGACAGCCTTGATTGCTTCTCACTCTTCATGTAACAGATTCAATGATGTTGAGATCAGGGCTCTGTGGGGGCCATACAATCACTTCTTGGACTCCTTGTTCTTCTTTACACTGATGATAGTTCTTAATTACTTTGGCTGAAAGTTTGGGGTTGTTATCATGCTGCAGAATAAATTTGGGTTGAATCAGATACCTCCTTGATGGTACTGCATGATGGATAAGTATCTACCTGTACTTCTCAGCTTTGTGGATACCATTAATTCTGACCAAATACCCAACTCCATTTGCAGAAATGCAGCCCCAAATTTGCAAGGAACCTCCACCAGCCTGCAGACACTCATTCTTGTACCACTCTCCATCCCTTTGGCGAACCAACTGCCTTCTGCTACAGCCAAATATTTAAAATTTTGACTCATCAGTCCAGAGCACCTGCTGCCAGTTTCCTGCACCCCAGTTCCTGTGTTTTCATGCATAGTTGAATCACTTGACCTTGTTTACACATTAGAGGTATAGCTTTTTGGCCTCAAGTCTTTCATAAAGACCACTTCTGAACAGACTTCTCCGGAAAGTAGATGGGTGTACCAGGATCCCACTGTTTTCTGACAATTCTGAGCTGATCTCACTGCTGCACATCTTACGATTGTGATGAGAAGTAAACATGACTTGATTTCATCTGCTGTACTAAGTTTCCTTGGCCGACCACTGCGTCTACGGTCCTCAACTTTGCCTGTTTCTTTGTGCGCCTTCAAAAGTGCTTGGACAGCACATCTGGATACCCCCGTCTGCCTTGAAATTTCTGCCTGAGCGAGACATTGCTGATGCAATATAACTACCTTGTGTCTTGTTGCTTGCCATGATGTATGACTTTTGACATTAAACTGTCTTGAGCAACCTCACCTTGTTAGCTGAGTTTGGTTGTTCCTCGCCCAGTTTTATTCCTACTACACAGCTGTTTCTGTTTCAGTTAATGATTGTGTTTCAACCTACATATTAAACTGATGATCATTAGCACCTGTTTGTTATAATTAATCATACACCTTATAGGGATAGTAATGTTTCACAAAAATAGCAGCTCCAATTAATCTTCACAGTATTTGGGCCATGGAGATTGTTATATCAATACTGTCAGAGTTGTGGTTCAAGAGTAATTGAAGGATAAAGTTTCCCCTCCTGCCCCTTTTACCTAGAGTAAGCCATCTCTTCTCAGATGTTTAATCTGGTTGTAAGACCAGACAGATAACAGAAGGGGACAATCTTCTTCCTATGAGAACAATGAAAGCCCTGTCCCCCTTGACAGGTTTTTCAGCTTTTTCCCTTATCTTAATTGAAGACTGTCCCTCTCTGCAATCTACCCGGGCACCTTCCTGCTGCACTGACCTGAACAGTGTGACATCAGTAGAAGGGGTGGGAGGGGGATACTTTGTCATCAAATTACTCTTGAACTACAACTCTGACAGAATTGAAGTAACACTCTCCAAGGTCCAAATACTATGATGATTAATTAGAGCTGTTTTTATTAGGAAACATTACTATTCCTTTAATTAACTTTTTAGGCCATAATCTAAGTTAGGTGATGACAGTTCCAGAGAGTGTTGTGCTAACACTTAACAACCTCTAAGCAGATGACTGAGGATCAAAAAATATAGATAATTGACTCTCACAGAGCAGGGGAAGGCTATACAAAAATCTAAATGAGTCCTGATTTTAATTTCCCCTGTCCAAAATGTCATTAAGAAATGGAAGTTAAGGGAACTGATGAAGTCAAGACAAGATCTGGAAGACAAAGAAAAATCTCCATTAGAACTGCTCAGGAATGTAAAGCAAAACCCCTATATCACTGCAGAAAAAGTTTAGCTGGAACAGGCATAGTGAAGCTCCAATCCACTGTGCACAAACATTATCTTCATGGAACCTTATCTGCAATCTGGTCACAAAAGTCATCCCCTGAAGTATTCAACACAACACTCAGAGAGGGGAGGGCTGGCAACTTTTGGCCTAGGGGGCAAGAACAATCAAGTGGCCCATTTCTACTATCTCTCCAGCCCATCATCCTAGCCCACCCCTTCTGTTAATTTTATAATTGTCATTAATGTTGTGAGCTTATGACTGATATGGAGCTACACTAGTGATATCACGCCATGAGTTTTTTTAATCGTTGCGTGCTTTAGGATGCTCTGTGATCACCCCAGGTGTCTAAAACTGACTGCTTCAAGACCGGAGCAATCAGTTTCAGCCTCTCTCTGCGATCTGGTATATTAGATAGCTCACGTGTGCCGGCTCTCCAAATACAATGTCCCTGGTCCTCTAGAGAAAAGAATCCTTGTCTGCTTGGTCCTTAAAGGGTTAAAAGACAGTTCTACCTTACTTTGACATAATATGTAATATCAAATTGTCTGTACTTTGTTCTATTGTTTTCAGCTTTGCATATTTCCCTGCCAGTGATCTCAGTGAATTTCTGTTACCAGAGAGATTTTTAGTTGGAGACTGTGAAAGCAGAGATATTTTTTCAGTGTTGAAGTCTCCCCAAAGCACTGACTGCTCTCATGGTGTAGATTCAGGCTTTTTTACATGGTTTCACTAATTTTTACATTGTTGTACTTGCTCTGTTTAACATGCCAGAGACATAAAATTGTAAAAAAGAAAGAAACAAAAAAATGTGTCCTGAATGTATAATGTAAAAATAAGGAGGAATTGTCGCTTTATCCCTTTATCCCTTTGAATGCCAGAGGGCTAAACAACGCATTGCAAAGCAATGTGTTGCATACCCCTCGGGTACTCAAAGGGTTAAGCCCCAAAATGTCAAAGAATCATTCCTGACATCAAAAAGCAGTTGGATATCTCACTGGATCAACATTCTATCTACACTGACACCAACTGTCGTTATTCTTATATAGTTCTGAGTTAGAAAGGTATCCAGTTGTTTTTGAAATTATCTACAGTATCTATACACAGCTGCCTGAGGAAAATCAAAGGAATACCACAACCCTACTGTCCTTACTGTAAAAAAAACTATGCCTTTGTTTTAGTCAAAAGGACATTTCCTCTATTCTTAAAAGATGCCCCTTGTCTTTGTACAGCTCTTTGAGTAATTCCCTGGACAGTTATTTGTATTGATGTTGAATATATGTGTAAAAGGTATTCATAGCCCTCTTAGATATCTCTTCTCTAATGTAGAGTTGTTGCATGTCTCTGTGATTGTTCCATTTCAGTTATGGCTTTTTTTAATAACTGGTGCCCCACACTGTAAAGTGTATTTAAACATTGGTTATGCTTTTAACCCTTTGAGAGTCAGAGTGATGTGCAACACATTGTACAAAGCATGGCTCACCCATCTGGCCCTTGAAAGGTTAATATACAAGTTAAAGAAACACACAGTGCCATTCTCCTGTTTTCCCAGTCTGGTTAGTAATAGTGGATAACCCTGAAGAAGCACTTGGCATATTCAGAGCACATGCTGACAGCAGTTTCTTTTCAAAAGCGTTGCAAATTCCTGCTCATTCTACTGTTGCATTTTTCATTCACAGGCTCAGCAAGGGGTATCTGGCAGACCATGAAATAAAGCTGCATGTGCTCTGGCCCTCTCCACATTAAATTCC
This sequence comes from Rhinophrynus dorsalis, assembly GCA_037306005.1. Taxonomy (NCBI): domain Eukaryota; kingdom Metazoa; phylum Chordata; class Amphibia; order Anura; family Rhinophrynidae; genus Rhinophrynus; species Rhinophrynus dorsalis. Next base: position 199,189,505 of record CM074723.1, read on the forward strand.
CTTCAGTGGCTCTGCACTTTCCTGAACAGTCTTCCTCAGCTCAACTCCTCTTACATGCATCCCCCTGTATTGTTCTGCCTTCTCACATAAAGAGAACTTTCAAGGAACAACAAATGCTAAAATACACACTGGTCTCATATGTGCTGCATGCCTCCCAAGTGACCCTCTTTAGGAGGGACAGTCCCTCTTTGAGACCCAAATCTCTCTGTCCCTCATTCCCACCCTGGTGTCCCTCCTTGTAGAAGATCAAACTATGTATATCACATTGCTCCACAGCAATAAAACTCATATAAATATTTGTTTTTATTTCAGTATATTTATACATTAATGTGTGTAAATAAAATAAATTGTGCTTGTCCTAAATAATTGTTCTAAATATTCTGGGTAATGCCACCTGCTACACCCCCATCAATACCACCTAAAACACAAGTGTCCCTCTTTAAAATGTTGGTAGGTATGGTGTTGTACACATGCACACACGTACTAACACACACACACCTAAAAAATAATATAACCTGACAGAATCTTTCACCCATATAGTACTGCAATGTCTGTTTTCCAGCAGGCTGGTAAGCTATTTTCTTTTGCACTCCATGCACCCTGGTCAGGAGACTATACAGTTTTGTTCAAGACCATGCAAGACATGGAGAATGCAAATGAAAACTGACTTGTAGAGTCTTTTGAAAAACAACACATGCAAAATCATATGTCATATCTATTAGCTCTTTGCGTGTCCAAGGGGTGTCCAATGCATGGAGAAATAATGTGTAAGACTCTTCTGGCACTCAGTGGGTTAAGGCATACATCCTTCTACATATTTGTGCGTGTTTGCACAGGGTCCAATAGCTCCTAGTTATGTTCTTGAGAGAATATTATTATCTTTGGGTGACCAAAAAAATAGCATCAAGTACTACTATTTCTGGGCCTGATCCATGAAAGAAAAGAGGAGCACCATTGCATACCTGGGAACTCTTCGTTTCTGCCTTGGAGACTCATTTTCAGACTGAAGTATCAGGTCTCAGTGGACAGAGGAGGATTTGCAGAGTACCCTGTAACCCCACCACTCACAACTCAGTGCTATCCACTCCCACACACTTCCCAGCCCATTTCAAAGGTATACAGTATTCTGCCGCCCAAAGCCCCCCACCTTAATTAAGCCATAACCACATGATGATGAGAATCTGCTCATCTGGTCAATTGCATCTCCATCTGTAATTGATTCTCTGGGGGAACTAAGATTGAAGGTTCCTATTGAATTAAATTGGGAATTTAAGCCTTTGAATGCTAGTGAGTCCTTTAAACCTTTGAGTGTTAGAGAGGTATCCGTTGCATTGCAATGCAATGCATTGGATACCTCTCAAGGACTCAGAGGGTTAATGTATGGTGAAGCAATGTGTTTGTGACCTCTCTAGCATAGAATGTGTTAAAAGGTCAATTTAAATCAATAGATGATTTTAGAATTTTAATGTGTCCACAATGGCACAGCTGATTTGCTTTGCAAATGACTCCAATTAATTTTAGTACTTCAGCCACAATATGTCTATCTAGTATTACTGCTACCATTAACTTCACTAGCTCTAGCTGTTTCTTTTGGGCTAGTTAAGCCTCCCCCTGTCTTCACTCTTGCTTTCCTATCCTCAAAACCTGAATACAATTCTTAAAACAGAGACAGTTTGCAGCAGAGTAACATGTAGCTTGTTTCCCCACCTACACCCTTCAAACTAATGAGCCTCCCAGCTCTCTGCCTTATTAAAGGAAAACAAAAGCACAGGTGCAAGGCAGAGTTCAGCTAAGCTTCTTTCTGACCTTGCACCATCATTTTTCACCATTGGCTAATAGGGAATCTCTGGTTCATTTGTTTCATTTGAACAAAGCATAGTGTATTCTCAAATAATATTGAATCAAGGTATCCATGAAGAAGGTGAAAGGGCAGCATATTTGTGAATGTGGGAGACATATTAATTGGAATTTGACAGATTCTTGTGCTGCATCAGTAAGAAACCATTTTGCTAAAAGCTTCTTGTCTATATAAACATGACAATCAGTAAGACTTCTTTATTTTCTGATTGGCAATTACTCACACAGAGAGATGGGTGCAAGGTCACTTTTTATGGGAAATTTCCTGGAAAAAATACACAATTTCTCCATAGAAATTCGGAGCACAGAAAACATATAAAATGTTCACCTTTTTGTTACCGTCATTGAATTCTTGTGAAAATGTTTCAGTTTTCCACCTATTCTTTTTATGACTTCAAGAACTCCTCCTGCAGTACTGTTGATCAAGCTCAGTATGTCTGGTTCTTTGAGTATCTGTGCAGTGGGACAAGGGTGGGTAGCAGTATGTGTAGTTCTATGGCTGTCAGCTGGACAAGGCTAGGGGGGTACTATGTATACATTTGGGACAAAGCTGGGACAGGGGTAATATGTGTGATTTTATGGCTACCAGTGGGACAAGGCTGTGGGGTCAATATGTATGGTTCTATAGCTACCATTTGGACAAGGCTGGGGAGTCCATGCTTTCAACAGCATTTCACTCTCTATCTTTCTCTCTCTTTCTCTCTCTCTCTATCTCTATCTCATATGACACATGACAATGTGGAAAACTAACTGGCATTCCCATTTATACTGAACTTGCATGGGGAAATACACAGGGGAAATGCTACATGTTGGAGGGAATTACATTATTATCATTGATTTCAGTGCAGAGAAAAAGCTGAAAATTATGGAATTCCCACATATGGCGAAAAGTAAAGTTTTCTTGCATTTTTTGCTTTAAAATTTTCACCCGTTACATCCCTACTCACACTCACAACCTACATTATTATAAGAAATATACAAATTCTGTGTAATTTTCATCCAGTATCTAGCAACAACCCTGGTTTACATAAAAATGAATACAATTTGTATATTGCTGATAAAAACTTAAAAAGGATCTGCTAATAAATTGATGTGTGGATAATCATGATGTAAATCCTTTCAAGATGCAGCTCCCTCTGAGAGGTGGACTTGGAAAGGTTACAAGTGCTCTTTGACCCTTTGACTTCCAAAGGGGTACAACGCATTGCAAAACAATGCATTGAGTACCCCCTCTGGCTCTCGAGGGGTTAAAGAGCAATTATCACCAAATGGTTAGTGTCATGGCAGATCATCTCCTTTTGGATCAAACCTATTGAAAAAGCAGGGGTTTCGTTGCACTCCTAGATCTGATATAGAAATTAGCAGGGATCACAACAGTTGCCCCCTCTGCTCTCTATCTCATGTAGGAAGAAAAGTGAGCTGTGAGATTTGGAAGTCTCAAAATTCAGTCTCAGTGGTTGTGAATGGTTGCTGCCTATGGTAGAAAATTTCATCCCTAGGGGTTTTCACTAACTGCTCTCATAGAATCAACCATTTTACTTTCTAAGAAACAATCTTATTTTTTTTATTTTGTCCCAAAATATTTTATTAGGAATTACAGTGGAAATGAAACAGAAGTAAATTATCCAAGTATTATGGTGCAACAAACTAGCAAAATGAAGAGAAAAAAAAGAAAAGAATATAAGCAAAGCACATAAGAAGAGAGAAACTTACATCGTATAGTGGGCTGTGAGTAAATTGGTGAAGATAATGAGGCTTGGCTGCTGGAAGGAGTGGGAACATCATAGTTTGAGGGACTATAGAATGTTGCATGGTTAATGGGAGAAACCATAGAATGAGAGTCTTATTGTGGAAAGAGGTGCATATGGTCGAGTTGAATTGCGTTTATTTAATGTAATAAAGTTGCTTAGAAGATATTGATAAGAGGAAGTAGAGGAAAGAGGAGTAAAGTAGGAGGAAGGAATGCATAAGGAGTAGAGAGGAGAGAGAAAAAAAGAACAATCATACCTTCACTAAATCAGAGGGAGGGCGTTAAACCTAAGTGTGGGTGGGAGGGGGTGGTGTTTGAGCAATCTCTCCCAAGTTGAAGAAAATGTATGTACTTTGCTAATGGATATGGAGTGGGAGCGTTTCTTACATAGAAACAAATCCACTATGGAGAGTCATTGTGGGATGGGTGGATGTTCTGGTTTCTTCCAGTACAGGGGGATTAGAGATATGGCTGTCTTAAAGAGCAACAGGAGACATTTCCAAGTGGCATTAGCAGAAGGTAAATAAGGAGTATGTCTGTATGCAAACAGACATACTAGTGGATCTATTGGGATGTCTGATGTGAACGTTAGATTGATATGATGCTTTATCTGAGACCAATATGTAGAGATAATGGGACAAGACCACCTGATATGAGCTGCAGATCCTATATTTTGGTGGCATCTCCAGCATAGTGGTGATACAGAGGGTGGGAAGTGTGCAACACGAAGGGGAGTCATGTACCAGCCGGTTATAATCTTATAGTTTAGTTTGCGATTTTGAGTGTCTCTGGAGGGTTTGAAGTTATTATGGAGGATGGAGGCCCAGTTGGATAGGCCAAGAGAGAACACAAGTTCCTTCACCCAGATGGATAGAAAGTAAGGTTTTATGAGGGCTTAGAATCCCAGAAATGGGAATAGCAGAATGTGAGTGGCCAACGATTTTTGAGGGCTTGCAACAGCATTCCTCAAAGTGTGTTAGGTCCGGCATTAGTGATCCTGTCTTACATATAGTCTGATAACAGTGTTTAATTTGTACTAGAGAGAACCATTGTTGTTTCTCAGAGTGAGAATGGTGAAATGATGGGACTCACAGAGAAAGAGGTTCTTTCAAAAGTGACATGAGCCTATCATAATTGGTTCATTTCCATGAGAGAAGATACAGGGTTATCATCATTTGTGGAAAGTCTGCACTTCGTAAAAAGGATTTAGGGGAGAGGGGTAAGGAGCTAGTGAAAGAGCTAGTGAAATATTACAATATTTCCATATTAGAAGAATATGTCCTAAGATTATATGGGACATGCATATCGACATCCCGGGAAGTCTATAGGAGCTGGGAAGGAGAAAGGAGAGCAGTGAAGTCTGTTAAAGTATAGGTCCCCCTCTTAGGGTATGTGGAATGAAAGTCAAAGATTTTAGAAATAGCCACCATGGAGCAGTATGAAACAAAGTCTGGGAGAACAAGGTTTCTCCTTTCAATCTTTTGAAATAGTATGTCAAGTCGTATGCAGGGTTTCTTATATGCCCATATGAATGAGTATGAAAGCAGGGTAAGGGAGTTCAGGTATAAACAAGGTATATTACTAGAAAGGGCATTGAAAAGATATATCACCTTAGGAAGAACCATCATTTTAATAATGTTAATTCGGCCTAGCCAGGACAGAAAAGGAAAATTCCATTTAAGTAAATCAGATTTAATGGAGATGAGTAGGAGCACGAGATTGAGATTTGGGAGAGTGGAAAGTTCTGATGAAAGGAATATGCCCAGATAACGAATGTGAGAGGTGGCCCATTGATATTGATATGGCTTTTGTAAATTAAAAGTGGATTTAAGAGGAAGACTAATAATATTCAATATATCTGATTTTGAATAGTTTGCTTGGTTGCAAAAGGTAAAAGTATTCTTCGAGAAAGTCAGTTAGGGAAAGGAGAGAGTGATGAGGTGAGGAAAGGAAGTAAAGGATATCATCTGCAATAAAATGGAGGGATTTTCACGTATACGGTTAAGGAGGGGTTCAAGAGTTATAGATGAGAGAACATCCTTGTCTAGTACCGTTAGTGATGTCGAATGACTGAGATAGAGTACCATTAACTAAAACTTTAGCAGAAGGATGCAAGCTCATGATTCTTTGTGTCAATTGAGGGTCCAGACCATAAGGTTGAGAATTGTTGAAATGTAAGTGCAACTAACTCTGCTGAAAGCTTTTTCCACAATGGTGGATAAGAATATAGATGGAACTTTTGTAGTTTTGGCTAACTGGATAAAGGAGATGGCCATAGAAGTGTATTGTCGGTCTTTCCTTCCAGGATAAATCCACTCTGATCAGGATGTATGAGGAGAGACAGAAATGGGTACAATACTTTTGCTCTCACTTTTCCATAGATCTTAAGGCCTACATTTAGGAAGGGATATAGTATGGTAATTACTACAAAAGGATGGGTCTTTATGAGGTTTGGGGATAACCACAATGTGAACTTCCACCGTTTGTTTTGGTAGGGTTGGCCCTGAAGAACTGCATTAAAGCCTTAGTCATAAAGGGAGTGAGAGCAGATTGAAGGTGTAATAGTAGGACTTTTATCTGATACCATTCCTTTAATGGCATGGTGTATCTCATCTTCTGAGATAGGAGTTATTCTATCTTGAGGTGAAAGGATGGGTACTTTAGCCTTGTCTAAAAATGTTTAAGTCTACATTGGCACTCTGTTGAGGAAGTGTCCACTCCCTGTCTAATATTATATAGGGAATGATAAAAGTCTTTGAAGGCATCAGCAATTTGAGGGTAAGGTTTTAAAATGGAGCCTGATGGAGAGTGAATTTGCGTAACTCCTATTTTCCACCAGGACTTGACTAACCTAGCTAAGGATTTACCGTACTTGTCATTAGATAAGTAGTTGCAATATTTATGCCACATGTGAGATTTGATCGCATTTTGAGTAAGACTATCATTCAGACTGAGCTTTATTGAGGTCTGAGAGGTCAGAAGGTGATAGAGATTTTTTATGGTGATTTTCCAATTATCTTTACCATAGATAGTGAGAGGATACGTTTCCTCATATCTTTAAGGAGATAAGAATTCATTTTAATAAAGTACCCTGGTATTACACCTTTAAAGGCTTCCCATATAACAGGGTCTTGAACTTCTGGTGGGTTGTTAACCATAAAGTATTCATGAAGACACTCATTAATTATCTTGGTTGTATTTTGGTCAGTAAGGAGGAAATCTCTAAGTCTATAGGGGCGAGGTAGGGCTATGTCATTGCAGGGGGAAAAGTTAGTGATACTGGTGTGTGACCAACCCAAGAGATTGGATCAATACTAGTAGAAGACAAAGAGTGGAGGAGGTATTGTGAAAGAATAATGTAGTCCAGTCTTCTATAAGGTATATGAGGTTGTGAGAAAAAGGTACAGTCCCGATCAAAGGAATGCAATATTCCCCATGCACCTATTAAATGAAGGTCATCTAAATGGTTAATGCACGTAAATGAGCATGTTTATATGGGGTACTACCCATTGTGGAATCTACAAGCGGGTCCAGGGATAGGATGAAATCACCTCAAAATAATATGAGTCCTTTTGTTACTTCATCTAGATGAGTGAGTGATATGTTGAGAAAGACTATCTGTTTGGAATTAGTGCAATATATGTAAAGAATCACAAAGGGTTTGTTATATATTAGTCCTTTCAGAAGAAGATATCTACCATCATCGTCTGACTCCATTACTATCAGTATTTCAGGTACAGATGCTCTAATTAGGATACTGACACCTTGTTTTTTCCAGTGGTGTTAGAAAAATAGGTATATGGGAATTTGTGATTTGAGAATTAGAGGGGGTTCTGTGAAAAAGGGTTTCCTGGATTAATATATCAGAGGATAATCTGTCAAATTTCCTTAGAGCTATCGAACATTTTCCCTGATATTAAGACCCTAGACATTGAGCATAGTTACTTTAATACATGGCATGTTTATAATATAAGCTCAAATATAGGTGGGCAAAGTGCCTGGGACTTGGGGTAGTGGTGGAGGGGAGAGGAAGAGAGAAGAGGAAAAAAATGAAAGGGAGGGGTGTGAAAGGAACGTTGTAAGGATAAGAACAGGATATGAAGCTTGAGTGCAAGGGGGAGGGAGGAAAGAAATAGAGTGACTGATCAAGTAAATGGGTTCCTATGGGGCAATAGGAAAAAGTGTATGTATCTACATCTGTACAATGGGGCTTACTTAAGAGGAATGAAATGACGTACAAATATGGAAGGTGCCAAAAAGGCCTTGGGGGGGGGGGTAAAATGTGGAAAGTAAGTACACTAGAAAGGCATATGTGAGTATAAGAGAAGTGTAGTGAAGGTGTATTATATTATATGGGGATTCCTGAAAAGTGAATTGGAGGAAGAAAGGGTAAATTACCTCAGCAGCACTATTGGGAGGTGTAAAATTTTGTAGTTTGAATTTCAAGTGGTATGACGTTGAAGCCACGAAAAAATATATACTTCAGTCAAAGGGTGTGGTATATGGAAATATGGGGAAATAGAAGTGTAGTTGTAGATATAGATACCCCCTCCCTCCGACAGTCATATCTAACAAAAGTATCCTATGTTATTAATCACAATGCTATATTAAACGACACCATGTTGTGTATAGTTACACTGAGGTGAAGTGGGAATCAATGATGTACTCAGAGTCTAAACAGATATAGGTTTCCTAAGAGGAGAAGTAAAGATGAGGGGGGGAAATCTCACTTAGCTGCAGGGATCAAATACGACAAACTGCATCGCCAACTACTTTAATCCAGAGCCTTAAATCTATGCATCTGGGGAACACTGTCTCCAGAGGCATTACATGTGCAAATGGGGAGCTAGTTATCTTGACTTAACATATGCAACATATCATTAGGTCAATTATAATATAGAATGAGTTCTCATAGTAAAAACATGGATGTTCACCACTCCCATAAAAATTAATAACATCAAAATAATTAATGAGGAATCTGATGGATGTTAATGGGGAGAAGGAATTATGATTCCCGTGTGCTGCTTAGGCACAAGGTGGACAGAAATGTCATCCACCTCGCGTCCCACTATCTCCCGCGGACCACAGTGGGATGCCATGAATCATGATAGATAAGTTATACTAACATGTGAGCATCAAATAACTCTAAGAAGCATTCACGAAACAATAAAAAAGTAAACTTTATTTTCTAGATATGCTAAGGCCCGAGTTTTCGACTCATAAAAGGAAAAACAGAAAAATGGGCTAGTAATCAGGATCAAGGCTTACTAATCTGCAGTTTTAGGAAAATTGACAGGAACTACTGATGTAGTCATACAATCGGTTAGAAAATGGAATAAGTACAAGGGTACATACTTTCTATGATATTGTAGGCCTACATAATGTATGAGTATATAGAGTGAGAGCCACAGTAAGGGCTTAATGAAGACTCTAGGATTTCAGTGGTATATATAGGGAGGGAAGCATAGGAGGGTCAGGGTTACCGCTACCAATGGGATGTTTGTTATAGCGTTGCACCTAAGGATGGTAAGAAGGAGCCATATAATATACCGTAACCATCAAGGGAAGTGGTTCTCTCAAGCCTCCATTGAGAAGGAAGATTAAGGAGGGAGTAAACTTAGATAAGGGTGATTATTAGTAGGTACTTCAATCTGGGGTGAACATATATAATAATAGGTATAGGTTATCCCAATTATGATAATGAACAACTCGATATAGCAAATATAATGAGGAGAAGGAAAGGGAGACTAGCCATAAGGCTTTAGGATTTCCAATAGTGTATGTTGGAGGGAGGATACAAGAGTATTGAGGTAACCTCTACAAATGGGGACAGAGGGAATGTTCTGTTGTTGTCCTGAGGGATGATGAAAAGCGGACACCGAAAAATACAGTGGCCATCTGGGGAAGCAGTTCTTTCAGGCCTCTGGGAAGGGGGGGGGGGCTGTGGAAGGAGCTTATGGAGGTAAGGTAGAGTAAGTAGGTGTTTCAAACAACAATAAACACAGAGAATATTAAGCAAATATTATCCTATACAATGAAAATGAACAACTGGTTATTGCAAATAATAATTAAAGAGAGACTTAGCTAGATCCCTGGTGGGTACCGTATTGGGAATGCTTCATCATAGAATGCAATAAAGTCATGCCCATTCTGAAGTGGAAGGTTTAGGTGAAGTGGTCAGCATATCCAGTCGCCTCTGCTTCTCCTTAGTCGACAGGGAACCTGGAGACCATTCCATTCGGTGCTGGGTTTTAGCAGGTTGATGGGTAACTGGAGGGTCAGGATTGGGTGGATGAGTAAATCCCAAGGTCAGACAAAATGTGGAAGCCTCTTCAGGATTATGTAGAGTTTCGGCTATTCCATTTACCGTGGCAGATAAGGCGAAGGGGAAACCATATCTGTGTGGCGTAGATAATCTGCTCACTGAAGCAGGAGGGTGTGTGGTGATAACTCTTGGTACAACTGGATCATTGCTACAGCACATTGGATATTATTCTTAACTATACAGACCTTCATAATGAGGTCTTTGACCTAGCACATGATGGCGTCCCTGGGGGGAGTCATTTTCTTTAGGCTTGTGGCTCTATGAAATCTTTCAAGATGAATTTGTGTATTGGGTACCCACCAGGGAATATTTAAAAAAGGAAATCAAGGTGAGTATCAAATCTTCAGGAGATACTGATTCAGTTAAATGTTTTTCCATTTGTTATTGAGGGTTAACAATTCTTTGTGTCAGATGAGTGATAGTTTCACATTGCTCTACAGTAACTTGTACTAGAGTTGTAGCATGTGAAAAGGGCCAATATTCTAAAAACTTTCTTTGCATCAGTATATACAAGGTAACAAGGAATGGTAGAATAGCCTCATCAAGTAACAAATAAAACAATACAATTATATTGGGTCAACACAAGAAAGGGTCATGGGAAGACTGGACAAAATTAAGACCGACAAAGCACCGGGTCCTAATGGTATACATGCAAAGGTTCTTTAGGAACTCAGTACAGTGTTAGCAAGACCCCTCTTTTTACTCTTTAAAGATTCACTCACCACAGGCTCAGAGTAGAGCTAATGTAGTGCCTCTATTTAAGAAGGGAACTAAAACAGAACCTGGGAATTATATACCTGCGAGTTTGACCTCCATAGTGGGGAAACTGCTACAATGGATAATAAAGGATTATATTCAGAATTACACTACAAAAATAAGATTATTAACAGGAATCAACATGGTTTTATGAAGAATAGATCATGCCAAACTAATCTTTTCAGCTTCTATGAAGAAGAAAGTAGCAACCTCGATAATGGTAAGGTAGTTGATGTAGTATATCTAGATTTTGCAAAGGCATTTGATAGAGTGCCACACAGAAGGCTGGGGTATATAATAAGGGCTTTGGGGCTAGGGGATAACCTTTGTAATTGGATAGAAAACTGGCTGAAGGATAGGGAACACTGTGTGGTTGTAAATGGACAATTCTCCAGTACAGTTAAGGTTGAGAGTGGAGTACCTCAGGGTTCAGTACTTGGGCCACTGCTTTTTAACATGTTTATAAATAACCTGGAAATAGTTTTTGAGAGTAAAATATCAATATTTTCAGATGACACTAAATTATGTAGCGTAATTAATTCAGAACAGGATATTTGTTCTCTACAGAATTATTTTGCATAAAATGGCAGATTAAGCAAACAAATGGAATATGAAGTTTAATGTGTAAAAGTGTAAAACCGTGCATGTTGGAAGAAAAAATCCCAGTGCTACTTAGCAACTTAATAGAATCATTTCAGGGGGCTCATTGCTAGAGAAAGACCTGGGAATCCTTGTAAACTACAAACTTGGAAAGAGTGACTAGTTTCAAATAGCAGAAGCAAAAACAAACAAAGTCCTGTCTTGCATAAAAAGGGGTATTGAAGCAAGAGTGGATAACATAATTTTGCCATTGTACAAATCATTGGTAAGACCTAACCTCGAATATGCAGTGCAGTTTTGGGCACCATTTCTGAAGAAGGATATTCTAGAACTGGAGAGAGTACAGCGAAGAGCAACAAAATTTATTCGGAGAATGGAGGACTTCATGTATTGGGAATGACCAGACAAACTTGGCTTATTTACTCTAGAGAAAAGACGACTTAAGAGGAGATCTTATCACATTATAAAGTATATGAGAGGTCAACACAAGGATCTCCCTGGTGAGCTATTCATTCCAAGGCCTGGTCAAATAACCAGGGGACACCCCTTGAGATTAGAGAAAAGGAGGTTTCAAATTCAGTAAAGGGAGAGTTTTTTTTACAGTAAAGTCTGTTAAATTATGGAATCTCTTGTCCAAGGATGTGGTTATGGCAGATACAATGGATACATTTAAGAGAAAAGAAGGGAACATACAGGGTTATACTGTGTATTTGTAGGCAAAACATGATGGTCTGATAAAGACTAACTTATTTGGGAGCAGGAAAGCTATATTATTTATCTTGTCTCTGGCTTATGAGGCAAAGGTTGAACTTAATGGACCTGTGTCTTTTTTCAACCTAATTTACTGTGTTTCTATGTTACTATGTACTATGTAACTCTGCATCTTGTAAAGACATAGTTCACTTTAAGCAGTTATCCATTCATATCTCCAATCACATTCTAATTTTGATACCAGGTATCATGAATCGTCCCTGGGAGTAAAAAGGGAAGACAGTCCCTTCCTGTACCTTAAGGTACAAATCCCCCTCACCAATCCTAGAGGAGACCAGGATGGACAAGGCAGACTCACAGATGCCTCTTTGTCAAGATGTCTAGCTGATGCCTGCCAGTGAGTCTCCGAACAATAATGCCAGACTTATTCAGGATAATACAAGTATTGATATGTGTAATGCTATGTGAATAATGATTTGGGGGGTATTATAATTTGAATGAAAGTTCCTGCTTTAATATCAGCTATTACATCTCACATGAAAAAAATTATGCTTTATTCTATCAGTCAAAGTTTTAGTTTTTTTTTTATTTTAGTATTATTTTTGTTTAATTGGTCCTGTGTATCACAGTCACTGAACTCAGTCACACACACCCACACACCCACGAACTGCTGCAGTTGTATTTTTTACAGTACTGTACATTACAGACTGGGATTTGCTCCAGAAAACACAGTCTGTGCTATAAAATAATAAAGCACACAGCAATCACCGATGCACCAGATCACCACAACAGAATAGTACATCCTTCCTTGCCCCTCTAGTTCTTGAGGGTGTACTGGAGTGCTGCTGTGTATGGATGGTACATACACAATATGTTAAGCTAACCCCCTTGTCTATATTTATCTTGATTGTTAGATGTAGAGACTGGTGGTATCTGTTAGTGTCACATCACTCAGTCTCAGGATGGTTAGCTGAAAAAGAAAAAAAAAGAAAATGTGTATATTGGTGCAATCTTGTTAAAATTACTAGCTTAATTAAATTACTATAAAAAAAAAAGTGTTAGGGAACCAATAATGTCTTGGGCTTTAAGTAAGGCAAATAGTCTTATAACGAGGGCATAACGGAAAACCTATCACTATGCACATAAATAGACCAACCTAAACATCATGCACTGCAGTCCATAATATATGCTGTATACACGGAATCACTTAATAATTACAACATAATGCAATATAATTCTCACTGGCTACGGCACTGCAAACTCTCTAAACACTGACTAATTAATCACAATCACTTGTACTGCTTACTGTCACTCATACTAAAACTTTTTGGGAGGGGATAACTCTCCCTTCTTCTCACCCACACTCAGTAAGCAACTGGTGATGCCTCCCTCCACTATATTCCATTAATATTTATATATATATATATATATATATATATATATATATATATATATATACAGTACAGGCAGGTGTGGAAAAATGCTGTAAAGTAAGAATTCTTTAAAAAATAGACAGGTTAATAGTTTATTTTTATCAATTAACAAAATTATAGTGAGTGAACAGAAGAACAATCTAAATCAAATCAATATTTGGTGTGACCACCCTTTGCCTTCAAAACAGCATAAATTCTTCTAGGTTCACTTGCACACAGTTTATTAAGGAAATTGACAGGTAGGTTGTTCTAAACATCTTGGAGAACTAATCTCAGTTCTTCTGTGGATTTAGGCAGCCTCGATTGCTTCTCTCTCTTCATGTAACAGACTCAATGATGTTGAGATCAGGGCTCTGTGGGGGACATACCATCACTTCCAGGACTCCTATTTTTGTTTACACTGAAAATAGTTCTTAATGACTTTCACTGTATGTTTGGTGTCGTTGGCATGCTGCAGTATACATTTGGGGCCAAGCAGATGACTCCCTGATGGTATTCATGAAGGCTAACCAACTGCCTGTACTTCTCAGCATTGAGTAGATCATTAATTCTGACCAAATCCCCAACTCCATTTGCAGAAATGCAGCCCCAAACTTGCAAGGAACCTCCATCATGCTTCACTGTTGCCTGCAGACTCTCATGCTTGCACCACTCTCCAGCCCTTCGGCAAACAAACTGCCTTCTGTTACAGCCAAACATTTTAAAATTTGACTCAGCAGTCCAGACCACCTGCTGACATTTTTCTGCACCCCAGTTCCTGTGTTTTCCTGCATAGTGGAGTCACTTGGCCTTGTTTCCACGTCGGAGGTATGGCTTTTTGGCCGCAAGACTTCCATGAAGACTACTTCTGACCAGACTTCTTGGGACAGTAAATGGGTGTACCAGGGTCCCACTGTTTTCTTCCATTTATGAGTTGATGGCACTGCTGGATATCTTCTGATTGTGAAGGGAAGTAAGCATGATGTGTCTTTCATCTGCTGCACTAAGTATCCTTGGCCGACCACTGTGTCTACGGTCCTCAATGTTGCTGTTTCTTTGTGCTTCTTCAAAAGAGCTTGGACAGCACATCTGGAAATTCCTTTCTGCTTTGAAATTTCAGCCTGGGAGAGACCTGGCTGATGCAGAATAACTACTGCACCATTTAGCTAAAAACGAAATAAGGCAATTGACCCCTCCTCTACATAGGTTGTGCAATCCAGAATCAATCATCTGATTCAGAATAACTACCTTGTGTTTTGTTGCTGTGCTCAGTCTTGCCATGGTGTATGACTTTTGACATTATACTGTCTTCAGCAACCTCACCTTGTTAGCCGAGTTTGGTTGTTCCTCACCTGGTTTTATTCCTCCTACACAGCTGTTTCTGTTTCAGTTAATGATTGTGTTTCAACCCACATATTAAATTGATGATCATTAGTTTGTTATAATTGTTTAATCATAAATCTGACTATTTGCCTACAAAATCCCTGACTTTGTGCAAGTATAACTAGAAGAATTGATGCTGTTTAGAAGGCAAAGGGTAGTCACACTAAATATTGATTTGATTTAGATTTTTCTACTGTTCTCTCACTATCATTTTGTTAATTGATAAAAAAAACTATTAACATGTCTATTTTTGAAATCATTCTTACATTTACAACATTTTTTCACACCTGCCTAAGACTTTTGCACAGTTCTGTAGGTAAATGTAGTTTGTGTGTACATATATGCTGTCTCGTTGACTAGTGTACCATGTGGGCATGTGACAGTTAGGCCCTGGCATATGGGATTTGAAGTAAATAAGTACTGCATCACTGCTCTGGCCTACTGATAAATGAGTGTATCTCTAAGCTCACAACTGCCCATTGAAAAATTCACTTTCTGGCATAAGTATAATCTGATCTTTAATAAATCTACTCCTTTGAGTAATGGAATTGGCAGAATTAAGCTCCAATTGATGTAACACAGAACATCTGATATAAGACTTATGTTTAGAGCAGATAGAACCTGTCATCCTTGATCACTGAAACATTTAGCAAAAACCTAACTTCTACCAGAAGACCATTTTTTCATAACACGCTTTGATAAATAAGGAAACTATGACCTCTTGTTTAATGCAGTATACGTTAATGAAGGACAGGTCTGCTTCCTTTTATGTTCTGCATAATTAAATATTAATAAATATCCTGCATTAAAAGATAGACCTGATATGAAAGCTGCAGATTTTTACCATTGTGAATCAACATGCACAAATTTTCAGGACTTTTATGAATTTATTAACATCTCGGTTGCTACAAGCATCTCCAATACAATGTGCAGGAGCTATATCTTTCATCCGAAGGTGAAAAAGCAATAAAGGGATGATATTTGTCAAGTAATTGTAATTGAACCCAATAATTTGTTCTCCTTTGATAAATCTGATGAGTTTCTTTGTATTAGAGCATAGAAAACTATAGTAAATAACCCACCAAAACTGCCGAATTTTAAAGTACATTCATCTGCAGTGCAAGATCACAATTTCTATTAATCACATGCAACATGTAAACATCCTGTCCATGCTGCTAAATTAATTTATCTTTAGAATCCTTTTTTTATGGATCCTGAAGGCTTTTTAAATGTTTGAGAGCAACACCTGCTGAAAGGGGTGGTAATGCAGCAATGTAACACAATTCTGCTGCTAGACCCACCATTGTTCCTTGCTCAAAGCTATGTGTGGTTACCATCTGTGCTGACATAAGGTTCCTCCAATACCTATTCTATAAACACTATCTGAGCTCTGCTGCTTTAAGGCTCAAGTCCCGTTCTGTGCTTTGTGTATGAACATCTCGAAACAGATTTCAGTCTGCGGGACTTCAGTATGAAGGAGATTTGGGAATAGAGCCATTTTCTCGAGTGCTTTTAATTTTATCCTGCTTCAACTCCACTTTCCTTGCTACCTCTGCTGTGTTAAGCCACTGGCATGACAGATGGCTGGGAATGTACTTTAGGTTGGGGAGCCAGAATGAAAGGACAGCTAATGAGATGGGGGCCTTTTAGTTGAAACAGAAAAAGCATACATTTACAATGTCTTTCAAGTAAATTGCTGTTGTGTAACTTAGTTTTAGCACCATTTTCTCTAGCTGTGGACACAATTTTGGCAACATTATATTTATAATATATATATGATCTTTCACTTAGTCTGTTAATGGCAGTGGTACTTGTCTGACAATGCTAGTAGTTGCCAAGTGCATTGTTGGTACGCATCCAGCACATCTGGAGTAATAACACTCTAGTACAAGTGTTTGGTAGCATCTCTATAAAATAGGAAGACTTTTTTTTCAGTACAACACAAACGACTGTCTGCAATCATCTCTGGCTATAAATTAAGTGATGGACAGTACTCAGACAGCTTCTTTAACCCTTCAATTGACAGGGATTTTAAGCACCTTTCAAAGCAATGCATTGTACATGCCTCTGGCACTCAAAAGGCCACCAATGACTGCTAGATCTTATATGAAAGACAGCAACATCCACAGATGTATATGTAAATGTTTCCATACGTAGTGAGATCTTAAAGAGACAGTGGGGTGAAGGTAGGAATCTGCTGATAAGTTAGTTTGGCAACAGACTTCAACTCCAGCAGCTGCACTGAGGTCTTCTACTAGAGTGCATGGTCATTGTATTTCATGCTGCCACGCGAACACTCACGCATCATTAAGATTTTATTGCCAGCAAACCCCCAAACACCTGCCCCATAGCGTACACATTTAAATGTACTAATGTTACTCCATTTTTATCTGAGCCATGTAGAGGTTTCAGTGTAATTAACTTAGTAGATTTGCTTTAAGCAAGCATAGCAATAAATTGTTTCCAGTGCCTAGTTTAGGGCAGAAACATATTTGTATTATTAATATTATTATACCTCTGCTCATGTGTCTGTTGCTGTTCATGTGTGGATGTCTATCATTCAGAATTATTTATTCTAAAATCTATTCCATTTGCACATAGAATCCATTTTAAGGATTCTAAAAATCCTTATTCTATGCACCCCTGATGCATTCTCAAAATATCTTGATTGTGCTCAGTAGTTTTCAATATAAAAGCAACTCACATATAACATTCCAAGTTAAAATAGTGAAGCTGTTACAAGGGAGTTGTGTACTAAAAACAGGCAGATCAAGCCTGGACACAGTATAAAGTGAATATATCAGCCTATACTATGCCCCATGCCCAGTCTACACTTAGGTACTAAAGGCTCCTTTGGTCCTGCTTTAGTGAATTGAGTGCAAAGCAGGCAGTCTATACGCCTAACTCTCTGGATCAAGCTGATAGATCAGGCATTATAGAGAATTTGTAGGTTATTTCAGGATTATTGTCACCACTTTGGGAAACTTGAATTAACAATTTAGAGCAAGACCAAAGTATTTTATATACACAGTTTAAGCAAACATTAGTGTGAGTTTTATTGATGTGGAACAATGTGATACATTTATAGCACCACACCACACTCCCTAAATAGAGGGACATCAGGATAGGAAAGATGGACAGAAATGTGGGTGTCAAAGACGGACTGTCCCTACGAAAGTGGGACACTTGGGAGATATACCTTCACATAACACCTTTCCTACACATACAAGGGCAGTCATCATCTCACAGAATACATCTGCATGGTGGCATATGGGCCTCCATCCATAGTGTTCAAATGAGAGATTTTGGATGTTGCAATGATCTTCGCTACAGCTAATAACTGGAAAGAACATGGGTGTCAGACTATCACATATGGCTTTTTGGACATACACACCATGGCCATTAACCCCTACTCTGAAATTGCCTCTACTTCTCATAAACCTGCTGTATGCAGCCCTAAAGCCTATATCAAGCAACCTCCCTAGCATTGCAAACATCCCATAGCTTTGTTTACCGTTTACAGTGTCTGACTTTGGCTTGTTCCTGTCGTCACTTATTTGTCAGTTGCCACCAATCCTGATCTCTGCTTCATTCCTGAATATGATTCTGCAAGATGATTTGAGTCCCACATTTTTTCTGTTTCTTGTGAGCCTTCCTTAGTAGTTGCTGTACATATAAGTCCTGTACCTATAACTTTGCTGCATCCATTGACAATCAAGTGCCAGGTCTAGATCAAACTCAGCCAGTTCTGTTTATTTGACCTTGTGGTTGACAACTGTTCCCACAGCTAGTAGTCACAGCAAGGTCACATTTGCATACAACGTTGATCCCAAGCAACATACTCTAGCTTCACTCTCTAGTAGCTGTTTGCTGCAGCTTTTGAGTTTGCCTGATCTGCCAAAAAATCCATGAAAACCATGTGGTTGTCTGCTTTTTTGTCAGAAAATCTACTTTGCATACAGCAACTTAAAAACTTTTCAGTTTTTCACATGAGCAAAAATGATTTGCGATATTTTCAATGGTTAGAATGTTTTGCCCCATCTTTTTAGCCTTTTCTCTATAAAAACATGCCAATTTCCAGGAAGTGAAACACAATACAAACCGGTAAAGAATGAGAGAGAGGTACTAGGCTGTCGTGTTGTGAAATTAATAGTACAATTGAGGCAGGAGAGTCTCTTAGTGACTGCTATTACTATGAGCAGGTTTATTAACAATAAAAGGACCTGGAAGGACAGTTATGTGTCCAGTGAGTCCGAGGAGGAGGAAGTGACAACCACCACCAACATGAAAGGGTGTGGATGCCCTGGTTCCCCAGACCCAATGCTGGCCAGTCCCCCTACATTACCCCTAGGGATCTTGGAGAAATGTACCTCATGGGAGAAAGAAGAGGGTAGTAGTGTGAGCAGGAAAGCTCAACTGCCTGTGCTTGCTGCTAGTTCTGCACCTGCTGCCAGAGCTGACCCTGCTGACACCAGTGCTGAAACTGCTGCCAGTGTGTCTTGTAATTCTCAGGAGGTGGGAGGAGTTGCTGCAAAGTGTGACAGCAGGGGACCCAAGTCACACTTGATATCCCTATGCAGTCCCGCCACTAGTACTACTAATAGTGTAGCAGCGTGTACAGTGTTAGGAGTGAAGGAGGGGGTGAATATCATATTACTAGTGACTGTGAGGAGAAAGACAATTCTTTTCCACCTTTCCCCTCCCCTCATGAAGTAATGGGTGTGGGACTATTTTTCTCTTTGGGCAGGCATAGTGCAGTCATCAACAGTGGCACTGTGCACAATTTGTGACATCACTGAAAAGGGGAAAGGAGGCAAAGCACCTTGGCACAACTGCCCTGATAAAACACAGGAAACACAGACACCATGACATTTATGTCAAACATTTTAAAGTCAAACACCCACCACAGAAATCGGGCACAGCTGTTGATGTACCCCGACTCTACTGAAAGGAAACAAGAGAAGAGGCGGAGATAAAAGAGGAAGAAGATCAGAGAAACACAGAGGAAGCTGAAAGTTCAATGACGAGTGAAACAACTAGCTCACCATCATCTTCTTGCTCTAGGTTAACTACATCTTCTGCCAACCCGCTTTGTTCATCGTTACCTCCCCCACCAAGTGATAGCCATTCTGTAGATGTCAGGATGTGGTAGTTCATGACCACCCATTGCACACTGTGTGGTGCACTGACCAAACATGGCAGTGTGATGAAGGAGAATTGCAAGCAGGGTATCAAGCGGCATGTGAGGAGATCACATCCCACAGAATATGCTAAGCTGGTGGCAGGCAGGGTTCATCATTACTATTAAAGTGTCTGCAAGTTGTAATGTGACCTTAGTGAGGAGTGGACAAGGGGTAGTTAAAGCAGCAGAACTTGGTTTCTGGTGGGGGGACACGCACAGTTCCATTTCTATTCTAGTAACAACACACCTATGATTTGGGAGGAGGAACAGTTGGTGAAGCATTATTGGCCAATTTCTTCTTTTCTCCACATTTATCTGAAGTGGTAGAAGCTAGTTATGGTGCTGCTACTGCCTTGGGCGCATCACTGAAGCTAATTGCGGCAAGTGGAACCTTCATCATCCATCACCCATGTTACTGCTGTTGTTGATCCCATTCCCTTTGAGCTGCCTAATCATCCTGCTGAGTAAACAACTCAGCATCAGCAGCAAGAACAGCAGTCACAAATTCTGCATCTACAGTTGTAATCAAAATTATTCAACTCCCATTGCAAATCAGGTTTATTGTCAAAATGTACAGACTTTCAGCTGTTTGCAATGAACAAATCAAACAAAAAGCAATTGAAATAGCTCAACAAAATGAATGTTTCAAGTGGTTTCCCCAAATTCAACTGAAAATGCAACTTATTATGACTTCTCCAGTCTCAAAATTATTCAACCCCCTGAATAGAATCCCTCACAACAGCACAAATATGCAAAACAGATGTTGCCTCAAGCATACCTTATGCAACTAATCAAGGGCTTCATTAGTTGCACCATGTGTGCTTGAGCTGGAACACATGAAATACCTAAACTGGCTTGGGGTTTGTTGAGTATCACCTTTGACTGCATGCTAGAAATATGGGTAAGTGAAAAGAATGGTCCAAGAAGTTAAGACAAGAGATCATCACCCTTCACAAACAAGGAACATGATACAAAAAGATTGCGAAAGCACTGAATGTTCCTAGAGACACTGTTGGTAGCATAGTTCGTAAGTTCAAAGATAAAGAAACAGCGGTTACACTACTTGGATGGGGCAGAAAAAGGAAGCTATCAATGACTGCAACCAGATTTCTGAAAAAGCAGGTTGAGAAAAACCCTCAAGTGACTGCAAAAGACCTGCAGCAAGACTTTGTGGCAACAGGCACTGAGGTTTCAGTGAGAGCACTAAAGGCAGAAGGTTTCAAGGTTTCCATGCCAGAACTCCAAGATGTCCACCACTACTGACCCAAAATCACAAGAAAAGTAGGCTCCAATATGCTCAAAATAATATAAATAAGCCACAGAAGTTTTGGGATTCTGTTCTGTGGAGTGATGAAATAAAACTGGAACTTCTCAGCCCGATGGATCAGCGGTATATCAGGAGAAAGAAGAAGGAAGCATACGCTGAAAAGAACACTGTGCCTACATGGTGGAGGCTTGGTGATGCTCTGGGGCTGCTTTACATCCTCTGGCACTGGAAACCTGCACGTTGTGGAAGACTAGATGGATTCATTGAAGTATCAGGAAATTCTAGGAGAAAACGTCATGCCGTCTGTGAGGAAGCTGAAACTTGGACGTCATTGGACCTTCCAACAGGACAATCATCCCAAACATACCTCAAATTCCACCAAGTCTTGGTTGCAGAAGAAGTCCTGGAAGATTCTACAGTGGCCATCACAGTCACATGACTTGAACCCCATAGAAAATCTCTGGTGGGATTTGAAGAAGGCGGTTTGCGCACGCATACCCAAGAATATTACTGAACTGGAGCCACTGCTCATGAGGAATGGGCTAAGATACCTTATGAACGCTGCCAGAAGCTGATGTCTATGCTTCTCATTTGCAGCAGGTCATAACAGCAAAAGGGTGCTCTACTAAGTACTAAAGATGCTTGCCATGAAGGGGTTGAATAATTTTGAGACTGGAGAAGTCATTATAAGTTGCGTTTTCAGTTGAATTTAGGGAAACCACTTGAAGCATTCATTGTGTTAAGCTATTTCAATTGCTTTTGTTTGATTTGTTCATTGCAAACAGCTGAAAGTCTGTAAATTTTGACAATAAACCTGATTTGCAATGGGGGTTGAATAATTTTGATTACAATGGTACATCAGGGCATTTGACAATGGTCAGTGGCCTCTAGCCAACTTGACATGACCTGCTGGCACTAAGCCAGTAGGGTTTTTTTTTGGGGGGGGGGCTTTTTCTTTAAAAAACAAAACAGAGGCCTACAAGAAAATAAACAATTTTTGGGGGGCTTGTTTCTAACAAGCCTACGTCCTACAAGTCAATGTTTCCTTAGGACTTGTGCTAAACAAGTCTAAGTCCTACATATCAATGTTTTCTCAGGACTTGGGCCTAACACAAGTCTTATTTCCTACAACAAATCAATGTTTCCTCAGCTCTTGTGCTTCTAATACATCTAAGTTCTACAAATCAGTGTTCTCTCAGGGCTTGGCCTAACACCAGTCTAAGTCCTACAAATCTTCCTCTACAAAATACTCTAGCCCATCAAGTATCAGTCTACACCAGTCGCAGCTTATGTCAGAGGGTCCCTGTCTCTGCCACATTATGTACCAATTTCTTATTTTATTTTATTTTTTATTAACTGTCCTCCCAATACCAGTCAACAAACCCCCCCAAACAAATTCCCTGTTCAACTGATTCTTTCCCCAGACTCCAACCACCAACACAGGAACCCTCCTCAGACCCCTTTTATACTATGACTTATATGGTTTTTTTATTGTATTTAGTTTTCATTTTTTTATTAACTGCCCCCCCCCCAATCCCAGTAAACAACCCCCCTAAAAACATTCCCTATTTAACTGATTCTTTCCCCACACTCCACCAAATACAGGCACCCTCATACCCATTTTATACTATGCCTATAGGAAATAAAATAACATTTTTTATGTTGTGTGTAAATTCAATTGTTCTCATTGATTTCAATGGAATGAGCTAGGAAAAAAATCTGAAAAAAAACAAACTTCCCAAGTGGGAAGTGTCATTATTTGCTGATTTTGGTTTGAGGCTAAAATTTTCGCCCATCCCCACCCAGTAACGTTACTATCAAGTAAGTGACTAGTTTTCATCTTCTGACTAGCTGGTATGCCCTCTCTCTTGTCAGTCAATATGACTGATTTATTCACATCCACAAGTGCAGACCCTGCAGAGGTATGAAAATCAGTTCAACAGCAGCGGTCACTACTGAAACAACATTCATGCCGAATAGAATTGCTAAATCAGAAGTTGGATTCCATGGATTCCATTACTGGACTCATGCAAGATTTAAGTGTTAGGCAGTTACCCCTGTACCTACCAGCTCTATAGCTTCTACCGCCTCTGTTCCAGTGGCTCCACTACCCCCTGACAAAATGCCTACACTCCCTTTGCCAAAGGGGTAGAGATGCACGAGATACAAAAATAAATCTACCTCTATATAAAGCCTTGGTTAGGCCTCACTGGGAAGATGGAGTAAATTGTTGGGCACCAGTTCTTAAAAGAGACATTAATGAACTGAAAAAAGTGCAGAGATGTGCAACAAAGTTGATTAACCCCTTAAGGATCAGGGACATACATGTACGTCATGGGGTGAATGTCCCTAAGGGACCCATGACGTACATGTACATCATGGATTTCAGGGCTCCCCACGTGGCTGCACGCCGTACGGGGAGCCCTGAATCGGGATTGAAAAAACAAATGGTCCATGGTCCTTAAGTGATGGCCACGTGCACGCATGGCCAGTCTGTAAGGGGTTAAGGGATTGAAGCATCTGAGTTATATAGAAAGACTAGTCAGAGTGGGTTTGTTTACATTAGAGAAGGGACGTTAAAGGGGTAATATGATTACCATTTACAAATATAGTTGAGGTTAATACAAAAAATTCTGTACAGAAAATGTAATCAAAGAGTTGAGAAAGAAACAAGAAGTCATCTATTGAGACTAGAGGAAAGGTGCTTTCAAATAAAACAAAAAGCCAGACTTTTTACAGTAAGGACAGTAAAGTTATGGAATCCTTTGCCTTGGGATGCTCTGTTTGACTTCCCTTGAGAACTGGCTTCACAGCAGATGGGGTGTAGATTCAGGGAAATATCCGACTGCCATTCACAGTCAGGAAAGATTTTTTTACACATTTGGAACTTAATTGGAAAAGGCTTCAATATTTTTCTTCCCCTTGTTCTAGATCAACAGGGATGATCTGGCATGGGCTGAACTTGAGGGATACATGTCTTTTTTCATCCTTGTCAACTATGTTTGTATTTTACTATGATAATTGTGTAGGACATTCCTGACACTGTAAAAGGTTTCATCATTCTTTGCAATGCCCTGGATCATCATATCAGTGAGATACACTAGGAACATGAAAGATACTGGTCCTGGAGACCTTCCCGGTGTACTTCTGAACAGGTTGCACCCTGCTTTTAGCCCACCAGCTGTCAGGATCCTGAAACTTTCCCTTTGCTCTTGGAGATGGGGAGCCTGAATCAGCTCACTGTGTACCAAAGATGCTCAAAGGGCTTGTGTTTCTATTGTGCTGCTCATAGGTATTATGCCTTCCCCTGAACATAGAAACCAGAAAATGCTGAAAATTAGTGAGGTCATAAGGAGCTTCACTAACCTTTCATACTAACCGTGCTGATATAAAAAACAGAAAGCTCCTACATTTCACCTCAGTTTCTACCCAAGCTTTAATGAATTTTGGAGCCACTGACCTATTAATCTATGAAGCCTTTGACAGCCTTCAAATACCATTTATACCTGAGTCTCCAGTTTATATCACCACCAGAGATAACACTCCCATGGTTACTGGACTTGCTACTTAATCTAACATACCCCCTCTAGTTCTAGTGGGTACTTTACATCAATATGTTGTTTCCTTTGAAGTGCTATTCTTTACATTGAGTCCTCTTATTCTGGGTCTTCCCTGGCTCCAGTACCTCAGTCTTTATATTGATGGGGCAATTGAGTCTTGGATCCCTGTAAAACACATTGTTCAGTCTCCATTGCCCTTGCTTCCATAACTTCTGAAGTCTACTCACAAGTGCCTGAGCCATACAAGGACTATGTAGATGTGTTTTACAAAAGGAAGGCTGAGACTCTGCCTCTTCACAGTCTATATGACTGTACGTACCTACATTTCATACCCGAGACCAAAGCCACTGAAAAAAATGTCCAAAACAACCTGAAACAAAGTTTCATCAGACCCTCTTTCTCCCTGGTTTGTGTCCAAAAGCACAGCTCCGTAAGGTTATGTATAGACTATTGTCTGAATAAAAATACTAAGAGAAATATCTACACCCTGCCGCTGAGCTCTGAGATGTTTGACAGACTTCATGGAGGCAGCTGTCTTCCTCCCTTTGAAAGGACAACAATCTGATTTTGCTACAATAAAGGAATGAGTGGAAGATCACATTAAACATTCACTCTGAACACTATAAATTTCTAGTATTACATGTTGGGTATGTCATGCTCCAACCATGTTACAGTCATTTGTGACCAATATCTTTTGTGACCCAGTCCACACTTTTTGTGATTGTATACCTCAATAACATCTTGACCTTTCCAACCCTTCAAGAGCATTGTGCTCAAGTTGCACAGGTCCTTGCCCACCTGTGTACTAATGGGTTTTAAACAAAGTTAGAAAAATGTGTGTTTGAAAAGATCTGCCTCCTCTTCATGCAGGGGTGGCCCTAGTTTTTTGGGGGGCCATAAGTGAAACATTTCACATTCCTGCCCCAATTCCTGCAATCTTTATTTGTCCACCATATTGCTGTTAGTTTGCTCTACAATTGCTTTACTTTGCCTCAGTTATATATGTTCAAATGGCCTTATGTATAAAGCAAAAAGTGGAGCAATTATGGGCCAAATGAATTGCACCATACCTAATAAAGTTCCCAAGATTTGGATTGATTTAAGTGGGACATTTTAACTCCTTAGATGCTAGAGAGGTCTCCAGCATATTGCATTGCAGTGTGCGGGAGACCTCTCTAGCATTCAAGGCTTCAGTATCCATTTCTATCAATGGAATATTCAGAGCTAAGTTTTCACAGTAAGCAGTTATGTACCACCAGCACAGCAATACATAGTAATTTGCTACCAGATGAGCAATACACCATTATATCACCAGCAAATCAATACACTAATATATCAATAACAGAGCAATAAGCTATTATATCATGCCACGGCATTGCCTCCACAAATGCATCCTTACTCACAATATTTGCCAAAGTGATGCATTTTATGCTCATAAGAGTACAACTGGCAAAAGCAATGGGACACATTGTATAACCAATTTACCCTTTCACTTGCATGTGTGCCCATTTTATGCCCAGATTCATACAATGTGGTATAGATGATGGTATTTAGAATAATCTGACCCATTATGAGATGTTAGACAATAATTTAAAGTTTAAAAGTGTTACAAGTATTAAAGTTATTAAGTAATCCTGAGCAGATATTTGATAAGTTAATTGGCAAAAAAAATGTATAAACCAAAGTTGAAAAAAAATGTATATACAGACACACAGTGAAAATACTTTTACATGGCTTAGACATTATGAATTAAATAAAACTTGATACCAGGGGAAATCAAGTCACCCAAGGCCAAGAAATTATGACACAGCCAACAACCTATCACAAGGTTTCCATTTCACCTTAATCTATATGCCCAATTGGGCAATAAGTATGAGAGCAACACCATTCTGGTGCAAATCACAGATGCAACAAATTTGAAGAAAGTTAATTCAAGTTTCTTAACCCCCATTAATGCTAGGAAGTTTTCCAGTGCATTGTTTTTTAATGCACTGACAACATCTCTAGCATTTAAGTGGTTAAAAGACTAATTCAACTAATTTAATTTTTTTTCCAGAAACTCTCCACTGTGCTCTTACACATATGGTACACTCTCTCTTCATCATCTAAGATCTAACCAATTCTTAACATCACAACACCTTCCTGTAATAAAAAGTATGTGCAGTGGTAAATAAAAACAGTAATAACCAGTGGGCAGCCTATGTCATCCAGACCCCCACTTACTTACTGACTCGCCTCAGTCTCAGCCTGCCTGGGGTAGAGTAGTGATCAGCCAGATAAAATGACAGCAATGCAGAGACTCCTGATCTTCATAGCCTTGTTAAGCCCATGGTCACACTGTCTCGTGACATCACTGACACTTCCCTCTCTGCAGCGCACCTTGTGCTAGGTAAGGCAAGGCAGAGAGAGTCAGCTCTACCCTCTTTGTCCAGCTGGAGCAGGCTGTATTAGAAAACAAACTTTGTTCACACACATTAAATTGTTTCACAGTCCACTGCGAGCCTGGCTAGCTACAATATACGCGAGGCAACAGCAGGCCCTCTGACCAATTGGGGGCCATAAACAGCTATTTACTTTGCTTTTATGGTATGCCACTACTGCTTTCCTATAATATATCATCTCCACAGGAAGCCTGGAAATGGATCCAGCTATGCTTGAAGCATTTAAGAAGTGACCACTCCCTCGGGGTTTCATGGCCATACAATGCTTTATTGACTTTGCCAACTGTTACAGAAGAACTTGTCTAAGATTGTTCCCCTTATTATAAAGGTGACACATAAGACAAATTACCATCAACACTTGTTTCCTGAAGCACTGGCAACATTTTGAGCTACAAAAATCTCTTTCATTTTGGTACCTGTCCTTTTATGCCTTGATCCTCAGGAAGCTTTCATAATTGAGATAGATGCTTCTGTGGTAGCAGCTGGAGCAGTCCTGTCACAAATGTGCTCTATTCACACAGAAAGAATTCACCCATGTTCCTTCCTTTCAAAGAAGGTATCTTCAACAGAAAAATAATTACAATGTGGGAAATAAGAAGCTTCTTGCAATCAAAATGACGTAAGAGGAGTGGAATTACTTGTTAGAGGGTGCTGTGATTCCTGTCACAAACCTGACATATCATTGTAACCTAGGGTATCTGAGCAAAGCCAAAGGAGACCCAAGACAGTATCACCTGCCACCTATATGAGGCTTACAAGGCTGATACCCTTTCTCAGCAATTTGAAGATTCATCTTCTTCCCCAGATTCTGATAAGCCAGTTTTTTCCTGCTTCACATATTGTTACTGGATCTTCTAGCCTGTGGTTTCAGGTGGCCCAAACTGATTTCATGGAATTTGTAGGTTCCTACTTAATCTGTGCCCATGCTAAGATGCCTTGGATTAGACCAGCAGCTATACTCCAGCCTCTTTCAGTGATAGCTTTGCCTTGGTCTCACTTTGTCATGGACTTAATTTTAGAGTTTATAAGATGCAACCCATTCTATTTAACCTGCCTTTGGTATGGCAGCATACAAATAAAGAGTTCAACCTTAGTCCATAATCATTCCTAAATATTTCTATTGTAGATAACCCAAAATGCCCCTGGGAATCAATAATCATTTACAAATGGTATCCCCTCGTCCTCTGCTCTTACTTCCTAGCCCAGTCAATCCCCCTTCCCTTGAGTTCCACCCTGCTCCAGTATAGTACATAGGCACTAAGTTGAGGCAGCTTTGCATTAATGGACAGAATTATGCCCCAGACAGCTGCAGCCAAAAGACGTAGGATACTCCTCATATATTGCGTGTTAACCAAATGTATCTACTATTTTTAATTATACATGAAGGGACACGACAGAATAATGTTATGATTATGTTGTTCACACAATAAATGTATTATGGAACTATTTTAAGTGATGATGGCATTCATAAGACCTAGCAGAGTTCATGAAGGAATGCCCAGAAGCATACTTGAGAGCTATCAAAATTAGCTGACCATGATGTATTTGAAACATTAACCCTTAAGTTTTCGAAGATCCTAGTTTGTAGGTAGTATGGATTGAGAGATATCCTCTTTCACAGTTCCCTCTTTTTGCCTTTCCCCTGATGTTAGCAAGCACACATAAAAGACCTTATAAGTTAAGGATTTCTTTTTTTATTACTGTGATCTCGGCTCTGCTGCTGAACCTCAGCCAGTCCCGGGACTGCATTCCCTGATGTCAGCTAGAATGCTGATGTCAGGGGAGAGGAAACTTTGAAAGTGGATACCTCTCAAACCATAAAGGTTTGAGAGATGCCGCTGGTCTCATTTTACTACGTTTTTTACTGGCTACAAGATGGGGGATAGTAATTTTTAAGTATTACTATCCCTTTAAATGGTGCATCAAATTGCCAGCATACATGACTCTGGAACTAGCCATCTTTAAATCCCTCCTTATACTGCTGCTGTATAATATAATCATTACAGGGGACTTTTAGATGGTCAGTGGACTACCTGTCATCTCCTGGTGCGCAATATCATTTTCTTGTGTTACACTCAAAGGATTAAGCTACATATGAAACAAATATATGTAGGATTTTTAGTCCTTTGTTCCATATGTAGTTTAACCCTTTGAGTGCCAAAAAAATGATATTGCGCACCAGGAGATGACAGGCAGTCCACTGGCCATTTAAAAGTCCCTTGTAATGATTATATTATACAGCAGCAGTACACCTAGGGATTTACAGAGAGCTGCATCCAGAGTCAGGTATGCTGGTAATTTGATGCGGCATTTAAGGGGGTGACATGCGAATCTCTCACTTATATGCAGGGAGAGATTCTCGTGTTACCCTTTTCATCCAGGCGACATGTTGTCTGCGGTGTGCAGCCGCACGATATTTGAACTGCGACCATTTAAAAGTGAACCATCAGGACTTCTCTACCGTCTTGGCAGAAATTGGAAATTGATTCAAAATTACTTTGGCCTTAGGTTTAAAGTCAAAGTTCATTAGTTCTGTGGGAAATCATCTGAACTATAGGGGACAATTAAACATTTCCAATGCGAAGAGCTGGAGACCTCTCTAATGGGTTAAAGACCCATTTAAATCAATTAACTTTTGGGAATTTTTATTTGACACCTATGGTACAGGTGGTTTTCTCCTTAATTGGTGCACTTCACATTTACACATAAGGCCCATTTGTTGCAAAAATGTTACAGCTTAATTCACCAATGTGCAGGTAGAGCAGTACATCCAATATACCTGCTCTTTCCTGGTATCATTGATTTATCAGCATACTTGGGCACAGAGTAACATGGGATTGGAGTTGGGGGTACCCAAATAATGAGATTTACATCATAATGTTGTGAGATTGTTAGCTTGCTGAAGCCTATCTCTGGAAGGTTAACAGGAAGCTATATGTTCTGAACTAGACAGGTAGGAAACCCAGAATGTAGGGTAACTATCAAGTAGAAATAGTAGGCCCAAAGATCAAAGGATAACTGAAATAATGCAAGTCCAGGATAACAAGCCAGAGATCAGGGCAGGCAGAGATAATGCAAGTCCAGTATAACAAGCCAGAGATCAGGGCAGGTTGAGATAGTGCAAGTCCAGTATAAAAAGCCAGAGGTCAGCGCAGGCAGAGATAATGCAAGTCCAGTATAACAAGCCAGAGGTCAGTACCTGAAGGTCAGTCCAAGGTTAAAGGGATAGTAATACTTAATTATTACTAATCCCTATATTAAAGTCATATTAAAAAATAAATGTTTTGCCCCCAGTGTCAGGCAGCTCTGCAGCACAGCCAAGATCGCGTTAATAAAAAAGAAATCTTTCACTGAAATGGTCTTCTACGTGTGCTTTGTTTGCAAGCACACGTAGAAGACCATTTTAGTGAAAGATTTTTTTTATTAACGCGATCACGGCTCTGCTGCAGTGCTGCCTGTTGATCGTAAGACCGGATTTCCCTTCAGTCAGCTACAAGGCTGACTTCGAGGAAGGGGGAGGGAGAGGCAATTTTAGGAGCGATTATCTCTCAAACCATAAAGGTTTGAGAGACGACACTGGGGGCAATACATATTTTTTTAATATGACTTTAATATAGGAATTAGTAGTAATTAAGTATTACTATCCCTTTAAAGAGGCCTGAAATAAGTATGCAGAGATGAAGTGAAGTGATCAGAGCGGGGGTTACTGGTGAATGTAGGCTGGACTAGAGGATGCAGGCTGAACTGGAGGAGGCAGAGATCCAGAAATGCAGGCTGTGCTGAAGGGCTCTGATGCCAGGACCACAATGCAGCAAGTGAACTGCCTTGGACTCAAGCTACATTTGAGCACTGAGTCCTGGTTCTGGCCAGCTTAAGTGGAACCCGGGCGACTAGTTGATGTCGTTGGGGCGACAATCGACATCACTGCAGTCAATTGTGCACGCGCCGGATCATGCGCATGCGCCTAGCCATCCTGAAGCCAGTGAAGCTACTGGCAAGGATGACAAGGACCATAACAGGCTTCCGGAACGGCGAAGAACGTAACAGTTCCACCCCTTTACGACCAACCTCCGGGTAGTTGAGTCAGCAGGGCGATCTGGGTGAGCTCGATGGAAGGCACGAATGCAGGAAGATGTGTGGATGTTACCTGCAGGTTCCCAGGAACGGTCTTCTGGGCCATACCCCTTCTAATGCACAGGTATTCAAGGCAGCCACGACGGAAAAGAGAGTCCAGAATTTATTCGACCTTGAACTCATCTGGGTCAGTGATGGAAACAGGAGGAGATCTAGGAGGTTATCGGTTAGGAAACGGACTGGGAATCCGCTTCTTTAATTGAGAGATGTGGAATGTTGGATGAATCCGGTATGAAGCAGGTAGTGACAGACAATATGCTACGGGATTAATGATTTGAGTAATAGGGAAAGGTCCCAAGAAGTGAGCACCTAGTTTCTTGGTGGGACAAGAAAGACGGATATGCAAAGAAGACAACCATACTTTATCCCCTATTGGCAGTTCAGGCCCTCTTTGTCTGTGTTTATCAGCGTGTCGTTTATATTCTTGTTGTGCGGATCTCAGAATGTGATCTAATACACAATGAGACTGTTGTAACTGTTGTATTCGTTGATTAGCCTCTGGGACTGGAGTAGTAGGAGTGAGTCCCGATAAGGCTACTGGGTGATATCCATAGTTGGCCAAGAAAGGAGAGATTTTTTAGAGTATTATGATAATGATTATTGTAAGCAAATTCTGCCATGGGGAGTAAGTGGTTCCAAATTATCTTGTAAGTGAGAAGAGAAGCAACGTAAATATTGTTCCAATGTCTGATTGGTCCTCTCTGTCTGCCCATTAGTCTGTGGGTGATATCCTGAAGACAGGTTGCTGGTAATCTGAAGACCAGAACAAAATGCTTTCCAGAATTTTGATGTGAATTGAGTACCTCTGTCTGAAGGATTGTGGTACTCCATGAAGAAGGAAGAGCTCATGTAGGTACAAAGAAGCGGTTCAGCTAGCTGTAGGTAGTCCCTTCCTTGGGATGAAATAAGCCATTTTGGTATTATGTTGGTTTGAACAAGGTAGAGCCACAGTGAAATCAATGGTTATATCGCTCCAAGGACCAGATGGTACAGGTAAAGGATGAAGTAGATCGGATGGCTTGGTATGTTGGCGTTTGGTTCTAGAACATGTGTCACAAGAGGATACATAGCGATTGGCATCTTGCTTTAGGTTCGGCCACCAGAAATATTGCTGAATAATTTCTAGAGTTTTCTGAATTCCTCCATGGCCAGCAGCAGGAAGGTCATGAAACAGGTGAAGAACCTCTTGACAGATGGGTTCAGGGACAAAGCCTGTGTTTTTTTGTATAATATGCTGTCTGTGAAGGTTAAAGCATGTAGTTGTATCAAACGGGGAGAAGGAGTGGTAGTTTGTTTAATACGTTCCAGTAAGTATGTACTGGTGAGGAGGAACTGATGTGGTTGCAAAATCGTATCAGGAAGCATAGTAGTATTGGGTGGTGATGTACATCCTGGATAAAGCATCTGCTTTAAGATTTTTTGAGCCAGGTCTATAAGTTATGTGCAGTTGGAATTGTAAGAAGAACATTGCCCATCTGGCTTGACGAGGCCGTAGTCTACGGGCCGATCGGAGATATTCAAAATTTCTGTGACCTGTATATATCATAATAGGATATTCTGAACCTTCCTATAGGTGTTTCCACTCTTTCAAGGCATACTTGATGGCAAGCAATTCCTTGTCTCCCACATCATAATTTTGTTCGGCAGATGTAAGGCGTCTGGAGTAGTAGGCTACTGGATGTAATTGATGTATTTTGAGAAAGCACTGACCCTGTAGCAATGTTAGAAGCATCTACTTCCAAAAAGAAAGGTTGGTTGACATCAGGTTATTGTAGAATGGGTGCCTGTGTAAAGTGAATTTTCAAACGATCAAAGGCTCGTTGGGCTTCAGAAGTCCAGTGAAAACTGATATCTTTCTTAGTTAAACATGTGAGTGTTGAGATCAATTTTGTGAAATCCCGGATAAAGCATTGGTAGAAGTTGGCAAATCCGACGAACCTCTGGACTGCCTTTTTGTCAGATGGTATGGGCCATTTCAGGATAGCTTTTATCTTGGGGATCCATCTTTAACTGTCCTGGAGAAACAAGAAAGCCTAGGAATTCAACTTCAGGCACCTCAAAAGAACATTTCTCCAACGTAGCGTAAAGACCATGTGTACGAAGCCTAGACAACACCCTCCTGACATGACTTCGATGTTCTTGTAATGAATGTGAGAAGATGAGGATGTCATCTGAATATATGACAACAAATTGGTCCAGTAGATCCCGGAAGACATCATTCACAAAATGTTGGAACGTTGCGGGGCATTACATAATCCGAAGGGCATTACGGTGTATTCAAAGTGCTCATATCTGGTTCGGAAGGTGGTTTTCCATTCGTCTCCCTTTTGGATGCAAACCAAGTTGTAGGCCCCTCGTAGATCGATTTTTGTGAAGATCTTAGCAGTTGACATGCGTTCAAACAATTCTGGCATTAATGGTAACGGGTAACGATTTTTTTATAGTAATGGCTTTAAGTTCCCTATAGTCTACGTAGACCACCATCTTTTTTGGGTACAAAGAAAATCCCAGCTCCAGCTGGAGAAGTGGAAGGTCGAATAAGCCCTTTCTCTAAGTTTTCGGATATGTATTCTTTAAGATGTTGCAATTCCGGTCCAGACAGAGGATATATATGTCCATAAGGTATGGTTGATCCAGAGAGAAGTTTGATAGGACAATGATATGGCCTATGAGGAGGGAGATGGTCAGCTCCTTTCTTGTCGAAGACATCTGAGAAATCCTGATAGGCTATGGGTATGGATGAGGTTGCAACACAGGCCAAAAGTGTAGGTTCAGCATTGAGAAGACATTTCTCTTTACAATAGGTGGAGAGAAAGGTTACAGTTTTAGAAGACCGCTCAATATGGGGTCATGAGTTTGTAACCAAGGAAGACCCAAAATGTGAGGAAACAAAAGAGATTGAATAACTTTAAATTTAATTTCTTCTTTATGATTTACAGCAGTAAGAAGATACATAGGTAATGTCTCATAAAGGATGGGACCTGTTTTTAGATAGCTTGCATCAGCCATTTGATGAATGAGTGGTTGTGTTTTGCGTTGGATGGGTATGAACAAAGATTGTGCTGTCTCCAGACTAAGGAAGCAACCGCTGGCTCCGGAGCCTATGATTGCCGACACTTCACTCTGCTGTGTGTTCCACTGTAGAATAACAGAGAGAGATAAGTAAGTAGGAGTGGACAAAAGAGTAGGTACTGATGACATTTCAGGTAAAAAATGCCTACCTTGGGAAGGACGTGGTCTAGTTTGCAGGTCCTAAGATGGTGACCTCCTTTTCCACAATAGAGACAAAGATTAAGAAGTCATCTGCGGTCCCATTAAGCTTTAGATAGGGGTCCTCGTAGGACTCCTAGCTGCGTAGGTTCCTCTGCGAAGGTAACAGGAGTAGGCATTTGAGGAGGAGTTGGAGTACGATGGGAAGGAGACGAAGTAGCAGAACGTTCACGCCGGCATTCTCTCAAGCGACGGTCAGTTTGTATGGAGAGACAGGAAAGCTCGTCCAGTGTAACTGGTATGGGCACCCAAACCAGTTCATCCTTCAGACTTTCGAATAGGCCTAGATGAAACTGGTCCATAAGCACGGCTTCATTCCATTTGGAGTCAATGGAAAGGTGACGAAAATCTGCAACATAGTCCTCAACAGGGCGTCTGCCTTGAGTCAAAGATCTTAATGCTACTTGGGCAGAGGCCATCTTAAAGACATCATCATATAGTGAATCCATTGCCTGACGGAAGGCCTGCCATGTATTTAACAGAGGACTGTTGGTCTGTAGCAGATGATGGGCCCAACCCTGTGGTTCTCCTCCTAACAATGTGATGGTAGTATGCACTTTGGTGAAATCAGAAGCATAGGTGCGTGGGTTGACTGAAAACAAGAGTTCACCTGCAGTGATGAAAGACCTGTACCGGGATCTATCCCCATTAAATCTTTCAGGAAAGGGAACCCGAGGTTCAGGAGTAGCATTAATTTCAGGACCAGGGAGTGGTGGTGTAGGTCCTCCTGCTGCTTGAGCTATGCCTGGTTGAAGGTCCTGTAGTTGTTGTTGCAGATGGCTTTGGATGGCCTGTAACTCTTGTACAGAAGCAGTGAGGGCAGATATCTGACTGCCCAGGGTATTTAGAGCTTCTAACAACCCTGCGGGTTCCACAGAAATGCAGCTCAGTTGTTACTGTGAAATTGTTAGCTTGCTGAAGCCTATCTCTGGATGGAAGGAGCCACTCAGAGGTTAGCAGAAGCTATATATTCTGAAGTAGACAGGTAGGAAACCCAGAATGTAGGATAACTATCAGGTAGAAATAGTAGGCCCAAAGATCATAGGATAACTGAGATAATGCAAGTCCAGGATAACAAGCCAGAGGTCAGGGCAGGCATAGACAGTGGAAGTCCAGTATAACAAGCCAGAGGTCAGGGCAGGCTGAGATAGTGCAAGTCCAGTATAACAAGCCAGAGATCAGGGCAGGCTGAGATAGTGCAAGTCCAGTATAACAAGCCAGAGGTCAGGGCAGGCAGAGATAATAATAATAATAATAAAGGGGCAGGCCTGGAATAAGTATGCAGAGATCCAGTGAAGTGATCAGAGTGAGGGTCACTGGTGGATGCAGGCTGGTTTGGAGGATGCAGGCTGGACTGGAGGATGCAGGCTGAACTGGAAGAGGTAGAGATCCAGAAAGGTGACCAGAGTGATGGTCACTGATAAATGCAGGCTGGACTGGAGGATTCGGTAGGAACCGATTGCAGATTGTGCTGAAGGGCTCTGATGCCAGGACCACAATGCAGCAAGTGAACCACTCAAGATACAACTGAGTGCCAAGTCCCGGTTCCAGCCAGCTTAAGTGGAAGCCAAGCGACTAGTTGATGACGTTGGTGCGACAACCGACGTCACTGCAGTCAATTGCGCATGCGCCAGATCATGCTCATGCGTCTAGCCGTCTTGAAGCCAGTCAAGCTACTGGCAAGGACGGCAAGGACCGTAACAGGCTCCTGGAATGGCGAGGACCATAACAAATGTAGGTGAAGATTAATAGGAATGGGATGGTTAATTAAATCAGAAAAAATGAGTCTCCACAGCAGATCCAGAGAGTTACCATGCATGTTTATCGATGATTAATCATATTTCCTTGTCTTGCACATTCAAGACAGGAAAATACAAAATATGTAAAATATTATGTAAATACTAGTGTTGAGCGAGCATGCTCGGCCGATGCTCGGATCGGCTCGAGCATCGCTCTGCTCGGCACATGGCGGTACTCGTACGAGTACCGCCATGTGCTCGCCCGCCATGTTCGGGTGGCAGGGATCTGTGCCGAAGGAGGCACAGATCTTACACAGACGCTCCGCTGGACCACCAGGGACTGGAGGTAGGGCACATGTGGAGATGGAAGGGGGCATTGTGGAGATGAAGGGGGACATTTTGGAGATGAAGGGGGACATTGTGGAAGGGGGGCATTGCGGAGATGAAGGGGGACATTGTGGAAGGGGGACATTGTGGAAGGGGGGCATTGCGGAGATGAAGGGGGCATTGCGGAGATGAAGGGGGACATTGTGGAAGGGGGACATTGTGGAAGGGGGGCATTGCGGAGATGAAGGGGGCATTGCGGAGATGAAGGGGGACATTGTGGAAGGGGGACATTGCGGAGATGAAGGGGGCATTGCGGAGATGAAGGGGGCATTGCGGAGATGAAGGGGGACATTGAGGAGATGAAGGGGGCATTGCGGAGATGAAGGGGGCATTGCGGAGATGAAGGGGGACATTGTGGAAGGGGGACATTGTGGAAGGGGGACATTGTGGAAGAGGGGCATTGTGGAGATGAAGGGGGGCATTGACCAGGCACCCTCCCCTCATCAGAGCAGGGGGTGCCTGGTGTAATGCTCGTGTCGCCCCATTGAATTCAATGGGGCTCGGGTGCTCGGCCGAGCACTCGAGCCTCCGGCGGTGCTCGGTCAGAGCACCCGAGCACCCGAGCATCGGGGTGCTCGCTCAACACTAGTAAATACCGCTATTTCCATGATATACACTCATATTATTACAGCTTATGTATATGTCCTTCTTATAGATTTTCATGATGGTAAATGGAAAGAGCAGCTTCACTTGATACTCTGATGAACTGATGAATGAGTGAGTACCAGACAGGAACCAGCCATTAATAAACTAGCAAATGCACAAGACATCAGAGAATTTCCTTGCACATTCAGCTATTTGCCAATTGATTCAGTTTGACCTTAGACTTAAATGTAAACAGTTTGTACAATTAGATTATACTTGACGAACATTTAAAGCAGATATATTTAAAATAGCTTGTTAAGGCACAGCTATAAACTTAAATGCTTGATACTGAACATTAAACATTTTAGTGATTTTAGTAACTGATACAAATTTGAAGCCTTCTTCAATTTGCAATGGTGTTCAGTTTTTTTTTTACTTGCACAGGCAATGACATGTGAAACAACTGCATCTGCTTCAAAGGCGAATCCTACCAGAACGGCAAGAGACCTAAAATAGAATTCTTCTAAAGGACACAAGTTCACTCGGTTAATTTACAGTGTTTCCAACATTCATTGACAGCATTATGAGGAAAAGTGCCTGCAGCCAGCACTGCATATTTCAGTTCCTTGGTTCATTATCTGTCTTTCCTGTCTGACTGCCTTAATCATTGAATAATAACTTTCAGGCATCGCCCCTTAAAGCTGGTGAGGAAAATGCACTAGCAGTACTCTGCTGACACCAAGCTATGCCAGAGGAGCATAGCAAAGCATGTTATATGTCTCGGAAACTAAACACTAGCATCACAGAATAATCTGGTTCTTCAATGAAGCCTTCAATTGTATGAGTATTTAACAGAAGACATATTTATGTTCTCAGATTCAAAACAACGGGGTTAGAATTTTACTTCTGAGCCAGTCAGTCTTGTCTATTCATTTCCCTGTTAGCTTTAATACCATGGATGGTCTACTGCCCCCTGCTTTGAAATTCAGTGAATATGCCTCTAGCATTCCAGGGGTTAAAGCTTAAAATGTAATTTTATTTATATATATATAACATTGTCTGACCAAGTCTTCTTAAAATTAATAAAATAGACATATACACAGTGATATAGTCCTGAAACAATATTGCCAGGGTGCATTCCTTTTTAACCCTTTGAGTACCAGAGGGCTATGGAACGCATTGCAAAGCACTCAATGGGTTAAAGACCCCTCATCCCATACTTATCTGTACACCTGATCTTTGCTCCACCCCTTGCACGTTAAATACATTATTTCTACCATTATCCAGAGGCTATTCAAATTGAGAGGCAAGACCTTGTGGTGTCTTAGCCCCAATACACAATCTAAAGAGCAAGCTCCAGATGTTAGTGAACAGGGTAACATATTGAATTTATAAATTGAACACCATGGTCCCTTATGGACTTAATGAGTTTTGGTTATGTGTGTTAATAAAATATAGTAGGAGTTCTATAACAGGAGTCAAGCTTATACTGAAGATGTATGACATAGTAGGTTTGCAGCATGCATAGTATGCATTTTCTGTTTATTAATTGAATTTGTTTAGAAGAATGTTGTTCTATTGTTGTTTATTTATTGTCATCACTAGTTGAAAAGCCCATTACACGGGCAACAGTGCCACTGGCAGCCGGTCGAGGGGCAGTCTTGTGCAGTAGAGACTGCCCGCGCCGTAGCTGATACGTATTTGCATCACCCGTGGCGCGGGCAGTCCCTATTGTGTTTTGGGGCATAAGTGCTGGTGGCATGCTTCAAGAGTGGAACACATAGTAAAAAACTGGGATTAAAGGGATAGTAATACTTAAAATGTAAAAAAAATATGTTGTAGGGTTTATCCCCCTGAGTAAAACAAGAGTACTCCCACTGCTGAAAGGTGTTTCATTCAAAAGTTATTAATTTTCAAAATTTAATTTTTTAGGTGCAATATCACGGTGGCCTGAAATTGTACAGTGGCGCTGTTGCTACACCATCCTATGGAGATTTATGGTCAATTGACCAGAGCTGTACATAGGATCGTGTAGCAACAGCGCCACTGTACAATTTCAGGCCACTGTGATATTGCACCTAAAAAATTCAACTTTGAAAATTAATAACTTTTGAATGAAACACCTTTCAGCAGTGGGAGTTCCCTTGTTTTACTCAGGGGAATAAACCCTACAACATATTTTTTTTTACATTTTAAGTATTACTATCCCTTTAATTTTTAATTAATTTTTAATTACAGGGGTACACAGTGATCACACGGGGTATCACTTTGGCTCAGTCTGCAGTATCTTCACCAACCGCTTACTTCTATGCTGCCTTTTTTGAACCAGCTCCCTGGTGAACCATCCTGCCCTGGCCTTGGCTGGGTTAGGTTTTGGAAAATCTAACCTTAAGGCAGCACCTTAATTCTCAGCTTCAGAGGTTGCCAATGCTCCCGAGCATCACACCACATTTTTGACTCCCCAGCATCCACTGGTAGCACTAAACTGGGCATTGACTGGTCTTAACAATAAGACCTGGATATTCTTTCTCACTTAATGTCACATCAAGAACAAGATCTTCTCCTTTCACTCCTCACATCTCCAAAGGTTGGCAATAACGCTGTATGTAATTTTGGAAATGCTTAGAACCAATTCTTTGTCCATTGCTCGGTCTACTTTTGCATAAAACATTCCTTCAGCGTCTCCTGATGGAGAAACAGCTGCTGAGAATCTGGAACATTGCAAGCCACCCCAGATTCTTCTTCTTGAAATGTGTTTCTGGGCAGTTAAAGGAATGTAGAGGAATGTAAAGGAATGCATATTCACACACAACCCCTGTCATTTAGAACACACTCTTCCAGGATAGCTTCATAATCTCTCTTCTGAAGGAAGAGGCATTGGCCTGGAAATCACCCCTATTTGAAAAAAAAATCACCACACTTGGAGGGCTCATTCACATTCATTGCTGCTTTCTGGGCCATCGTTGACATCCCAGGTAATTGTACCAGTCTGCTACTTCTATCTTTGATGAATAGTAAACCAGTGGGAAGTGGCTTTGTGACGTCAGAAAGTCATATGTTATGTCTCGCCAAGGAATTCAATTCATTATCATTCAGTTGCCTATGGCTCCAATAATTTTGGAGTTTTAGTGGATGCAGTTATAGA
The DNA here is from genome assembly GCA_037306005.1 of Rhinophrynus dorsalis. Lineage (NCBI taxonomy): Eukaryota > Metazoa > Chordata > Amphibia > Anura > Rhinophrynidae > Rhinophrynus > Rhinophrynus dorsalis. Next base: position 199,230,009 of record CM074723.1, read on the forward strand.
CTGGGTATCTGGGTAAAACTGAGAGATGGAGCCTCTGGCTGCGGTATCACAACCCAGATATAGATGAGGTAGCTTGGCAAATCGAAAGATGGATTCTCCAATCCATACCAGTCTGTATGTCCAGAATCCAAGCCCCTGTAGCCAGCATACAAAGCTACTCTAATGCTGATATACTATTGCTTGAAGCATACTGGGCATTTTAAGATATGTTCTCCAAGAATGGAACTGATTGAGTGCCTACCAATGGATGGCATTATTGCCCTATCAATTTAATCCCTGTTACTATGCCTTCAAGAAAAAGAGAAAACATACCTATTATCTGAACCTGAGACCAGGGCTTTAATCAAATACATTGATGAGAATCTGGCTACATTTCAGATAGCATTTCTCCTCTTCTGCAGGAGCTGTTTTTTTTCTTTGTATTTATGAGAGAAAGATCCTTTTGATCATGCGTGGACTACCGTGGATTAAACAACATCACAGTCAAGAACATGGTTCTACTTCCATTTACTACAGAGCTGTTGGAATGCCTTTGAGCTGTATTTGGGGGGGGGGCTACAATCTGATACAGATCCATCAAAGGGATGAGTGGAAGACAGCCTTCTATACTTGTTTTGAACACTATGAGTACTTTGTGATGCTATTTGGATTGTGTACAGAACCAGCAATTTTCCACAATGAGATCTTCCATGATATATTGTTCTCCTACCTGATCATCTACCTGGATATTTTGATATATTCCTTGTCTCTAGAAACAAATCAAACCTTTGTCTTTTCAGTACTCCAAATGCCTTGAGAACATTCGCTCTTTAAAAAAAAGCTGAGAAATGCAAATTCAAAAATAAAGAATTGCTTTTCATCAAACCACCCTCCAAATGGACCCAGCCAAGGTCTACAATACTTGAATGGCCTGTGCCCACAACTCTGCACGTCATGCAGCATTTCATGGGGTTTGCAGTTATTATAGAATATTCATATTCTACTTTTCTAACACAGTAGACCCTATTACCACTCTAACTTAACAAGCAAGGAACTGGTCTACCACAGGTCTCCAGGCTTTCAATGATCTGAAAGAGGCCTTTACCACAGCTCCAGTTTTACATTTTCCAGACACCTCCAAACTGCCGAAGTAGATGCTTTGGAGGTAGGAACTGGAGACATTTTGTGTTACAGAGACCCTTGTACAAATGTTTTACATCTCTGTTTCTTTTTTCCCGTATCGTCTCTCTCTCTCTCAGAGGAATTATGAAGTTTGCAATAGGGAACTCTTTGACATATAGATGGGCATGGAGGAATGGAGGCACCTTCTGGAGTGCATAAGCATACCAGTCATAGTTCAGACTGACCACAAAAATCTGCAATTCTTGGAAAAAGCCCAGCATCTGAACCTAAGACAGGAGAGGTGAGCCTTATTTTTCACAAGATTTAACTTTATCATTAACAACATTCACAGAATTAAGAATTGTAAAGTAGATGCCCTGGCTCATGTATGTAACCCTATACTGGAACCACCTCCTGAATTCAAATATCATTACTCCAGAACAAATCTTGTCGGGAGTGTCTTTCTCTTTCTTTTGAAGAATATCCACAGCCCAAAAGTTCTACAGGGATTTTCTGAAAAAGCCTTTGGGCTTGTTAGTCATACATCTATAGTTTTGGCTTCCGATTTTATGGTAGACTCCTCACATCACCCTTGTGGGACATCTAGTAGCACATAAAACCTTGGAACTGCCTGAAAGACGATTCTGGTGGCCTTCTACTAAGCATGCTGTCTGAGCATTTGTTCAAGTGTGCACCACCTGTGCTAAGTACTGCATGACAGGTCTACTGGTTTCTTGCATCCTTTGCTAGACTTCATTATACACTTGCTTTTATGCAAGCAATGTATGTTTATACTGGTAGTAGTGGACAGAGTTCCTAGGCTAGCCTATTTAATTCCTCTCCATAAACTTCTATTAGCTAAGGTCCTCAACAAAATGTTAATTAAAGAGGTTTATCGACTTCACAGCCTACCTACACAAATCAATTTGAGTAGAGGAATTCAATTTGTATCTCTTTTCTGTAGAGCCTTCTGACTTTGCCTGATTTTAGATGTAGTCTCCTTGATTCCATTGATTGAGTTCATAGAGAGTTATGAATGTGTATCCTAATGGTGTGTAGAATCCTATTATTTATTGGATGTACATACTATGTGACTTACATCACAAAGGAAATCATCCAAAACAAAAGCTGTAGTGAATGTAAGATAAACACCAAAATAGGGTAATACGATCATTCACTTGAAATTGCTCAGCTAAGCATAGCAGGGAGTCTAGCACATAACTCTAGTAATAGTCTAGAATCAGCAGGGCTATTAGGACTATTACATTGTGTCATGGTCTTGCATTCTTGTATCTTATGAGTACAGAGCAGATTAAAAGGATCAAAAGAGTAAGTCTTACTGAGTACAAATTTCAGAATCAATTCGTGTTGGTATTCCCTCGAATAATTCACATTATTATCAAAGCCTGAAATGGCACTGTGTCAGATAACCAGAACATTGTAATGATCGGGTATCCAAAAATAGTAACAGTAACATTCGAAGCATGAGGAGCAAAGACACAGATAAGCCGATTCGCATTTTGCTATTGCGTCCACACAGGCATCGTATAGTGTGCGTATGGGGACCATTCTCTTTTTCCGAATAAGGGCTTCTTTAGTATCCGACTCACTGGAAGGGATATGGACTGGAGGAATGTTCCTGGATACCTTCATCTGATGTCTATGCACCTGCTTTTGTTTGTGCTTTTCATTGTCCCAATCTGGGTAGACCACATAATCTGGTGGCCACTCCTCGAGGGGACATGTATGTCACATCCTGCTTCCCAGTCTGATCACCCCCTGCACTCTGATTGCCTGTCTGCCCTTTTTATTTTTGGTCCTTGCCCATTCTTTGAGCTTCCATGTGCTGAGGTTTCCTGAATTCCATTACTGTTCTTAGAACCAGCTCCCCATCTGCGCCACTCTGTCAACGGACTGATTTCTGGCTTACATAGGTCATACACCAAAAGGTACTGAGATGCCCTTCTGAAAGGCTGGAGAGCACTGCTTAAGAGTTTAGATTTTAGACAGCCAGTGTCAGAGTTTAGAGAGCCAGTGTCTGGTAGGTGGAATACCTTTAAGATGCAGAGAATTAAACAGATACAGTCGAAGGACTGGCTAGTTGGCAACTTTGAGAGACTGGAGGTTGAGAGTGGATGCCGAGGAGGCAGGTATAAAGGGAGAGGAAGGTTCAGAGAGGTAGTGGACAGATGGGAAGATTGAAGTCGGACAACCTGTAATTAAAGCCTGGTGGTCATTCGGCTGAGGTATAGTAAACAATCAGAGAGAGGGAACCAAAGTGAAACAAGCAGTAGTCAAAGCCTGGCGACCATCCACGCTGGCCAAGGTACACAACTGGAGAGAAGGCATCATAGTCAGTCTGGCCAAGGGTCAAGTCAATATCAGGAAGCAGGAGCAAACCTTGGCTTGAAAAACACTCTGGGAAGACCCCAACAGATGAAGGTAGCTAGTAGTATAGGCATTGAGGCAAACAGAGCGACACTCTAAAACACAAAGCTATCCAACAGGATCAAAGGGTAGTGTCAGATGCAAAAAAGGTTGAAACAAAAGTAACAAATAAAAATAAAAGGATGCAGAGGCATGGTAGGAAGGTGGAGATGACAAAGAAATGTGACTTGAATTAGGCCACATTATGGAGGCCTCAGTAAAAGTAGCAAAGAGAGTTCTAGGACTAACTGTTGTTAGTGTCTATTTTAACCTTTCTGTTCTGGTTAGTGGCTTGAAAGCCACATGATTGCTGTCACTATGTCCTGTTACAGTGGTTGGAGAGGCACATTACCATAAGAAATCTCTCTTTGGCTAAGTGGTTAGAGAACCACATTATTACAGCTTTTTTTCTACAGTGGTTGGAGAGCACATTGTCTAGCCCCACCTAAGCCCCACCTATTTTACTAGTGGCTGTAAAGCAGCCAAATTATTGTTAGTTAGATAGGGACAATTAGGTTAGTGGTTTAGATTGTATATGTGCAGATTGGTGGAGGTAGGGTTGCTAGAGCAGGTGTGTTAGTGGGGTGAGTCTCATTAGAAAGGAGATACTCCTGTCACATCTTCAGGGTTAAGTATCATGCGTTCCTCAGGGAATGTAAATGTTCCAGTGATTTTTGGCATTCTAACAAGAAGAGCTTCTCCCGGCATTTTGGCCTTGGGGCCAAACGACAGAAGTAAATATCAAGGAACATTTGGTTGGAGACTCTGCTCCATGGGATCAGATGCTGGTACCAGAGAGATGGCTAAGCCTATACACCCCAGCAGCAACACATACTTTTTGGAATTTACAACCACTATATCAACAACCTGCCACAACAATGGAAATACATATAATTACATTGCAGGACAAAGCAGCATAATTATATAAAGTGTTGAGATTACAAAGACAACAGAAAGAAGTCATATTGAAGCAGAGTGAAAAAGCCGGATCGTTGGTAATACTTGCATAGTTGCATGTGGACACATTTTTAGATTTTGTGGGGAGTAAGAATATTGGTCTGCAGTTTGATACCACAACTTTTCTGGATAGACACAACTCTATCCACTTCCCAGTCTTTGGGCACATACCCAGAGGACAAGGTGGTATTAATTAGGGATGCAATACAATGGACAGGTACTGAGCTTTAGTAACATTGCTGGCAGATCAAATATTTCACTATCAGATATTGGCACGACATTGAATTCAGCAACACTGTTGGACCAGAAGGAAGTTGCCAGAGACTGTTTAATGCATGCTTCTTTGTTATAATTACTTTTGCTTCGTGTCATTGGGGAGTAGTTGTTGAACTCATTGGCTATTGATATGGGGTAGTGTATTGTTTTATTCAGGTTCAGGTTGTCAAAACAAACATTAATGTGGGTGATAATGTAAGTGCTAATTATTGATCACATGATAATGTAAGTGCTAATTCTTGATCACACTGCAGGTCTTGAAATACAAATTGTAAGGTAAAAGAGAAGAAAAAAGGAAAACTGAAACCATATTCTCCAAGCACCAGTGTTATTTCTCGGTATGGATATCAAAATTCCCTTATAAAGAAGACCAGTTCAGTGTATTAATATGTATTATTTTATTTACACAGTTTGGTTTGACTTAACGTTTATTCTTTATAATTTAAGAAACATAACCCATAAACCCTTTCTAAACTGGGTATGAATAACTAAAACATATGGCATCTGGTCCTTTAAAAAAAAACATGTAATCTCTCTGAATTGGCAGAGACAATGCATCTAAATAAATGAATGCTATTCAGTGTTACCACAGTAATTTTATTTATAGTAGGTGGTTATTAGAACATTTATAACATGACTCTCCAATAGTTGGACCAAAAAATGATTACATTCACAGTAAATTGTGTCAGGCATCTGTATCACTTTAGTTCAAGCATTAAACAGTCAAAAGATGGTGCAGAGTCTACACGATGCAATTTCTTTAAAAATCTAACTTTCACTTTAATTCAAGTTTGCATATTTGAAAACTGCATTAAAACTGCCTATTTGTCATGTTAGGAAAAAAATCAGCAAATGTACAGTTAATGAGATATTCACACTTGCTATTATATGCTAATATATGCTAATTGTGATACCAGTGATGTTTATATGCTAATGAAGCCTTTAAGTGACGTGCCATATGCTAAGGAAGGTTTTAATGGTTTTTCACATGCCAGTGAAGCTTTGAGCAGTACCAGGAAATGTTTTACTGTGCCCAGAAATAAAAGTGTGAATACATATGCTGGACTTTTGGCTAACAAGACACATAGGCAGATTCTAATGCAGTTTTTAAAGGGATAGTAAAAATGTAACACAAAAAAAAGGTTGTAGGGTTTATCTCCTAAAACAAGGGTACGCCCACTGTTGAAAGGTGTTTTATTCAACATTATTACAGCTCAAACTTGAATTTTTTAGATGCAGTATCACTGGGGCCTGAAATTGTGCAGTGGTGTTGTTGCTACACCATCCTATGGAAAGCTCCGGTCAGTTGACCATAAATCTCCATAGGATGGTGTAGCAACAGAGCCATTGTACAATTTCAAGCCACTGTGACATTGCACCTAAAAAAATTCAAGTTTGAGCCGTAATAACTTTTGAATAGAACAATTTGCAACTGTGGGAGTACCCTTGTTTTACTCAGGGGGATAAACCCTACAACATACTTTTTTTTTTACATTTAAGTATTACTATCCCTTTAAATATGCAAACTTGAGTTAAGGTGAAATCTATGGTCTACAAAGAATTGACTTAGTTAGATCAAATTATACACCATCTAAGGAGTAACTTAATATAGGGTCAGTAATTCCTGTATTATAGACTGGTACTATTTTATCACTGTTCAATGATCAAATATTGAGTGGAAGTGATTGTTCCCTACTCTTAGTCCCTTGTGGTTTGTATAATAGAGCAGGTCACATTAAAATAACTATTATACAATTAAAATCACTTTTCATATTCAGTATTAGGAGGTGCTTAATAAATTCACAAATCCTTAGTGCCATATTAAGCGCAGCATAGCTCAACCTTTAAAACAGCTTCCTCAGGGACTTATAGCCAACCAAATTTCAGTTTCATGATTTATATAGGCATAGAAGGGGGCATATAGAGGACAATATGTAACTATTCTTCTCCAGTCACACCTCTGTTATGGACATTTCTTGAGTACAATTCATGATTCTTTACTTCACGTTCCAATAACCAAAAACAAATATAGGGTACTCCTTAGAATAATGTGTCCAATAGAGCTTATTTAATGAGTTATTTTCATTAATTTAATGGCAGTGACGCGTTTCATACTGCAAATTATACAGTATCAGCAAGAACGAGGTGTGATTATAAACATATTAATTTGATGACTATGTTATTATAAGGGAAGACACTTGACCTCAAATGTTGGAGTCTAGTCTAGTTGGGATTTTACATTCAACGGAGACATACATTAATAAACTCCTTATATTGGAGTCAGATGTCGCTAAGGTTTTAATTCTCTGTCGTAGTTATCAGAGACATAAGGCAGAAGCATTTAATTTTAGTTAGGTCTGATGTTAATAACATAAATGCACATTGATTGAAACAATTTACCAATACTGAAAAATAACACTGGTGCTTGGACAATACGGTTTCAATGTTCCCCTTTTTGTCTGTTCAGGTTGTAAGTAAAATATTGACCTTTGTCTAGTTTTGGTTGCTTTGTACAGGTACTGTCTGTAGACAGTGTGATTATAAGGCAAGCCAGCTTGTTTATACTTTGTCCATAAGGCATCTCTACAATGTTATAACTCAAGGAGGGCAGCTGAAGCCCAAGATAAGTGGGTTCCCCAATGTACCCTGATATTGCTGCAAGAATTCTGAGTGAAAATAGTCAATTGCAGAATATAGGTCAGGGTTTCTCATGCTTTACGCACACAACAGGATTTTGATATTGCATATGCCTAATGACATACCTCCCAAGTGTCCCTCTTTAGGAGGGCCAGCTTGTCTTTGAGACCCAAATCCCCCTGTCCCTCTTTTCTATTCTGGTGTCCCTCTTTTTTGTGGATCAGACTGTGTGGTGTGTATATAATTGTATCATATTGCTCCACAGCCTTAAAACTCACATAAATGTTTAGTTAAACTTCAGTATATGTATTTGTAAATGAAACTGTGTAAATAAAATAATTAGGTCTTGCTCTAAATCCTTTATTCAGTTACACAAAGAGGTGTCAATAGATCACAAAGTAATCTAAAAAATCTCAGTATTGCCCTGCCCACCAGTCATGCCCCCAGAAACACCACCTAAAACACAAGTGCCCCTCTTTGGCCTTTTGAAAGGTTGGGAGGTATGCCTAATGAGGGCAGATGTGCGAAGGCATGCCCCCTCCTTGCTATGTTATTATACACTGGGTACAACACAATTGCTGACATTTGCACAGTGTCTGTCGAAAGGGAAAAATAGTCCTTCACCCATGATATAATGATGGGTGGGAAGTGGAGAAGAATGGTCTTCTTCTTCTTCTTCTACAGATACATCTGTAATAGCTGGGGCAGGTGCTATTGCTGTTGCTACCTGAGCAGCAGAAGCACTAGTGCTAGGACCAGGAATAGTGGGGACTGGAACCACTTCTAATTGTCCTAGTCCCATATCACTGCTGCTGGTATGCAAACACATGGTCGTCATAATGGAAACCATCTGCTCATCCTGCAGCTGTGTCAAATATACATGTCTCTGATTACTCTTCAGCAGGAATTACACTAGCAACAAATGCTATAATGTCATTGCTAGTGGTGGTGATGCCCATTCCCAGCTGTAGCTCTCTCTCCCTCAATCTAATTTACTTTCAGCCAAGAATGCTCTCATGATCTCTTCTATACACCAACTACATCACCACTATCTGACTCATCATCACAGCCACCAGTCTCTTGCTGATCTCTACTTGGTGATGTTGAGAAATGTGACAGGGTCTGCTGCTGTCACACTTGTCATCATATCTGATGGAACACGGACATCAGCAGTAGCAGCAGACATGGGCAGCTGAACTGTGCTGCTACTCTCCAGCAACCCCAAGGCCTTTGTTTCCTCAGATTCCTTAGACTGGCTTTAGAGGCTTGACACTTACATGTACAGGGAAAGGTGGAATTTCTTCACTACTACTGCTGTAGCTATAATTCTGCAGCAGCAACATTAGCTCTACAGCTTCTCCTGCTCATATTGTTCGATTAAACAAACCAGAACGACTTTATTTTTTTTTTCATTTCTCTCACTCTCTCTCTCTCTCTATATATATATATATATATATATACATATATATATAATTTTTCTCTCTTATTCCCTCCTATTCTACAAAATACTGCATGGCAAAAAGTTCGGAGGGTTTTATATTATGGGAGGTAGGAACCTACACCTCCAAAGAAAAGTAGGCAGAAAACAGAATGTCATGTTCTGCCCTTTTTTCTTATGCCTTGCCTAAGTTTTGGCTCAGATCTTTCTCTTGCATTTTCATGTCACTACTGTGACACTGTGTACCTGTTACTAATGTCTGAGTTGCTGTATAGTGTTCCTGTATATCCTTGCTCTAGTCCTCTGTATATAAACTAGAAACAATGTTGCAACACAGTGGCTCCAATGGTAAAAGGTGAAATCACAAATACAATAAAAAATTACAAAACATAACAAAACTTGAAAAGATGTGATTTACTGGACGGCCAAAGACGAGGGTGAAATATAACACACCTCTAAATGGCAAAAAAGACATAATAAATTCAAATTGCATATTTTAATTAGTAGTCATTCATTCAACAACATCAAGGCCTCTGGTAAAAATTCATATAGAGTGTACATATGTTCAGACATAGAGTATATAAAAGAATGAAACGTACACTCCAAGTATATTCAAAATTAAAATAAAGTGTGCAGTATAAATATCCCCACATTCAAACACATACACTCTAACGATGTATAAATAAGCTAACGTCATGTTCAGAATTTATGTCATTAGGCTGCCTAGTCCCTACATGTCACGAAACATGTAAGGTGAGACATGTTTCTGGCGGGCATGTGTATATATATATTCACTGCTGTTCCTGTATGGATCAGTTATGGATCACTGGTTTTTACTTGATCTTCAATAAACGCTGTTTTATCTTTGATGACTGGCTGTTGCATGTTTGCGGATCTGTGAGTGTTCGCATCCTGTGTATCAGAGTACGATTTCAGGCGGCTTACGTTTGAGCTATCCTATTAACACAGAACCAGTCTCGCTGTAAAATCTGTGGTGTGATGAAAATGGTGGAAAACCTATGGGTTCCACAGTTGGTGGAAATTCCCATGGAAAAACAGAAAATCTTGTATTTTATATGGAAATCACTGAACTTTTTGCCCATCCCTTCTCTACGCCAGCATTCAGAGGTTAGCAGACATATAAACAGATGTCCATGGTCGATTAATATTTCATGGTGCAAGTAAGGAGTAGGATTGTCAGGATAAAGGGGAAACTGTGTTAAAAGTGGAGGGTAAGAATAAATAGTATGTTAATTTTATCACTTCTTTTATTTCTTCTTTTTTCCCTTCCTTCTCCTATTTTACTCCCTCCCTCTTTGTTTACTTGCCTGTTGTATCTTTGTGGTTGCACTGCAGCTGTCCTCCTCTCCTGTCTAGGTCTCATTTCATTCAGATACTTAGAGAAAGATGTACTTTGAAACAAGGTGCCCGATAAAAACAACCACAGCTAAAACTCCCCATTGAATGCTTTGCAATGCACTGGAGATCCCTCCAACATTAAAGTGGTTTTAAGCCCTATTTAAATCAATTGGAATTTTAAGGATTATTACTTCTCGGTTCAGTTGGTTTGAATCAGAAAGCTTGCATTTTCTTTAATGTGTAATGTTAACATTTGATGTAAGGTTAACCAATAGATTGTAGCAGTTTAGCTTCCTGTTGAGCTTAACTTAATATCCTCACTGTGACTGATGTTCTAAAAATAACTGGAGTGATTTCAGAACAATTTAAATGTACTATAAGGGACAAATAAATTCCCATTGATTGAAATTGTGTTTTACCTGGAATGATTGAGAGGTCTCCATCACATAACGTAGCCTTCGGCAACAAGCATTAGTGGAATACTAACATCCATGGAGTAAAAATTCCTAGAAGATCAGCTTATTTCTAAGTAGACCTCTTCCTTTTAATAACCCAGCCTCATATCTCTCTGCTGAGTTTTTTTCAAGCACTAGACAGATTTCATTCCTTTTCAGGGATACAAGTGAACAAGCACAAGTCTGAAGCCCTTAATATCAATGTTCCAGATAATACTCTGGGTCAACTGTAGTCTAACTATGGTTTCACCTGGCAGAAAAACTACTGAAGGAAGTAATCTATCAGATAAAATATCCACGTCTCTTTAAGAAGCTTAAGTCTGAAATAGACTCATGAGTTCCAGTCTGAAAATCTTGTTTTGGCACGGAGACTATAATCGAAAGCATTCTACTCCAGAATATCATCTACATCAGTTGCATTCCGCATGATATTCTAATAGTAAACATTAGCAACCAACAAAGCCACATCATGCATCACATTTGGAATGGTAGGAAAGTACGCAAAAGCATATTATACATTCAAAGCTGGAAGTGCTCCTCTTCAAGATAGAGAGGCTGGAGCTGCAGAAGAGGGTGAGTGTTAGCAAGCAGTATTAAGCTCTGCACTGTAAGCAAACTAAATTAATTGTCTATACAGACACTGATTTAACTAGTTGACTGCCCAAGCTAACAGAATGCATTATTTCTTGTAATTAATGCTAATTATGAATGTCATCGGCTTGAGCAGCAACATACTTGAACAAACATTTGACATTTATTCACTTCATGTGCAGAGATTTGCACTGCTTGACCATTCAGGCTTGTCTCTGTCAGAAGAAAAAAAATCCCATTTTTGATTGCTGCTTAAGTCATCATCCTAGTAAAATATCTTTAACACTCAAGAGGTTAACTCTTTAATTACCAGATGGTACTTGAATACCCTGGACACTATTCTGCAATTAAAAAGAAGAAAACAAAGAATTATTTATGGGGAGGGAAAAGTATGACCAGAGAGTGGAGGAGAAGGAGAGGGAAGAGAGTCCTGTTCATAGAAATGGAATAAGAGACATGGCTGAGGAGAGTTAGATTAATTGAGCAGGGAATGCTAAGTTAAAGGGATAGTAATGTTTCATAATAAAAGCAGCTCTAATTAATCATCATAGTATTTGGACTTTGGAGAGTGTTAAATTAATACTGTCAGACTTGTAGTTCAAGAGTAATTCAATGACAAAGTATCCCTCTCCCGCCCCTTTTACTGATGTAACATTGTTCAGCCAGAGCAGAAGGGAGGTGCCCAGGTAGACTGCAGAGAAAGACAATCTTCAATTAAGATAAGGGAAAAAACTGAAAAACTTGTCAAGGGGGGCAGGGCTTTCATTGTTCTCATAGGAAGAAGATTGTCCCCTGCTGTTATCTGTCTGGTCTATGGACTGGATTCCACATCTGAGAAGAGATGGCTTACATTAGGTAAAAGGGGTGGGAGCGGAAACTTTGCTTGTGAATTTCTCACAAACCATAAACGTTTGAGAGATAAGACTTATATCGTTCTTCATGTTTTTTTTAATGCCTACAAAATAAAATAAAGATAAAACGAAGTATTACTATCCCTTTAAATTACCTATGTGCAGAGGCATTAAAGGGATAGAAATGTTTCACAATAAAAGCAGCTCCAATTAATCTACATAGTAGATGGGGAATGTTATTTCAATACTGCCAGAGGGTTAGTTCAAGAGTAATTGAATGATAAAGTATCCCCCATCCCACCCCTTTTACAGATATAACACTGCTCACCTCAGAACAGCAAGACTGTCAAGATGGATAGAAGAGAGGAACAATCTTCAGTGAGCATAAGGAAAAACCTGAAAAACCTGTCAAGCTGGGGCAGAGTTTTACTTATGTTCACAATAAGAAGATTGTCCCAGGACCAGATTCCACATCTGAGAGGAGGTGGCTTACACTAGGTAAAAGAGGCGGGGGGGATACTTTATCATTCAATTTCTCTTGATCTAGAACTCTGACAGTATTGAAAGAACACTCTCCATGACCCAAATACTATGAAGATTTATTGGATCTGTGTTTTTACAGCTAATCATCAGTAAAATAAAAAATGTAGTGGTAGGGTGGGTGTATGCACTGTGCTCAGACTCACTTCACTGTTCAAATCACTTTGAACAAACGGGCAAGGAAAGCACAGGGAGATTCATGTGAAGTGAGGGAGGAGGAGATCATGGCAGCTGGCTAATTAGTTTTTGTAGAATGGGGAGGCAGTACCAGATCTTCTGATGAGGAAAGGGGACAGATGGGGTCTCAAATGGGTCAGTATCTCTTATTGCTACAGGGACTTAGAAGTAGATATGATAGAGTAACCCACCTGAGGCAGAAGTACGCCTTGTGAAGGGGTGAATTCTTTGAGAGGGAAGTAGAGGGGACAAAATAACTCCTGAATAATATAGCCTTCAGCCAGGCTGAGTGAGTCTCTGTATCACCAATACGACCAGACTATGACTATAATAAACATTCCCCACCCCATGCACCGACAACTCTCTCCATTAGTTCATTCCCTCTCCTGCCTATACCAGTGACAGACAGGAGCAGAAAGTGTCTTCATATTGTATGCTTAGGGTTCAACCTGAGTCTTCTTTCGGTGCACTACATTCAAACATGTCCAGTGTCAATGCTGAAACATTCAATCTAGAGCATCAACAACAGACTCAAAGTGAAGTCAAAGAATGCAGCGCAAACACCAGGACATAATTCTGCTCCTGTCATTCAATGATAACATCAGTAGCAGCAGAGCAAGAACTGAGTTTGTTCTATTTTCCATAACATCAATGGTTTGGCTTCTAATGTGTGGGTAAGAATATATATGATGGGCAGACATAAGATATAAGTATATATTTATGTATCTTTTCATTTCATCACTTTATTGTACTCTGCTAGTCTCATTTAATAGTAGGTTGTTGAGAAGACTTAGTAAAGTATTGCATGAAAAACACAGAAGAGTACACAAATAGATTAGAAGAAGTACAATGTATAATTATAAATATATATATTATTTATTTTATTTTTATATATGAACACATTGGGGGAGATTCGCTAAGGTGTGATAAAGAGGTAATAAAATGGAGATGACTTCTCCAGTGATATCACTTCTCCAATGCCTATGTTATTCTATGGAGCCTATGCACTAAGATTTCTCCAGTTTGGACTTTAGTGAATAACACCCATTGTTTCTACTTAGCACTATCTCCTATCACTTTTTATAGTATTCCAAGAAGATTCCCTTTATAGTATTATCACATTTATGGGTATCCACTATAATTATGAGGGTTTTTACTTTTAGATGTGGTAGATACATTTTGGTTGTGCTTAGATTGGACAATTGTATGTATGTGCTTGAGCGGTTGGAGATCGATCCCTCCTGAGTTGTTTCCATGTTGATTTCAAAAATGTTTCTAATTGACATGGGTATCAGCATTGGTGGGCTTGCTGTCCCATTGCCCAACTTATCAATCATGACTTATCATTTCTGTAAATTTTTTTGAGATTCTAATGGAGACCTATTGTATCATATTTATTTTTTTCATTGTTTCTGTGTTTTATTGTTTACATGTATGTACAAAGGTTGTCTACTATTATTTTTTGTATGTTGTTTGATTTGATATTTATCTTACTGATTACTTATGTGCTTTTTTATGGTCACGTGGTGAAAGCATCATATTGTGTGTCCACAGCCTTGACTGGTTTTGGACACTTTTAATGCTGATTACACTTTGTGCAGCTTTCCTTTGAGCTTTGGTCATGTGATCATAATATTATGGTATGTTCCCATAGCTTGGGTTGACCTCAGGATATCCTCTAGATATTCCTTGGGCTTACTGCACTTTGAATCCTGTGTCGATGGTTTTGATGACTGGAGCATGCTCGTTGTGTTTATTTTAATGACAGGTGAAACATATGGAGGCTCGTCCTCTTCACCCCATTAGATATTTCTCGAACATCCGGGTTTCTCACTCCAATTTTCCAATCAAATCTCTTTTCTTCAAATTTAAACTCAATGATTTAACAGTTTCTCTGTGTTTATTGCTGTTTAATAAAGTGGCAGTTTGTAGCCATGAAACACGTTACATAGTTATCTTGTGGGAAATTTATTAACAGTGACAAAAAGGTGGAGATTTTCCATGTTTTCTATGGGTGGGAATTTTCACTGAAAAAATAGGAAATTGTTGGTTTCCTGTGAAATTGTTCCAGCTTGTCACCCATCCCTAGTGGTATTACTTAACTGGTCCCATGTAATGATGTATTCCTCTCCTTGTGTCATGTAATACTCTACTATTATAGTTCTTACTTAGGTAACTAACTGTATTTGCATTAATGCCAGAGAACTGTAAAATTGAAAGAAAGGGCCATTAATTCTTTAAAAATGTAGCTCTTTTGTAAAAGAGAAGACTGAATCAAGAATACATATATGTAAAAGTTTTCTGCTGCACAGAACTCTAGATTTCATAATAAGAAGAATGTTTTGATATTAAATAGTCGCCAGTTAGTAGACATTCTGTTTGGAATCTGCTATAGCTCAACCATGTATTTTTAACATAGTAAAAATACTCTTAAAAGAATAGATAAAATGAAAACACTACCCAGAACATTTACAGCCTGATATTAAAAATGTTAACTAGCTATATGGAATCAGACCCTAAGTATCTTTTTACAAGACCATTATTTTCCCAGTAAAATCTGAACACAAGATTGTAAACAGAGTGCTGACAGAAGTTTGGAAACCAATAATGGAGCCTTCAAACTCTGTTTGAAAATTATTTCTGCAGATATTTGAAGTATAAAAGTATAAAGAGAGTCCAAAACTTACTTGTATGCAAGTAGAGTCCATAGCTTGCATATACACTATGATTTTCCTTGAAACTGACATATGGAACAAGTTGAGAACTTTTAATGCAACATCTTAAACTTATGGAAATCTTACTCTGCAAGTTTATTTCTGAAAGCAGACTACTTTATCCCTAATAAAATTTAATTTTTCCCAGTACATAGCTCTGGGGTTTCAAGGTCAGTCCTTCATCTTTGCATTGAATAGAGGGAGAACATGATGTTAGGGCAAACAGTCTGTATTATAAACAGAGCACCTTTAAGTCCTGTCTGAACTTTTGAACTTGCTCATAAATACTACAAGACAAACACATGCTTAAAATGTTCCGGAAGCAACTCTAATTGGGACAATCCTCTCTAGTAAACTATTACAGCACAACAATATCACCATCTAGTGGTAACAAATAATAAAAAACTAAATTTGTATTAAAAAAATAAATGTCACACAAATGTCACACTAAATAAAAACAAGGGTGGGGTGTCAGGCAGTGCAGGCACTTCAAACAGCAGAAGAATCGCTTATAGTTAAGGCTGTGGTTATAGATGTGTGTTGCTACCTAGTCAGTTATAGTCAGTGTGACCCAGTGGGGGGTGTTGTGGATGACTGAGATGATATGTTTGATATTGATGGTAGTTTTAATTTTCACTGTAAGATAGGGGACAGAGCATATGGACTGATGATTTGCCTGCCTGAATATAATGTATGATTTATGTCTTGCTCTCTGTCAGTGTCACTATAACGTATAGGAACAGGATCTATTACCTGTTTTTGTCTTACATCAGTCAAAAGTATTTTTTAAACTGCCCAAATCACGGCAAGTACAATTCACACTGAGACTCCTGCAAATGTCCAAAGAAATGGATAGTACCAACACTCTTTAAATCAAGCAACTTCAGCTCCCCCTCTTTGCTTGTCTGACCCTACACACTAGTATCTATTGCCAAATGCCATCAGCTTTCTCTTTTTCACCAAAGGTCTGATGTGTTACCTTTTACAGTACAGTAGAGGATACACATATTAACTTTTGAATCAGCCAATTGTAATAAAGGAGAAAGTGTGAAGCAGTTGGTGAAGCTCCAGAACAATTCAGTATATTCTTGTGCCTCTTGTTCTTAGAATAGAGTGTATGTAGGTAGCACAGCATGTCAAGTTATACCTGTCTGTCTTGAATATTTGATGTATTTATGTCTGTCTGTGTAGTATCTGTCACTCAGTCACTGTAGAGTCTCCGGGTCAGCGTCTCTGGTTCAGTCAAACAGCACCTGCCTGTCTGACTTCATCACTTATTAGTCAAAAAGTTATTTTTTTTCTTTTTTGTTTTTCTTCAATGCCCCTATCGCTGATAGATGTTTTATTTAAAACTTAGCATGGCTCAGGCTTGAATTTATTAGGTGCACTTACCCAACAGCCTGAAATTTTACAATGGTGCTGTTGCAACAGCATTGAATGGGGGTTTATGTTCAACTGGCCATAGGTGACCATAGACTGCTGTAGGAATAGTTCCACCATGACATTTCAAGTCATGGATTTACTATTCCCAAGACTGCAGGTTTGAGCTGCAATAACTTTTAAATGAAGCATTGCTCATAAGTCAGTGTCCCTTTGTTTTAATCAGTAGAATAAACAGTGCAATACTATCCTATACTTGGCATTGCAGTGTGTCTATTGTACAGGGTAAGCTATATTTTGTATTCATCCCTGTTATACAGTACTGGGAAACTAGTGGTTTATAAATAAATAGCTTGTCATCTGTAACAACCATGTTTCTACATTATATGTGTTATATAATTATTTTAGATTGTTATTTGATAAATAAGTAGCTGTCATGTTTGCACAGATTATCTAATTTCAAGTTTTTTCAGGCCCTGTGGATGAAGGAAAATTCAGAATGCTACTTTATTTGTGCCATCTAGTGGAAGCAAAGAGATGTTACATTTGGCCACCAATTTCAAATAAACCAGGTACTGTATGAATAGTATGAATAGTTAATTACATGGGGGTTTGGAGTAATACTTTTTATCTGAGCCATCTAGTGAAAGCAAATAGATGTTGGGCACCAATTTCACTAGATAGATAGACAGATAGATAGATAGATAGATAGATAGATAGATAGATAGATAGATAGATAGATAGTAATGTGAAAAAGTGTTAGGCAGGTGTGAAAAAATGGAAGGGAGGGGTGGATGAATCACTGAACTGAAGAGAGAAATAGGTGAATGAAAGACGGGGGAGATTAACTTGATCTGTCTACAGAACTGTGCAAAATTCTTAGGCAGGTGTGAAAAAAATGCTGTAAAGTAAGAATGCTTTCAAAAATAGACATGTTTATTTTTATCAGTTAACAAAATTCTTCTAGGTACACTTGCACACAGTTTTTTAAGGAACTCAGCAGGTAGGTTGTTCCAAACATAATGGAGAACTAACCACAGTTCTTCTGTGGATTTAGGCAGCCTCAGTTGCCTCTCTCTTTCTTCATGTAATCCCAGACAGACTCAATGATGTTGAGATCAGGGCTCTGTGAGGGACATACTATCACTTCCAAGACTCCTTGTTCTTCTTGAAAATAGCTCTTAATTATTGTAGCTGTATGTTTGAGGTCGTTGTCATTCTGCAGAATAAATCTGGGTCCAGTTAGATGCATCCGTGATGGTATTGCATGATGGATAAGTATTTGCCTGTACACTGATGAGACAATTAATGCTGACCAAATCTCCAAATCCATATGCAGAAATTTACAGGTTGGTTAAATCTCAGTTTACTGGCTAGATGGAAGAAGCAAGGATCGTTCATCACACTGGAAGGGTCATCTCCACTTCATCACCTCCTCATAACATTTTGGTATGTCTCCCCCTGTTTATATCTGAAATAAATGGACAACAACAATGCTGAAATCGAAAAATGTAATAACAAATATAAATAATAAGAAGATGATGAATAAACTTAAAAAAAAATTGAAAAATCCACCTCTGGAGAGAATGGGGTCAGTGGGGGGGCCCCCATCTGGGTAGGTGGTGCCTACCACCACGTGCAGCATGCAGGGCATCAGATGATGCCAGGCTGCTGTCTGATGAGCAGCTGCTGGGGGCAGGGGCTGGCCCTGGACGCATGACATGCGCTGTCAGGAGGCCCAGCATCACCTGTTCTGCTCCACCATTTGTTGGAGCAGAGCCTCCAGATGGCGCATGTCGTTTCTCAGCTGACGCCGTAAGCCCCTGATGTCAGCTGAGATCCCATATAGGACGTCCAGGGCCTCTGCATACGCCTGGCTGGAAGAGGGCTGCTGCTCTTGTTCTTCATCAGATGCAGCTGTGGGAAAGAAAAAATGCAAGGCAGTGAGCACCTCTCTAGCACACAGATGTTTGATGCATTTAGCAGGGTGATTCTCAGCAATGGTCCTGTTGTCTAGGATGCACAATCATGTCCTCTAACCACACCAACAGTGCATGTTGTCATGATGTGCTCACTTAAACACAAGCGGTATTGACATTCACTTGTGTTCAACTAACAACATGTACTTTTGTGGTGGTTAGAGGACATGATTGTGCGTCCTAGACAACAGGACCATTGCTGAGAATCACCATACAAAATGTGTTAAAGTGGATGTGTCTCCTATTTATAACATAGCCTAAATAGGCTACATATTGAATACTTCTAAAACATTGTTCATTTATTTTTAAGTTTTATTTGTTGTAAATTTAACTTTGAAAATCTGTCCCCTACCTACTTCCGTATAGACTGTGGTTACCTGCTCTGTAACCACAGTCCATCACTCTGCCTCTGCTCTCCTCCCTCATCCAATGACGGAGGCTTCTGTCTGCAAACTGGAGCGGTCTCATTGGCAGAGATCGATATCTAGCCAATGAGACCGCTCCAGCTTACAGACAGAAGCCTCCGTCATCTGAGGAGGGTGGAGAGCAGAGGCAGAGCAGTCTATGCAGAAGTAGGTAGGGGACAGACTTTCTAAGTTAAATTTACAACAAATTAAACTTAAAAAAAAAATTTATAACGTTTTACAAGTATTCAATATGTAGCCTAACTATTTAGGCTATGTTATAAATAGGTGACACATCCACTTTAATTTGAGGGGATGCAGCAAACATGTAGCATTGTTGTGGCCAGAGAACAGGATTGACCACCCCTGCTATGAACAAACTGACAGGTCAGGTTTTCCCTTTAGCCTTGATTGGACACAGGTGGATCATCACTGTCATTGTGATTGATCCACCAACACTCAATTAGTGCTAGCCTGCAAATGGGAACTGTAGGTGTGTGCTATGGCCTGGATCCAAGCATACGTGTGACAAGATCATGGCATTAACAAAAATCACATAGTGATATTTGTTCATGCCATGATACAGTCACAGGTATGTGTGACAAGAACACAGATCACTATAGGGAATTTGGGGTCTTTGTAAGGGAAGGGGAGACAGGTGGAACACACATGGGACAACAGATTTAGGATTTTACCTACCATGCGCTTCCTCTTCCATAGCCTCAGGAGCAGAGGCAGACAACCCCAGAGGTGGTTCCTCATACTCCTCACCAGACACAGCCTGCGATGACCCTGAGGAGATACAGGACATTTTCACAAGGGTGAGATAATTGTATGGAGCCTTAACCCATTTCACTGCCAGAGGAGTGCACAACAATTTTGAGACTGCATTGGGTACCCCTCTGCCATTGAAATAGTTACAACAACCAGAAACACAAAACTCAGAACCCTTTCCACAAATGTAAACCAACAACACACAACAAAAGACATATTAGACATTGAACGGATGTACATGTTTTTGCTGGAGGACATATTACAATTTACTATCCTCACCTGCACTTTCCACGTGGTGGTCCCCAGGTGCACCAACGGGGGCCTGCAATCCGGCATCTTCCTGGCCCCCCAAATCCGCCTCCTCCAGCATGTCAGCTGGACCTATTTTGGATATTAAGGGAATTAAGTTGTGATGAGAAACACTGACTTCATTAAATGCTTCAGTTGTGTAAGGGTGACCTCCATATTGCCCTCAGTCTCCACATTGCCTTCAGTCTCCACATTACCCCTTATTCTACACATTTCCCCCTCAATCTCCACATTGCCCCCATCTCCATATTGCCCTCAGTCTCCACATTGCCCCTCAATCTCCACATTGCCCCCCATCTCCATACTGTTCCCATCTCCATATTGCATTCAGTCTCCACATTGCCTTCAGTCTCCACATTGCCCCCCAATCTCCACATTTCCCCTCAGTGTCTGCATTGTCCCCCGTCTCCACATTGCCACAATTTCCAAATTGCCACAATCTCCACATTGCCCCCCAATCTCCACATTGCCCCACCGTGTCCATTTCCTACCTCCCTGGTGGTGCAGCGGTGTGGCATGAGAGGTCTGTGCCTCCTTCTGCACAGACCACTTTACTGCTGTTGCTCCTGCATGGTCTTCTCTTCAGTAATGCAGAGTGCTGGGAGATGATGTCAGCTGTTGGGGAATGGTTCTTGTTTGGGGTATTCCCCACCTTTTTTTCCAGGTCATAGAGTCATCTTTAACTTTTTTGCACTGCTAGTAAGGCACCTGGCCAACCAGCAATGGGAATCCTAAGATATCGAAACTTGGGCCAATAGTATTCGAAAGCGGGAGGTGGAATGGGAGATGCCATCTCAGTATATCCAATACGATTCGAGAAAGATAAGATATGATGTCGCAAACTAAGGAGGGGCAGGAAGTGACAATATGGCTTGTTCGACAAGCTGTGCAGGGTAGACGGGGTCGGACGGCTTGGTTATGTTTGACAAACTAAGCAGGTTAGACTGTGACAGACATATGTTCGTGATGTTCGACAAACTATGCGTGGCAATCTGACATCATTTCGGGGAGGCAACTGAGTGCTCCAGGCCCGGCGCATTCAGTTTCTTTCGAACTTTACTACTAAGTGACAACTCCAATGTATACTGTACATAACATTACTGTACTTACAGTGATAGTTAGGAAGACACAAGCAGAGCATGTAGCTAACTGGAAAATAATTGGCCAAAGATGGGGGAAATTTATTTTGAATTAGTGGTGCATGGTTGTCGACCTATTGGTTGAACTCTTGCCAGCCCTTGGTGTATGTGAACAAATTACTTAACTCTTTGAGTGTTAGAGAGTTATCCAATGCATTGAAAAGCAGTGTGTTGGATACCGCTCTGGCACTCAAAGGGTGAAAATGGTAAAGGGTTTGAACAATACAGGATGAAACACTAAAAAGTGGGGTTTGTGTTTGAAAGATTACAGCCTAAAGTGGTGAAGGGAGATGGATATACAGAGATCATATATACGTGTTGCTGGTGGTGTGACTGGTGGGATATTCCGAATACTTTGTAGTTAACTTCATAACCTACTGACAACTCTTTGGGTAAGTGATGATTTAGCACAAGATTAATGTATTTTCAATACACAAACTAATTTAGACACACATACTGCAGTTTAAACAAACATTGATGTGTTTATTCTTGACGTAGTATGAAACACTAATGTATATACACATAGACTTATCTGATTTGAGGGGAAATCAGGGTAGGAAAACGAGAGAGAGGAATTTGGGTACCAAAGAGGGACAGTAGGGTAGGAGACTGGTACCAGAAAATGAAACCTTAACCTTTACCCATGTACTAAAATAGAATGCCACATGTATAGTTTGTCAATGTTCGAGTCGACCACTTATGTTGAGTAGGATGTGACAGGCATGGGTTTTCGATGTTCGACCATATACTAAATTGAATGCGACAAGCATGGGTTGTCGATGTTCGACCACGTGCTAAATTGAATGATAGGCATGGGTTTTCAATGTTTGACCATATGCTAAATTGAATGTGATAGGCATGGGTTGTCGATGTTCGAACACGTGCAATTTGGATTGTGACCGGCATCCCATGCTGGAGTAGAGGTGACATGCACAGACTGGCAATGTATGACAATGTCCATTTTTGGGATGGATCTTTTTCTATATGCACACCCTGTCTGGAAAGAATGATAGCAGCGTGCACGGAGGCGCACTGCTATCATTTAACCAATGTTAAATTTGGCCAAATAATTCGGAATGGATCAGAATTTTGTTCAAATCGAATAGGTCCGATCCGAAATTAGGATCATCCGATTTAGAAAAAAAAAAATTATTACTTTTAATATTACTACTCCTTCAAAAGAAAACAAAAAATAATTAACAACATTATTGTTGTTTATATTATTATTATTCAATTGGTTTTAAATTGTTTTAAATTGTTTAGTGCTATATAGATCTCCAGTGCATTACTTCATAATTTGTAGAATACCTTTGTCTCATCCATGGGGTTGACATTGTAATAAAACAAGTAATATACATAAGCTGAACTTGGAGAATTGCAGAGCATTGTAATGTATACTTCTTTGACACACAAGGAGTAAATGTTTCTGGAGATGAACACAAGGCATTACTCTTTAGTAAGAAGTGTATTCCACTGCTACACATGGCATAGTTCAGGGGATGTAAATTAAACTGAATGCCATTAAGTACAAACATTACTAAACACTTCAGAACCCAGCCTGTGTAGCATTTAAGAGATTCCATATGGGACTGAGTTTGTTTAATAGAAATCCATCCAATACTATTTTATACAATGGAGTATGTTTGCATTATGTATCTACTGCCATGGTGTTTTTCTCAGTCTAGTTTTTACTGTAGATAATAATTGCAGGTGAACAGACCTGTGCAGTGAAGACTGGGCCCAATTCAAGATACGTCATAATCTATTTCAAAGTGAAAATAATACATATTGCAATGCAATAAAAAATAGGTGTAAATAGAATAAAATCCCTCTTGAAAAATCAACACAAAAAAGAATTGTGATCATTTTCTAAATATTTCATAAAAGTAGAACTGTAACTTTTCAACAGGTGATTTTGAAAGAACTTTCAGATTCACCCATGACTGCCATGTGTCCCTGTTTCTGCTATTCTTAGATTTAAAGGGATAGTAATACTTCGTTTTAACTTTATTTTATTTTGTAGGCATTAAAAAAACATGAAGAATGATATAAGTCTTATCTCTCAAACCTTTATGGTTTATGAGATATTCACAAGCAAAGTTCCCCTCCCCTTTTTCCTAGTGTAAGCCATCTCTTCTCAGATGTGGATCAGGTTGTAAGACCAGACAGATAACAGAAGGGGACAATTTTCTTTGTATGAAAACAATGAAAGCCCTTCCCCCCTTGACAAGTTTTTCAGCTTTTTCCCTTATCTTAATTGAAGATTGTCCCTCTCTGCAGTCTACCTGGGCATCTCCCTTCTGATTTGGTTGGACGGGGGGGGGGGTACTTTGTTTGTGAATATCTCTTAAACCATAAAGGTTTCAGAGATAAGACTTATATCATTCTTCATGTATTTTTAATGCCTACAAAATAAAATGAAGTTAAAATGAAGTATTACTATCCCTTTAAACTTGAATTTCAGTCTCATATTTTATGCACTTTACATTAAAAGATTACTAAGTTTTAATTTCCCCACATGTTGCTACTGTTTATTTATATGATGTCATATAGTATTGTGCTGTGAATGGTGTGTGTTCTCTACAGGAGAAAGGAGGTTTTAAAATGTTTTTGTTGGCATTGCACTACATGGTACTATGAAACATTAGTGACATTCTGTAATGTGATTGCCATACCAGAGAACTCCCTGGATTTGCCCCGAAGACTTCAGTTTTCAGATTTAATTACCGGGTCACCGGAGACAGAGGCTGATGCTCCTGTGATGGTAAGTTTCTTCTCCTTCCCACCTTATTCCTCCCACTTCTACTCCTTCCCACCCTGTTCCTCACATTTCCCTCCCCCTTCTCACCCGCTTCTGCCAACTCCCCACCAACTTCCTGTCAACTTTATGATACAAATACATGTAAGCCCCTCCCACTTTATTAAGCCTCACCCCCTTTATTACATTATCGATATACTCTTGTCAGCAGTATGAATCCCCTGTATTTATGTTAGCCATTTTTATTTAACCCTTTCAGTGCCAAGGGACAATAAGTTGGATTCCTCTCTGGCCCTCAAAGGGTTAAAGGAATATTCCAATAGTCTGAGGTATGTAGCTTAAATGATTTGTCGATTTATTAAAATTAGACACAGCCAGATACTAACATTCTACAATGCTCTCTGCCATATGTCACTTTCTGCCAGCTAGTACTAGCTAAACTGGCAAACTGACCATCATGCAAATCATTCCAAGATGGATGCAAGCACTGAGGTGAGAATGTGGACAGGAGGACAGGTGACAGCTCTGCTTTAAGGTAGAAAAGGTTGACTTGTCTTTAAAAAATAATAAATCTATGCATTGCTTAACCAGGGATCAATTTTCTTGGTCTATGCCTATCTAACACTAATGTACTAAGCTATTTATGCAGAGCATCATCCCATGAATGAAGCTTGCACCTAGGGGAGGGCAGCTGGGAAGTGTACTGGTATTTTGGGACATTCCGTTCTGCTGCCTGTTTTATGTGATGTGCTGACAAGGCACAGAGGAAACTGGCATAACCTTACTGCATTTATGTGTGCATACTAATGGGAAGGTGTTCAAGATTTGCTTGCATTAAAGTCTTATCAGCTGCAGAGTGTGTTTAAAGAATAAGTAGCTGAAAGATTAGTGTTTATTGCTATCAACTCAGTTTAGAGTACTGGATCACTTGTCAAAATACCAAGTGGGTGTGGACTAACAAACAGCTGGATATTTAATGACTGATTAGAATGTATTTATAAAAACAACACTAGTGTGTCATTTGCATTACTGTGTAATCTGAGTGTATGTGTCACAACAGTAGAAATGCCCACAAATACAGATCTTAAATAAAATGTCCATTACAGGGATAGATAATCAATATATAAATTAATAAGCAAAATAAAAACCTGAAATAGATTAGTCACCTTAAACCATGAATGGATGCCTTATGTAGGAAATTTGGGATTGCACTGGCCATGCAATCAATTCAGTGCAATGAGCATGACTATCATAACTGAGGTGCTTACTGTAAGTGTCACTTTAGATGGTTACCTACACAGTTAAATAATATATCTGGACCTGGAAAGAAGTATATTCTCCAAACCCAACATGACCTTACACACATGATTGTTTCTATTTATTTTAGATTTCAAATTCTTCTATGGGACAATCTACAAGTTACAATTTGTATGCAAATGTTAGTTACCAGGATACACAAATCTTGAGTACATGGAGGCAAATGATGTAACAGTACAAGAGTACACTGTCTGTATAGTTATAAATGTCTTACCTGCCTACTTGCTCTAACCGTCACAGTTACCATAACAGATTAATTGCTTCCAGGGTCCAACATGTGCGAGAATTCATACAGTTCGGCATGTTCTTGTCCACTGGTAAATGGGAATGTGCTCAATTAAGCTGGTTGTAATACTGGGCCCTTCCATCAGAGCTCAGTTGTTTAGTTTGCCAGAGAATTAGCATTCCTGTTCAGTTCTTGATTTGTGTTAACCTCAGCATGTTTCTTGATGGATTCTGAAATCTCCTGTTATTGGCCTTGGCTTGTTACATGACTCACCCTTTGCCTTCTGCCTCCCCTGATCTTGACTTAATTTTGGACCATATTAACTATGCCTGCAATCACCTGGATTATCTTACTACACCCTTGCAGCTTACCCTATAGTACCTTGCTTTGAACTTATCAGGTGCAGTGACCATGGCTGAACAAAGCTGAGACCTCAACTCTCAATGACAAGCAATTGCTTCTCCAATTCTTGTTCCATTTATGCCGTTGGACTCCAGGTCTGCTCAGAATCTAGTAGACATAACAATACTGAGCCATTATGGAGCCATCAGGGATGGCTCAAGCCATGGTCACTCTTATCCAACAGATGGAATTCCTGGTCTTGATGTTCCAGAAGCTTAAATGAGTCTAAGACACACAAGACCAGTGGAACTAAAACCAAAACCCCCGAGATACCTGCTGCCCCAATTTCTAGCTCCTCCATTACTGTTTTCATTGAAAACCAGAGGCAAAAGATATCAAAGTACAAATCAACATATCTTTTCTAAGAGGTAAATATATGCTCTGCACCTATCATTTACTTATGACTACCATCCCCTTCTCAAGAGTTTCGCTGTTTCCTTGATTTCGTGGCTGGGGTATATGATGACCCTCATATTACTTCCACAACTGAAGCATGTCTGAATCAACTTTGGTTGCAATTTCAGTGAAAAGTGCAGTTTTTCCTCTTTTTTTCCAGTGCAATCCACATACTTGTTCCACTGCATTACATATAGACAAGTTGATCCCCAGGTTTGTTCCATAGTAGCTGCAGAATCACACACATAATGACCCTCTAACTTGTCCCACTGCACTGGTAGCCATAGAAGCACACATACCCACCCCCAGAATTGTTCCTTTGTAGCCAAAGGACCTCATATACTGACTACCCATTCTCATCTCAATGCCTGGTAACAGGGATGGGCAATGTGAGGCCTTCCAACTGCTGCCAGACTACAACTCCCATCTTTTGGCTGGTGAGGAATGATGGGAGTTGTAGTCTGGCAGCAGCTGGAGGGCCTCACATTGCCCATCACTGCTGCGTCCCCCAACCTTGTCCCATTGTAGCCATAGAACCACACATACTAATCCTCCCAGTCATGGCTCACGGTAGCCATAGAACCACACATACTGACCTCCAGTTTTGCACCTCTGCACTGGCATAGGCAGAACCTCACATACTGAGTCTAACCCCACACACAGGAACTGGCAGAGTTTCAGCTCAAAATATATTGGGGATAATTTGAGGTTTCTAAATGCAGGAATTATTTTAATGGAAAGACACATTTTCCCTTTATTCTTCCACTCATCTTCGCTATCTTCTCTTTACCTTACTTTGCTCCATCTTCTGCTACCTCAATTCTCCTCCACTTCTTATTCTCACTACTTCCAATTTTAGTATTATAATCTATTTACCTCACTTCACTCTTACTCCCACCATATCCATTTCTCTATGCTTTTTATATTCAACTGCTACACTTCTCTGCTTTTTCAGCTTCTATTTCTAGTCTCCTCTCTGGCCTGCTTCTCCACTGAGGCCTCTCTGTGTCTGATCTCAGTCTTAAATCCTGGTCTGTTGGTGGCCCTTCAGGACTGAACTTGGACAGCCCTGTCTTAGGGTATCCATCAATGATCATTTGTATTTCCTTACCTTCAGTATATGAGGCAAGGAATAATATGAAAACCCTGGTGTAAATTCCAGCCTTCCAGAATTGCCAACAATAGGATGAACAAGATGTAATACATGGCTTTATAAAGCCCTAAATACAGGGATTGACAGCCAGGAAGCGTCCAACTCTCATTAGGCAACAACTTGAATCATTCTCATCCAAAGACAGACTAGAAATAATAGGAACTGTAGTCAAATAACTTCCATAGTATCACCGATTTACCAGTTTACCTTAGTCAGACTGGATTAGGTCACATTTGAATAATGAAGCTTCTAAAATTATGTTGTTATTTGTATGTAGGCCATATGGCACCAAATACAGTTTAACCCATTGAGTGCACTTAAAGGGTTACAAACCTGTCATTATCTGCAATATCGGTCACTACTAAACAGTGAAGCAGAAAAGTGGCTTGGTTTTTAAAGGAGCAACACATGTTTGCACAAATGCCTTTATCGATATTTCAGAGAAACAAACTGAACTTCACTTTAGTATTTATAGTACAAAGGCAGCTTTTCTGGGCTGTATTGTAACTCGTATATATCCTGCTGATACTGACAATGCAATTATCAGACAGACTGAAGCAAGATAAAGTGTGTTTTTAAATATAAATAGTGATTATAGAAAACTGCAACAAATAAATAGTTACACTGTGACACAGAAATATATCACTTGGTGCCTTTTAAAAAAAGGAGACTACTAGAGTAAAAATTACATCTACTAGTCTCCTGCACTTTCTATGACTACCACGGTACTACACTTTAAAGGGATAGTAATACTTAAAATGTAAAAAAAAATATATGTTGTAGGGTTTATCCCCCCGAGTAAAACAATGGAACTCCCACTGCTGAAAGGTGTTTCATTCAAAAGTTATTAATTTTCAAAGATGAATTTTTTAGGTGCAATATCACAGTGGCCTGAAATTGTACAGTGGCGCTGTTGCTACACCATCCTATGGAGATTTATGGTCCCGGGACCAGAGCTGTCCATAGGATCGTGTAGCAACAGCGCCACTGTACAATTTCTGGCCACTGTGATATTGCACCTAAAAAATTCAACTCTGAAAATTAATAACATTTGAATGAAACACCTTTCAGCAGTGGAAGTACTCTTGTTTTACTCAGGGGATAAACCCTACAACATATTTTTTTTTTACATTTTAGGTATTACTATCCCTTTAAAAGAAAGAAAATTCTTTCGGATCAGATTTTGTTTACATGCCATGTAGCTTACTTTTAATCCTTTAACTGCCAGAGGGGAGCCTAACAGATTGAAAAACAATGCATTGGACACCCCCACTTGTACTTAACGGTTAACACATTGGGCTGTATGTTCAAAACTGGAGAAATTATGGGGCAAACAGACTGCACTAAGTGAAAAATAAAAAACCCAGCTGGTTTAGTTGGGAATTTTAACCCCTTGAATGCTAGAGATGTCTGCAATTCATTGTTTTGTTTTAATTAAAATACCCTTTAAAATCAATAGCCGTATTTAGTTCTTCCATATAGAACAGTCCATTTACCCCAGAATACCTCTGTTAAAACAAGGGTACTTCCACAGCTTTTAGGTGTTTTTGCATAGTTATTACAGCTTAAAATATTGTTTTTATCTTAACATTGCCACCTAGTGGCCATATTTCATATAGTTACTCTTTTGCATTCTGTGTGAGAGATTAGTCATTGACAACAGTTCCACATGATGTTATACTAAAAGCTTTATCAATTCCTCGCAATTTGAACCTTCAGAAAGTGGTAAAGCTGATATTCACTCCTTGATAATTGGAATTGTTATAACATTTGAATAAAACAACTGACAGCAGTGGAAGCAATCTCGTTTTACACAGCAGGAAAAGCTCTACAATGTATACGTTTTCATAAAAAAGTTTACTGTTTTTTTAAATAAGATTTTATTATTCCAAAATATATACTATCATTTTTTCCTTCTAAGTAAACAATGTCATTCCTACTGCTGTGAGATTTTTTCATTCAAAAGTTATTAGCACTGAAACTCACTTGTTTTTCAATTGTCTACAGTGGTCACAATGTAGTTTTGTTCCTATTGAGTATTATGGAGAGATGTAATCTCATCATGTGCATTACAAACAATGGAGGTTATGCACTGACTAAGGCATGATAAAGAGGTGATAAAGCAGAGATGACTTCTCCAGTGATATTACTTCTCCAGGTCCTATGTTATTCTATTGAGCTTATGCACTAAGATTTCTCCAACGTTGGTCATCCTAGTGCACAGGCTCTATAGAATAACACAGGAACTGGAGAAGTCATCTCCACTTTATCACCTGTTTATCATACATTAGAGCATAACCTCCAATTTGTTTCATACACCAGGTAGCACTGTTTCTAACAGTATGAGCTGTAATCAATTTCCAATTAAAAATCTCCCAGCAATGGAAGTACCTTCTTTTGCTCAACAGAACCCCCCACACACACACACACAAACACACACCGTATTGCATATTTTCATAAAAGATTCACTGCTCCTTTAAAACCAGGCTGATTTTATATGAAAGGCCAATTAAAAAAACAAATATATAAATATGTGTGTGTGTGTGTGTGTAAAGGTTATAATAGGTTGAAGTACAACTATCATATTTCATTAAATCTGCCTGTGGCTGCATGTGCAACTAAAAAACTACCCTTTCGTGTGGTCAGAAAAGTAAACTGCTGTGCTGGCAGGGTGACTAAATACAACCTGGAAGTTTATAGCTTACACAAAATTTGCTGAGTTGGGAATACAACTCCATAAACATAGCACACTCTTCCCTTGTAATATATGGGGCTGTTGAGCTGCTCCCCACTAGAATCAGAATGGAGAAACTGGAAGTCACTTTTCAGACTCCCATTCAAATCTCCCATTGAGCTTTCAGGTATTACAATGCAGGAACAGTTTCCTAGGCAGGCCGGCTCCCATTGAAGCAGACCTGCCAAGAGGACACCATGAAAGGCTATGGTGGGAGTGTCCAAATAACATAATCCTTGTAATAATGTGGGCAGGGTTTAATAGTGTGTGGGTGTATGTAAGAAGGAGAATGGGTGTGGGTTTGCACCACAAATTATGTAGAATAGCAAGAATTCCCCGGAGGCGCAGTCTAAGGAGAGGGAATCATATCAGTGCTATGGTTTGTAAATGAGGTAGCTGGAGGGAAAGTTAGTCAGGGGGTTATGGGTAAAGGTGCCAAATTATCGAAAGGGGAAGGTAGGCAGGAAAGGGCCCATTTTACATGTTATGAAATTGTGACGGCATCCCTCCCTCCTTCCCTCCCTATATAATTATAAAAAAAATGTTATTGTGGTGGTTTTTTGTATATTATACTGGTCGAAAAAGCACCAGGGGTTGCATTTAATTGTTTTGTCACAGCTTGGCGCTTTTTGGCCCTTGCCAAGGTAAACAAGGTAGTTTAATTACTGGTTATACTTGTTAAGATAATTGTTAACTCAGTAGCCTAGGTTAAAAGTGACCCCAGACTACAGTTGAAGTCCCAAAGTAATACCCATCGAGTTGCAGGGGCCCCAGCTAATGGGTTACTGGATGTTATGGTCCAGAGTATCCAAGCATGGTCTCAGGTTGGGGGCCTTGATTAATCAGAAGGCAAGCCTTTGCAGGGTCTAAAAATGGTAATTTGCAATTATACTTATGTAATGTATATTTAATAATGCTGTGGCCTTATCTTTCACCCACAAAAATGTGTAAGTATGTTTATTGGAAGGAGTAACCTATGTACGAGATATGGAAAGTGGCTGAATTTTTCAGGGAACTCACCAAGCCAGAGAAAGAGTCTCTGTCTCAGAAGATTCAGTCACGAACACTGAAAACATCATATGGACAATCACCAAGCAGAAAGAAAACAATGCAGGTAAAACTGTTACCCCAACCAGCCTAAAAAAAAGCACCAAAAATTCCATATATCCAAAGTTCTATCAGGATAGGGAAACTTTTACATATATATCAGTGATTGTTACATGTCATTTCATATAAAAGCTACTTGTTTTTCAACATATGCCTTGGGCACCAGAGGGTTGTGCAACACATTGCTTACTTTACACACCCTCCTGGCACTCAAAATAGTTAAAGGTGAAATACAGATATAAAAGGATTACATTTTCAGGAATGTTATTGTTTCTAAAATTCAAAATGTGAAAAAAGCCCTTAAAAATAAGATGTAAAACAGTAATAAAATATCCCATTTGCCCTATGCACAAATGAAAAAGAGAGAAGAAATTCTGGTGCAAACCAGCTGCGCCATATGGAATAAATAATTCCCCCGATTCGATTTATTTAAATGGGGCTTTTAACCCCAGGAATACTAAAGAAGTCTCAGAACTTAATACACATAGCTTGGAAGACAGAAGGGAGAGGGGTGATATGAGCAAAACTCATAGCTACTAAAAGATTTAAAGGGATAGTAATACTTCATTTTAACTTTATTTTATTTTGTAGGCATTAAAAAAACATGAAGAATGATATAAGCCTTATCTCTCAAACCTTTATGGTTTAAGAGATATTCACAAGCAAAGTTTACCCTCCCGTCCCTTTTGCCTAGTGTAAGCCATCTCTTCTCAGATGTGGAATGCAGTCCATAGACCAGACAGATAACAGCAGGGGACAATCTTCTTCCTATGAGAACAATGAAAGCCTTGCCCTCCTTGACAAGCTTTTCAGGTTTTTCCCTTATCTTAATTGAAGATTGTCCCTCTCTACAGTCTACCTGGGAAACTCGCTTCTGCTCTAAGCTGAGAAGTGTTACATCAGTAAAAGGGGCAGGAGGGGGATACTTTGTCATTGAATTACTCTGGAACTACAACTCTGACAGAACTGAAATAACACTCTCCAAAGTCCAAATACTATGATGATTAATTAGAGCTGCTTTTATTATGAAACTTTACTATCCCTTTAATAAACTTCAGGAGGGATCAATTTTTCACAATAAAATGCAATAATAGATCAAGGGGAAGTACTAAAATTGGAAAAAAAGAGGAAACGTAAGATATATATGCTTCTTATTTATTTGCTGTCCACCCCTCCCCGGGGCAGCAGAGTGGCAAACTTTGCCAGCTCAGCAGTCAAACACCATGGGGCAGTGATTTTGATAGGAATGACCAGGGGCCCACTCCTGTCAAAATCACTGCATCAAGGTTCAGTGTCCGTTCATTCCTCTTCCTCCTTCACACTAAGACTGAACATTCTGGCCATGCCACAAGGCCACAAAGGAAGGCGGACTGCTCCGGCATCCATGGGGCAACTCCATGCAACATTCAATAGTTGCAAGAATAAAATAAGTCTCAGCCAAACCAGCGAAGGAAATGTGGCAGACAGGGTGGGTCAATTTTTTTTTTATATGCCATCCAATTCTATGTTTCTGATGGTTGCATGCATAAAATAGAGTGGTGCAACTGCATTTCTGGGGTAAACCAACTGTACCATAGGGGGGCACATACACATTTTGCATATCCTCTGATTTATGGGGCTTTTTAAACCCTTAAGTGATACAGAGGTCACCAATACATTGTGATACAATGCTTTGGTGACCTCTCTAGCATTCAAGGGGTTAAAGGGATAGTATGGTCAAATTTTTACTAAAATATATCTTCAGCAGAGCCCAGATTGCCAGACAAAAAAATAAATACTTCACTGGAACGGTCTACAAATTATGCTTGCAAACCAAGCACACTTTGTAGACCGTTCCAGTGAAGTAGTTGTTTTTCAATATCGCGTCTCGGCTCTGCTGAAGAGTCCCTGCCGGTCCCAGGACCAGATTCCCCTGCAGTCAGCTAGAGCTCTGACATCAGGGAGGGGGGAACTTTAGTGCCGAATATCTCTCAAAGCATAAAGGTTTAAGAGATGGCACTGGGGGCATTAAGTTCAAGATATATTTTAGTAAAAATTTGACCATACTATCCCTTGAAAAGTTCCATTTAACCCTTTGAGTGCCGGAGGGGTACGCAATGCATTGCGTACCCGTCTGGCACTCAAAGGGTTAAATCACTTGAAATGTATGGTAAAGTTGGTTCACCCAAGAATCACACCACTCCAGTCTTATATGTACAGCCTATGTTTCTAAATCATTACTGCACAATACATTGGAGATCTCTGTAACATACAATGGGGGTTATGCTCTAAAGCGTGATGAAGATTTAATAAAGTGGAGAAGGCTCCTCCAGTGATACAACTTCTTCTGTTCCTGTGTTATTCTATAGATCGTATGCTCTAAGATCTCCAAAGTTCTAGAAATCTTAGTGAATTGGTTTTATAGAATAACATAGGAACTGGAGAAGTGATATCACTGGAAAAGTTATCTCCGATTTATCACTTCTTTATCACGCCTTAGTGCATCTCCCCCAATGTGTTAAAAGAAGCATTTAAATCAATTGGTATGTTTAGTTGTCCCCTGTGGTGCAGTAGCCTTTACCCAGAATCGCTCCTCTTTTCTGTTGTGCATAATGCCCATAGTCGCCCATAATAGCTGAGTGCATTGTGTCAACCTCGAAGATTCATGTTTCTAATGAGAATGTCCATCCCTGTATCCAAAACTGCCGCTCCATATGATTACATCATGGCGCTCCCAACCACTGTAATTAATCATAGTTAAACCTGTTCAGTGTATTTAAAGTTACCTAAAAACAGATACAGTAGTATGGGCCCCATCACTTTCCAATCATAACCCTCTGATCTTGTAGAATAAGATGTTTCAGATTGTCCTGGAACACAGCTGAAATTCACAGCGCATTCTTGCTTTTTTCTTACACAGCTGAAATTCACAGCGGATTCTTGCTTTTTTTCTTTCACAGTGGAGTATTTAGAGATGATGTAATGAAAGTTCAAGAACTCTTTAATAATTCAAACAAACTCCATTTTCTCTTCCCGAAGTACTCTGATGCTTAATAAGACTTTTTGCTTTTGTGTAAAATAATGGATGTTGGTTGACAATCCATTAAGTATTTGTTGTGAGCAGCGCTGCAACAAAAAAAATATAATTTTTTTAAATTTCATCTCATAGTCATATATCCAAGAATTATTATATTATATATCTATATCTATTTAGATAGATAGATAGATAGATAGATAGATAGATAGACAGACAGACAGACAGACAGACAGACAGACAGACAGACAGACAGATAGATAGATAGATTGATAGTAATGTGCAAAAGTTTTAGGCATATGTGAACAATGTTGTAAAGAAAGAATGCTTTCAAAAATAGACGTTAATAATTTATATTCATCAATTGACAAAATGCGTAGTGAGTGAACATAAGAAAAATCTAGATCAAATCAATATTTGGTGTGTCCATCCTTTGCCTTCAAAACAGCAATAATTCTTCTACTTACACTTGCATAAAGTCAGGGATTTTGTAGTCATATAGTCAGGTGTATGATTTAACAATTATACCAAACAGCTGCTAATGATCATCAATTTAATATGTAGGTTGAAACACAATCATTACCTGAAACAGCTGTGTAGGAGTTTAATGTCAAAAGTCATACACCATGGCAAGACTGAGCATAGCAACAAGACACAAGGTACTTATACTGCATCAGCAAGGTCTCTCCCAGGCAGAAATTTCAAGGCAGAGAGGGGTTTCCAGATGTGCTGTCCAAGATCGTTTGAAGAAGCACAAAGAAACAGGCAATGTTGTGGACCATAGATGCAGTGATCAGCCAAGGAAACTTAGAGCAGCAGATGTAAGACTCATCATGATTACTTCCATTTACAGTTGGAAGATGTCCAACAGTGCCATCATCTCAGAACTGGAAGAAAACAGTGGGATCCTGGTACACAAATCTACTGTGCAGAGAAGTCTGGTCATTAGTGGTCTTTATAAAAGACTTGTGGCCAAAAAGCCATACCTCTGATGTGGAAACAGGGCCAAGTGATTCAACTATGAACGAAAACACAGGAACTGGGGTGCAGAAAAATGGTAGCAGATGTTCTGATGAGTCAAAATTTGAAATATTTGACTGTAGCAGAAGGTAGTTCGCTCACAGAAGG
Source organism: Rhinophrynus dorsalis (assembly GCA_037306005.1). Taxonomy (NCBI): domain Eukaryota; kingdom Metazoa; phylum Chordata; class Amphibia; order Anura; family Rhinophrynidae; genus Rhinophrynus; species Rhinophrynus dorsalis. The sequence goes on from CM074723.1 coordinate 199,265,751, forward strand.
GCTGGAGAGGGGTGCAAGACTGAGTATCTGTAGGCAACAGTGAAGCATGATGGAGGTTCATTGCAAGCTTGGGGCTGCATTTCTGCTAATGGAGTTGGAGATTTGGTCAGAATTAATGATCTCCTCAATGCTGAGAAGTACAGGCAGATACTTATCCATCATGCAATACCATCACGGAGACATCATGGACTCAGATTTATTCTACAGCATGACAACACCCATAAACATATAGACAAAGTCAGCATAAAGAAGAACAATGAGTCCTGTAAGTGATGGTATGGCCCCCACAAAGCCCTGATCTCAACATCATTGAGTCTGTCTGGGATTACATGAAGAGAGAGAAGCAAATGACACTCCCTAAATCCACATAAGAACCGTGGTTAGTTCTCCAAGTTGTTTGGAACAACCTACCTGCCGAGTTCCTTAAAAAACCTGTGTGCAAGTGTACCTTGAAGAATTGATGCTGTTTTGAAGGCAAAGGGTGGTCACCACAAATATTGATTTAGATTTTTCTTCTGTTCATTCACTATGTATTTTGTTAATTGATAAAATAAACTATTAACATGTATATTTTTTTTAAAACATTCTTACTTTATAGCGTTTTTCACACCTGCCTAAAACTTCTGCACACCATTTGTATTTTATAAAGCTGATATTTTTCTGATAGTTTAACTTCAGGTGGAAGGGCAACTTTCAGATTTCACATACAAAAACACAACATGAAACTTGCATATTACTATTAGAAACAATGAACGTTTCAATTTAAAAAGGGATTGAATCTTTCAAATAATAAAGAAATCAGTTTAAAGACATTAGTACATTCCTCTGATTTGTGGAATTTATCATTTCGCAACTTATTTCATGTTATTTATTTCTACATTATTTTATAATGATAGCATGGGACGTTTCTACTCCGTGGGAGAAATTTTAATTAAAGCCGAACTATACCTTAAGAATATTCCAAAACGAGGAAAATAATGCCAGTACACCTAAATGCTTGAATTACACAAATATAGATGTGAATTTGACTGCAAGGAAAATGTGTTAAATAAAACCAATGATAACATGTATCAACTGTATCAACTAATGTAATCTGTATTATAATGGTTCTGGGATATGTATAAAACACTGTTGAACATGGGCGAAAATCTTAGGCACTCCAGCTGTTTAGGACTACAATTGCCATGCTATGGGGTATGATGGAAATTGTGCCACTCAATAGCTGGATGATGTCAGTTGACCACACTTGCTGTAGCATATTGAAAAAGCAGTTCCATAATTATGTAGTGATACTTAAAGGAGCAGTAAACTGATTTTTATTAACACACATATTTTATAGATCTTTTCCTGCTGAATAAAACAAGGTCACTCCCATGGCTGTCAGTTGTTTTATTCAAAATTTATAGCAGTTCAAATAACCAGGAAGTGAATTTACTGTGTTTACTTCCTGATAGTTCTAACTGACAGGAAGTGACAGGCAGTTTCTATCACATTCTATGGAGAACTGTATGTCTCTGGCTTTTCTGACTTTCCTCTCCATTAGAATCTAACAGAAAATCTAATTAGAATTTGACCACTAGAGGGCACTGCTAATGTAAAAAAAACATGTAATAACTCTGGAAATATAAATCTCTCAGCAATGGAAGTACCCCTATTTTACTCAGTAGGAAAATCCCTACAATATATATATTTTCATAAAAAAAAGTTTACTGCTCCTTTAAAGGGTGTAGTTTACCTCAAGCTGATCCAATTTGTCTGACACACCCAAGTGTGTTCACAGTGCCATTAGCCTCTGTTCAAGTGCTTTCATTCAGGAAGATTATGCAACAATCCAAAACAAGTAGAGAGAGAGACAGAGAGAAAGAAAGAAAATCCCAACATAAAACAAAAGGTTTTACTGGAAAATAATTACAGTCTAGAACGTAAGTGCAATTTACAGGGCATATTAAAATGTCACACAGACTCCTGGAGTACTGACGATCATTACACAGAAAAACAGGTCTTCCTCAAGATGGGATGTGTGTGTGTTTCTAAAATGTCTAGCATTTATTGTTGGTAAATGCTTTCAACATTTACTCTTATATTTTTAATTTTTTTTCAGTAAAGACTTTAGTTTTATGTCAGAATTTCCCATCTCACTACTTAACATAGAAAACTAGATTTTAACTGCTGAACAGAACCATCTACTCCAACCAGTCTGCCCATTTCCCTGTCTAATAACATATTCAGTCTTAAACACTTCTCAGAATATACGTGTGTCTGTCCCAGGCATTTATGGATTCCCTAAAACTATTTGTCCTAACCACCTCAGTTGTTCTGAGTATCTCCTTTCTGTAAGGTAGTACTTATGTTAATTACTTCTGAATTTTCCACCCACTAACTTTACATTGTGACCTCTTTTTCTACTAGTCCTTGTTTTTGAAAACTGCTTCCCTCCTGAACTATATTAAATCCCTTAATAGATATAACCTGTTGCGTGCCAATGTATTACGTACCCCCTCTGGCACTCAAAGGGTTAAATGTTTCTACTATATCATCCTCTACCTCCTCTCTTCCCATCTGTACATATTAAGTTATTTGATTCTGTGTCTCTTGCATTGTTGAATATACCCTAGTAATACATGGATTTTCATCCTATTAACATAAGGACTTATTAGGTAAATGTCCTTCATATAGCAATCACATATCTATATACTTTTTTGCATTAAATATCTGTTGTAGTCTAGTTTCAGTTTACAATCTGATATTTCACCCATGTGATCCATTCAGGACTACTGTAACCTATTGTTTGTTATGTGGAGGTGATAATTAGATGATCTTAATCAGAGATGATTTTGTATGTATGTACATACATAGGGGAGTCCTTCTATTTAAAACATTTTGAGTCACTTATTCTGTAGGTATATTTACCATACGTGGTAGTATCAATAATTAACTGGGAAAAGATTGAGATTTAACCCCTTGGATGCAAGAGCTGTCTTCAATACATAGATTTGTAATACATTGAATACTTCACCCCATAATTAGAACAAAGGGCCTTCAATCAGTCTGTTCACTCAGATAATTAAGTCCTTATATAATGCAGCCTGTTGCAGTTTGATTCAACTTTCAAATATTCAATGCAAAATACAGAGTCATTGCAACATAGGAAATCTGCAAGGGGACAATAGAACCACAGTGCAAATTGTTCACATGGCCAGCTTGGTGATTACAATACTCCACTCAATTTCCAGTGAATGACTCAATTGGTCAACAGCCAGTCATGTTTTACTGACAAAGATGTGGGCTGGTCATCATGAGTTACTCCCCATCTAATAACAGAATTACCATGGCCATGGTAATTATCACTATATCATTGATATGCATACCTGGGAACTTTCAGTTGAGGGCTACCCGGACGCTAATCGCGTCAAAAAGGGGTGGGGCTTAACTCGAGTGTTGGGGGGATTTAACCCTTTGAGTTCCAGAGTGAATGCATTCCGTACCACTCTGGCACTCAGAGGGTTAAATGTGTCACACAGAAGGCTGGGGACAGAGGCACAACGGGAGAAAAAACAGATGTGGCAGACTTTCAATAGAAACTCTCCACATCCGGAGGCATCAGCCTCTGCCCCGGAGACCCGGTAAAGCTCTGTCAGAACCGGAGTCTCCGGGGCAAATCCGGAGAGTTCCCAGGTATGTTGATATGTTCCAATCACCTGGATATTGATTCACTTCAAGAAAATAAGGATGTAAATTATTGCTATTTACTGGCAATCTATTTTTCTTATCCATAGGATTTACATTTTATAGGCCCTCCTACTTGGCATTGACAGTTATTTGCCAAGCCATTAATCTAATGGTGTTCAAATGCATGTTTGCTAAATAATACACAGTATAAGATATTTTCAGGTATACTTACATTACTGAGAAACATGATGAATAGAGATAAAAACACTATTAAACATAATATAATTTCTGAAGTATGATTTATTGTTCTGCCATCCTTGTCTTTCTCAAAACATCCTAAAGAAACAGAAAACAAATATATATGTAATAAAATTGCAAAAATATTGCAGAAAGTTTCAGATTAATGTTTAAATATGAGAAGACTGGCTAGTCAGAGCTGACAAGTTAAAAAGATTGACTGATCAGTCTGCTTTCTGTAACTTGCCAATTATTTAGTCTTTGGTATAGTGACAATTCCTTTACTAAAGTTTCATATCCCTAGAAAATTATGGTTCCGTCAATAGATACTGTAGTTAACACTTTAAAGGGAAATCAGTGTATGTATGTAGGTATGTGTGTATAAATAAATAAATACTACATTAAATATAATATATCAGGATCAGACAAAAATGTTATCAATTTAGGAGCAGCACGGAATGTTTAGGAGTCAACTAGGAATTGAAGGAGCTAGTGAAGGAATGCACATACATATATGTATATGTGAAATATGAAATATTTCAAGTGTTTAGGAACCAGAGGTATAATATTAGGATCCTTGACTCCGAGTCTCCTGGGATTTTCTTAGCCCTGATTTAGACATCAGTTCTAAATGTATATTATGAGTTATGAGTTTATAGATAATGGAAGATGTTTATTAGACCTGTATCTACAGACAGTCCATTTCAATCATGTGGTGGGCAGGCCATTTGACTGTTTAGTCGAGAAAATAAGCTGTCAGCATCATTTTGAGTGAAAAGAAAATTAGTCTGGAAGTAAATTTTGTGGGCTGTTATAGAAAATGAATAAATATGATCTTCTGCTGTAAATAAGTCCATTTTGTATAATTACATACTGTACAAACATAGATTGGAGACCAGCTGCCTTCAGGCTTGTCAACTATTGCATGAGAGACTGGTGAATCTACCTTTCTTTCTGTAAAATAGTACTTACTCTTATTACCAGTGAGTCTTACACCCTCCAATTTTAGACCATGTCCTCTTGTTCCATTATTCCACTTTCCAAGAAAAATGTTTCACTCCTGAACTCCATTAAATCCATTTTAATTTGATAGTTTCTATCATATCATTCCCCTCTTCCCCACTATACATATTTAGGCCTTTGAGTATTTTTTGTAAAGTTTTATCATACAAACCTTTCACCTTTAATTTGCTCTTTTAATTGTCTTTAATATATTAATTCCCTTCTGGAAATTAATTTAAGTTATTAATGCTTTAAAGAAGGTGCTAAGGAAGACCTTTAGTAAATTAATTGACATTGTCAGAAAATATATGTTAAAAAGTGTTACCTTCTTATATTAATTCTGATGTACCAAGCTACCATGACATCATTCCATCTTATAAAACATAACATTTATTAAGTTATATGAAAAGATGTATGCAGAAATCTAACACGGTGATTCAATAAATAAACAAAAAAGGCTGGAAAATATACAGCATGCTTTGATCCAATGCCTGGGTGCTCAAACATGTCCTCAAGTCTAGGCATGGGCGAAGGTTTTCACCTCAATGCAGAAATATGCGAAAAATGGAAATTTCCTGCAAAAGGTGCCACTTTCCTGCTTTTCAGCCTAGCTCATTGTATTGAAATCAGTGGGAAGATTGAATTACTCCAAACCACATGGAGGTTTTCTCTTCTTCTCCTGCAGGCATATAAAAAGGTGTCAGGCTCGCACAGCATGCCATTCTATGTTTGTGAGAGGAGAAAGAAGCATATTAGGGGAGTTCAAGATTAGTTTACGGAGTCTTTTAGGCAGGACCTTCTTCTCTGTATTGGCAAGTCTGGGGGCACTCTGGAAGAAAAGAAGGAAGAAAGAAGGTTGACCCCAAATATCCCAAAATTTGGTGTGACTGGCTGGCAAAAAAACAAGCAGTCGTGATCCAAGTTCCTTCCTGATCTGCTTGTTATTACCTCTCTGCTGGGGGAGTCTGGGGTGTGAGAAAGGCGCAAAGGAGGTTGACACAGGAAGCTGTGGACAATTTCCTTTGCTGATCTTGCTGTTATTACCTTTGTGTTAGATGTGTTTGGGGGTGAGTGAGAAGGGATCAAAGGAGGTTGACCACAAATACCCCAACATTCTGTCTGTCTAATTTGATTTGAAAGACACAGGCAGCTGTTTTTCACATTCCTTGCTTATCTTCCTGTTATTATCTCTGTGTTAAATGTGTCTAGGGGTGTGAGAAGAGAGCAAAGGATGTTGACCCCAAATACCCCAACATTCTGTTTGACTGATTTGATTTGAAGGACACAGGCAGTTGTGGTTCAAGTTACTTGCTGATCTTGCTGTTATTATCTGCTGGGGAAGTCTGGAGAAAGAAGTTTATTGATTTTTTTAGTAAATATTTTGTTGAGGGCCAAGGCAAGACATCACTGTTTAGAAGTCCAAGCCCTACTCAGTCACACATATGTGTGCTGAGCAACCAGCAGCAACAACAACAGGAACAACACAAGTTATTAACATCCAAAACCTTAGCTATGATCATACCTGGGAACTCTCCGGATTTGCCCCGGAGACTCCGGTTGTGACAGAGCTTTACCGGGTCTCCGGGGCAGAGGCAGATTCCTCCGGATGTGGAGAGTCTCTATTGAAACTCTGCCACATCTGTTTTTTCTCCCGTTGTGCCTCCGTCCCCAGCCTTCTGTGTGACACATTTAACCCTCTGAGTGCCAGAGTGGTACGGAATGCATTGCTTTGCAATGCATTCCGTACCACTCTGGCACTCAAAGGGTTAAATCCCCCCAACACTCAAGTTAAGCCCCGTCCCTTTTTGACGCGATTAGCGTCAATTTTGTTACCCCCTGCTGAACAGAGGACTACCCTCCGGGTAGCCCTCAACTGAAAGTTCCCAGGTATGGCTATGATGAGTGTCTCTGCTGCTGCTGGAAGTGCTGCACTTTAGACACCTAGTAGTAGTAGCAGCAGTTGAACTGCATCAACATCTAGGCCCAGCAGTAGTAGCCCCTCAGGAACCCCCGCAGTCCATGAAGTCTATAAAGTATGGAGATACTTCACTCAGCATCCAAAAGCTAAGTATGTTGATATATGTTGTCTGTGCATAAAAGCACGTGATCAGGGAGGAAAGCATGCTAACACCTATCCACTATGAGAACCCCCTGAAGCAAAACCACAGGTCTGACTGGGAGACGCACTATCAACAGGTCAGAGGTGCCACATCTAGCAGCAGCAGAAGCACTCCAAAGGATGGTGATGCCAATGTTACATGAGCAGGAATTTAGTGTCGTGGGCAAAGGACAAAGGCACTCAGCCTGCTAACAACCATCTCAAGGCATATTTTGTTGTAGGAATCACAACTTTGACTTTCAGCTATTTATTTCTCCCCTTCAACCCTCAGAAGAAGTAATATTGTGGTGGAAAATGTTGCAGTCGTAGGAAACATAGATAAAAAATGTATCAGCAGTGGTGGAAAAGGAGAAAAAAAATTACAGTGGCGAGAGGGAGAAAACTTTTGTGGAAAAAAAAGTAAAAAAAAAGTTTTTTTGCGAAGTCATGCAGGAAATGTTTCAGATTTTTCGCCCACCCCTACTCAAGTCCCCCCACCACCACTAACAGTAACGCACATTTTCAGGATCCCCTCAATTAAACACAAGTGAATGTTGTTAATTCAGGAAGATCCTTCAGAATGACTGAAGCACTGATTGATTCACTTCATATAAGGAGATTTGCAAAACCTGCACTGTTGTGAGAGGGGAGGAGATAAAAAGAGCTATTGTGAGTCAAACCAGCTGTATCATAGGGGAGAAATGAAAAATCTGGTTGTTTTAGGGGGGTTTTAACCCCTTAAATGCTAGAGAAGTCTTCAGCACTTTAGGGGATTTTAACCCCTTGCAAAGTCCCACTTTAGAGACTCCTGTAGCATTCAAGGAGTGAAAAGCCAAATTTAAATCAATGAGAAGCTTTTTTTGTCCCCTTGGATGTGGTTATTCGACCCAGATTTACTCCATTTTAGCTTCCTGAATAAGGACCTTAGGGCCGTATTCTGTAACCTAAAGAGGTGCAATTCTGGAGCAAACCAACTTCTTTATGGAGGACAAATAAAAATTCCCATTGATTTGAATGGGACTTTTAACCTCTTGTACACTGGAGGGTCTCCAACCATTGAGCATTGGAGACCTCTCTAGCATTCAATGGGTTATAAGCTCCACTTAAAACAATGGGGCTATTTGGACTTTTTATTTGTCCCCTGTGGTGCAGCCGGTTTGCTACAAAATTAGACCTCTTTAGATTACTGAATATGTCCTGTTGTCCCTAATAAGACAGATTTGTTTCTCATTGCCTTGCACTTTGGTGCAGTTGGTTTGCTCTAGAACAGAGCTATACAAGTTCAGCCCTCAAGGGTCACCAAAAGTCCAGGATTGAATGATTTCCCTGTCTGAGCACAGGTGAGTCAGTCACAATGAATGAGCCACTAATTAACTCACCTGTGCCTAATCAGGGAAATCCTTACATCCTGGCCTGTTGGTGGCCCTTGAGGACTGAACATGGACAGCTCTGCTCTAGAATTTCTCATCTTTTGTTTTGTGAATATAGCGTACAGTGTTTGTGGCTTTTTGCAGTTTCCTCTAACAGTGACATTTTCAGGACTGACATCAGCAACCACATGTTGCGTAAAATTTACTTCTCCTTTTGTAGAGCGTAAATATGAATGGCATGAAAACACATGTATTATTTAAAGATAATGCAGGCAGGAACAGCAAGAAAATTACCAATGTATATAGCTGGGAGACTTTCAATATGAGCTGACACTGAGATTTTAAAATATTAACCCTTAGCGCTTCCACAATGTACAGTAGAGATTATATCTTTCTGCTTGCTGTAACCCAGAGGTTCTCCATTCAATCCTCAATGAACATATAATTTGTTAGAACTTAGATATCTCACTGCTTGAACACACACAAAACAAGCAGGACTTCTCCGTTTGTAGTTCTGGTAGAAATGACAGCAATTTATATACTATAGAAACCGATCATTTTATACAGTTCATGTAGTAAGAATTACCAGACTCTCACACCCTGAGAATTTTGCCCTTCACCCTGTGACCTTGAGAGTTAGGTCCAAATTCTGTGTCTCGGGTCAAACCCCGAGCGTTACAAGGCATGCCAATGTATTAGATAATAGGTCAGCAGTAGCTTCTTAACACCTTAACACCAGGACCGCCAACGCTAAAACGTGCTTTAAGGACCAGTGATGGTCCTGGCACATCATGTCATGGAAATCAGGGGTCCCCCCACAGCTGTACGCTGTTAGGGGACCACTGGATTGATTTCTGGAAAAAAAAAAAAAAAAAAGGTCAGTGGACCATAACTGCCGGCCGCGTGGCCAGTCGTTAAGGGGTTAAAACCATAATTTAACCCCTTATATCCTAAACACACTATGCATTGAAGATGATTCTAGCAGCCAAGGAGTTAAAGTTTTACATTTTATTTTATCTCTTACAAATGTATTCTCCCAATTATTTTGGGTGACATTCATATAGACAATTTTTAGCTAAAGTCCAGCACAATTTTATTACAGAGCTTCTCAAGAAAAACGTACATTTAACCCTTGGGATTTTGAGGCACAGTTCATTGGAAATGACTCTAGCATCCAATAGGTTAAAGTTTCCCACTTGATATAATCTTTACAAATTTATACTCCAAATATTTTTGGGGTAAAGTTGACTTTAAACAATTCTTTAGATAAAGTCCAACATGGTTATGTAAGACAATTTAAAGCAGCAGTGGAATAGTATTCTCCTATGTAACACTCTGATAGATGTCATCATTTCTCCACCCAGAGAAGGGACATCCTACTGCTGGTTCAGTGTGTATTTATAGGTTAATTATAGATGACAGTTTCACATTTTAGCTCTACTTGAAAATTAGGTCACATGCTCTTACAAATGTCTTACATAATCCATTTAAATACAGGGTCTTATTCATCAAGCTTAAAGAGGTACAATTCTGTAGCAAACCAACTGCACCATAGGGGAGAAATTAAATTTAACCAATACACAAAAATAAATGGAACAGAGAATGGGGGGGGCAACTGTGATAACCACAGGAAAACCCCCTCTTCTCTTAGCGCTTGGGTTTAATGTACACTATAAAATAATATATCAAAAAATATATGTGTGTAAATCAAAACAAGATAAAACAAAGGCTGCATATAATACAGTAACAACCTAAAAAACCTTCAATCAAATGGGCTTGTCAGTCCAAAGAACAAACAATAAACGGCTTGTGCCAATCAAAGTGGAAAAAAAGGTTCTGGTGGAGATAAGGGAAAGAAACTTCTCTATTGGTGGAAGACTGTTCGCTTATAGCATCATATTTGGAAATATTCTTTGGGTTCACAAAACTTCACAGCTATCTCTTCTTAGTTCGCTGCCCTTTATGCACTAGTGGATCGTGCAGAATTCAAGAAACTGTAAAATAGAAGAGAAGAAAAGGGCGCAGAACCCTCTAAGAGCACCAGCTGTAACAAAAGTGTAATAGTGACCCCCAATAATCCAAAATGCTTACCAGATAAAAGCGAATATTAACTCCATAATCCACCTCTCATTAACCACAATTCTTCAAATTCCCAAGTCCGCCAGAATTTCCAAGATAATTTATTAGAAGAGTGAAGTACAATTTAAAAATTCAATATAAAAGCAATAGTTCATTATAATAAATCCCCAACGCGTTTCGTGTTGAATCAACACTTTTTCAAGGGTACAAATATTAAATACAATCAAATTAGAACTTAAAATTGCCAAGTTTATATATACCTTTCGTATAGGATATACAGCACGCTCGGATGCTTCTCCATTAGGTTCTCTATGATGACGTTTTTCCTCATTCAGATGGTTCCGTCTCGTCTCACCGGAAGTGACGCAATGCGTTCCAAATTTGGAACGCATGCGTTTCCTATAGGTGGAACGTCTCGATATCAATACGAGACTATCCACCAGGAGACAAAGAGTATCAGGAAATATTCCCTAAGTGGAACACAATATCCTATTCTGTACTTATCTGTTATCTCTGCCTAAAGCAAATCTCTTCCAGAATTAATAAATTAAATATACGAGAGGCATAAAGAACATTGGCAAGTAAAAGTTCCCTACATATACACACAATGCTGATACAATATTTAAAAATATATTTATAAAGGACACATATTGCATGACAATAAAATCATACATATGTACAGTTTGTATGAGGGGTAGAACACATAGGATACACACACATACACATGTACATACACATATACATACATATGCACATGCATGTGCGTGATCAGAAATAGCGCGACACAACTCGTATGTACATGCCCACATTGCACACACTCACGTGCTGCAAAGTGCCACAATGCCACAAAAAATATTTCTTCTAATGTTCAAAAAATACCCTTAAAAACCCAGACATGGACACTACAAATTCTATCTAAAAAAATCAATAAAAAATTAGGTTAAATGACATAGGTCTATTTCTTCATTTAGACCGCCTGGTGATAAAGTTCCCAATTTATAAATCCAAAAAGACTCCTTCCTACAAAGGACACTAAATCTATCCTTATCTGTGCGCGGTACGAAGTCAATTCCCATGACTTTGAAATTTTCTATTCCTCCTTGTGAACAATTGTTAAAATGTTTTGGTACACTATGCATATTCAGCTTTTGTAATATAGATCTCCTATGTTCCCCTAGTCTCTCTCTAAGGGTTCTAGTCGTCCTACCTACGTAGAGTTTTTTACATCCACATTGGATTAGATATACCACGTAGGACGTCCCGCAGTTGATAAAATATTGTACCATATATTTTGTTGAAAAATCAAAATTATAAAAGAGACTCTCATTATGCTTCATATACCTACAATTTAAGCACCTACTAAGGTTACATCTAAAATTACCATTAATGTTCTTGAATGGTGCAATTTCCAATATTTGGTTGTTCTTGTCTTTATTATTTAATTTCTTAAGTTCTTTCGGTTTACTTGGTGCTATTATCCCTCTGATGTTATTAGCTTTTCTATAGATAACTTTTCCCTTTTTTGGGAGTTCTTCTGATAATAAAGGATCCTCTTTCAGTATATTCCAGTTCTTTTCGATAATTGATGAAATAGTAGGGGCTAGGGAACTGTATTGGGTTATAAAAGCTGATGACATTTTCTTATTATTCCGATTTTTCAGATTCTTTGGGATCAATAAGGTCTCCCTATCCAGCTCACGTGCCTTTCTAATGGCCTCATTTAAGAGGTTCTCTGGGTAGCCTCTTTCTCGGAACTTATCCTTCATTTTTATACTTTCTTCATCAAAATCTCGTATATCACTACAATTTCTTCTCAGTCTATTGAATTGGCCATATGGTATATTCATCTTCCATCTTTTATGATGGCAACTGGAAGAATGTAGATACGTGTTGTTTGTTATTGGTTTAATATATACTGTACTTTCAATTTGGCCTTCTCTGGCTATTAATTTCAGATCTAGAAAATGAATTTGTTTAGCATCAATTTCTGACGTAAAGTCTATACCTTTTTCGTTTCTGTTGAAGGATTCAATCATCAACATTAATTCTTCCTTTCCTCCTTTCCAGATGATGATGATGTCATCTATAAACCTACCATAGTAGACCAGGTTCGCCCGCCAGGGATTGTTACTCCACACCTGTTCCCCCTCCCACAATCCCATAAACAAGTTAGCATAGCTAGGGGCGAACCTGGTCCCCATAGCTGTCCCTGTAATCTGTAGGTAGTATTGACCTTGATATAGGAAGAAATTATGAAACAATATAAATCTAATACTCTTCAGTAGAAATTCTTTTTGTAGAGTTGGTAATTCCTGATCTTTATCTAGAAAATGTGCAACTGCCAGTAATCCCAGATGATGTTGTATCGAAGTGTATAATGCTGTAACATCTAGGGTAACCCATAGGTATTCTTCATGGTCCCAAGTAATCTTATGAAATTGCTGTAAAACATGTTGAGAGTCCCTAATATATGATGGTAAAGTTTTTACATATTTCTGCAGAAAATGATCTACAAATGCTGAAAGGTTGCAAGTCATATTGTTCATACCCGAAATGATCGGGCGTCCAGGAGGATTAATAATTCTTTTGTGGACCTTCGGAAGATGGTAAAAGAAGGCCACATCCGGTATCGGAATAAAAATAAAGTCATGTTCCTCTCGACTTATGATGTTTTTCAGTAGAGTCTCACTCAAGAATTCCTTGAGCTGTTTTAGAAATATAGAACTAGGGTTACAGTCTAACTTTTGATATGAATCTATATCTGACAGAAGTCTATACCCTTCCTCAAGATATTCATTGGTATTTTGTATAATCAAAGCTCCTCCTTTATCTGCTTCCCTAATTGTTATCCTAGGGTTCTCTCTTAATTCTTGGAGCGCTAGACGTTCACCTTTAGTTAAATTATCTTTATGTAGAGGAGGAAAATCCAAAAACCAAAAATGCAAGGATACAGCAATTGAACCAAGAATTAGCTGCAATGGAATAATTAATCAATCTGATGAAATTCTTACGAAAAATCAAGTTTCTATTTTAAGAAAAGGTTTATCTTTTGCTCCAAGTCAAAAACCCAATCACTTTCATTTCTTTATTGATTTGAATAAGTTTATTAGAAAGCTGACTCTTAAAAGATATTTTAAGAGCAAAGCAGAAGAAAGTTTAAGAGATCTACAAACTTGTGAGCATTTAGCACTAGAATTACAATCTACTACTCTTGATACTCTTGAAGAACTTAGAAAGGAAAGTATTCCAGATAGTCAAGGTGCATCTTTAACATCAATAGCACCCTCTGATCCTTATTCTCCACCATTTATTCGGACAGATTTTAAAAAGAAATCCAACTTTTTTCCTTCCAATTACAAGGGACCATATATTGAGGCCTTTTATAGTGTGGTAATGAGGGAATATAATAAAGTAGTAACAAAAGAAAATATTAAGAAAGATAATTTAACTAAAGGTGAACGTCTAGCGCTCCAAGAATTAAGAGAGAACCCTAGGATAACAATTAGGGAAGCAGATAAAGGAGGAGCTTTGATTATACAAAATACCAATGAATATCTTGAGGAAGGGTATAGACTTCTGTCAGATATAGATTCATATCAAAAGTTAGACTGTAACCCTAGTTCTATATTTCTAAAACAGCTCAAGGAATTCTTGAGTGAGACTCTACTGAAAAACATCATAAGTCGAGAGGAACATGACTTTATTTTTATTCCGATACCGGATGTGGCCTTCTTTTACCATCTTCCGAAGGTCCACAAAAGAATTATTAATCCTCCTGGACGCCCGATCATTTCGGGTATGAACAATATGACTTGCAACCTTTCAGCATTTGTAGATCATTTTCTGCAGAAATATGTAAAAACTTTACCATCATATATTAGGGACTCTCAACATGTTTTACAGCAATTTCATAAGATTACTTGGGACCATGAAGAATACCTATGGGTTACCCTAGATGTTACAGCATTATACACTTCGATACAACATCATCTGGGATTACTGGCAGTTGCACATTTTCTAGACAAAGATCAGGAATTACCAACTCTACAAAAAGAATTTCTATTGAAGAGTATTAGATTTATATTGTTTCATAATTTCTTCCTATATCAAGGTCAATACTACCTACAGATTAAAGGGACAGCTATGGGGACCAGGTTCGCCCCTAGCTATGCTAACTTGTTTATGGGATTGTGGGAGGAGGAACAGGTGTGGAGTAACAATCCCTGGCGGGCGAACCTGGTTTACTATGGTAGGTTTATAGATGGCATCATCATCATCTGGAAAGGAGGAAAGGAAGAATTAATGTTGATGGTTGAATCCTTCAACAGAAACGAAAAAGGTATAGAATTTACGTCAGAAATTGATGCTAAACAAATTCATTTTCTAGATCTGAAATTAATAGCCAGAGAAGGCCAAATTGAAAGTACAGTATATATTAAACCAGTAACAAACAACACGTATCTACATTCTTCCCGTTGCCATCATAAAAGATGGAAGATGAATATACCATATGGCCAATTCAATAGACTGAGAAGAAATTGTAGTGATATACGAGATTTTGATGAAGAAAGTATAAAAATGAAGGATAAGTTCCGAGAAAGAGGCTACCCAGAGAACCTCTTAAATGAGGCCATTAGAAAGGCACATGAGCTGGATAGGGAGACCTTATTGATTCCAAAGAATCTGAAAAATCGGAATAATAAGAAAATGTCATCAGCTTTTATAACCCAATACAGTTCCCTAGCCCCTACTATTTCATCAATTATCGAAAAGAACTGGAATATACTGAAAGAGGATCCTTTATTATCAGAAGAACTCCCAAAAAAGGGAAAAGTTATCTATAGAAAAGCTAATAACATCAGAGGGATAATAGCACCAAGTAAACTGAAAGAACTTAAGAAATTAAATAATAAAGACAAGAACAACCAAATATTGGAAATTGCACCATTCAAGAACATTAATGGTAATTTTAGATGTAACCTTAGTAGGTGCTTAAATTGTAGGTATATGAAGCATAATGAGAGTCTCTTTTATAATTTTGATTTTTCAACAAAATATATGGTACAATATTTTATCAACTGCGGGACGTCCTACATGGTATATCTAATCCAATGTGGATGTAAAAAACTCTACGTAGGTAGGACGACTAGAACCCTTAGAGAGAGACTAGGGGAACATAGGAGATCTATATTACAAAAGCTGAATATGCATAGTGTACCAAAACATTTTAATAATTGTTCACAAGGAGGAATAGAAAATTTCAAAGTCATGGGAATTGACTTCGTACCGCGCACAGATAAGGATAGATTTAGTGTCCTTTGTAGGAAGGAGTCTTTTTGGATTTATAAATTGGGAACTTTATCACCAGGCGGTCTAAATGAAGAAATAGACCTATGTCATTTAACCTAATTTTTTATTGATTTTTTTAGATAGAATTTGTAGTGTCCATGTCTGGGTTTTTAAGGGTATTTTTTGAACATTAGAAGAAATATTTTTTGTGGCATTGTGGCACTTTGCAGCACGTGAGTGTGTGCAATGTGGGCATGTACATACGAGTTGTGTCGCGCTATTTCTGATCACGCACATGCATGTGCATATGTATGTATATGTGTATGTACATGTGTATGTGTGTGTGTATCCTATGTGTTCTACCCCTCATACAAACTGTACATATGTATGATTTTATTGTCATGCAATATGTGTCCTTTATAAATATATTTTTAAATATTGTATCAGCATTGTGTGTATATGTAGGGAACTTTTACTTGCCAATGTTCTTTATGCCTCTCGTATATTTAATTTATTAATTCTGGAAGAGATTTGCTTTAGGCAGAGATAACAGATAAGTACAGAATAGGATATTGTGTTCCACTTAGGGAATATTTCCTGATACTCTGTCTCCTGGTGGATAGTCTCGTATTGATATCGAGACGTTCCACCTATAGGAAACGCATGCGTTCCAAATTTGGAACGCATTGCGTCACTTCCGGTGAGACGAGACGGAACCATCTGAATGAGGAAAAACGTCATCATAGAGAACCTAATGGAGAAGCATCCGAGCGTGCTGTATATCCTATACGAAAGGTGTATATAAACTTGGCAATTTTAAGTTCTAATTTGATTGTATTTAATATTTGTACCCTTGAAAAAGTGTTGATTCAACACGAAATGCGTTGGGGATTTATTATAATGAACTATTGCTTTTATATTGAATTTTTAAATTGTACTTCACTCTTCTAATAAATTATCTTGGAAATTCTGGCGGACTTGGGAATTTGAAGAATTGTGCTTAATGAGAGGTGGATTATGGAGTTAATATTTGCTTTTATCTGGTAAGCATTTTGGATTATTGGGGGTCACTATTACACTTTTGTTACAGCTGGTGCTCTTAGAGGGTTCTGCGCCCTTTTCTTCTCTTCTATTTTACAGTTTCTTGAGAAATTAAATTTAGCATTGATTTACATGGGTCTTTGAACCCCTTGAATGCTTGAGAGGTCCATAACAATTTATTTAGCATTCAAGGGGTTCAAAGTCCCATTTAAATCAATGAGAAGTTGCGGAATGTTCATTTCAAACCTACTGTGCAGTTGGTTCATTCCAGAATTGCACCTGTTTACATAGATGAACAAAGCCCATAGTCCCAGAGAAAACATAAAGACCAAAAATGAATTTGGGCGTGCCATAATTCCATGATAAATAAGTGGTGGAATCAATTTTATAGTCCTACTCCTGCCTAATGCCAATTTAGAAAGCCACTTATTGAAAATTCTCCCCTTAATGCTACTTGCACCAAGGGGAGGGCAGTAGGTCAGTGTATGGGTGCTTCAGAGTATTCCTTTCTTCTGTACCTTTTTTAACATCATGTATTAGAGGAAATGGAGCAAGTTTATTCCTTTGCATGATATGAGGCAGGTTTAAGAGGCATGCTTACATTAAAGTCCAAGTGATGGTGGATTGTGTGAGCTGCTATACACTACAATGATCACATGCTCTAGTGAAGCAGTTCCCTATGTTGTACTCTATGTTGCCTAACAGGCCATGTCTTTAAGATTTCCCTGCTAAAATAGACTTGCCTAACAGGCCATGTCTTTAAGATTTCCCTGCTTGACTATAGGTGATTTAATTAGCCATTTAATTAACTTACCTGTGCACAAGCCGGGCAGTCCTAAAGATATGGGCTGTTGGAAGCCCCTGAAGAGACAGCTTGCAATCACAGCTCTAGTGCATACCCAAAAGCACGACCACTGGCATTACATGATATTACCAGTGATGCTCTACTGGTGGATTTATACATTTCCTACAATATCAGTTAGCTCTCTACACATAAAAATTGTCCCTATTTGATGATGTCATCTGTTATGTATCTATGGTAGCCATTTATTGATGCAAGTTATATTTTTGTTATGTGTAAGGTAGTCTTGTGGCACCTACTGTATATACAACATTTTTTCTTTTTCCCCTTAGTAAGGCTGATGTGATAAGCAGAACTGGAGAAATTCTGGGGCAAACAAGCTACACCATAAGGGACAAATACAACTTTCCATTGATTGTAATGCAATTTAACATTAGCAAAGCATTAAAGACCTCTCTAGCATTCAAGGGGATAAAATAACCATTTAAGGGGATTTGGGGAATTTGTATTTAGCCAGTATGGTGACACTGGTTTGCTATAGAATTACTTTAAGTCTTCTTAGTACATCAGCCTAATTTAGGGTGACCAGACGTCCCCGGTTTCCAGGGACAGTCCCCGGATTGAGGGCACTGTCCCCGGCCAGAATGTGTCCCCGGATCTGTACCTGGATCTGACTCTGCATCAATAGGAAGGCATTGACAGCAGTACCTAAGCTATATCTGCTGTCCAGTGCCTTCCCAACAAGTTAAAAAGGCAGCCAATGAGAGAGGAGAGTTTTGCCAGGATACTCCTCTCTCATTGGCTGTAGTGCATAGGACGGTGGCGCGGGACTCAAAGCAAGTGGAGCAGGAATGCAGGGAGCAGTAGGGCACCTCTCCAGCACTCCAGCAACTTGAAGTGAGTGACTGAGTGCCCCTGCCGGTGGTGCCAAGCTAATCCACCCTTGTAAAGCCATCCTAACTGGTGAGTGATATGGGTGACACTATAACATGCGTGGGGCACTGTAGCTTCCACATTTATGTGTCCTTGTCTATGGTTCTGATACACACGTTTCTTCTGTGTGGCCTCAGCTTATGCCTTGAATGTCTGTTATGTGAAATGACATAAACGTGTACTGTATGTGTGATATATAATGTGTCTGTCAATGTATGACATGTATGTGTGTGGTATTGTATGACATGCATATATGTTCCTGTTTGTCATATTAGGTATATATGTGAATCTATATGTATAATATACACAGATATGTGTATGTCTGTGTGTGACATTGAATGACATGAATCTATTTTTGTATGGCATACATGTCTGTGTGTGAGACACCATTACTAGTGACAGTGGGTGTATTGTTGCTAGTTGTGCTGTTACTTTACAGTTCTGAAAATGACACGTTTGCGTGGCTTTTAGTAAAATAACACACATTTGAGTTTTTTTTGTATTACATACTTTTTGCTGTTATTAGAACCTCCCCTATAGTGGTAAAGATGGACAATTGCAGCATACACTGTATGTGCCAGTTTATTGTGGCAGACTAAAAGCCACTAATTTGTGTGTCTTTTCATATCCACACAACTTGCTTGGAAGTGGAACATGGATGACACGGAGCCTGATGTACTAAAGACAACTGATGCAGTTTTGAGAGCAAGCCAGTTGCCACATAGGGAACTAATAAACATTCCTGATTTAAATGGGGCGTTTAACTCGTTGAATGCTGAAGAGGCTTCAGAATGTGCTGGAGACCTCTCTAGCATTCAAGAAGAGGTTAATCTTCTCCTAGGTGGACAGTGTTGAGGTGGACAATGTGGGCATTGTGGAGGTGGGCAATGTGGTGTTAGGCAGTGTGGGCAATGTGACCAATGTGGAGGTGGCAATGCGGAGGTGGACAGGATAGGCAGTGTGTAGGACAGGGTGGATAATTTGTTGAGGAGGATGGGGTGTGAGGGTGAACAGTGTTGAGGTGGACAATATGGGCAGTGTGGAGATGGACAGTTTTGGAGAAGGATGGGGTGGGCAGTGTGGACAATGTTTGTAGAGGTGGGCAATGTGGAGGTGGGCAGTATGGGGAGGAGGACAGGGTGGACATGGTGTGGAGGAGGACAGGGTGGGCAGTGTGGAGTTGGACAGTGTGTTGAAGTGGTCAGTGTTGAGGTGGACAGTGTGTGGGGGGCATTGTTGAGGTAGACAGTCTGGAGGTGGGCAGTGTGTGGAGGAGGACAAGGTGGGCAGAGTGTGGAGGTGGGAAGTGTCTGGAAGTGGACAAGGTGTGCAGCGTGGACAATGTGGGCTGTGTGGAGGTGGGCAGGGTGGACAGTATGGAGATGGGCAGGGTGGACAGTGTGTGAAGGGTGAGCAGTGTGCAGACAGGGTGTGAGGATGGATAGGGTGTGGGCAGTGTGCGGTGAGGGTGTACAGAGTGTGAACAGGATGTGAGGGTGGACAGAGTGTGGGCAGTGTGTGTACAGGGTGTGAAGGCGGATAGAGTGTGGACAGTGTGTGGACAGGGTATAAGGGTAGACACAGTGTGGACAGTGTTTGGACAGCATGTGGAGGTGGACAGGGTGTGGACATGGATTGGGTGTGGAGAAAAGAAAATGTCCCCGGATTTCATTTAAAAAATCTGGTCACCTTAGCCTAATTGTTTTTACATTTACAAAATTAAGCTGGATTGATTTTTACATTCAGAGTGGTCTTGGTATTGTATTCCACTTGGGTGCCACTGCAGTCGGTATTTGCATTGTGTATGAGCACTGCTTAAATTGCGCATTTCTTTTTCTAATTCTACTTGTACCCACAGAATCCAACCCTCTTATTTTCTCTAACAATAGCTACATTCCAGTAGTAGACAATGTAATTTTGTTTCAGGATAAGCATTTTTAATCATTGACAACATCTGTACATCATTTTTAAATACGAATAGATGGCTTTCTGAGAACAAATGTTCTGTTTCTTGATACCCATTATACCTCATGCAGCTTGACTAGGTTCTCTATGTTTTATTGTTGTGGCTACTTGTTGCAGTTTGCGAGTGATTTTACAGGTTGTTTTGTTCATCTCTCTTCTGCTCAAAGGGTTAGTAATAGAATTATGCTTCCAGTCACTAATGAATACTTTTTGACTTGGATTACATCCCAGCCATAAGAGAACGCTGTAATCTGCCATGGATCAGAATTGAGTATCTTATCAAAGCCTAACACCTGTAACTCTTTCAGAAGTGTGGCTAGGAGCACCAGAAGTGTAAGCCCATCCCTGGTGGTTTCAACAGTGGGTCAATTTTGTTATGGGAGTGATAGGATCTCTTATGTCATCAAATACCCCTGATTATTGTTTGCAAGACCATTTCCAGACTTGACTTAAAGGAATAGTAATGTTTCACAAAAAAAACAGTTCCGATTAATCTCGATAGTATTTAGGCCGTGGAGAGAGTTATTTCAATACTGTCAGAATTGTAGTTCAAGAGTAATTGAATGATAAAATATTCCCCTCCTGCCCCTTTTACTGATGTAACAATGCTCATCTCAGAGCAGCAAGACGGTCTGGATGATCACAGAGAGGGACAATCTTCAGTGAGCATAAGGAAAAACCTGAAAAATCTGTCAAGGGGGGGGGGGTTCTTTATGCTCACAGTAAGAAGATTGTCCCTTGCTGCTAAGAAGATTGTCCCTTGCTGCAACCTGTCTGGTCAAGAGGCCAGATTCCACATCGGAGTGGAAGTGGCTTACACTAAGTAAAAGGGGCAAGAGAGGAAGGCTTTATCATTCAATTACTCTTGAACTACAACTCTGACAGTACTGCCCATGGCCCAAATACTATGAAGATTAATCGGAGCTGCTTTTGTTGTGAAACATTACTATCACTTTAAATTTATGTCCCTATTCCTTTGAATGAACATTGCTAGGCACCATTAAAAAAAATTTAAAATAAATGTTATACTATTTGTACCTTCAGCTTGGATACTGACAGTAAAGTTTTGATGTTCACTCAATATTTCCTCCAGTGAACACATGTAGACTCCACTCTCTGTGACTGAGCAGCTGCTGAATCTAACATCACATTGAGCTTCCTTCAATAGGGCAATATTTTCTTCTCTAACTTTATTAACCTGAATGAGAATAAAATAATATGTCATCTTGAGAAACAGAACAAAGTGTTAAAAAGATCTTAATAAAATATTACTGGATATTTTATTTTCCCCCCTTAAGGACCACAGGAATATACAGTTATACCATGCTTATTACAAAGGTAACCCATAGGTGGATAATTTAACATGTTTTGCTGTGTTACAAACAGCAGTCATTTACATTATAAAAAAAAGATCTCAACAATAAATGCATTTTTTCATATACACCTTAAAGGGTGTTTGCTTTACTCTTTAAGTTTGGAGTTGGTGTCATGTCCCTCGCCGTCCTTGCCAGTAGCTCTACTGGCTTCAGGATGTCTGGGAGCATGCGCGCGTCCTCGCGCATGCGCAGTAGCGAGGTCTGACGTCGGTCGTCGCACCGACGTCATTCACTGGGCGCCCGGCGTCCATTTAAACTGGCGGCAACCGGGACTCGGCGCTCAGTTGTCGCTTGAGTCCCGGGCGGTCTGCTTGCCGCAGTTTCGCCTCCCAGCGCTCCCGCTTCCAGCCTGCGTTTGGGCTCTGCACTCTCCAGCCCAGCCTTCTCCTGTTGGCTCTCCAGCCCAGCCTTCTCCTGTTGGCTCTCCAGCCCAGCCTTCTCCTGTTGGCTCTCCAGTCCAGCCTTCTCCTGTTGGCTCTCCAGTCCAGCCTTCTCCTGTTGGCTCTCCAGTCAGCCTTCACCTGTGGTCCTCCAGCCAGCCTTCACCTGTGGTCCTCCAGCCAGCCTTCACCTGTGGGTCCTCTTGTCCAACCTGCATCTGCTGCCAAGCTTCCACTCTACAGATCTTCCTCCTGGACCTTGTATTGGATCTCAGGTACTGACCTCTGGCTTGTTACTCTGGACTTGCATTATCTCAGCCTGCCCTGACCTCTAGCTTGATACTCTGGACTTGCATTATCTCAGCCTGCCCTGACCTCTGGCTTGATACTCTGGACTTGCATTATCTCAGCCTGCCCTGACCTCTGGCTTGTTACTCTGGACTTGCATTATCTCAGCCTGCCCTGACCTCCGGCTTGATACTCTGGACTTGCATTATCTCAGCCTGCCTTGACCTCTGGCTTGATACTCTGGACTTGCATTATCTCAGCCTGCCCTGACCTCTGACTTGTTACTCTGGACTTGCATTATCTCAGCCTGCCCTTACCTCTGGCTTGTTACTCTGGACTTGCATTATCTCAGCCTGCCCTGACCTCTGGCTTGATACTCTGGACTTGCATTATCTCAGCCTGCCCTGACCTCTGGCTTGTTACTCTGGACTTGCATTATCTCAATAAATCTACCCTTGGCCTATCCACTGTTTCCCTGCATTCTTGGTTCCTTATTTGCTTATCTCAGATTATATAGCTTCCTGCTAATCTCTGGGTGGCTCCTCCCACCCAGAGATAGGCTTCAGTAAGCTTACATCCTTACAGTTGGTTAAAATAATACTCATTCAGTTTCATTGAAATAAAAGATATGATACATTTAGGAAAAAGGGGTGGAAATATGTTATTATTACTCAAGAAAGAATGTACATGGATCTTTAAGATTCATTGTGTCTACCCTACAGTTCTACAGAAATTCATAATTTAAATGTGTTTCTTTAACTTATCGTGTTAGTTCTGCAATAATTTCTTTGATACTAGAAACCGTGAGTTGAAAACAAGATGTAGCAACGTATTCTTCCTGTAAAATACTTTCTAAATAGAGTAAATAAATAATTGAGCATCTGATTTGTTTAATCAGTGTAATCTAATCAATTGTATCCTCTATACTAGTGGCTCCCAACCCTCTATTCAGGAACCACTAACAGACCATGGGCTCAATCCAGTTCCCACTGGTAAAACTGTCGGTAGGGCAAAAATGAATATTGAATGGCACACAGTTACCGGAGGAATCCAATTGCCCTTCTAACCGAGGCCATGACGAGCATTGAGACACAGAACCTAACTTGTGGCCCAATGTTCGTTGTGGGTTTTTTTAGTCCCATAACTCTCGCTAAATAGTGTGAGAAATGGCCAGATCAAAGGAAACCAGCTCACACTGTCAATCACCGAGCATGAGCTGCAAACCCAGTCACCCTTCCAAACATTAACCCTCCCCTTGGCCCTACACTACCCCTAACATTAACAAGTAAGGTGACCCATACTAGTCCTGACACTATCCTATCACCCATAGTTACAACACCTACCTGTCATCCTGATGTCCAGCAAGGTCTTCTGCACCCTGCTCTGCTTCTTCAGTTCTTCCTCTTCTCTCTTCTTCATCTATTATCTTCATCTGTCATCTCCGTCTTCATCTGTCATCTTCATCTTTTTTCTTCATTTGTGCTCCTCTTCATTCTTCGTCTTTAACATTAGTGTGGAACTTGAAAAAGAATACCTATTAAAAAAATCTAAAATTAAACGGTGGCAGGAAACAATAGTAACAATCCCCCCTCCTCATACCTTTCGGGCCATTGGTTCATACCAACTGAGGGAAATTTGAATAGGGACTACTTTTATATGGCCAGTCCCTGTTCAAATTGTCACCCATGCTCCCAGTGGCTGGGATGTGGGCTTACGCAGGGTGCGGAATGTGCCCTTGAGTAACCACACCTTCCAGCCAATCAGCTTCTAGCTGGAAAGATGACACAATGCACTGGATTGGCTGGGAGGTGGGGTTACTGGAAGGCACAGAAGTGCCCTGTTTAATCCAACATCCCAGCCAATGGGAGAGTGGGAATTAGTTTGAACAGGGACTGGCCATATAAAAGGCAGTCTCTATTCAAATTTCCCTCAGTGCGTGTGGAGCAATGGCCTGAAACATACGAGGAGGGGGAATTGTTGCTATTGTTTCCTGCTGCCGCCAAACATACAGCTGCATCGTATGTCTAATGTTAGATTTTTTTTTTAAAGGGACAGTAATGTCCCAGAAAAACTATTTTGCATTATGTAGTGCATAAAAAGGTTGAGTTGAATGCAAAAAAAGTATCTCTTAAACCGCTATGGTTTGAGAGATACATGCCTTGAAAAATTGAGGTTTCCTGCTGTCAGCTTTAAAGCTGTCAGCAGAAGATCCGTGTCGGCTGACACGGAGGCTCTGTAGCAAAGCTGCAATCTCGTTATTTAAAATGAATGACTGCATTGGAATGGTCTAAAAAGTGTGCCTGGTTTGCAAGCACACTTTTTAGGCCATTCCAATGAAGTCCTTCATTTTAAATAATGAGATTGCGGATAAGCTGCAGAGCCTGCGTGTCGGCCGACATGGATCTCCTGCTGACAGCTTTACAGCTGACAGCAGGAACCCTCAAACTTTGATTGTACTTATCTCTCAAATCATAGTGGTTTGAGAGATACAAATTTTTGCATTCAACTTTTTATGCACTACATAATGCAAAATAGTTTTTCTGGGACATTACTGTCCTTTTAATAACCATTTTTTTCAGGTTCCACACTAAGGCTGAAGAAGAAGAATGAAGAGGAGCACAGATGAAGAAAGAAGATGAAGATGACAGATGAAGATGGAGATGACAGATGAAAATAACAGGTATGAAGAAGAAGAAAGAAGAGGGTGACAGATGAAGAAGAAGAAGAAGGAGAAGATAGAAGCTTTTAGAGGAAGGAATGAAGAAGAAGACCTGGGTGCAGAAGACCCTGCTGGACATAAAGATTACTGGTAAGTGTTGATTTTACTTTTTGGTGTTATTTTTTGGCTGTTTAACCCTTTAGTGCCAGTGAGATATGCAGCTTTGTGCAATGTGTTGCACACCCTACTGGCACTCAAAGGGTTGGGTTTTTTTCATTTTCATTCACACACATTTTTTTAATTCTTTCAGTGCCAGAGGGTTACACGACTCATTGTACCTCTCAGGCATTGAAATGGTTACTTATTCATGCTTTACACACATTTGCATAGCTGCATTATCACACTCTGTGAGGAAAGTTGTGGCATGCTCTATGACAGCACATATTGTCTGTGTAAAATGTCCCAAAAACAATTTTGTGCATTTTTTCATGATTTACTGTTGCTATGACAGTGTTGCCCATGTGAAAGGGGCCTTGAATACAACAATCACAAGGATAGTGCACTGTGAATTAAGCTGAGACTGCATTGTAAACCCAGATGATCACCAGGGAAGCTGAATGGAGGTCAGAAAAGTGATCCCTGGGGCTTGATCATTGGTCCCACGAGAAAGCCTGAAAAGTGAGACATTGGGAAGCCTACATAGACCCTTTTGAAGGGGCTTCCAAGCCAAACACTTCAGGTCTATGGAGACTGCAGACAGCAAGTGTGCCACAAAGTTCTGGGTTGCATTCAAATCCGCTGCAAGTGGGGGGTGGGGGGTATTACCTCTGAATAGCTGACTAGCCATTTTGGGTCTCCTTTTTACTAGGTTTGCTCCAATAGGGCATGATAATTGCCTATTAACAGCTCTTTTACATTCAGTTTCTCCATGTTCAGAATTAGGTATTTGCAGCACTGGTATGGGTTCCATCTTACAATACTACAGCATTGCTAAAGTTTTCAAATGCTACACGCTTACTTTGGAGAGCTCTCCTCTGCGTTTTCAGTACACATGCTATTTATAACTGCTTTTCTAGCAGTTTCATTTTGAGTTGGTTTTTGTAGTATTCTTTAAGAGGGACAGTCCCCTCTTTGAGACACAAATCCTTGTGTTCTTTCCCACCCTGGTTTCCCCCTTTTTAGGAGATCACACTGTTTGGTGTATATGTAAATGTATCGCCGCTCCACAACAATAAAACATACATTAATATTTGTTTAACTCCTTAATGACCAAGGACCATCACAGATTTTGGTCCTTTAAGGGCCAGTGACAGTCCTGGCATGTCATGTGTTAAATGATCTCAGCGTGCCCCAGGGTGCTCTATGATCATGCTGGGGAGGCTGAAACTGACTGCTCCAATACTGTATCAGTCATTTTCAGCCTTTCCACTGTGAGCTGGTACATGTGATCAATGCTACATCAATAACATGTGCCAGTTATGCTAATGACAAAGACAGTAGGGGTTAAGCACTAAGGCATGATGAAGAGGTGATAAAATGGAGATGACTTCTCCAGTGATATCATTATCTATGAAGCGTATGCACTAACATTTCCAAAGTGTCACCGTTGCGGTTGCTCTCCCTGGCCGCGTCTCTCCCTCTCACGAGGCGGCTCTTCTGGGTTTCGGTGCGATTGGGTCGAGCATGCGCAGGTCTCCTCTGCCTTCAGCTTGGCGGATGCGCATGCACCCAGCGCTCTATTGGCCATTGTTCCTCCTCTCTCGTGCGGCTCCCAGTCGAGCCCCTCTCTCCCAGCAGGTCCATTGGTCAGCCCTAGTATTTAAACGGGCTGCCCCAGGCTTAGGGCGCCCATTCCACAAGTTAGTTTCTGGCTAGGTTCTGGGCTCTGGACCTCTGCCTGTCTACTCTGGATAAGCATTCCTGGCTTGACCTTTGACTCTGCTCCTGACCACTCTTGATCTCCGCTTCCGGCTTGACCTTTGGCTCTGCTCCTGACCACTCTTGATCTCCGCTCCCGGCTTGACCTTTGGCTCTGCTCCTGACCACTCTTGATCTCCGCTCCCGGCTTGACCTTTGGCTCTGCTCCTGACCATACTTGAACTCCGCTCCCGGCTTGAACCTCGGCTTTGCTTGACCATTCCTGTTGCCCAGCCTTCTTTGCTTGGTATCTCGCCTGTCCTGCTGGCCTGGTTTTCCTGTTGCACCCCAGCTCAACTGGGGTGGAACAATCTGGTTTCGCAACCAGCACCTTTAGACAGCTTCGGCTGCAGCAAAGGAGTACCTGGCATGCCGTCACCACTCACAAGCTCCGCACTCCAGCTTCGCACGCTAGCACCATAACCTGAGCCAGCACCACACGGTTCCCTACCAGCCGTGGTCGTGATACAAAGCTGGAGAAATCCTAGCGCATTGGCTCCATAGATTAACACTGGAATTGGCAAAGTGATATCACTGGAGAAGTCTTCGCCACTTTATCACCACTTTATCACACCTTAGTGCATAACCCCCAAGGTATTCTATACATTGCCTTTTTTGTGTGTTCTCTGCATCTCTCTCTTCCTCACTGTGATAGTAATGAAGAGAGAAGCAGAGAACAGAGCTCCCATTTCCACAAATGGCCAAAAATGAGGCACATTGAAGGTACTAGGAGCAGTACTGGGGATGGGGGTCAGATATAGCATTCTGTCGATGGACAAAAGATTTAGAGCAAGCCAAAAGTATTTTATTTACACACACTAATTTATAAACACCTATACTGAATGAAACACACACCACAATGTCTGATCACCTAAAAGAGGAACACCAGCAAGGGAATAAGGGACACTGGGATTTTCTACTAAGAGGGACAGTACCTCTAAAAAGGTACATTTTGGAGGTATGAACATCTGTTCATACATTGTATCCTGTTCCTGTTAAAAATGCACTGACTGAGCACAAATATTGCTGGAAAACCTATAAAAATATTGTTGGGTTGTTGTTTCTTAAAATTATTATATTAAAATATACAATGGGTTATACCTATCCTTTAAAAACTGTATATCATTTGTGTGCCTGTACTAAAGGAATTAGAGGGGAAATATGGCTGAACAAATCCATACTAAAAATGCCAAAATTGATCTGGTCCTCTAGTTTAAAAAACCCTTGGTTCTCCCTGGTCCTTAAAGGGATAGAAATGTTTCACAAAAACAGCAGCTCCAATTAATCTTCATAGTATTTGAGCCATAAAGAGTGTTATTTCAATACTGTTAGAGTTGTAATTCAAGAGTAATTGAAGGATAACGCTTAACCCTTTCCCACCCCTTTTACCTAGTGTAAGCCCCCTCTCCTCAGATGTGGCATCTGGTCCACAGACCAGACAGAGAACAGCAAGGGACAATCTTCATACTGTGAGAACAATGAAAGCCCTGCCCCCATTGACAGGTTTTTCACATTTTCCCTTATGTTAATTGAAGATTGTCCCTCTCTGCAATCCACTTGGACACCACTCTGCTGCTCTGAGGTGAGCAGTGTTATATCAGTAAAGGGGCGGGAGGGGGGATACTTTATCATTCAATTATTCTTAAACTACAAATCGGACAGTACTGAAATAACACTCTCTATGGGCCAAATACTATGAAGATTCGTTGGAGCTGCTTTTAATATAAAACATTACTATCTCTTTAAGGGGTTAAACTTTAGTATATGTGTTTATAAATTAGCTTGATAAAATACTTTGGTATTGTGCTAAATAATGTATCCAGTCACACTAAGAGGAGTCAATATGTCATAAAATAGTCTAAAAATTTGCAGTAATGCTCCACCCACCAGCCACATCCCCAGCAAGACCAGTAAAACAAAAGTCTCCCTCTTTGGCCATTTGAAATGTTGGGCGGTATCTTGTTTTGACAGATTTGGGTAATAGGCTTTGTAAATTTTAATATTTTGTAATCATTTTTGGCAGCACATCTTTGTAAATGTTATAAAAGTGAAGTTTTAATCACATAGAACATAGAATTAGACAGCAGATGTGAACATTTTGACCCATGTAGTCTGCCATTCTTCCTACTGTAAAAACTTCAAACCTTACTTGGTCCTTGGTCTTGCTTTCTGTTTAGGACAGCCTTATGCCTATCCCATGTATGCTTAAATTCCCTCACTGTATCAGTCTCTACCACTATTGCTGGTAGGCTATTCCAGTTTTCTACCACCCTCTCAGTGAAGTAAAACTTTCTTATATTACATTTAAACCTTTGTACATTTAGATTATGATCTCTTGCCCTAACATTGTTATACTACTTTGACATGTACTTCCTTCCTGTACTTTGTTGAGTCCCTTCATGTATTTGAATGTTTCTATCATATCCCCTCTCTCTCTTCTGTCCTCTAAGTTATACATGATCAGATCCTTTAGCATTTCCTGATATGTTTTATCCTATAAACCATTCACAATTTTAGTAACCCTTCTCTGAATTCTCTCCAGAATATCTATATCCTTCTGGAGATGTGATCTTCATTACTATACACAATACTCTAAGGACCTTATGTTCAAAAGAAAAGTGGAGGACTTCTTGGGCAAACCATCTGTACTCTAGAGAAAAAGAAAAATTCCTATTGATTTAAATTCGAACTATCACACAAATTAAAGTTACCCCAAAATAATTATGCACATAATGATAAACATATCCATACTAGTATTATCCGGAATAAGTCCAGCGTTATTGAGAAATCCAACTCGATCTGAAACTGTCAGGCAGGCATCAGCACAGACATCTTGGCTTAGAGACATCTGCGTGCCTGCGCTGTCCATCCTGGTCTCCTCTAGGAGGCGTTGCATTCTACTTTAAGATACAGGAAGGGACTGATGGGGTAGATGCCTCTACAGCAAGCTGCTTGCCTGACCACCTCAGAACGAGTTGGATTTCTCAATAACACTGGCCTTATTCCATCTGTGTATAGAAGTCTTGTTAGCTTTTGCAGCTACATGCATTTCACTACTGGCAAATTATATTTAGTCTGTCAAGAAGTGTTTTGGCATTAAGCAGTAATCCAGGTGGGAAAGATTATGTTAGTTTTATTTATAGATAGGTTGCTAGTAATTGGTTTTAACCCTGTGAGTGCCAGAGGGGTGTGCGATGCATTGCTCTGCAATACTCTGCATGCTCTTCTGGTGATAAAAGTGTTAAGTTATTAAATAAAAGTTAAGTATATATTTTTAAGTGTGCCAATCACCAACACTTTCTCTTTTTTTCCTCACAGTATTTCAACCCTTTGAGTGCCAGTGGGGTACGCAATACATTTGCTTCGCAATGCATCCCGTACCCCTCTGGCACTCAAAGGGTTAATATGTCTCTCCTCAGGGAAACAGACCCATTGGTGTGGCTGCTATGACATAAGTTGCCTTTTAATAACTTAAATGCAAGTCAACGAGCAGGAGACTTCTCTGGCATCCAAGGGGTTAAACACAATTAAAGCAGAACAACTGATATTAAATTAGCTTGTTTGCGCATGTAGGACCTTATTCATCGAGAAAGGAAATTAAAATTCTCTCTGATTTAAATGCATCTTTAACCCCTTAAGGACCGGCCACTCGTGCTCTTAGCAGGCACTTAAGAACCATGGAGCATTTTTTTTTTGTGGCTCCCTGAATGGCGTTCAGCTGCATGGGAAGCCCTGAATTCCATGATATGCCAGAACCATCATGGGTCCTTATGGCAAGTTTATCCATGACGGTCCTGGAACGTCATGGGTCCGTCAGGGGTTAAACCTAGAAGCATTGCATTGGACACCCCTCTGACAATCAAAGTGTTAAACCCTTTGAGTTCTAGAGATAGCTACAGCTCAATGCTTTGCAATGTGGTACAGACCTCTCTAACATTCAAGGAGTTTAAATCAATGGGAATTTGGGATATTTTCATTTCCCCTCTATGGTGCAGTTGGTTTGCTCCAGAATTGCACCTCTTTATCTTGATGAACAAGACCCTACATGTTCTCATTACTTATATAATAAAAAACATACTCTGAAAAATTTGATTGCAGAAACATTTTCACTAAACATCAGTCAAAACCTGACGGCCCATCCTCTAATTCTAAGTCTTTCATTTACAGGAATTTCTGCCAATTATGAATCACCTTATTATATATATTATTGAGTCTCTAAATCAAACTACTATGTACTCGTTAACCCCCTGTGGAGCACAGGGGTGAGCGATTCATTGCAATGCATTGCACGCCACCTACTTTGTCCTCAAGATGTTAAGGATATTCCACAATAAGTGCCATTTAACCTTCAATAGCTCTCTAGTATCTAAAGCAGTGATTCTCAGTGTTAGTACTCTGGACACACCAACAGTGAATGTTTTCAAGATATCTCTGCTTGATCACATGTGGTTAATCATTCGCTCAGTGATTGCTGTTGGACACCCATCTGGCATCCAAAGGGTTAATACACCTATTGAAATATCCTGAGGACTGGAGCTGAGCTGAGAATCACTGATGTGAGGGGTTAAAGTGCTAAATGCAGTTACCCCTTTACAAGTATAATAAGAATGAGAAACTCACTTGTGTCTCATTGACATGTTCTTGCTGTGTGGTTTTGCACCGTGACATATTTGTGCAAGAAAAATCTTGGTCTGCTTGGACTCTGCAATCTAATACTGTATCTTCAAAGCACACCATCACGTTTGGTTGGTTCATCTGGTCCTTTCCAGCATGCACTAGGTACCACACTGCAAAGCAACACATCTCATCAGAATCAGACACTAAGACAGGCTATACATAAAGAAAAACAGATCATTACAATACATGCTGCTTTTTTCAATAGACTATGAAATGCAATATCTTAAGCTTAACTTACAGTTTCCAAGAATTAAATATTTAAGGGACCATTTTGAGAGCATGTCTGCTGAAGTGTATGAATGGCATTTGTCTAACTGCTCTCCTGTATACTAACAGCAGGGATTTCCTATGTCGTAATGTAACCTTCAAGGACAGCTCAGTGTGTGGGAGGGGAAAATCCCTAAATGATTCACAAGGCAAAAGAAAGAAGTGTATAAAACTCCCCACCTTCTGACAAATATATCGTCTCTCCCTGCTACTATAAATAAGGCTACCAGACTTAAGCTTTTTCTAGATATTTTTATTTTATTCTCATTTTATTTTTTTATTCAGGATGAATACGATCGGGATTAAACAAAAGATACATGCTAAAGCAAAAAATGTGAAAGCCTGCTCTTTCATTACATTGTTTGCTGATACTCCCAAATATGGTTGTAGCAGTATTAATATACATACAGATCTAATTGTACAAGTTCACTCCAAGATTCTTATTGCACCTGGTGAAAAGCTGCAACTTGCAGTGGCCACCTCATTCCTATTGGCTGTAATGTAGGAGTGGCATCACCAAAATGAATAATCATCTGCCTCTGTGCAGCTCAGAGTACTAGTTCTTGAGGGGAGAATGTTGTCACACCCTGATTTCAAAGTCGCAGCAATTAACTAGTAACACACTGAATGTTAACATATATTATTTTTAGTTTACCATGTTTTTCACACTTTAATTCCAAATTTTGGAGGTAACAAAAAATAATTATATATTTTGTGTATGTAATAAGTAGGACACTAACTTTATTGCAAAGTTTCAGCCATAAATTGGGCTTTATCAAGACAACCTGGTATGCTTCCCTAAGGACAACCTGACAAGATCCTCGAGGAAAGGTCCAGTATGAAGTCATATGATAGGAAAACCTCATAAAAGCAATGGATTTCAGTAGAGAGAAAGAAAACAATGCCCTATCCTATGCATGATTCATAATTACCATAACACACACCAGATAAACCCATCATACTTCAACAATTGTGGTTCTTTGAAAAAGTGGAACATTTCAAAAGAATGTTTTTTTTTGCCTTCTGAGTAATTGCAGCAATTCTCAAATTTTCAGCTTTTTTTTGTTGCATATAAATAAATTATAATAACGGATCCCCTCCACCAACACACTCATGTGGACTTTTTCCTATGTATTCACACTTAAAAAAGGTGTTGGTTGCACACATATTGTCAGTCTTTGCATAGGAGAAAAGTGAAATTAGCATACTTTCTAATGCTAGCTATTTGCTTAGGCAAAGAGAAAATTGGTGGTAGCAGCCCATTGTTATCAGGGTGTAGGTACGAAGGGAGAAAGGAGAGTTTAAAAAAAATGTAACTGATAAGTGAGAGACAAGTAGCTGATCCAAGTTCCTAGATGAGCTGGCTGAGCCTGAGACTCTATTGGGACTGAGTGACAAGCATACATACATCATGAGATTATTTTTAAGAAGTGTACAGACACAGGTATCCTTTTAAAATGTTGCATGTAAAACATTGTGCGGCTAGCAGCTGCATTAACCATGTCGCCATGTTCAAAATGGCGACATGAGAATCTTGCCTCTTTAAACGTCGCTACCTTCATTCAATGTACCTTTAATCTTGCACAGTGCTGCCCCAGCTCTCTCTCCCTGCTCTGTACCATCATTCTGGCCCAGCAGATATGGTGCTGCTCTTAAACAGATTTGCTTTACAGATATAAAACAATCCATATTTTAAAGGACCACTTTAACCCTTTAATCTACCTTCAATCTTGCAAGAGTTGCCCCGGCTTTCTCTCCCCACTCCACTCCGCCTTGTCATTCTGGCCCGGCTCTCTCTCCACTGGCTCTCTCTCTTATAAGATTTAAAGTTCAGCTTACTTTGAAGTTTGGATTACTTTAATATGCAATAAATCAGGCCACTAGCACAATCTTACCTGTTTTTCATAAATGAAAAGAAATATTGCCATTATGACTTCAGCCATTAGGATCAGTAGAAGGTGAGAGAGAGCCGGGCCAGAATGACAGGGCAGAATGGAGTGAGGAGAGGAAGCTGGGGCAACGCTTGCAAGATTGAAGGTAGATTAAAGCGTTAAAGTGGTCCTCTAAACTATGGATTTTTTAATATCTGTAAAGCAAATCTGTTTCAGAACAGCACCATATATGCCAGGCTAGAATGACAGGGCGGAATGGAGCGAGCACAGAGAGCCGGGGCAGCACTGTGCAAGATTAAAGGTATACTGAATGAAGGTAGCGACGTTTAAAGAGGCAACATGAGAACCTTGCGCTTTTATGCAGGGCAAGATTTTCACGTCGCCATACTGAACATGGTGACATGGTTAATGTGGCTAAGCTGCACTGTATTTTATATGCAAAATTTTAAAAGTGATCCCAGACACATATTTAATACATTATTTTCAGAGGAATAAAACATCATTCCATATGCTAACAGCCTTGTTTTGTACTTTACTGTAAAATCAAAATTTCTATCATTATGTCCACCAAATCTGCTAGGGGAAGGGGAAAGAAGAGGAGTACATGGACATGTTGGAGGTATTTAAGTTTTACTATAAAAATTGACTACAGTCATGGTTGTTTGTAAAAGCAACATGAAACGTTTCACAACATCAGTAGTTGTACTAAACTGTTTAACAACACCAAAGACTATGAAGAGTCACATACTAGCATTGTTGCCATAGCAGAGGAGGATTTAGCAGTGAAACCAGCTGCAGGATCAGACAGTGACCATCATACTCTGTCACAAACTAGTGGTCAATGATTCTCTAAGGAGAAAACTGAAATAAACCTTTTCAGATTTTTAAAAATCTAGAAAACAAAAGTACAACAGTAGTGGAGAGGAAGTAGATGCTGCTGCTGATACTGACCTAATAATTGATGATGATGTTGTTGATTTTGAATATTATCCACCACTATCATCCCCTTCTTCTGATACAGATGAAGAAAAGAGTAAGAGTGATGATGATATGGCCATATAACTAAAAATATATAATCATTACTTCAGTCTTCATCATCAGCATCACCATTTCCAAGACAAACTTCCACCCAATAAATTATACTAATATTGACTAAGCAGAAACACAGGTCACCAACATCCACAACCCTAACATGAATGTTTCTGCTGCTGTTATGCAGTGCTATGGATACCTATTCCTAGTACTACTTGACACAGTCATGCTCCTTTGGGTACATATTGTTAGTCATAGCAATGCTGTTCCATATCATGGCCAAAACCCTGGGTGGAAGTCTGCTAAGCGAGGCCATACTGTTAGGCATTAGCTGGCCCTGTGCTCATTTTCTTTGGCTTGTGCTCATATATTTTCTGAATTTTTATTGCATATTTTCTGATTTTGTACATTCATTTTATGGACTTTGCTCCCACTATGGCCTGACACTGGTACATGTGCATTCAGTGCATGCACACATTTTTGAGAACTTTTTGGTATTTAGAGATACTGACCACTGTCCTCAGAACTCAGCTGTCTTGACCATGTACCTACACTTGACCTTATACTCACCACTTCAGATTCTTTAGAGACATTCTGGTTCTTGACCCTGGCATTGCT
Source organism: Rhinophrynus dorsalis (assembly GCA_037306005.1). NCBI lineage: Eukaryota > Metazoa > Chordata > Amphibia > Anura > Rhinophrynidae > Rhinophrynus > Rhinophrynus dorsalis. The sequence continues at coordinate 199,301,342 of CM074723.1, forward strand.
CCTGGACTTCTGCTTGTCCTCTTCTGAACTAAATCCTGACCTTGTATCCTGAACTATGCTACTAGCTGCTTGCCTCAGACCTCTGGACCATCTTCCTGCTTGTGAACCATGGCTGCCTAACCTGATCTCAGATTGCTTGACCTAGCCTTTGCCTACTAATTGGCAAATTGCCTTCGACTTAAAGCATTCTGTTCATGGCTGCACAAACCTAGGGGCTCAACCTCATGGGACTTTTGGTATGAAGCCTACCATTGATTAAAATTTGAGTCTATACCCTTCAGGGACTTCTGTTGCTTTTCAGACCTAATGTGTCCAGTTCCTGGACTAATACTGTACTCAGCTCCTGGCCCATACCCTTTGATTATTTTCTTCATGTGGCAGTTCATTTGTGTTCATGAAGAAGATTCCCCAGCAAGAAACATGCATTCAAATGTTGTTCCAGTTGTCTGTGCATATAACAGGAGTGTAAACCTATAGCTCCCTAATTGTTGCAGGACTACAATTCCCATAATCTTTAGTTGGCAGCTGAGGGGTATGGGAGTTGTAACCTAACAAAAGTTAGAGAGAAGCTGGTCACACTTCCATGATCTAGACATACCCACAATTGCAGAAAATATGTGTCATTATTGTAGTAACAGTGCTTTGCCTCTCTCTGGTTTTATGGGTAATAGAGTGCAAAGGAATTTCTGGGCAACTGGAAACTCACTCACAGTTTGTCATTGCACTTGGATAAAGGTGGGTGTACTGAGGTGCATGGAAGGGACCCCAAAGTATCTATAAACAATTTGATAAAAATATGAGATACAAAGGTTAAAACACGTTGGTAAGTTGCATGGTGTCCATGCTACCATTTCATTACAAGGGTAAAGCATCTGAACATGGTTACATTTGGCTCACTAAATACTTGTCTGATTGCCTGAATAACTATACGATAATTATTTAACCCTTACATAAGGTAGAGAAAGATTCAAAGGGTTAATACTAACCTGTTTGGAAATATATCTGTTTAAAAGAGATTTATTTGTCTATTTCAATGTGTGGCCAATAGAGTACAGTCTAAGGAGTTAAATAAAATCATGTTGGTGACCTAGTCAATTGGACAAGTATATAGTGAGACAGATGTACCATATTTAGAAGTTTTGTCTACTAGATGAAATGGTAACATTTTAGAGACATTTTTAGCATTCAAGGGGTTAAAAGCTCCATCTAAATCAATTGAAATGTAGGCACTGTTTAATTGACCTTGTGGTGTAATTGGCTTGCTCCAGAATTGATTTCTTTTTTGTATAACTTCTTCACTGTGGCTGAAGAATTATCCATTTGAGTGGCAAAGTGGTATCCAATGCATTGGAATGCAATATGTTGGATACCTCTCTGGCACTCAAATGGTTACAAAAACTGAGTAGCTCTGGGATGAACCAAGAGCACCAGAGAGAAGAAATAGAAATCCCCAATCATTTAAATTGTGTTTTTAACCAACTGAATGCTGGATAGGTCTCCACTGCATGAGAAATTGATACACTGGAGAATACTATAGCATTCAAGGGGTTAAAAACCAATTTAATTCAGTGTGAATTTGGGGAATTTTTATTTCTCCAGAATGGTACAATTGGTTTGTTCAAGAATAGCTCTAATTATATCTAGTCCATCAGTCTCAATGAGTCATATAATAACTGGGGTACTGTATTCACACTAATAAATGTATCAGTCTAGCCATGGGAATTATGGGGCTTCCCAGTTTCAGAGCATTTCTATTCTGAGGTCTGTAGATACACTGCTTCCCATATTCTTTCCTGTTTAAGTGGAAGTCAAAAAAAGGATTGAATATTCTTAAGGAATTCATCCATTCCATTGTGCTGAAGAAGTGGAACTTGAGTATTTCCATACTTGAGTACAGATGACATAATCAATGGCTCAGCCATTCTAATTCCCTCATTCTCTATGAGCTTGACCCAGTTCCATTCCCACCAGTAAAACGACTGGTTGGGCAAAAATGGACACCGAACGTTACACACACAGTGTTTTTGTCGGAATGCAAATGCGCTTCCAACAGGGACTGTAACGAGCATTGGGACACAGAACACAGAACCTAACTTGTGTTCCAAAATTTGTAATGTCTTTGTAGTCCCATAACTCATGTTAAATAGAGTGAGAAATGGCAAGACCAAAGGAAAACAGATCAAGTTCTGCATTTGACACACTATCAAACACCAAGCATGAGATACAAACATTAACCCTCCCCTTGGCCCTACACTACCCCTAACATGAACAATAAAGTGTACCTATACTAGCCCTAATACTATCCTATCACCCACAGTTTGAGCACTTATATCTCATCCTGACTGACAGTAGGAAATCTGTAACCTGCTCTTCTTCTTCAATTCTTCTTCTGTAAGCTTCTATCCTCTTCTTCTCTTTTCTTCTTCATCTATTATCCTCTTCTTTCTTCTACTTCTTCATCTGCCATGTCATCTCAGTCTTCATCTGTCATTTCCATCTTCTTTCTTCATCTGTGCTCCTCTTCATTCTTATTCTTTGACTTTCGAGTTAAACCTGTAAAAAAATCCATCATTAAACACACGCTGTGGCGGTCGGAAAAACCAGCAAAAAGTCTCCCTCTTTGTAACTTTTGCGACATTGCCCTATGCCAACGGAAGGAAATTTGAACAGGGGTTGTCTTTTATATGGCTAGTCCCTGTGCAAATTGCCCCCCATGCTCGGATTGGCTGGGATGTGGGGTCATGCAGGGCACAGAATGTACCTTGCAGTAACCACACCTTCCAGCCAATCAGCTTCTACCTGGGATGACTCATCATGCTGGAAGTTGATTGGCTGGGTGGTGGGAGATACTGCAGGACACATTCTGTGCTCTACGCAACCCCATATCCCTGCCAATGTTAGCGTGGGAATTAGTTTGAACAGGGATTGGCCATATAAAAGAGAAGCGGCAGCATATGTTTAATAATAGATATAATAACTGTTGTGTTTTTACAGGTTTAACACTAAGGTTAATAAAAATTATGAAGAGGAGCACAGATGAATAAAGAAGATGAAGATGACAGATTAAGAGGAAGAAAGAAGAGGATGACAGATAAAGAAGACAGAACTTTACAGAAGAAGAACTGAACAAGAAAACCTGGGTGCAGAAGTTTCTGTTGAACATCAAAATTACAGCATTTTTTTCATTTTTTTGGTGTTTTATGTTTGGTTGATTTACCCTTTGAGTGCCAGTGGAGTATGCAATGCATTGCATACCCTACTGGCATTCAAAGGATTCATTCTTTTTTTAATTCACTCACATTTTTTAGAACCCTTTGAGTGCCAGAGGGGTACTCAATGCATGGTGTGCCCCTCTGGCACTGTAAGGGTATTTATACATTACACACATTTGGAAAACAATTTCAGTGCCAAAGAGGACACAACACAGTGCTTTGCAGTGCATTGTGTAACCCTCTTGCACTGAATGTGTTACTTATTTTGACAATAAACACATTTTTTAAGTACTTTGGATGTATTGATAAGGTGCTTAGGGCCAGCCAATGGGAGAATGGGAGGCAATTTGAACAGGGACTGACCACATAAAAGGCAATCCCTGCTCAAATTTCCCTCATATGGCATCAAGCAACGGCTTGAAAGGTACGAGGAGGGGTTTTTTTTGGCTGGTTTCTCCTGCCACCGTGGTCTCTGGCGGCAGTGGAAGCATATACTAGGCATCGGCTCGAAAGGTTCGAGGTGGGGGACTTGCTATTGTTTGCTGCCAATTCAGACAAAAGGAGTGTTACTAGTGGGGTACCTCAGGAATCTGTACTGGGGCCCATTCTTTTTAATATTTTTATTAGGGATATTGCAAAAGGTCTTCAAGGTAAGGTATGCCTTTTTGCAGATGATACAAAGATCTGCAATAGGGTAGACATTCCAGGGGGAATTGTCACCACCGTGCCGACTCCTGGTGGTGCTTCCGTCGCTCGGTTGCTTCCGCTTCCGGGTTCAGACACGCGCATGCGCAGTCCACCTCATGAAGCCGGTTGGGCTTCACTATTTAGGGCGCCCTCTCCCTGCAACGGACGCGTTGTCTGAGCGTCCATTCGGGTGAACAGGGCTAGTAGAGCCTCGTTCACCTTCTTTTTCTAGTCCAGTTTTCCTGTGTCCTGCTCCTGTTCCCAGTGCCCAGTCCTGCTGTCTGTGTTCCGGTTGCCTGCAGCCAGTGTCCAGTCTCCAGTCCTGCTGTCTGTGTTCCGGTTGCCTGCAGCCAGTGTCCAGTCTCCAGTCCTGCTGTGGTCAGTCCATGCACTCCTGTATCCTGCTCGTGGTTTCATACGGCCTTTCACTTCTCCGGCTGGGGCAGGCTTCTTTTTCGTTTCCAAGAAGGACGGTTCTCTTCGGCCTTGCATTGATTACAGGGGCTTGAATGCCATCACACGTCGGAACTGCTACCCCTTGCCTTTAATTCCTGAACTTTTGGATCGTCTTCGTGGCGCTACTGTTTTTTCCAAACTCGACCTCCGGGGGGCGTATAACCTGGTCCGTGTTCGCGCTGGCGACGAGTGGAAGACGGCCTTCAATACCAGATTTGGGCACTATGAATACCAGGTCATGCCCTTCGGCCTTCGGAATGCTCCAGCAGTGTTTCAGGCATTCGTCAACGATGTCTTCCGGGATCTTCTTATGCCCTCCGTGGTCGTCTATTTGGACGACATTCTGATTTTTTCCACATCTCTTACGGAACACCGTGGCCACGTCCGCCAAGTTCTTGAGCGGCTTCGAACACACAACTTGTATGCCAAACTCGAGAAGTGCCAGTTCGAACAAACCAGCTTGCCCTTTCTTGGGTATATTGTGTCCTCTTCAGGTCTAGCTATGGATCCTGAGAAACTCTCCGCTGTCCAGAACTGGCCCTTGCCACAGGGTCTTAAGGCTACCCAACGGTTTATTGGCTTTTCTAACTATTACCGGAGGTTTATCCGGAATTTCTCGGATGTTATCCGTCCTATTGTAGCTCTCACCCATAAGGGAGCTGATTCGAAACTGTGGCCATCTGATGCCTTGGAAGCGTTCAACAAGCTTAAAGCTGCTTTCACTTCCGCCCCAGTTCTGGTCTATCCTGATCCTATGCGGGCTTTCTTCTTGGAAGTCGACGCTTCTGAGACCGCTGCGGGCTCTGTTCTGTCTCAGCTCTCTTCTAGTACAGGGCACATGCATCCCTGTTCTTTTTTTTCCCGTAAATTTACAGACTTGGAACGGAATTATGATAGGGTAATAGGGAACTGCTAGCCATTAAGCTAGCCCTCGAGGAGTGGCGGTACCTCTTGGAAGGGTCTCCTCATGTCGTGACCATTTACACCGACCACCAGAATCTGGCCTATCTGGCCTCGGCCAAACGCCTGAATGCTCGCCAGGCTAGATGGTCCCTGTTCTTTGCCCGTTTCCACTATGTGATAACATACCTACCTGGAACCCGGAATGTGAAGGCCGATGCCTTGTCCCGGCAGTTCGAATCCAGCCCTACTGAACCGAGGGATTCCGAGCCAGTGGTACCCTCCGCTCGCGTTCTGGCAGCCTTATCCACTCGCACCTTACAGGCTATACGTCAGGCTCAGAATGGGCTGCCTTCTACCGAGTCTCCTCCTGGGGACCTGTTGTCTGTTCCTCAATGTCACCGCAACGAGGTTCTTCATTGGGCCCATTATTCTTCTGTATCGGGTCACCCGGGGGTTTCGCGTACCTTCGAGCTTCTGTCCAGGTACTTCTGGTGGCCGAACTGTCGTACTGATGTCGCAGACTTTGTTGCTTCTTGTTCTGCGTGCGCACGTATGAAAACACCCCGCCTGAAACCCGCCGGGTTGTTGCAGCCTCTACCTGTACCGACCTTGCCTTGGACGCAGTTGTCCATGGATTTCATCGTGGAGCTCCCCAGGTCCGCAGGTATGACAACTATTTGAGTGGTGGTGGACCGGTTCACCAAACAAGCCCATTTCCGAGCCTTTCCTGCTGTTCCCACTGCCTCTCTACTGGCCGATTCTTTCATTACTGACATCGTGTGGCTTCATGGTGTGCCCCTGAATATCACGTCTGACCGTGGATCACAGTTCGTTTCCAGGTTCTGGAGGGCATTTTGTGATCGTCTGGGCATCCGTCTGCACTTCTCCTCCGGTTACCACCCGCAGACCAACGGCCAGACTGAACGGGTCAACCAGTCCTTGGAGCAGTATCTTAGGACTTACTGTAACAGGCACCATAACGATTGGGTTTGCTTGCTTCCCTTGGCAGAATTTTCCTACAATTCCCTGCATCACTCTTCCCTTGGCTGTTCACCTTTCTTTGCAGCCTTGGGTTTTAACCCCTGAGTCCTGCTTCTACGTCCGGGCTCAGCCTTGGTGCCCTCGGCCGAGGTCCGGGTCCGTTCGTTGGTTGAGCTTTGGCAGTCACTCAGAACTTCCTTGCTCGCCTCCCAAATACGCCACAAGAGCGCAGCTGACCATCGTCGTTCCTTGGCTCCTCTCTATTCTCCTGGTGACAAGGTCTGGTTATCTGCCAAGAACATCAACCTTCGGCAGCCTTCCCGTAAGCTTGGTCCACGCTACTTGGGTCCTTACAGAATTCTACAACGTTTGTCTCCTGTAGTGTATCGGTTGGCCTTGCCAGCCTCCCTCCGTATACACCCAGTCTTCCATGTCTAGTTGCTGAAGCCATGGATATCCTCTCGGTTTTCTCATCCTGCTCCGGTTGTTCTGGCACCTGAGGACAGGTCCTGGGTTCCCGCCATGGATGTCCATGCTCCTGTGTTGGTGCGCTGCTTCCACCGCATGTTTCCCACCAAGCCCTCCTGATGTCCTCCGTAGGGGTAGGGGAGTGTCACCACCGTGCCGACTCCTGGCGGTGCTTCCGTCGCTCAGTTGCTTCCGCTTCCGGGTTCGGACGCACGCATGCGCAGTCCACCTCATGAAGCCGGTTGGGCTTCACTATTTAGGGCGCCCTCTCCCTGCAACGGACGCATTGTCTGAGCGTCCATTCGGGTGAACAGGGCTAGTAGAGCCTCGTTCACCTTCTTCTTCTAGTCCAGTTTTCCTGTGTCCTGCTCCTGTTCCCAGTGCCCAGTCCTGCTGTCTGTGTTCCGGTTGCCTGCAGCCAGTGTCCAGTCTCCAGTCCTGCTGTCTGTGTTCCGGTGGCCTGCAGCCAGTGTCCAGTCTCCAGTCCTGCTGTGGTCAGTCCATGCACTCCTGTATCCTGCTCTAGTCAGTCCTGTGTCCTGTATCCTGTATCCTGCTCTGGTCAGTCCTGTGTGTCCTGCCTTGGTCAGTCCAGTGTCCTGTATCCTGTATCCTGCTCTGGTCAGTCCTCTGTCCTGTATCCTGTATCCTGCTCTGGTCAGTCCTGTGTGTCCTGCCTTGGTCAGTCCTGTGTCCTGTATCCTGTATCCTGCTCTGGTCAGTCCTGTGTATCCTGCTCTGGTCAGTCCAGTGTCCTGTATCCTGTATCCTGCTCTGGTCAGTCCTGTGTCCTGTATCCTGTATCCTGCTCTGGTCAGTCCTGTGTGTCCTGCCTTGGTCTGTCCTGTGTCCTGCTCCGGTCAGTCCTGTGTCCTGTATCCTGTGACGAGTCCTAGTGTCCTACTATTCCATCTTCTTGGAGGCAGTTTCTCCCTGAGGTGATTGGGGTATAGTCCAGCCGTAGTGGGGTATCCTGAGCCCCCGGAGGCTCCTATCTAGCCTTGCGGCTAGCACCTTTAGACGGCTTTGGCCGCAGCACCCCCCCCTACGGTTGGCCTACGCACTCCAGCGTCACCCTCTAGCGACGCTCTCTAGCCTCTAGCCCCAATCACCTTTGTTGGAGGAGTATCTTTTCCTTCTTCTGAGCTTCTGTGTTAGGCTAGTCGTGACAGGAATAAGCCAAATGACAAATGATAAGAAGAATGGACAAGAGTGTGGCAGCTGCAGTTTAATGTTGATAAATGTAAAATAATGCACTTGGGACATAAAAATCCAAATGAAAAATATACTGTTAAGGGTACTGTGCTGTCAGAGACAACAGAGGAAAGAGATTTGGGAGTAATTATTTCTAATGACTTAAAGGTAGGCAGGCAATATAATAAAGTAACGGGGAATGCAAGCAGGGTGCTAAATTGTATAGCTAGGGGCATTAGTAGCATAAAAAGGGAAGTGGTCATGCCACTCTACAGATCTCTAGTTAGACTTCATCTAGAATATTGTGTACAGTACTGGAGACCCCATCTCCAGAAGGATATAGATACTCTAGAGAAAATTCAGAGAAGGGCTACTAAAATGGTGACTGGTTTACAGGAAAAGAAATATCAGGGTAGACTATAGGATCTGAACATGTATAGCTTGGAGGAGAGAAGGGGATATGATAGAAACATTCAAATACATGAAGGGATTCAATAAAGTGCAGGATGAAAGTACATTTCAAAGGAGTAAAATGTTAGGACAAGAGGCCATAGTTTAAAACTAGAGGGACACAGGTTTAGATGTAAGAAAGTTTTACTTCACTGAGAGGGTAGTAGATAAGTGGAATAGCTTACCAGCAGAAGTGTTAGAAGTTACTACAGCGACAGAATTTAAGCATGCATGGGATAGGCATAAGGCTGTCCTTAACATAAGAAAAGACCAAGCACCAAAAAAGGTTTAAGGTTTTTACAGTAGGAAAATGGGCAGACTAGATGGGCCGAATGGTTCTTATCTGCTGTCAAATTCTATGCTTCTGTGTTTCTATGTTTCAATGGTGGCAGCGGCAGCAAAGTAAATTTAATGAGAGATTAAAGAATATGGAGATGACAGATGAAGACAGAGATGACAGATGGAGATAGCAGATGAAGAAGAAAGAAGAAGATGATAGAAGCTTGCAGAAGAGGAAGTGAAGAGGAAGAGCAGGGTGCACGAGACCCCACTGGACATCAGATTTACAGATAAGTTTTGATTTCCATTGTATAATGTTATTTTTGTGGTGCTTCATCCTTTGAGTGCCAGTAGGCTATGCAATGCTGTGCAATGCATTGCGTACCCACTGGCACTCAAAGGGTTAATTTTTTTTTCATTTACACAATTTTTTAGAACCCCCTTTCACTGCCAGAGGGGTGCACAATACATTATTTAACAATGCATTGTGTACCCCCTAGTGCTGAAAGGGTTACTTATTTTTTATTTGACACATTTTACAAATCCTTTCAGTGCCAGAGGGGTATGCAACGCATTGCTTTGCAGTGTATTGATTATCCCTCTAGCACTGAAAGGGCTACATTTTGGATGTATTGACATGGGCCTTAGGTCCCCATATCAATACATCCATGGGTCACTTGTGTAGGGATCACTACTTTAGAATTTTTCTACTGTTTTACTACTTTTCTTACATGTCGGTTGTTACAGGACTCAGCGCCACCTTTGTTTTCCAGAAATTTTTGGCGATAAAGTTGGACCATTAACACCTTACTAGTCATCACATGTAACTACATCATAAATTCAACTTCTTTTACATTGCTTCAAATGGGCACAAATTTAGAGCACAACGTGCATTTTTTCTGTTTGGTAGCGTGTTGCAACACAGGTAATTGGATCGAGCCCCTTGTCCTGAATTTGGATAGAAAATTTGAATATTCTCCAACATCAAGTTTATAAATGATCTGGAAACAGATATAGATAGCAAAATTTCAATACAAATACAATGTACATAAAAGCTATCACCAGCTCCATTTGTTTTCAAACGCCTGACATTTTAGAACTCACTTCATTTGGGATCTAAAAGCAGACCTCATTCAACTGAGCAAGGTCTTTCCGGGTGGCTGCCTTCTTTTTTCAGGTGAAAAAACTTAGGGAGGCACAACCACCAGAATACAGGCTACAACAAAACGAAGGGAAGCTTAACCTAAAGAATACTGCAATAACGCATACACACACAAACAATAAAGGATTTGCCTATAAACAAAATAATGCAAGATCACATAAAATGGAGACTTAGGGGCCTAAAACATGACATTTTCTAACTCATGTAGGGTTCACTCTTCACTTAGGATTTCAACGCAGACCTCCTTCTACTGAGCAATCTCTTAATGAAAGACCACCTTATTTATAGATGAAAAACACTAGATGGAGGAAACACCTACAGACATCAAAATGGAGGGAGGACAGGTTGTTACCCAATGGAAAACCTAAAGATTACTACAAGCACACAGACAAGATGGAGTTGGAAGCCATATGCAAATTCCTGCAAGTACACACAAAATAGGGGATGGGAATATAAACAAAGTACCACAAAAGCATGTAAAATGGAGAATGGATTTCATAAACTAAATCCGAACAAGTAGTTAAAACGGATTCATAGCAAACATTTTGCTTTGAGAGAAAATTATGTAATAAAACTTGCAGATGAAAACATAAATAAACTTAATGCACGGTTTATCAAAATATCAGCAATTTCAGAAGGGAATCAAACACTAGGCTTCACCAAGATGACATTTTATTTCTCAAAGCATGATGGAAGGTTTATTCACAACTTTACATATTGCTGTAATGTCCAGTTTAGAAGCCTATTTGGTCAGTTCACCTAACTTGTTTCCTGACAGTTTATTTTATCTCTTTAATGCTAAAGAGCATTCAATAGGTTTTACCCTTTGAGTGCCAGAGAGGTATTCACCGCATTACAACACAGAGCATTGGATACCTTTCTGCCGCTCAAAGGCTTTAAGGTTTTTCTGTTTGTATTTTAAGGGGGTATCCTGTGCCAGGCAACACTGGTTGGAGCTGGAGGTGTGTTTATGTTAGGGTTTAGTGGTATAGCAATGCGCAGGGTGCTTTGCCTAAGGGCTCCTGAACTGTAAATCCTGCCATATCAGCAAAATCACATGTAGAACCAGGTCAGTTGGTAAGTGAAGTAAAGTTAGCCAACACAGTAATATGCAGGGGAAACCTAGAGTAAACACATCCCAATTGTGACCTTGCAAGGTAAATCAATTATGCCACGTGTGGTAATATCAAATGGAGTCAACTATTTCAAGGATGAATGGTGTGAATGTACAATTCTGCACAAAACCTGAGTTGATTTTCTGGCCCTATGTCTACCTAATGTCAATTTACTTGGCTTCGCTACTTATGTCTAAATTGTTCCCCTTAACACCAAAGTCTGGGCACTGAAGCAGTCTGTGTGTTTCAGGATATTCCTCTACATCTTGCTTAAAACATGTTTTAAACTAGGTCCAGAGGTAATGTTCAAACATTACATAAATTTCCTGATCATGCTATGGGCAGGAATAAGCATACCAGGGAACTTTTGAAACTGGGCTACCCGGAGGGTAACCCTGTCAGTGCCCAGGGGGAAGAAAATGACGCGAATCGCGTCATAAAAGGGGCAGTTCTTAGTCACCGGGGGGGGCGGGACAAAAAAAACACAAACCCCCCTGCAAAATGTATGTAAGAGGGCAGGGAGTGGGAGGAACCAGGCGCGATGGAGCACAAGTGGGCAGAGTTTCTACTTAAACTCTGCCCACCCAGTGATTCACACATTGCCCCGGAGACCCAGTAATTCACTTTGAAATCCGGAGTCTCCAGGGCAAAACCGGAGAGTTCCCAGGTATGGGAATAAGGGTCTTGATTGCATTAACATTGTAACAACAATGGATTGTGTGTGTGCAGGTATCTACTGTAGTCATCTTAGCCTGCAGTGCATATACCCTAGTACCGCCACTGACATTGGAGGCTTATCCCAGTGCAATGACACCAAAATGGAGAAAAATATACATATTGCTACTACATGAATGTAATTCCAAGGTTTCTAATGCTTTTATAGGAAATGTAACATTATATATTTAATTTTGCCAAAAATTGGCAATGTGATACATGGATCTAATAGTTTTGGTATTAATCATCTGCATGAGAGGGCAATTAAAGAGTTTCAAGGTCACATTTATTGGGAGTGGTTTGTATGGAATGTAACTAGACTTGATTGGTGCATATACAATTTCATTGCTTTTCCAGGTGTTTGACCTCATTAGTTTTAAGCCAAAAACTGTTGAGAAGCCAAATTAGTTGTGAATACAGCATGAATGTTTAGAGATTCCTCCTCACTACTGAATAATTATTCAGTTTCTTTGTCGAGAATAAAGTATGGGTTATTTAGAACCCCTAAAGAAACATTAACACGGACAAAATAAGATTCCCACATTACCATAAGCAATCTTGATAGCTCTTTTAAAAGTCACAGGGCAGCATTGTCTGTAAACTGTCAAAGATAATATTACTGAATAGAAGAGCAATGGGTGGTAATATCAAATAATTAATTACATTTGATATGGTTACTTGCTGCAGACTTTTCTGCAACCATATATAAACATTACAAAAAACAAGTTTAATTTCAGACTTTATGAATCTAACATTAAATAAAATTTTGTTATAGATGCAAGCTTGGAGTACATGAAATTTAATTGGATATAACCCCATTTTTGGATTCTGAACAGAAACAAATCATACATCTGAATGCTTCCTCAATTAAAAAGGAATGAAAAATGAAATCATTGCGTCTGCTCATTGCAGCAAATTTTGGCAGTATAGCAACAGAATAATTAGGTGAAAACATACAAACAATATACATAAGTTACATAGTTAAGCCTCAGTATTGATATACTGTATATATTATGGCAGTGGAATCATTGAATGGCCCCAATGCCAGCAATTTTTGGGTCTCCTAAAACAAAATTATTCTTACAGGAGAAAAACTAGAACCTATTGGTCCCTTTGGATGTTGAGTCTTGTTAGGGGTGGGCGAAAAATGGGAAAAATTTCCTGCATGACTTTTCATGAAAACTTGCCGATTTTTTCCTTTTTACGCAAATGTTTTCTCCTTTTCACCTATGCAAAATTTTCCTACTTGTTGCCTATTTCAACACATTTTTCAGCTATATTTCCTACAGGTACTACACTGCAATATTACTTCTTCTGAGGGCTGTAGTTTAAATAAGTGGCTGAAAGTCAAAGTTGTGAGTAGGGGTGGGCGAAAAGTGTGAAAAATTTCTTGCAAACAATTTCGTGAAAACGTGCCAATTTTTCGCTTTTCCCAAGAAAAATTTTGCCTTTCTGCCTATGCAAAAATGTCCTCCTTTTCGCCTATTTTAACTAATTTTCTTCCTATGTTAACACATTTCCGCCTATTTTAACACTTTTTTTGCCTATATTTCCTATAGGTACTACATTTTCCACTGTAATATTATTTTTTCTGAGGGCTGAAGTTTAGAAATAAATGGCTGAAAGTCAAAGTTCTGAGTCCTACAGCAACATATGGCTTGAAACATGTGTTAGCATGCAGAATGCATTTTTCCTTTGCCCACAACACTTTCTTGCTTAAGTGACACTAGCACATATAAAGTACAAATAAAGTACAACCTACAATGTGGCAGATATGTATTGTAGTCATGGGCGTCCGCAGAAATTTTTCCAGGGGGGGGCATAATTTTAATGACATCCATACTCTGTCCTTTTTTCACAATGTCATGAAGGAGAGGGGAATAGTCATCACATAAAGCTCAGGCATGCAAAGGAACTACCACCCCACAATAACTTTAATTAATTCTTCATCTGGCAACTAGCTGCTTAGTAGCGCTAGTCGCCAGAAATATTACCTAGTTTCAAAGATTTTCCAGTTTTTCGGAGGCTCACAGTAGCAGGAAGCACGGACATCTCATCATAGTGACGTCCGTGCGCCTGCGCTGTCAGTCCCTTTTGGAGCCGGATGAAGAATTAATTAATGTAAAGTTATTGCGGGGTGGTAGTTCCCCTTTAATAGAAGAATCAAGTTGCCATTGTCTGATTTAAGGGTTGCAATTTCTAATCTTTTTTTTTAATGTTAACACTATTCAATGCACCACACTAGTCATACACCCATGATCAAAGCACTATAACTGAATTATAAAAAATTGCCCCCATCAGCTCCAACTTGCCCCCATCAGCTTCAAGTTGCTCCAACTTGCCCCCATCAGCTCCAACTTGCCCTCACATTGCCACCATCAGCTCCAACTTGCCCCCATCAGCTTCAACTTGCTCCAACTTGCCCCCATCAGCTCCAACTTGCCCTCACATTACCCCCATCAGCTTCAACTTGCTCCAACTTGCCCCCATCAACTTCAACTTGCTCCAACTTGCCCCCATCAGCTCCAACTTGCCCTCACATTGCCCCCATCAGCTTCAACTTGCTCCCATCAGCTCCAACTTGCCTTCACATTGCCCCATCAGCTTCAACTTGCTCCCATCAGTTCCAACTTGCCCTCACATTGCCCCATCAGCTCCAACTTGCCCTCACATTGCCGTCATCAGCTCCAACTTGCCCTCACATTGCCCCCATCAGATCCAACTTGCCCTCAAATTGCTCCATCAACTCCAACTTGCCCTCACATTGCCCCATCAGCTCCAACTTGCCCTCACATTGCCCCCATCAGCTCCAACTTGCCCTCACATTGCCCCATCAGCTTCAACTTGCTCCCATCAGCTCCAACTTTCCCTCACATTGCCCCATCAGCTTCAACTTGCTCCCATCAGCTCCAACTTGCCCTCACATTGCTCCATCAGCTCCAACTTGTCCTCACATTGCCCCATCAGCTCCAACTTGCCCCATCAGCTTCAAATTGCTCCAACGTGCCCCCATCAGCTTGCTCTCACATTGCCCCCATCAGATTCACATTGCCTCATAAGCTTCACAAGTGCCCCCCCCCCCTCCCGTGCACCCAGCCTTACCTTAAATGCAGTCCACCAGGTCTCCTCCTGAGCGGGGTCTGTATCTCTCGCTCACTGTCTGCAGCACCGCTCCTTCAGCTGCCTGCGGCGATCTCCTCTCCGCGACGCCTTCAGCTGCCCGTGGCGATCACCTCTCTTCTCCCCCTCCGCGACGCGACGCCCGTCACGCACAGTTGGCAGCCAATGAGAGAGGGGTATCCAACTCTCCTCTCTCATTGGCTGCAGTGCAGTCCTACAGCAACATATGCCTTGAAAAATGTGTTAGCATGCAGAGTGCATTTGTCTTTTGCCCACAAAACGAACTTCCTTCTTAAAGGGATAGTAATACTTCGTTTTAACTTTATTTTATTTTGTAGGCATTAAAAAAACATGAGTAATGATATAAGTCTTATCTCCCAAACCTTTATGGTTTAAGAGATATTCACAAGCAAAGTGTCCCCCTCCTGCCCCTTTTACTGATGTAACACTTTTCAGCCAGGGCAGAAGGGAGCTGCCCAGGTAGACTGCAGAGAGGGACAATCTTCAATTAAGATAACAGAAAAACCTGAAAAGCTTGTCAAGGGGGGCAGGGATTTCATTGTTTTCAAGGGAATAAGAGTGTCCCCTTCTGTTATCTGTCCAGTCTATGGACTGTATTCCACATCTGAGAAGAGATTGTTTACAGTAGGTAAAAGGGGCGGGAGGGGGAAACTTTGCTTGTGAATATCTCATAAACCATAAAGGTTTGAGAGATAAGACTTATATCATTCTTCATGTTTTTTTAATGCCTACAAAATAAAATAAAGTTAAAACGAAGTATTACTATCCCTTTAAGTGGCACTGGCACATATTCATTATTATGATGTCAAGAAATAACAAAAATAAAGTACAACCTACATTGTGGCAGATGTGGATTGTAGTAGTGTTGGTGGGGGACTGGCTGGTATGGTGTGATTTGTGTATGTATATAGTTTTTACCATTGTCATGTTTGAGTCAAATCGCTATCCTCCTTCTCAGAAAATTGACACACATTACTTGTCGCTCATAGCAGTGGTCCCAAGTGGGGTAGATGGTGCCAACCCTTCTTCAAATCCCTCCTCCACCTCCTCATCTGTGCTGCTGTTAATATAGTTGTCCTGGCTTTGTCTGTCATGCGTGGTTTCTGCTACTTGATACTCAGATGGAATGAGATGGTGGTTCATTTTTAAGAATGTTAGTCTCCCAACATTGCTGCTTGATAGCCGTGTATTTCAGTCATTGACAATGTAACCAGCTGCACTGAAAACCCTCTCAGACTCAATTCTTGTTTGAGGAGAACTGAGGGTTTCCACTGCAGTACATGTCAGTGCTGGCCACACACACTGTTTTGTTTGCCAGTAGTCAATGGGGTTATTGTTTTTGCCTAAAACATAGCTATCCTGCAAGTATGCAGAAACCATCTCACATGCAGTGGGACCATTTCTAGGAGCTACACAGTGTTCCTGTGTGTCAGTTACCAACCCATACTCAGGGAGCAAGTGCTGCCACCACCACCACCACCAATGTTGGATTTTTGCCACCCTGCCGAGACCCATGAATTGCCCTGTGTTCCAAATGGGATATTCTGGTTGATGATGTAGCTGCTTCTGCTGGTTGTAATGCTTTGCTGTCTTCCATTTCACTATACCATCTAGATGTTTGTTGTGCCCTCACTTTCTCCCTCTCATCCTCCACAATGCAACCCTCCACTCGATCAATAATCATGTCTCGATATTCCTTGACAGAAATTGATTCCTCAGAGAATTGCTGCTGATCGTCATGATTCTTTGTTGTGACAAACTGCTGATGGCCGTTTGGCAGAAATTCTGAAATTTTGTGTTTGAAGCGAGGTGGAAATAATGTATTCCTCATTGCTTTTAATTGACACTATGCGAGGATCTTGTTCAAAAGCACGCTAACATGCCCTTTACCAGCTGGTGCATGTCTGTGTTGTCATTATGGTAAGAATCCTCAGCCATGCTCACTAATTTCTGCCCAATGCGACTCACCAGCATGGTTGCCTCCTCAAAGGTTTTCAGTAGCTCACATACATCCCACATTAGTTGCCATTGGCCAGGTGACAAAGAGGCTCCCTCCAAAGCCTTCCAATTTTGCATGGTGTACTCGCTAATGGCCTTATTCTGCTCATCTAAATGCTCTAGCATGTACATTGTGGAATTTCACCTCGTAGGGACCTCCATTTTCATTTGGTGAAGGGGCAGGTTGTTACGCTCTTGTATGGAATATAGAGCATTGTGTGCACTGTAGGAACAACTAAAATGGGCACAAATTTTGCGGGCAATAGTAAGCATCTCTCTGAGGGAATCTGGTCACAACTAAATTTAGCACATGCGAAAAGCAGGGCACATGCACTATGTCACTTATTCTGAAAGCAGCAATTATGTTGGAGCCGTAATCAGCAGACACAAAGCCAGCTTTTAAGGAGCGGGGTATAAGCCATTCCTCTATCACCTACTGTAGCTTACAGCTTTTGGGACTGGCTTTCAAAACTCTGAGGGCACAAGGTGACGTGATGATGTATGCACTATCCTGCTGCTGCTGCTGCTGCCGCCTTTTAATACTGTTGTCCACTGTTGGTGCTGGGGGGGGGGACCCAGCTAGCAGTAATAGACATAGTCTGTGCTCTGCCCACTTGTCAACATATCTGTTGTCAGGTGGATTTTCTTGCCATATGCATTTTTCAGCCATTTGCCCACCATACTAACCACCCACTTGTACAATTCAGGCGCAGCACTTCTGGAAAAATAACTGCAGCTTGGGATATTCCAGCGTGGAGCTACACATGATATCTGTTCTCTGAAACCTCAGTTTTCTACAAAAGAATATGGCAGCATGTCCATTGCCAACATCTGGGCAACCTTGTCATTCCACAGGCATACTTTGGGATTGTGTTTGTGAAGTTTTTGACTCCATTCCAGGAACTCAGTCAGTGTGGGTTGACAGGACATGGCAGAAGAAACCTGGAACCTTATTGATTTAACAACATAACTAGTGGAGGTAGTGGTGGTAGAGGCAGCATGTGTGAGCAGTCTATAACACTTGCCACCTCCTACAGAAAAGCCAGAGTCATCATACTCCTCTGCAGCAGGAGCCATAGGTGTTATTTGGACTAACTAACTGTTGGCACTGGCAGTAGCACACTCTCTGACAAATAAATAACTTCACTACTTATTTTTTCTGCCCTAGAGCCTTGGGAACTTTTTAAAGTGCTTCTCCTGCTGCTAGTTGTGGCACCTTTGGCCTGCTGATAGTGTGTCTCCCAGTCAGACCTGTAGTTGTGCTTCAGGTGGGAATCGGCCTTCTCCAGTACTGACAATTTTGAACTATTCTCCTATATAGTGATATTTTATTAAACCTAAATATACATCCCAACATTTCAAATGGTCAGACGGATTCTTGTTTTAGGTGTTGCTGGGGTACAGCTGGTGGGTAAGCCATTACTGAAACCTTTCAGGTTATTCATGACCTCCGAACAGTTCTTTATGTAACTGAATAAATTCTTTAAAGCAAATCTCAAGTATTTTATTTACACTTATTTCTAAAGGCATACAATGTGACACACTTATATACATACCACACAGTCTAATCTCTTGGAAAGAGAGAGACACAGGGATTTCGGCCTCAAAGAGGGACACTTGGGAAGTATACATCTACGTTGCTTCATTTCCTGCTGTTGGGAGATTCTTCAATCAACATATTGCATTTCGAACAATCATCATTGATTGCACATGCTGCAGCAACCATTATTGCAGTCAGTTTTTGAACTACTACTTTACTCTCATGTCCCTGCAGTGCTCCATCCTTCCTCCTCCCCCTGCCCTTTGTGCGTTTTCTGGACATTACTCAACTACTCTGTGTGTTTTTACTCTACACTACACAACACAACTGATGGAGTATGATCTATTGTCTAAGCCCAGTCAGCTGCCTGTCACCTAATATATTTAGTTCTTTGTTTATCTGTCTAAGAAAAATAACTGAAAAACAAAATCAACAACTTCTTTCCCCAGACTTCCCCACCCAGCATAGAGACAATAACAGCAAGATCAGCAAGCAAATAGGTCCCCAGCTACCTGTGTCTTTCCAGTCAGTCACATGGAATTTTGGGGTCAACCTTTTTATTGCTGTATATCAGTTTGATATGTAAATGATATGAATCCTTTTCATTTTTACATGAGACTGTCACTTAAAAAGTGGCAGGGAACCACAGTGCTAAATTATTGATGAAATAATGTTGAGAAATGTTAAGATCAGGCAGACTTCATTATTATGACAATGTCCAGCAGATGGCAGCAGAATATTTGTAACTTACTGCTCAGAAAGAGTTCAGAGGATAAACCTTTGTCTCCACTTTCCAGATCTTTCAAGAGGACCAAAGTGAACAAAAGAGGAGCTGTTTATGGAAATCATACACTTTGGCAAAAAAAATGCAATAAATGTAGGTGACTGCAACACGGAATAACAGAACTCATAAATAAACATTTAGAAAATAAATTACTTTGATTTAGAATAGGGAAACAGAGGATGATATACTAAGGACTGGAGTAATGGAGCAGATATAAATGCCCATTCATTTAAAGACATTGGAGACCTTTTTAGCACTAAAGAGGTTAAAGCCCCATTTAAATTAATTGGATTTTTATTTGCCCCTCCTATAGTGATTTTGGTTTTCTCCATAAGTATTCCATTTCTTCTATGTTCATCAGTCTCATTCTGTTAATATATGATCCTTAGGAGAAAACACATATTACATTGTCTTGCATTCAATGGATCCCTGCAATATGTATTCTTCAGATTTGAAACTTCCTATATTAAACAGGAGATATGGCCATCCTCTACCATATTCTCCCTGTCCTGCCACATCATGCTACCACTCCAGTCTAACAGCTGCTCTAGTCAAAGCAGCTCCAACTCCCTCTGCCAGTCCAAATTATCCATGCCACAGCCATGGTACACAAAACAGATACCTCAAGTGCTCCTGAACTGCTGCAGTTTTAGAGAAAATGTCAGTGTCTTGAAGATTTCCAACACTACAAATGTATGCTTTGCTCATGATGCTATTCCCTCTCCTTTGCCAAACAAGCTTACTCTACCTCTCATCTCCTCTGTCCTCTAAACAATTCTTTAGTACATTCAACTCCCTTCTCTTCTCCACCAAACATACTCACTCCATGGATTTCAGAGCCCAAAATAGTGCCATGCATGTTGACAATAAGGTCAACAGTATTAAACATGATACCACCACACATATTTTCCTTTATACCCAACCTTGTTCTATGTCCACCTCCACAAACCCTCAGCACATTCACCCTTGTAATGAAAGAAGAGGTTTCTGCTCTCTTTGTCGCATCCAACCCCACCACCTCTTTAGCCAATCCTTTCGAAAATTGCTTGATCTCTTTCCTCTGTGCTTACTCCAGCTCTAACCTACATCTTCAGTCTCTCTCGCTCTCTATTCCCCCGCCCCCCGGCACTTTTCCAGATACCGCTAAACATGCTCTGTTTACTTTCATCTTAAAAAAATCCCTCTCTTGACCCATCTTCCGCCTCTTTCTTCAATCCTGTTTTTCTTCTCCCCTTTGTCTCAAAGCTCTTTGAGAGACTTGTGTACACCAAACTGACTAAATTCCTCACTTCCTACTCCCCTCCAGATCCTCTGCAGTCTGGATTCTGCTTCCATCACTCAGAGACTGTGCTCACTAAAGTGGCCATTGATTTGATCTTGGCCAAAGCAAAGGAACACAGTTCATTACTAATACCTTTGGACCTCTCTGCTATTTTTGACACAAACTCTCTACTCCATTGGACTGCATGGCACAGCTCTCTCCTAGTTGTAATACTGCCTCCCTAACCTCTCATTTATTATTTCCTTTTCAGACACTACTTCCTCTCCACCTCCCTCTTTCAGTTCTGGTCCCTGACGGCTCTGTTTTGTGCCTCCTTTTGTTTTTTTGAGCTACACTTCCTCTGTAGGAAATCTAATCTCGTCATTTTGGTTCTAGTTCTTTATGCTAAAAATTCCTAACGCTACCTCTTCTGCTCATCACTTCCTCTTTTAAAGGTCAGGGTACAAACTGCTTCATCTTTAGTCTCTACCTGGATATTCTCCCATCATATAAAACAGAACTTTACTCCTCCTAAAGTTATCAATATGAAAGGCTCCTCTATGACTCCTACCCCCACCCCCCTAGCTTGCTGCCTTGGAGTCATATAAGAATCCATCTTCTCTTTCATTTCCCTCATCCTAACCCTTGCCTTAACTATAGAAACATTTCACACAAGATACTACCTAATCCTAATTTATGATCTTACCATCTAAAGTTCTAGATTACTGCAACTCTTTTCTAACCGGTCTTCCAGATTCCTGGCTATCAACTCTCCAATCTGTTATGAATGCAAATGCAAAGTTAATCTTCCTTACTTATCATTCTGCTAACACACCTCCACTCTATTAGTCCCTGTATTGACTGCCTGTTCTATCTAGAATCAAATTAAATTATCTGCCTCGTTCTGTCAGACTCTCCTCTAGCCTCCAGACTTTTAAAAGGAACAGGGGTTTTGCTAAGTACTGGTTGGTCTGTCTAAAGCCTCTGGTCTCATGTTTAAAGGCCCAGGTCTTGTTGCCAGCTTGGGGTAGATAATGGCACTAATCTAATTACTACAAATGATGATACTGGGTTGCATCGTGCCCAATTATTATCCCTGATCTTTTGGGAAAATAAACAAGTAGCGTCCTGGGGATATATATAACATATTAAACTCCCCATCTGCATCAATGACAATCTGGGGAATTTTTATTTCCCCTTTAGGGTAGTTGAGTTTCCCCAGAATTGCTACACTTGTGCTTTCTACATAAAGCCATTAGTAGATACAAGGACCTTAGAAAAGTAAAACCAGTGAGGACACTTGTGTTTAAATAGGAATCTAAATGAAAACTTTAACAATGGGACGCTTGCAACTTTTTAACCCTTTGAGTGTCAGAGGGGAATACAGGTATGGCTTCTAAAACTTTTTGTAAATGGCAAACGTAAGTTTTAGCACAGAATACAGCCGTTATTCTCTTAACTTTATAAATCTCCCACATTATCTCTGGTTCAAGATCACTAGCTATTCAGGACTAATTTGCAATGATCCCATCACTACAAGTAATGAGGTACTACACTACTGCAAGAGCCAATGAGAGCATTCTGGGAAAAATTGTGCATTGTCAGATTGACACACTAGAATCACTCTGAGTGGTGGACAGTGTCCATGTCTCTGTAAAGCTCTGTCTTTATCAGTACTGCTATGGAATATCACATTGCCCAACACTGGTGCTTCACTCATCTGGACCTTCCTTCCAAATACTGCTGCTGCCTCATGTATTTGCCTGTGGACAAAAGAAACGTTGTTCTACCAAATGCACATTGGGAGGCTGAAAGATAGGTCTCCATCTCCAGATTGAGTGGCATTAGGTATCATTGTCTGATGAATGTAAGAAGTATGGACTTGGAGTCTGGCTTGCAAGAGAGTGCTAAAGAGAGATCAAAAGACATAAAGACTAACAGTGTGAGAGACTCCAAGGCCTCTGTGCTAAGCAGAATTATAGTAATTCTGAGGCAAACCAGATAAAAATCCCCATAGATGCAACTAGTAATTTTAACCCCTTGAATCCTAGAGAGGTCTTCAACACATTGCTCCATAATGCATTGGTGACCGCTCTTTAACAGTCAAGAAATTAAAACCCGATTTAAATTAATGGAGATTTTGGAAATGTTTAATTATTTTCCTTTATATATTAGTTAGTTTGCTCCAGTAAACCACAAAGAGGCTGAGACAATGACAGCTAGAGGCATGAAGAAGTAAGATATATGGTGATAAAGAGAGACATATAAAGGGGGAATATATGAATTTACTAATTCAGGCCCACTGGCATTATCCTCTAACATGTGTGCCAGCAGAGACAGATTAAGGCTCAATATTGCCCTAGGCAAGGTACCAATTTAGGGCCCCAATCTCTTGATCCTGTACACTGAGGCTCTAATGGAAGTATGAACAACTGGATGATGCTGGTCTCTTTCAACAAAATGGGTATCTAACACAACATTAAAGGCAGCAACAGAAGGGCCTTTCTCTGTGACCCATCACTTGCAGCCAGGGTCCCTCATGTAGCCTAGGTTGCCATAATGGATGATCTGGCTCTGAGTAGCTGCATTCCAAGTTATAAACTGTAACACATGATGCATTTCATTGGACATAATCTGCCATTGTTAAGACTTTAATGCCAGCAAACATCATATGCCAGCCCCATAGCATGCACAGGAACATGGTGTACATTCACTCTAATTAGTCTACATTGTTTAGTACACTGACTAAAACAAATTGTAGAGGAAAGGAATACACAATGAGCCCACAGATTCGCCCATTGTCCTCCCCTTGGTGCAAATGGTATTGAGGGGAGGAATTCTGGTGTACTTAGCTTAGTAAATTGATGTTAGCTATAGGGACTGTAAATCAATTCCAACACCTGATTTAGAGCAGAATCCCTGAGGCACATTCACTCCTTTGAGTCTGACACTGTGCGGTTCCTATGTAATTTAGCAGGTTAGACATCTAGGGCAGGGCTGGCCCAAGACATTGTGCTGCCTGGGTCCAAGGATGAATTGCTGCCCCCCCCCCCAAACAACACCCACATGGCTGCTCTATGCACATTTAACCCTTTGAGTGCCAGAGGTGTATGCAACGCATTGCTTTGCAATGTGTTGCATACCCCTCTGGCAAACTAAGAGTTAAGCCCCAGGTCTTTCAAAGCCAACCAACTCCCCTGGTTACATTCCCTGTGCAGTTAGTATAATGTAAAGACAAATGGAAGAATTGCACATTTTAGATGATATTTTAAAACTGTAAAATTGTAGCAGTGTTAGACAGCAATCTTTCACGTAGGACACCACTTTAACCCTTTAATAACCAGGGATGTCTGCTCCCGTACTTGTATGGTTAGAATTTTCTGCTCCTGTACTCAAAGAGGTAGAAAATTTAACAGCAGACATCCCTGGTTATGAAAGGGTTAAAGTGGTGTCCTGTGTGAAAGAATTCTGTAATAATACCGTAGAAAAAGTAAATAATGGGCGTTTATACATTTTAGATGGTAGTTTATAACTGTCCATTTTGTACATTTGCAGCAGTGTTAGATAGAAATCTTTCACATAAGACACAACTTTAACCCTTTCATAACCAGGGATGTCTGCTCCTGTACTCTAACGGTTAGAAAAAGAAAATGTAGAAAAATAGTTCTTTTTTTTAATCGTTTTTGAATAAAGATACTAAAAACAAATGAGAAAACAGATAACCTGGAGCAGATAAAAGAAAAATAGATATTTATATTTTAAGTGAACAAAACAGATTTTAGGTTTGTAAAGCACAGCTGTCCTTTTGTGCTAGGCGTGATGGAGCTTTTGTGGGTTTAGATGGGTGGTGTATTGTATGCACAGAATAGGTGGTTCCTCTGAGTTAAGAAGCAGAGGAAGGAGGTAAAAAAAAAAAAAGATGGAAGAAAATAGGAAGAGGAGGGAAAAATAAACCTCAATGTCACAGTTGCAAACAGACATAACGCTTCCAGGTTACCTACCCCTCTCGGTCCACTCACTCACAATCCACATGTGCATGCATTGCAGCGCCACCGTCTCACAACACAGGCACCCCAAACAGCCAATGAGGAACGACCACATTGAGCAAATTTAATGGTGGTGGCACTGCTTGTAAGTAGGCTGTGAGCACTGATGTGAGCACAGTGACTGGCAAGTGTCTGTCACTGACGCAGCGCCATTAAGCGATCCACAGTCTCAGCCACAGTCAGGGCCGGATTTGCCATAAGGCAGAGTAGGCACCTGCCTACAGGCGCACGCCACCGAGGGGCGCCTGCCATTGGGATTCTTTTTAATTTATTTATTTTTTTAAACTAGCCACCTCGCTGGATGCGCAGTGGCAAAAGAATAATTCCCCCACCCGGCGCCCACTCCATGTCGCCCTCACATTGCCCCCCACCTTGTCTGTTTCCTACCTCCCTGGCAGGACAGGTCTTTGCCTCCTTTGGCACAGTCCTGTAAGTGCTGAGCTCACTCGTCGGCTCTTTAGGAATGCAGAGCGCTGGGAGATAACATCATCTCCCAGCGCTCTGCATTCTTGAATGGGAGACTGCGCAGGAGCTCCAGCAGCTACAGGACTGTGCCAAAGGAGGCACAGATGACAGATCTCCTGCCAGGGAGGTAGGAAAGGACAACGGGGGGAGGCAATGTGAGGGCAACATGGAGATGGTGGGGGCAAGTTGGAGCCGAAGGGGGGCAATGTGAGGGCAACATCATACATGGAGATGGGGGCAATGTGTAGCTGATGGGAGGCAATTTTGAGATGGTGGGGGCAATGTGGAGCTGATGGGGCAAGTTGGAGCTGATGGGGGCAATGTGAGGGTAACATGGAGCTGATGGGGGGCAAGTTGGAGCTGATGGTGGGCAATGTGAGGTTAACCTGGAGCTGATGGGGGCAATGTGAGGACAATATGGAAATGGTGGGGGAAATGTGGAGCTGATGGGGGCCAAGTTGGTGATGGTGGAGGCAATGTGAGGGCAATATGGAGATCATGGGGGCAATGTGGAGATTAGGAGTCTTTTGGAGGTGTCCAGTGGAGATGGCCAATGGGGGGGTGCTTCAGATTTCTGTGCCTACAGGCTTCTGAGATATAAATCCGGCCCTGGCCACAGTGCAGGAGGGAACATGCCTTGGGGCGGCAAATTGCTGCTTCTGTCAAAGTGCCACCTGGGTCCCATGGACCCACCAGGACCCATGTAAGGGCCGGCTCTTATCTAGGGAAATGTCAGATAACTTATGTTAATATATATACATTGAGATGTTGTGTTTTTTTTTTACTTTTCCTGCAACATAATTCAGGGGTGAATAAAAATGTGGATATTCTTTCTTTTTCAGTTATCGCCTCTCTTTTGTTTTTGAAATCCTCAGTTTAGGTAATTAAGTTACATGTGCCTGCTTCATGCTCATTGCAAAACAACAGTTTAACAGAATTGTATTGGAGAGATTTGCCCTTACTGTTAATGGATTTGGACAGTGGAGACCAAGGCATTCTATTGTTTATATCAGTTTAATAAATTAGGACCTTTGGAGATTTATTTAGCAAAGAAATGCAAGTCATGAAAGAACAATGCAGTCAGAAATATATAATTATATGCAAATTGGCACAGCTATTAAAAAGAAAACTTTTACAAAAGGTCACAATGACAGTACGGCAGTATGGCTGCTTCTTGCTTTTACTAAAGTTTAAAGTGATAGTAATACTAGAAATTCAAACCATTTTATTCTGTAAATATTTACAAAATAAACTAATTGCGCCGTTTCCGATCTCCAAAACCTTTATGGTTTGGGAGATATAAGTCTGCAAAGTTCCCCCTTTCCTCCCCTTGCGCTGACGTCAGCTTTAAAACTTACAGATGGAGATCGCAGTCCATAGACTGTCCTGCGGCTCTTCAGCAGAGCTGTGATCGCGGTAGTTACAAAGAAATACTTCATTTGAACCGTCTACAACGTGTGTCTGGTTTGCAAGCACACGTTGTAGACGTGTACATTGTACATAGTGACCCAGATATCAGTTTGCTGTGATTCACATCTGAAGATAAGTGGACCTGCTTGCTTTTCATGGACTTCACTAAGTTGTTTTCTTGCTATCTGATGGGTTAAAAAGTGAACAAAATGCAAAAACAAAACATCTCTTTCATAAAATGTGCTTTGTGTTTTAAGAAATAGTATGCCTTACCTAACCTACAGAATTGTTTAATTCCCCCTAGTACTCAGGTAACTAAAATAGATCAATTCTAGAGCAAACCAACTTTACCACAGAGAAAAATATAAACATTTCCAAAATACTCATTATGTTAATGGATTATATTTAAACCCTTGAATTCTAGAGAGGTATCCAATGCATTGTGAACAGTTCCATTTAAATCACTGGGAAGATTCACTTGTCTCCTGTGGTGTAGTTGTTTTGCTGTAGAACTGGTCCTCTGGCTTCCTGAATATGACCCAAAGGGTTTCAACTTAGTTTTTTAAATATAGCTTTTTTTCCCACTCTCTTGGATCTGATATTGTAATTTCTTCCTCTAAATGGGGGGGGGGGGGGAATATTGAGAACATTAAATTCTGTGAGGAAAGGGATAGGGAATGAGAAAGCGATGGAGAGACAAGCATGGAATGTGTGAGTTTGCAAAGTATCCAGTTGCAGGACTGATAAACCCTAGAAGGATCTGATGAATGTGTAAAGCGCAGGTCCTAAAAGAATAAAATTAGGCAGCAGATTGGCCTAAGCTGTGGTACTTTCTATAAACCCCTATATCTGTGGTACTAGATGGATCCCTCAAATAAAGGTACATGCAGACTATCCTGTACAGTTACCTTTTGGTTAATTGTTTGTGGAGAGATAATACTGTTAATATAATGAGATTAGCCCCCACTGTTCTTCTTTTCAGAAAGGTTGTTATCTTATCTCAGTCCCTTTAAAGAAAATGCAGAACAATCACTTCTTAGACACATCGTCAATATTGTAGTCATAATGGGAGCCCTGGATAAGGCAGAAATGGGAGTCCCCAGAGAGCATATATAACACTAGATTTTAGGCCTCAGAAAACAAATAAAGAATTGTCACAGTGGCTAGCATGGAGAAGCAGGCAATTAAAGGGATAGTAATGTTTCACAAAAACAGTAGCTCCAATTAACCTTCATAGTATTTGGCCATGGAGAGTATTATTTCAATACTGTCAGGGCTGTAGTTCAGGAACAATTGAATGATAAAGTTTCCCCCTCCCGTCCCTTTTACCTAGCGTAAGCCACCTCCCCTTAGATGTGGAATCTGGTCCACAGACCAGACAGCTCACAGCAAGGGACAATCTTCTTACTGTGAGAACAATGAAAGCCCTTCCCCCATTGACAGGGTTTTCAGGTTTTTCCCCTTATGTTAACTGAAGATTGTCCTTCTCTGTGATCCACTTGGACACCACATTTCTGTTCTGAAGTGAGCAGTGTTACAAAAGTAAAAGGGGCGGGAGGGGGATCTTTTATCATTCAATCATTCTTGAACTACAACTCTGACAGCATTGAAATAACACTCTCCATGGCTCAAATACTATGAAGATTAATTGGAGCAGCTTTTATTATGAAACATTACTATCCCTTTAAGTTTGTATAACCCCAGATCGTTTTAGGTGTTTGTGTTCCTTTAAGTCACATCACTTGATTACAATATACTTCATGCTTATTTAATTGTCATTTTCTATTTTTGAGGAAAACATATTGATACAAGGCTGGATAATTACAAGATAGGGTCAACTGCCAAACATTTACTTGCTACTAAGTTTCTGGTCCCACTTAAGAAGATCATCTAACAAAACAAGAAACAGGGGCATACTTCTGGGGTGATTGGCTCTAGCAGTGACAGAGGTGTTGGTGGCATCATGGTAGGAGAAAAAAGTAGCTAATCAGAGGCTACAAAAACCACAAGTCATGAGGGTTATTGCTTTCCCACACTTCCCCCTATTAGGTAGCTTCACACATATACAGTATGAGACCTTTGAGTCTGAAAGGAGACAGGGACATAGACAAATACATTGGGAAGCAGTGACATGAAATATGCTGTTGGGGTGGACTGTACTTTTGTTGCTCTTATACTGTGAGGTTATTGTTTTTTGTATGAGTGAGATACTTGCCAATAATGTCTGTTTTAAGTGGCTTTATGAAAGCAATTGTGCCCTAGGAAAAAATGTCACTTAATTTGATTACCAGATTGACTTACATAGAAAGATGTCCTTTCTTGCATTATACCTACAGTTTCCTTCTTATATTGACTTATGTTGCAGTCTGCCTCTAAGGTAATTCTTAAACAAAAAAGAGTTTAATAGATCTGACTGGTTTGAAAGGGTCACTTGTGTTTCATATTATAAATTGAAACAACTAGAAGTAAACTACAACAAAGATCAAATGCAAATAAGGGCAACTTATTGTTAGGCTTTAATTTCTGTTTAGATATATTTTCTTGACATACTTCATGATATGATAGCGCTCCTCCTCACTCTTTTTCAGGTGTGCTTACGGATGCTAATGCAGCTAAAGAGGATAGATCTGCAGTTTGAAGAACTTTCCTCCTCCACCTGACATGAGACATGGATACTCTTTGGTGATATATATTATATATATATATATATATATATATATATATATATATATATATATATATATACACACACACACACAAACACACACAGTACTGTGTGAAAGTCTTAGGCAGGTGTGAAAAATGCTGTAAAGTAAGAATGATTTCAAAAATAAACATGTTAATAGTCATTTATATCAATTAACAAAATGTTAGTGAGTAAACAGAAGGAAAATGTAAATCAAATCAATATTTGGTGTCACCACCCTTTGCCTTCAAAATAGCATCAGTTCTTCTAGGTATACTTGCACAAAGTCAGGGATTTTGTAGGCATATAGTCAGGTGTATGATTAAACAATTATACCAAACAGGTGCTAGCGATCATCAATTTAATATGTGTGTTGAAACACAATCATTAACTGAAACAGAGACAGCTGTGTAGGAGGAATAAAACTGGGTGATGAACAGCCAGACTCAGCTAACAAGGTGAGGTTGCTAAAGACAGTTTAATGTCAAAAGTCATATACCATGGCAAGACTGAGCTCAGCAAATAGATACAAGGTAGTTATACTGCATCAGCAAGGTCACTCCCAGGCAGAAATTCCAAGGCAGATAGGGGTTTCCAGATGTGCTGCCCAAGCTCTTTTGAAGAAGCAGAACGGTACACATGACATATGTAACTGCATACCTTCTAGAGAGGCACTTCTGACCAATATTGTAAGGGTAAACTGTGTATTTCACTGAAGGTATAAGAAACAGTTAATAAAACGTATGTACATGTGGTTAACTAGTTGTACGCTTCATATTGGTCACTAAATCAGGTACATGGGGTGTCAGTATATCAAGAGTATCGTGGCAAATAGAAGGTATTCAATATGTATATGAGAATAAAGGACAATACTAACTAATGCATAAATCCAGACATATAATTCAAGTTTGTTTATGTAATGTTGGTCTAAGCTCAAGGGTACTTCAAATCAATAACATTTACCAAATGTTTAGGCAAAGATAGTTGTAAATATCACTAATAATATCTGGATCACAACTGTCTGATATATGAGTAGAATCCCCTAGTTGGGGACTTGGTGATAGTCCAGTATATAACTAGAGTTCCCTAGTTGCAGGCTTACTAATAGTTAGTTTAGTTAGTTTAAAACATTGGACAATACTAGCAAGTGACCTTAATTTACCTTTCTACAACACCTCTCCACCTATAGTGGCATTTAAGGGAGGAAAGACTTTAAGAGACCTCCTCATGAGGCCCGACTTGAGACAAGTAACAACTCCAACTACACCTAAAACTAATTGGCTCACCAGGTAACAGATCAAAATGGGCTGCTTTCGTTGCAGCAATTGCACCACATGTGACTCTATGTTAACTACAGTCACATTTAAACAGCCTCAGAATAACAAAACATACAAGATCAAGCATAAACTCACTTGCACTTCTGGTCATGTCATTTATGTTCTCATTTGCCCCTGTGGTATGTACTATGTGGGAAAGACAAACACATCATTCAGGGATAAGATTATTACAACGCGAGACCTATTGGATATATACATACCTGGGAACTTCCAGTTGAGGGCTACCCGGAGGGTAGTCCTCTGTTCAGCAGGGGGTAACAAAAATGACGCTAATCGCGTCAAAAAGGGGCGGGGCTTGTCGCGAGTGTGGGGGGACTTAACCCTTTGAGTGCCAGAGTGGTACGGAATGCATTGCAAAGCAATGCATTCCTTACCACTCTGGCACTCAGAGGGTTAAAGTTGTCACACAGAAGGCTGGGGACGGAGGAACAGAGGGAGAAAAAGCAGATGTGGCAGAGTTTCAATAGAAACTCTCCACATCCGGAGGAATCTGCCTCTGCCCCGGAGACCCGGTAAAGCTCTGTCAGAACCGGAGTCTCCGGGGCAAATCCGGAGAGTTCCCAGGTATGGATATATACATTGGACACCATCGCACCCAAGGGCCTAAATGAAATGTTCATATTTACAACATTTTACTAAGGATTTTGGATGATATTGGCTCTCCATCAACTGGCAATGGATGCAGATACTGGTGCATAATAGGACATGTATCCAGCACCACTATACTGCCATCCTGCAGCACTATACAGTATGTGAACCACCACATTTCTCAGGTTTTGGTGTGTAATAGGACTTGCATCCAGCATCAATACTGTTGACTTTCATTTCCTTTTTTTTTGCATGGCATCCCATCTAATACTGACTTAAAGGGATAGTAATACTTCGTTTTAACTTTATTTTATTTTGTAGGCATTAAAAAAACATGAAGAATGATATAAGTCTGATCTCTCAAACCTTTATGGTTTAAGAGATATTCACAAACAAAGTATCCCCCCCCCCCCCCGTTCCACCAGATCAGAAGGGAGGTGCCCAGGTAGACTGCAGAGAGGGACAATCTTCAATTAAGATAAGGGAAAAAGCTGAAAAACTTGTCAAGGGGGGGAAGGGCTTTCATTGTTTTCATACAAAGAAGAATGTCCCCTGCTGTTATCTGTCTGGTCTTACAACCAGATTCACATCTGAGAGGAGATGGCTTACACTAGGTAAAAGGGGCGGGGAGGGGAAACTTTGCTTGTGAATATCTCATAAACCACAATGGTTTGAGGGATAAGACTTATATCATTCTTCATGTTTTTTTAATGCCTACAAAATAAAATAAAGTTAAAACGAAGTATTACTATCCCTTTAAGCTGCGGATACTGGTGTGCTATAGGAATTACATCCAGCACCACTATACTTTCATCAGTTCATTAATGGGATACTTCTATCGGAAAAAAATTCCTACGTCACAAAGTTTCCCATATGCCCATGCAACATTTTATGTATATCCGCAGACATAAGCAGAAGGGAACCTATCTAATGTGGATAGCCCGCATTAGTGAGCTTATACGTATATACTGGCCTTCTATATACCTCACACTCCTCAATGATGGTATTAGGGACATTGGTCTGATTGACCTCTTGAGACTATATGTTTCAATAAAGGATTTAAGATTTATCTGACAGTGGAACCAGTACTTTTGGGAACAGAATGAACACACATATTTTGTATATCTCCTCTGACAAGAGTATCTATATAGTTGAAAGATTATCTGCCTTTATATTCTCCATTAAACTGAATATGTAATTTTATAAAAACTAACTATTATTAAGCCTGCAACTAGGGGACTCTAGTTATATACTGGACTATCACCAAGCCCCCATCCGGATATTATTAGTGATATATACATAGATCTTTGCCTAAACATTTGGTAAATGTTATTCTTATGAAGTACACTTGAGCTTAGAACAACATTACGTAAACAAACTTGAATTATATGTCTGGATTTATGCATTAGTTAGTATTGTCCTTTTTCCCCACATACATATTGAATACTTTCTATTTGCCACAATACCCTTAATATACTGGCACCCCATATACCGCTTTTAGTGACCAATATGAAGCGTACAACAAGTTAACCACATGCACATACGTTTTATTAACTGTTTCTTATACCTTCAGTGAAATACACAGTTTACCCTTACAATATCGGGCTGAAGTGCCTCTCTAGAACAGTGGTTCTCAACCCGTGCCCTCAGTGGCTACTAACAGGCCAGGATTTGAGAATTTCCTTTTAAGAGCACAGGTGAGTTAATCAACATGACTGAGCCTCTGATCAACACACTTGTGTTCGAGCAGGGAAATTCCTAAGTTCTGGCCTGTTAGTGGCCACTGAGGGCACGGGTTGAGAACCTCTGCTCTAGAAGGTTTGCAGTTACATATGTCATGTGTGAATACCCTACTTTTGTACAATTTAAATATGCGTCGTGGTACATTGTGATATTGGTTACATATCTGTTCGGAGTACTTGTTTTGTCTATAATATCATTTAACACATATTTTATGACATTGTATAAGCAGCCGCGATGTGCCAATGCCTCCGAGGGAGCAATGCGATGCGCTGGAAACCTGGGAGCTTAGATACAATGTGGCTTCCTTTGATGCAGTTAATCTTCAATGTGGTCCCTGATACATTGTTACATAAGCTTCCTTATCTCATCTGGATTTAGCAATTTGGCAGGATTGGTACCTAATGATGCCCCAGGCTCATAACCATCTATACAAACCATAAAGAAACATGATTGTACAAGTGTTTGTAATAGGACACAGTTATTAACCCATGATTCACTGTTCCCAAGTGCCTAATGCACTATTAGGATGACCTATTGTAAGTTAAGCTGCTGCTGTATGATAGGACCTATTGGATAACCCAACACTGTATTTTTATAAAAAAAAATTAAATGTATCACTCACTGTAAATATTTGCCATTTATTTTATGTAAAGTAATGGAGGTGACGTCACACAGCCACGATGATGCCGAGTTTTGAAGCTAGGGTATATTAAGGGGGATCAGATACACTACTCTTTATCTTGAGAAAGATTAAAAGTTGTAACCGAAACATTGATCGGTAAATTTTGATTTGATTCACCCTTTTTTTTGAAGTCTTGTTAGTGCTTTTTTCACCTTTATACTATCTGTATATCCATTTAGCCCTGAAAATTAGCACCCATTTCCTTGCAAGCGTGTATGAAATGAGCAGTATTCACATTACTTGTCTGAAGATCAATGTGCCGATTTATTGGATCAATGATCCGGCTCTGTTCGGGCTGAAACGTCAATTCAATAAATCAGCACATTCATCTTCAAATACGTCCCGTGAGTGAGGCTCATTTTCTTCATTTATATATCTATTTCTTCATGACTGGCACCCAGGCAAATAATTGATATACAGTGAGTGCTCTACCAACAGGCTATTTTGTATATATAGTTGTGTATGTGTGCGTGGAGGGGGTATTTGGTTTTTAATGTTGGTGAAATAAATATGGGGGGGGGGTTGTGAAAGTCTGTCAGGGTTTATGTCAAGAGCCGTTTACTTTTTTTCATTCATGTTTTGGAGCTGAAAAGTCACTGAACCATTAAGGAGCAGAGTGGATCACAATGCACTGGGATTTAGTTCCAATTAAGCTAAACTACAATATGACAGCAGGAGCACTCATTTGATTTTACATAATCACTTTACATTGTTTATAGTGAAAGACCATCATTGATCCTTTTGGTCTTACCTGTCTAAGTGGGACTTTTAGCCATTTTTTATACACTTTTTGTTCTTTATTGCTTATTTTATTTAATTGCACTTTATACATATTGTTTTTGTTCTGGTATTGAATTATTCATACAGAACAGAGTGCTCTCCTTGTGTTCATCCTATATAATAATTCGCTAAGTGTGTGTTTGTCAGAAGCTGTCATGCACAGTAGAGGCGGCTGCGTGCGCTTCAGTCATGCGCGGTACTGCCCGCACCACGGCTGATATGGAGCGGGGTGCTCAGTGTCAGACGTGGCACAGGCAGTCTCTACTGTGCATGACTGCACAGCGGCCGTTGCTGGGTGGCACTGTGGCCCGTGTACACGGGCTCTTCAACTAGTGTTTTATAAAAAATCTTTTTGACTGATAAGTGACAATCAGACAGGCAAGTAATCCATGTTGCTACCTGAGACTTGACCTAGACTGAGTAAGAAGACAGGCATAAATACATCATACCTTCAAGACAAACTGACAGCTACAACTTTAAATTGTAATGTACTTAAAAAAACACTGTAATCAAGTTGGAAGAAAGACAGCTGCTGCTGCTGAAATTTTGATGTTAGAGGCAAACAGACAAATAAGTGGAGCTGGAATTGCTTGGGGTTACAGGAAGTGAAGATATGATTTATTTGTAGACAGAGATAGTTTAAAAATTAAAATTTAAAAAAAAAAAAATTTACCCATAGGTGACAGAGACTGGCAGGAGTTCATTCAACTGAGCTGTAGCCTATGATCAAGACTGACAGTGAAAAA
Source organism: Rhinophrynus dorsalis (assembly GCA_037306005.1). Taxonomy (NCBI): domain Eukaryota; kingdom Metazoa; phylum Chordata; class Amphibia; order Anura; family Rhinophrynidae; genus Rhinophrynus; species Rhinophrynus dorsalis. The sequence goes on from CM074723.1 coordinate 199,336,170, forward strand.
ATACTGTTGAGGAAAAGACTATCATCCAGCCCTTGATGTGGATGTGAGGGTGAAAAGGCTAATGCCCCCCAGCCCACAGTCTCACTTGTCACTCTCCCTATAGGGTACAGGGCAGCTACACCTAACCCCAAAATGGATCACTCCACCTCCCTGGAAAAAATTACTCACGTATACCCCAAGTTATGTTTAAGGCTTTACAAAAAGCCTTACAGTTTTGCATGGTGTACTTGCTAATCGCTTTATTCTGCTCATACAAATGCTTTAACATGTACAGTGTGGAATTACACCAGGTAGGGACACCCATTTTCAGCTGGTGATGGGGCAGGTTGTTAAAATGGGCACAAATATTGCAGGCGATAATCAGCATCTCTTTGAGGGTTTCAGATTCTGCCAGGAACTAAATTTAGCACATGAGCAAAGCAAGGCACATACACCATATCACCTATTCCCAAGGCAGAAATTACATTGGAGCGGTTATCAGCAGACACAAAACCAGCTTTTAAGGAGTGGGGTACAAGCCATTTCTCTACCTGCTCTAGTTTATTTAAAACATCTACGGTTTGTGGGACTCTCTCAAAACTCTGCATGCAAAAAGAGGCATGCTGATGGTATGGGCTATCCTGTTGCTGCCTTTTAATCACATTGCCAGAACCAGAGGCATGATTACTTGCTGTCACCTGGTGCTCTAAGCTAGTGCTGTCCACTGGTGGTGGTGGTGGTTGTGGTGGGAGGGAAACCCAGTGAGCAGTCACAGTCATATAGTCTGTGCTCTGGCCACTAGTCCACATATGTGTTGTCAGGTGGATTTTCTTGCATACGCACTTTACAGCTCTTTGCCCACCTTGCTAACCACCTGCTTTTACAATTCTGGCACCACCATCCTCGAAAAATAACTGCAGCTTGGGATATGTCAGCATGGAGCTATTCATGACATCAGTACTCTGAAACCTAGTTTTCTACAAAAGAATATGGTAACAAGTCCACTGCCAACATTTTGGCAACCTTGCCATTCCACCATGGCCACTGTGAGAATGGGGTCCAGTGATGTGGGACTAAGAAAGGTTCCACTTGCCAGCAGCAATACTCCTATTGGTCCTAGTTGTAGTTGTAGACAGCAGCAGCAGCAGCAACATCATCCTCTGCCCCAGCCAGTGAATGGGATTATGGCGGAAGAGAAGAAGAACAAAGGGGCCATTTTTCCCCACCTTTTCCCTCCCCCACTGAAGTCCTGGATGTGGGACTATTTTTCTATTGGGGCAGGTACTTTGCAGTCATCACCCACGGCACTCTGAACAATTTATGAGTAGTCAGTGAAAAGTGGAAAGGAGGGAATGCACCTTGGCACCCGCATAACACATATAAAATACAGATACCATGACATTTATGTAAATCACATTAAATCCAAACACCCTCAAAAGAAATTGGGTGCTGCTGTTGCTGTACCCCCTATCCTTCCCCAAAGGCAACTAAAGGTGAGGAGGAAATCAAAGCGGTGAAGAGTAGAGAAACCCAGCCAGAGTCTGAAAGTTCAATGGTGAGCGAAACACCTGGCTCACCTGATGCTAGGGTCCTGGCACAGGAAGACGTATCAGTGTCTTCTTGTGATCCCCCTCTTTCATCATTTCTTCCACCAGCTGATAGCCATTCTGTAGATGCCAGTTCATGTCCACTCATTGCACACTGTGTGGTGCGCTGAACACACATGACAATGTGGTGGAGGATAATTGCAACCAGGGCATCAAGCGGCATCTGAGGAGACTCCACTCTGCAAAATACACTAAGCTGGTGGCAGGGAGGATTCATCATTATTATTAAGATTGCAAGTTATCATGTTCCCTAGGGGGAGCAGTCAAGGGGCATAATGGCAGCAGCCATACTAGGGGGTTATTAATTTTACATTGCGGACCTAGGCATCAAGGTGTTTTGTTACAGTTGTGCCAGCTGTTTGATGTGAGTGCAGATGTGCTCATTGTTCCCAGTCCTTCCCCTATTTCACAACTTTCCTGCACACACTCTGCACTTTGAAGTTGCTGATGAGAGGCACAGTTCCTTTCTGTTCTCAAGGAAAAAATGTATATTCCAACAACACGGCCATGATTTTGGAGAAGAGGCAGGAAGAGGAGCATTATTGGCCATCTTCTTTTCTCCACAAGTGGTGGGGGTTAGTTGTGGTACTGCTACTGCTTCATGTACATCACAGTAGTGGCAAGTGGAACCATGATCATCATCACCCATATCACTGCTGTTGTTCATCCAATTTCCTTGGAGCTGTCTTAGCATCCTGCTGCTTAAACAACTCAGCAGCAGCAACTAGGGCAATTTATTTTTTCTCAGGGCTTGTTCGTTGAATATACAAAAGAGGCCTACAAAAAGCTACTTTTGGGAGCATGTTTCTAACAAGCCTAAGTTCTACAAATGATTCCTCAGGGCTTGTGTGATTCTAACAAGCCTGAATGCCAAAGATTATCACTGATTCCTCAGGGCTTGTGAGAATAACAAGCCTGTGTGCCAAACATTATCACTGATTCCTCTGGGGATGTGAAGCTATCAAACCTGAGTCTAAAAAATCATTACTGATTCCACAGGTTGTGTGACTCTAACAAGCCACAGTCCTACAAATCAATGTTTCCTTGGGGCTTGAGCCTAAAACGTCTTTATGTCCTACACATCAATGTTTCCTTAGGGCTTGGGCCTAAAAAGTATAAGTCACACAAATCAATGTTTCTTCAAAGCTTGTGCCAAATAAGTGTACGTTCTACAAATCAAGGTTTCCTCTGGGCTAGGGCCCAACATAAGTCTAAGTCCTACAAATCAAGATTTCCTCAGGGCTTGGGCCTAACATAAGTCTAAGTCCTACAAGTCAATGTTTCCTCTGGGCTTGGACCTAACACAAGTCCAAGTCATACAAACCAATTTTTCCTCAAGGCTTGTGCCAAACAAGTGTAAGTCCTGCAAATCAAGATTTCCTCAGGTCTTGCGCGTAACACAAGGCTAAGTCCTGCAAATCAATATTTTCTCAGGACTTGTGCCAAGCAAGTATAAGTCCTACAAATCAAGTTTTTCTCAGGGCTTGGGCCTACAAATCATCCTCTACAAAATACCCTACCCTGTCAAATATTGGTCTGTACCAGTCACAGTTTACATTAGGGGGACACTGTCTCTGCCTTGTCACTTTATGTACCAATTTCTTATTTTATTTTTTATCACGTATCCCTCCAATTCCAGTCAATAAACCCCCTTAAAAGAATTCCCTGTTCAACTGAATTTTTCTCCAGACTCCACCAACACAGGCACCCTCAGACCCCCTTTATACCATGCCTGGGGGAAATAATTTAAAATGTGCTATGTGTTGCATATAAATTCAATCTTCCCATTGATTTCAATGCAATGAACTAGGCGAAAAACCTTAAAAACTGCACTTTTCCACAGGAAATTTTCTGCTAGGCAGGAAGTGCCATTTTTCAATGATTTTGGTTTGATGTGAAATTTTTTGCTTATCCCTACCTGTAACTTTATTACTTTACCGACATGACTAGAGGAGGTGGTGAAGGTAGAGGCAGCCTGTGGGCAGTATATGATCCTTGCCATCTTCTACAGCAAACCCAGAGTCATCATACTCCTCTGTAGCAGGTGCCATAGTTGTTATTTACAATAAACTAACAGTTGTCAGTGGCACACTCAATAACATCACTACTTCTATTACCTGCTCCAAAGCCATGGGAACTTTTTTGGAGTGCTTTTACTGCTGCTAGTTGTGGCACCTCTGACCTCCTTATAGTGTGTCTCCCAGTCAGACCTGTGGTTGTGCTTCAGGTGGGATCTCATAGAGGAGGTGCCTAGGAGTGAGCCTGCTTTACACCTGATCACGTGCTTTTTGCCCAGACAACAGATAACAACATGATAATTTTTGGATCCTGACTGAAGCATCTCCATACTGTGGACTTCATGGATTGTGGGGTTCCTGAAGGGCTGCTACTAATAGGGCTAGATGTTGATGCAATTCTACTGATAATACTACTAGGTGTCAAAAGTGCAGCACTTCCAGCAGCAGCAGATACACTCATCATAGCTAAAGTAATGGATGTTAAGTGTGTGTGTGGCTGAGTGGGACTTGGACTTGGAAGCGGTGATGATGCTGATGATGAGCAACAGGATGACTGTGTACTTTTTGCCATCTTGGCTTGTCTAGGGTCAGAGTCTCCAATGGTTTTTTCAAACAGTTTACAGACAGGCACAGTGCTCATTCTCAGTGATGCCTTTCTGCTAACTTTCTGGCCCTGTCATCATCTCTCTCACTCACAACTTCATTTGTATCTGAACAAGAGTAGAGTGCTGGAGGGATATATTCTAGATCTACATCATCATCATCAGTCATCATTAGGTCATCCTCAGCATCGCCCGCCGCTTCTTGTCCACTACCTGTATATTCCTCTAGGCTTTTACAGTTGCCAAACTATTTATTTTTACTTTCACATTGTTCACTAGTACTTTTGAGGGTAGGTGTTTTGGTGCTTGTTTATCTCCCTGTCAGATGCAGCAGTTGGTTCAACTGCTACATCTTCCTCTATTATGCCATTGCCATCATCAACCCTTATCACGGTCCCCGTGATTCCCTGTCAATCTCTGTGATGTTACCTGTGCATTGGAGGAGGCTGACTGGCCCGCCCAGGATGTTCCTTTATATACTGGGTCTATGGCACCTGTCAGATGCCCTTTCGTGGTGTTCCTGATCCTGCGTTTTGTTGCTATTTTTCTGCGTTCTTGTGTACCGACTCGGCTCGTCTGACCATTCTGCTGATCCTGCTCGTGATTGACCCGGTTCCGGCTGACGTTCCTGCTCCGTGATTGACCCGGCTCTGGCTGACGTTCCTGCTCCGTGATTTGATCCGGTTCCGGCTGACATTCCTGCTCCGTAATTGACCCGGCTCTGGCTGACGTTCCTGCTCCCTGATTGACCCGGCTCTGGCTGACGTTCTTGCTCCATGTATTGACCCAGATCTGGCTGATGTTCCTGCTCCGTGAATTGACCCGGTTCTGGCTGACGTTCCTGCTCCGTGATCGTATCCTATGTTCCCGTGTGATCTCGGTCGCCTTCCGGCGACATTCTGAACTGTGCTGTTTGTGTCGCTCTGGCTAATCACTTCTCTGTAAAACTGAGCTGCTGCCTTCGTTACCGAGCCAGTCCTCATAGCGCTGCTGAGCTGTAGTCTCCATTACCGAACCTGTACTAACCCTTGCTGTGCTGGTTGCCTCCATTATTGAGCCTGTATCCGTACACTTGCCAAGCCTGTGTGTTCCATCCGAGCCATTTAACACTTACTGAGCCTGTGCCTTATAGACCTAGCCTATCCATTCACACTAGCAGAGCAGTTTTCCGTTCCGGTGCTCGGGGCGGCACCGTGGTTGCGCCGCCCGGCGCTAGTACCTTCTGTTTGTTCTTGCAGCGTGTGCTCCGTGATGGCACTGGAAGGGTGTCTCGGCTCTGGTCTCCAAGTGCTCATTGTGTTACGCTATTTATCGCACTACCAGTGCTTTGGCACGCTGATCGCTTGTGCAGTGTTGCTCCGTTCTGGCACCCAATGGGTGTTTTAGGCTCTGGTCCCGTTGGCACACGCAGGGTTTCTTCCTTGAGAGTGTTGAGGGCGTTTCAGGTTCTGGTCCCATTAGCTCCTGCAGTGGCTTTCCTCCTTAATATCCCACTAAGGTGGTATTGGCTCAGCTCTGGTCAATCTTTGCTGTTCATTTGGGGCGTTCTATTGTACAGCTATCTGAGAGTGATTCAGTTCAGTCGCCTACTACACCTTCCTCTGCACCATCAAGAGACTGATATTACCTGCTGGGCGTTGGCTAATTACCTTCACAGAGACTGTTCAATTACTCTACATTAACCCCTGTATATATGTTTATCCTGATCAGTATATTTTTTGCTACTACATATTTGGGCCTGTACACTGTCATTACCGTTTATACCTGTCCTGGCCCCCAGGGGCGCTGTACTTTAACTTTATTTCAATAAAACTGTGTTTTTACTTTTAACCTGTGTCTGAGTGTCAGAAAACCGTAACAGTACGAAAGGGCCATGACCTCAGACGGCAAAGGTGACGGTAATACACAGAACCTCCACTGGAGGATGGATGTTCAGGAGCAACGCCTGGACCAGTTGGCACTGGCCATGCAAACCTTACTAGAACGTACGGTACACCTTGATAAACCTAACCAAAATCCGGTGGTCCCCCCAGTTCTGACACCGGATAACCTTGCTGGGCAAATGGTTGCTTCCTCCAGAAGTTTAACGACGACGGCGCCGTTGCCATTAAGATACAATGGCAAACCCACTTTGTGCAGAGGGTTTATTAACCAGCTAGAGATATTCTTAGAACTGACATCTCATGCCTTCCCGAACGACCGTAGCAAGGTGGGGTTCATGATATCTCTATTAACTGGTAAAGCCCTGGCGTAGGCTAACCCCTTATGGGAGAAGGCCAAACCATGTACTCTGAACTTCGATGAATTTGAGTTTCGGAGAGTATTCAAGCTACCTGGGAGAGCCACCTCTGCTGCCAAAAGATTGATGGAAATACAGATGGGCGATCGTACTGTAGGCGATTACGCTAGAGAATTTCGGATACTGGCAGCAGAGGTAGGTTGGAATAATGAGGCACTGGTGGCAGCCTTTGCCCAAGGGTTATCAGACTCTATTAAACATGAGATTGCGGCCAGAGAAGTGCCTACTGATTTGGACGAGTACATAGACTACGTTATGCTCATTGATACTCGCATGCACGAGATGCGCCTGACAAAGAGGGTAAGATCCAGAACCTATGGGCACAATAGTTCTTTAAACCCACCCTCGCCTCCCAACCCTCCTGACCGGGTATCCGAACCGGGTGAGCCTATGCAACTCGGGTTCACTAGACTTTCTAAGGAGGAGTGGGCATACCGCTAAAGGCAGGGGTTATGCTTATATTGTGGTAAAAATGGGCACTTACTACGTACATGTCCGGTACGGCCGAGAAACGCATGCACCTAGGGTACCTTGGGGGACAGGCCCTAGGTGGTGTACAATCGTCCCCAGATCCCTGTTCCAAAAAACCCACCATCCCGGTGAGTTTCCTCCTAGGTGACCAAGCTGTGGAGGTACTAGCTCTGGTAGATTCTGGTGCAGCAGGCTATTTCATGGACTGGGCTTTTGCTGAAACGCACAATATTCCTCTGTCTAAAAGAGATACTCCGCTAGCCATTGAGGCTATTGATGGCAGACCTCTAGAACCAGCTTTCATCACTATGGAAACTACTCTCATTACTATGTCTATTGGGGTTCTCCATAAGGAGGAGGTACGTTTCCAGATCATACATTCACACCATCACGCGGTCATTCTGGGGTTCCCTTGGTTATTTCTGCACAATCCCCAGTTTGACTGGCAAAGATGTGAGGTTAAGTCTTGGTCTGATTACTGCACTGGTCACTGTCTGTCTCATTCAGTCAAGATCATGTGTACCTCTCCCTCCGTGCCAGCTGAATACAGCAAGTTCAGTGACTTATTCAGTAAAGGAGAGGCTAGCACATTGCTGCAACATAGGCCGTATGATTGCACTATTGATTTGCCCCCGGGAGTGGTGCCACCAGGGGTAGGACGTACCCATTGTCCTGTGATGAAAATAGGGCCATGGAGGAATACATTGAGGATGCCCTCGAACGGGGGATCATTCGCAAGTCATCCTCTCCGGCAGGTGCAGGGTTTTTTTTTGTGAAAAAGAAAAGTGGCGAATTACGACCATGTATTGATTACCGTAGACTTATTAAGCTCATGTCCAAGAATGCATACCCCATACCACTCATTACGGAGTTATTTGACAGGTTGAAAGGCTCTTCTATATTTACGAAACTCGATTTACGTGCCTCCTACAACCTGATAAGGATCAGGGCCGGTGATGAGTGGAAAACGGCGTTCAATACTAGGTCTGGTCACTATGAATATTTAGTAATGCCTTTTGGATTATGTAATGCACCTGCCGTATTTCAAGAGTTCATGAATGATATCCTCCGCGATATGCTACAGTCCTGTGTAGTCATATACCTTGACAATATATTGATTCACTCTGCCAACTTAACCCAGTGCATCCAGGATGTCTCAGAGGTGATGCTCCAGTTACACAAGAACAGATTGTTCTGTAAATTAGAAAAATGTGAATTTCATTGGTCCAAAGTACCCTTCTTGGGTTTCGTAATATCTAAGGATGGCATTGCCATGGATCAAGAAAAATTGGCTGCAGTCCTACAATGGCCATGACCAAAAGGGTTAAAAGCTATCCAACGGTTCTTGGGCTTTGCCAATTATTACAGAAAATTAATTCAGAATTTTTCCACCATTGTAAAACCTCTCTCTGACCTCACGCACAAGGGCGCTAATCCCTCTCAATGGTCTGAGGCAGCTGAAAAGGCCTTTGAAACTCACAAATCTGCGTTTGCTTCTGCTCCTATACTGTCCCACCCCAATCCCACCCTGCCGTTCACATTAGAGGTCGATGCCTCTGAGGTTGTGGTAGGGGCAGTTCTTTCCCAACACTCCAAGGAGGGTGGCAACCTGAGATCGTGTGGGTTCTTTTCCAAGAAACTATCCAGTGCCCAAAGCCATTACCAAATTGGTGATAGGGAATTGTTGGCTATCATCCTGGCATTAAAGGAATGGTGACATCTATTGGAAGGCACAAGAACCCCGGTATTAATTCTTACGGACCATAAAAATTTGATTTACCTTTCAGAGGCTAAAAGGCTGTCATCTCGCCAGGCTAGGTGGGCTCTATTCCTGTAAAGGTTCAACTTCATAGTGTCCTACTTGCCTGGGTCTAAGAACATTAGGGCAGATGCTCTATCTAGATAGTTTTGCACTGACATTGAGAGGGATGAAGCCCCAGTTCCTATAATTCAGCCAGACAGGATTCTGGCTACTATTCGCACCAGTATCACTTCGCCACTGGGGGAGCAAATCTTGGCATCTCAAGCTCGGGCACCTGCTGAAACCCCATCTGGCAAGTGCTTTGTGGATGAGCCTTTCCATACCCGTTTACTCGAGACCTTTCACTCATCTAAGGCAGCTGGGTATATTGGGAGGGATCAGCTGGCATGGTCTTTATCACAAATGTTTTGGTGGCCCTCTCTGAAAGCTGACCGTTCTGCATTTACTGCTGCTTGTGCCACCTGTGCCCATGCTAAGACCCCCAGACATCTCCCAGTGGGTCTGCTCCAACCAGTGCCTAATGGCGAACGCCCTTGGTCCCACATATCTATTGATTTTTTGGGAGAGTTGCCGGTATCTAAGGGCTATACATTTATCCTGATGGTGGTAGATAGGTTCTCAAAGATGGCTCATTTCGTGCCCCTCTCTGGTCTTCCTTCGGCCCAGGAATTGGCAATAATTTTTGCCAGAGAAGTATTTTGCTTGCACGGGGTTCCCAGAGTGATAGTGTCAGACCGAGGGAGTCAATTCGTGTCAGGATTCTGGAGGGCATTCTGTGGCCAAATGGGCATACAACTGTCCTTCTCCTCCGCCTACCATCCCCAGACCAACGGGGCTGCTGAGTGTGACAATCAAGGACTGAAGCAGTTTTTGCGTTGCTTCGTGACTGATCATGATGATAATTGGGCCGACCTGTTGCCGTGGGCAAAGTTCGCCAGGAACTGTGCAGTTAATTCATCGTCTGGGAGCTCTCCATTTCTCGTTAATTATGGGTTCCAACCATGCCTGCTCCCAGACTCGTTTCAGTCACAACAGATTCCGGCTCTGGATGAGCACATTGAGCAGCTCCGCTCCACTTGGGCACAGGTGCAGAGGTCCCTCAGCCAGTCCTTCCAGAGACATCAGCGGCATGCCAATCGCAGACGGCTGCCAGCGGTATCCTTCCAGGTTGGGGACAGGGTATGGCTTTCCTCCAGGAATCTCAATCTGCAACTGCCTTCCAACAAATTCGCCCCCCGGTTCATTGGTCCTTTTAAAATTATCCACAAGGTTAACCCCGTGGCATACACACTGGAGCTCCCGAATTCTATGCACATTCACAATGTGTTCCATGTGTCACTATTGAAGCCCTTGGTTTGCAACCGCTATACTACCACTCCGGTGGTTCCTGGGCCGGAGGATGTTCAAGGCCAAGAGGAATACGAAGTACAGAGTATTATTGACTCCAGGAGATTTAGAGGCAAGTTGCAATATTTGGTCCACTGGAAAGGTTACGGGCCTGAGGAGCGCTCTTGGGTCGACCAGAAGGATCTCCATACTCCACAGTTAATGCGCAACTTTCACTCTAAATATCCTCAGAAACCTAGACCCTCAGCCAGGGGAGGGGGTCTTTGAGAGGGGGGGTACTATCACGGTCCCCGTGATTCCCTGTCAATCTCTGTGATGTTACCTGTGCATTGGAGGAGGCTGATTGGCCCAACCAGGATGTTCCTTTATATACTGGGTCTATGGCACCTGTCAGATGCCCTTTCGTGGTGTTCCTGATCCTGCGCTTTGTTGCTGTGTTCCTGCGTTCCTGTGTACCGACTCGGCTCGTCTGACCATTCTGCTGATCCTGCTCGTGATTGACCCGGTTCCGGCTCACGTTCCTGCTCCGTGATTTGTCCCGGTTCCGGCTGACGTTCCTGCTCCGTGATTGACCCAGCTCTGGCTGACGTTCCTGCTCTGTGATTGACCCAGCTCTGGCTGACGTTCTTGCTCCGTGTATTGACCTGGCTCTTGCTGACGTTCCTGCTCCGTGAATTGACCCGGTTCCAGCTGACGTTCCTGCTCCATGATCGTATCCTGTGTTCCCGTGTGATCTCGGTTGCCTTCCGGCGACATTCTAAACTGTGCTGTTTGTGTCGCTCTGGCTAATCACTTCTCTGTAAAACTGAGCTGTTGCCTCCGTTACCGAGCCAGTCCTCATAGCGCTGCTGAGCTGTAGTCTCCGTTACCGAACCTGTACTAACCCTTGCTGTGCTGGTTTCCTCCGTTATTGAGCCTGTATCCGTACACTTGCCAAGCCTGTGTGTTCCATCCGAGCCATTTAACACTTACTGAGCCTGTGCCTTATAGACCTAGCTTATCCATTCACACTAGCAGAGCAGTTTTCCGTTCCGGTGCTCGGACAGCACCGTGGTTGCGCCGCCCGGCGCTAGTACCTTCTGTTTGCTCTTGCAGTGTGTGCTCCGTGACGGCACCGGAAGGGTGTCTCAGCTCTGGTCTCCAAGTGCTCATTGTGTTACGCTATCTATCGCACTACCAGTGCTTTGGCACGCTGATCGCTTGTGCAGTGTTGCTCCGTTCTGGCACCCAAGGGGTGTTTTAGGCTCTGGTCCCGTTGGCACATGCAGGGTTTCTTCCTTGAGAGTGTTGAGGGCGTTTCAGGTTCTGGTCCCATTAGCTCCTGCAGTGGCTTTCCTCCTTAATATCCCACTAAGGTGGTATTGGCTCAGCTCTGGTCAATCTTTGCTGTTCATTTGGGGCGTTCTATTGTACAGCTATCTGAGAGTGATTCAGTTCAGTCACACAATACACCTTCCTCTGCACCATCAAGAGACTGATATTACCTGCTGGGCGTTGGCTAATTACCTTCACAGAGACTGTTCAGTTACTCTACATTAACCCCTGTATATACGTTTATCCTGATCAGTATATTTTTTGCTACTACATATTTGGGCCTGTACACTGTCATTACCGTTTATACCTGTCCTGGCCCCCAGGGGCACTGTTCTTTAACTTTATTTCAATAAAACTGTGTTTTTACTTTTAACCTGTGTCTGAGTGTCAGAAAACCATAACAACCCTAGAATGTGACTCAATGTCGTCTTCAGTGTTCTTCTTATATTTTTTTTTGTACTATGCTGGTAGTGGTGGTGGAAGTTTTGGTAGGACCTTAACAAACTACATCCTCCCTTGGAGAAGAGGGAACATCATAATTTTTTGCTTACTCTGCAGGAACCATGGATGCAGAAAGTTTTTGAACTAACACTTTACTCCCACATCCCTGCAATGCTCCACCTATCCCCCTCCCCTTGCCCCTAGTGCATTTTCTGGACATTAATCAACTACTTCATGTGTGTTTTTACTATTATGTACACAGCACATCTGATGGTGTATGATGTCTTTACTTAACCCTCAACGAAATTCTCAATGTCGTCTGCTATCTATCAAGTATGCCTCAGTCACACGGTTCACGCCAGGGTCTCAGTCAGCTGTCTGCCACCTAATACATATATTTATTCATTTATTTATTTATTTTAAAGTTGTCCACCCTATCTTATCACAGTCTGTCCAAGAAAAAAATAATTAAAAAATTATAACTAAAAAACAAATTCAACAACTTTTCCCAGACTTCCCCACACAGAGACATGAACAGCAAGATTAGCAAGGAAATTGGACTGCAGCTATCTGTGTCTTTCAAATCAAATCATTCAGACAGAATGTTGGGTGTTTGGGGTCAACCTCTTTTGCTCCTTTCTCACCCCCCCCAGACATGTCCAACACAGAGACAATAACAGCAAGACCTGCAAGTAAATTGGACTGCATCTGTCTGTGTCTTCCAAATCAAATCAGTCAGACAGAATGTTGGGCGGAGGTGAAATTTTTCCCATCCTGGCATGGAGGGAGATGTTCATCATTTGGAGACTAGGATACTGTATGGTCTAAATTCGGAATAGGATTTAAGTTTTTATTATTAGATCACGTTTATATGTGTGTTAGGGGTCAACTTGCCCCATTTCTATGGTCTGTTCGCCTTACCACAATAGCTTTATTTGTTTCTCTTGTATCTCTATGAGGCTAACATTGCCCTTACCAGCGTTTACTACTTTCAACTGATAATGTCCTTATATCCTTCTGGACAAAGAATTATCTGTGGTGATGTTCTTTACCTTTAATTATTATATTAAAGTTTATACAACTAAATATTTCTACAATGTATTGATTTTCTATGTCTGCCACTTAGTTTGTGTGGGATTATATGTTGTCATTAATTTTGTCTTTTTCATTTATATGTTGTGCTTGTACTTATATATATTTTAAATTTAGTTAACTGGGTTCAGGGGTGAAGGGAGGGTCTTTGACTTTATAAGCTATCAATCCACTAATGATCCCTACCTATGACTAAAAGCCTTTTGGTCCAAAACACATCAAGTGTTTGTGGATGAGCTGTTTGTGACACCATTATGTACTCTTCATGACAAGTTTTTGTTTATCTTCAATAAATTGATGATTTTATTCAGTCTGCACTAGCTGTATTACTTTCTTTTGCTATATGTCTTTTTTTGTTGGAAGTAGATCTCTCGAGTACTAGAACTACATTTCCTCAAGTGCAACATGTGTGTTCATCCCTGGAAGCAGCGTATTCCTTATTGTTTGGGTGAGTGAAGCACCTGTACTTACATATGAAGTGTAACAATGAGGCAGAAACATTGTCTGCCAAGTCGCCACTGCAATGCTACCTAAAGCGGTCTCACTGATCTTCAGCGTATGCTAATTAGTCCACTACAGTCCGCTACAGTATACTATTTCTTACAATGGCAATAATGTAAATCAAACACATCAAGAAGGTTTTAACACAATAATAATGTCCACAGCATCCCACTGCTCTATCTTAACTGCAAATCATAGTATACTGACATAGGATCAGAAAATTAAAACACTACAAAATAACCATGATACCTATCTACATTTCAGATATGAAAGTGATGTATCTATTGTAATAAGACCTTCATATATGATAGCACTGAGTTGCTCAATATTCCAGTACCCATCATAGATATGAAGTTTATATACCTGGAAATCTAATTGAGCCTTAGCAAGAATTATTTGGAAAATTAGAACATTACATTAGTAGCCACATGTCCATCTAAGCATAATCATCTAAGCAAAACTAACTACTCAAAAATTGGGATATACGTCTAAGAGGTACTTTTGTTCTCGGATTCAGTTATATGTAGTAATGATCTTTGTCATTTAAGACAAGTAATCGGTTTGTTGATACATTGATCACGAATAGACTGATCATTATATACTACTGGGCATCATAGATGTATATTTACAATTTCAAGCTGTTATCAGTGGTACAAATGACACAGTGCCCTCACCTCTTACACAATTAAGATGTTTTACAATTATCACATACAATAAGTTGATAATTATTTAGGCTTTTAATATAGATATTGTTTTATTGGGTACTAATAAAGTTTAGCATTTTATTGAATTGTACATTTGGTATAAGAGATCTATTTAGGTCTGTTGCAATAGGATGAAAAAATGGGGGAGAAGACAGAAAACAGGGATGCCTCTGTGTATATCAGCCAATATATTTTTGGACCACCACCAACACAAGTAGATGCAAACTCACAAAAATGATGGTTGACAGACTGACGTACCAAATGCTGGGATACTTTAAGACACACAAATATAGTATATAAAGGTACTCACAGAGTATATAGGTCAGACTGCTGGTATACATATGTTAAAACAATAAACATACAGGCTTGAACGCTCTAGCATTCAAGCCTTTATGTTTATTGTTTTAACATATGTATATATTTTAATAATTTTGAAGAAGTCATTTTTAGAAAAGGAGAGGTAGATTGGTTCCTGTGTTCAGTTGCCCAAATGGAGGCAGGTTAAGACACTCCATGAGCTTGATTGACTACCTGATACCAGCAACCTGACCTATATACTCTGTAAGCACCTTTCTATATACTATACATTTGTGTGTCTTACGGTATCACACCATTTGGTGCTTTCTTCTGTGTTTTATGTTGTTTATGCTCTATTTAGGTCTGTAACCATTTATTATAGAAAAGGTCTGTTCTGGGTGAGGTGATCTGGCATCATCTCTCCTCTGTCCGATCTCCTTTTGTTTCTTATTTCCTTTGTACTTAGGTATAGGCAGTTACACCTGAAATCTGCACCCCGGCACAATATAACATGAAACTCAGTGATCTTCCTGCTTTGAACAGTAAATAAGACTGGTCTTTGTTTCAGCTTATATTTTTCCATGATTTTCTCCACTTATATTCATATACAGACTAGAGATGAGTTGAGCTGTAAAGATTCACTTCGCACATCAATTTTTTTAGATAATTTGAAAACTCCAGTACTGATACATTGGTTTGGAAAAAAATGGCAACATACAAACACAGGTCTCCAGCAATCCAGACTTGTCCACACAAGTAGTAACATCAGTTATATTACTCCATTTAGGGTTGAAAAGGACAACAAGATGTTGATATTTGCAACATCATGATAGGTTTGGATTGGCCCACTGGTATATTAGTGGATCTACTGGTGTGCTTGTTTAAAGTATATGCTGCCACTGTTACAGAATTTGCTTTTGTTCTTCATAGAAGAGAGATAGGATGGAAAGCACATGTACACTGCTTATGAGTGAGGCTGAAGCACTAGGACCTCTTCATTACATAGGCTGATGGTACATTATAGACATTCCTCGAACCATGTATCCACATGGTGACTTGTACTACACCAAGGATTGAGAGATGGCTGCAGTCAGGAGGAGCTGGTCAATGAGAGCACTGGCAGACCCAAGTCTAAAACAGTGCACAAACATAGCACTGTTGACACTTTTTTAGAAGTTCAGCTGTGCAGTACTAAAGTCACAAGCAGGGTCATTGTCTCTCCTTTAGGGTAGTGACTTACCTGCAATGGAGCACATGTCCTATCTGACTGCAAGGTATTCTTTCCCCATTGTACCACAGCCCATGCTCTCTTCCCCTGCTCATCTACCACACATTATATACCTCCATGGAAGAAATGGATGGCTCTGCACAGCTTATATTAAAAGGGAAAGAAAAAAGTTATGATAAGAGGGAAGGAACAGCCAGGAAGGAAAGTATGAGCTAAACCAGACACTGTTGGTGGAGGGAGGGGAGGGGAGGCTCCATTTCACAGTGAACTTGCAGCCTCAATCACACTGGAGAAAAATGTAAAATGGCAAAGGGGTGGAGCTCATGCCCTTGCTGAGTGCCACCATAAAGGCCTCTGAGTGCCAGTGGTGGCACCAGTGCCACAGGTTCACCATCAATGGTCTAGAGGAAGGAAGGCAGGAAACAGAAGGAGTAAGTGCTATGGGATGTACCCAAAAGTAGCATTAAGTCAGACTCCTGACACAAAATATGGTTACCTGAAACTTTATCAGACCTCTCTAAATGGGCCAGTCAATGCAGCTTTTGTGAAAACTCCTGCAATGCTATCTCTGAGTCTTAGTTTTAGGAGTCCTACCTTGGGCTGTCTCCTCAATCAGCACAGCTACACTTTGTTGGGGTCATAGAGGTCAGCAGGGGCTGACCAATTCCCGGGAAATAAGGGAAACCCCTGTACCCCCCCACACACACTGTAAAGGGGGGTCTTAGGCATTTCACCACAGTCTCCGGACAAGTCCACAGTCAGAGAGGGTACTTACACTAGAGGGTGGAAATCTGCTGTTATCTATCTGTGGTGCTCTCCCTGCTCCAGATATTCAGTGATCATAAGAAGGCATCCTTCTGCGCATGGCTGGCAAGTGTCTCCACCCTTCAGTCCTTAAAAGAAATCAGCTTCAAGTGATACCACAGTCATACTTGATATTACGATCCTTTTCTTCAGGTTTGAGGGGGCCAGGTCAGGGAAAAACTGGAGAGGAGCATATTTGAAGGTTGGTGGATTCAAGCAGCTCTTTTGGATAAGGTTGTCTGTAGTAGGGTAATAGAATAACCACTGGATCACATACCTAGGCTACAATGATTTTATGTATGGGCATTTACGGTATCTCCTCAAGCAGGTCTGGGAGCATTTCCTTGAGGTGGGAAAGCATTAAGGAGCTACATTGGTTAGTTGATCCATTCAGTATATAGGTGGGACCTGTTATTAAGATCCTCTACTAGGTCTTCATCTTGAGTTAGTTTTATTTTAAGGGACTGAGCAGTATTGCTTTAGTGGACTACCTTGTCAATTTTCCCTCCAAATAATTTCTTCTGGTAGCCAAGAGACCATCCTCAACTTGAAGGCAGCCAGCTACTTTTTTAGATCCTTCATCAAAAGACTCTGTGAATAAATTTTCCAAGTTTTGTCGGCGTCAAGGGAAGTTCGGTTTCTGTATTGCAGTGGTGGGTTTTTGATTTTTCGTAACATAGCCCTCTTACAGATTCTGACAGACAAAACTGGGTGAAAAAATGGTAAGTTGAGAGATGTATTTGGACTGGAAAAGCCATCTGAGAAATGCTCCAGGTGACCATTCTGTAGCTAGCACACACCTCTAGTGATATCATTGACTAAAATTATATTTAACCTTCGCAAAACACTGGTTCCACAAAAATTCTTTCCATCCTTTCAAAATATATGATTTTTTTATGAAGACAAAACTTACCCTTTCATTTTGCTTTTTACTAATAAAGACTACATACTTTTCCTTCAGAATCCTGAAAGACATACATGATATGGTTTCACACGTAGAAAAAAATGCATACTGCAGGGTTGCTCTGATTCCAAGGTAGCCCTGGGGAATGTTTTTTCATAGGTATCCTGCATTAAAGATGATAATACAGGATAATAAAGGTAATACATCTGTATTGGCTATATGTATACACTGTTTGTACTATACAGAATGAAGGTTCATACTCAGAAGGAAGGAGAGGAGCAACTCTGGGACAAAACAACTGCACCATGGAAGACAAATGTCCTTTGATTTAAATTGGATTTGTAAAAACCCCAATTTAAAGAAATGGGAACTTGGTAGATTTTTAATTGACCCCTATGATCCACTTAAAACTACTACTCTTGATTTATGAAAATTCCTTAAGAACAAGGACAACCCCATTGTTGCCCGTAGCAGATAAGAAATATACATTTTTAATACTCCAATATTGAGAAATATTTGCTGCTGCTGTACATATCTTAATGCCAAGAATGGGCTTGTAGCCCTACAGCTGTTGTTGGACAACAATACCCATCATCCTCAGCTGATCATTAGACATTTCACAATAATGGGAGGCTGGAGGGTTGCAGTCTGTCCATCCTTGATCTACAGAGGAAGCTGCAATGGAATTTGGATGCAAAATTACACAGAATACGTTCTACCTAATGTCACTGCATACTTTTTTATAATTTTATGGGAAAACCCTCTCTAGAAATTCTAGGTTTTCATTTGATAAACACTCCCTAAAAGTACTGCTGTGATTGCTTTCATTTACTTAGGAAGGCACCCAAGACGGTAGAACCCACTGAGTATGGGTAGTAAGGCACCCACCAGAGAAAGAAAGATAGTATAATAGGGATCTGACTCTCACTCTTTCATTATATATCTATATATATATATATATATCATCTATCTATCTATCTATCTATCTATCTATCTATCTATCTATCTATCTATCCCCACCAGAGAGAGATAGCATAATAGGTCCGGGCCAAGGTCTGGGTGATGTTAACCCTTTGAGTGCCAGAGGGGTACACAATGCATTGCTATGCAATGTGTTGCGTACCCCTCTGGCACTCAAAGGGTTAAGATACTAGTCCTGCTTTGTGCAGTCATGCACTGTAGAGACTGCACGAAAGCGCCGAATGCTCCCAGCACAGAACTCCCAGCATTCTGTGTATTTCGGGCAGTCTCTACTGCACATGATGGCTTCTGAAAAACATCCTAGCAAATTATTATATACGATGGATATATATATATATATATATATATATATATATATATATATATATATGTATATGTATATAGATAGATATATAGATATAGATATAGATATATACATACTATTGATATAGTGATATAGTTTTCTGTTATTTTTTTCTGGTTTGGATCTACAAAAGCACTCTTCCTGTGAAATTTGAAGGTACTGCATTTTTCATTGCATATAAAATGCCAGTCTAATTTGTATTATCATGAATTCCCTCAGTAATGGGGTGTAATTGTGTGCTGTGTATTATGTGATGAGAAAAGCAGATCTAGCAGCTTTTGCTCTCCTGATAACCCCCATTGCAATCAGTACGAGTTAATAGAAGCAATCTGCCACATGTCCTTTTCTCCTTATATACAATAAGTACTTTAGTCATCTTGACAGGAAGGCAGGGTCACAGCAGGAATATCCTCTAGATTTTCTAATAATCTATCCTCCATCACTGCCTTCATTACTTCAAGCGCTTCAGTTTTAGCACCTTAGAATTATTAAAAGCATTATAGAGTAATATTTTTTGGTCAGTAGAAAACTATGTTTAAAAATTATTGTTTTTAATTTGATTTTACATTTTAATTGAGTAATACATTTTAAATGCTAGGAAAATACAAAGTCCAAATGCAACAACATTAATACGAAGTAATTTTTGAATTAAAGTGTACTTGTTTTGTTTATAGGGGCAGTATACCCTAATTATGAAAAAATATGTTATATGGCTTTTCATAAAGTGGAAAACAAGAGTATTCCCATTTAAGGATGGGTGAAAGTCATGTTTTTTTCTAAACAAGTATTTTCAGAAATTATTTTCTGCTTTTGCCACTGAAATTCCTACCTGTAAAAAAATGTCCACCTTCCTACTATCGCCAATGGATTTCCCACAAGATCTTTGCCATTTCCTGCCTTTGCTTTCTATGGAGGCTACAATTCCCACCAACTCCAGAACATCCTGCCGTGCTGTGAGGTGTATTTTAATAGCTAGAGACTGGAAAAAAGATTAAAATGTTATGTTTAAAGCTGGGGTTAAGCAATGTACGAGAACATATTCATTGCTGTTTTTAATAGCTCTTGATTCACTAGATAGTTCTTGTTTGTGTTGTCCTACTGGTAAGAATAACTTTCTGTAGTAAATATATTAGTCGAAATATTTCACTGATTTTTGCACCTGAATCAATAACCAGCAAAGTAGCCTCCTAAAAAGGTTCCAACAGCTTACACAAGTAACACATTCATTGTCATAGACTACCCCTTTCAAAGCTTTATAGTTAAACATAGTATGTTCGCTAATGGCCTTGTTCTGCTCATATAAATGTTCCAGCAAGGCATGAAATACAGTGCGGGCATAAAATAACCAGCTACTGGGCAATATTGTGGGCAATATTTATAATTTCTTTGAGCGTTTGAGTGTTTCTGAGAGGAATAAATTAACAATTAGATATCGTACACGAGTGAAGCAAGATATATATTCTCAAAGCAAATATTTTGTTGGAGCCATTATCAGCAGTCACAATACCAGTTTTCAAGGAGCGGGTCTACAAGACATTAGTCTATGACCTGTTGAAGTTTCCTTAACACAACTACAGCTTTGGGATTGTCTCTCAAAGTTTTGCATGCTAAAGTGGCATACTAATGGTATGTGCTACCTTGCAGTTGGCCTTTACATTTAGTGTTAAAGCCAGAGGGAACATTGGATTTACCAACTGCTGATAATATCTTGCCATCCCTTTGCCCAAGATACCAACCACCTGCTTGTACTGTGGTACAGCCATCCTTGAAAAATAACCATGGCTTGCAGTATGCCAGAGAGAGAGCAACTCGTGACATCAGTTCTTTAAAATCTCTGTTTTCAGTAAAAGAACAGAGCAGAATATCAAAAGCCAGCAATTAGGCCAATGAGCTGTTCCACGTGAGTACTACTCAGTTTTTTTTACTTTTTTCTAAGAACATAGTATGTGTAGGTAGGCAGCACATGGAAGAAGAACTGTATAACTTAATTGCTTTAACAATATGACTATTAATAGTGGAGGTAGTGGTGATGGGTCTAGCACTTTGAGGAAATCTATCACTGATTAACTCAGAGTCATGCTCCTCCATGCTTTGCATTTGCACAATAGCAGTAGGAGGCATGGGTGTTATTAGTGAGAAAAATGTTGTCACTCTTCCCAAAACATTTACAGTGTTACTAATAAGTACCTCTCAGTCCTGTGCACCTTATGGTGTGCTGCTATTGCTGCTATTCCCCACTCTTCTGATATGCTGCTGGATTGTTTAAAAATCAGAACTATGGTTGTGCTTCAGGTGAGATCTCAAAAAGAACATGCCTAGATACTTTCCTCTGCTCACATGTTTTTTTCTACAGAGACAACAGATAGCAAAATGTTTAGCTTATCCTGAGTGAAGTTTCTCCATACTGTAGACTGTTGCAACCTCAGTATAATGCTAATTGCCACTTCCTGTAACGCTAAGAGCCGTTCACACCACACCTAAGTGAAGCGCGTACGCGCTCCCGGGGGCAGCTGGGAGGGAGGTGGGAGGAGAATGACAGGCTGCTGGGAAGTCCTGAGAGCCGTGCCGCAGTATGTGGAACTAGAGAACTTTGAAGTGTAATAATTAAGTAAAAAAAAAAAAAAGCACCTTTCCTAATCTTTCAAATGCATAATATACAACAACCATGGCTGTAGTCAGTGTTTGTAACACCCCGTTTCTGCAGCCAACACATCCATTCTCCTACTCCTTTCCCCTCACCCCTGCCCCTAGTATGTTTAGTGGATATAATGACAGTACTGTTGATTTTTTCTATCACTATCAGTCTCAGTCACAGTTCAGGTCAAGGATGTTTCTGTCACTAGTCAAAAAAGTATTTATATAGGGGTCATTATTTTCTTGTTTTTTTTAAACTGTCCCTGTCTACAAAATAATTATACACACATTCCCTGCAAGCACAAGCAACTCCAGCTTCCCCTCTTTGAATAAACTTATGTCTGGAATTCCTGCAGAAGATGGGAAGCACCATTTATTGGATGTTTTGCTTTGGAGGAGAAAAAAATTGCCTATCCCTTCTCCCAGTGCTTGTAGATGTTTCTTTCAGAGGATATTAAAACTATGACTTTACATTTTTCAGATAGCTTAGATTGCAGGGTCCATATTTATAAAAGCAAACTGGAGTTATTCTGCAGTACAAAAGCACCACAGGGAGCAAATAAAAACTCCAGTTTAAAGGATAGTAATACTTATAAAGTTTAGGAATGAGTCTTTATTTTTTTAACACATAGCTCTATACTTCAATACTACAGTTCTGTAGTTCAAGCGCTATTCAATTGGAAAGGATTTCCCTCCCACCCCTTCTGGCCACCTCCCATCAGACTTGGAATCCGGTGCAACGAGAGACAATCTTCACTCAGTAAGTATAAGGGAAACCCTGACCCCCCCGATGACCAGACTGAGAGGTGGTAGGGGCATCCTTTCAGACTGAATAGCCCTTGAACTACAAAACTGTAAGTATTGAAATATAGCACAATGTATCAAGAAAAAAAATAAAGAAAACTCGGACCTCAACTTTAACACAAGTATTACTATCCCTTTAAATTAAATTGGACATGCATATAATGGAGACCTCCCTAGCATTCAAGGGGTTAAAAAGCTCTATTCAAGTGCATGAGAATTTAGTAATTTATATTTGATCCCTATATTGCAACAGGTTAACTCCAGAATAACTCCAGTTTGGTTTTTATAAATATGGACCAAGGAGATTTTCACCCAGGAGGCACGGCTGAAATGCCGAGTGTTGTAGACACAGGATTACAATGGGCTCTGTGCCTTCAGGACCAAAACAATCCTTGACATCACCCTGTTTGAAAAAACATTCAATTAGGAAAAGTAAAGTTACTACATTAATGAATACACAGCAATGACTATCACTAACCCATTGCAGTTGCCAGCATGAGCTATCTTTTCACCTAAAATGAACTTCTCATCCCATACTGCCCCTTAAAGGGATAGTAATACTTTGTTTTATCTTTATTTTATTTTGTAGGCATTAAAAAAACATGAAGAACAATATAAGTCTTATCTCTCAATCCTTTATGTTTTAAGAGATATTCACAAGCAAAGTATCCCCCCCCCAGTTCAGCCACATCAGAAGGGAGGTGCCTAGGTAGACTGCAGAGAGGTACAATCTTCAATTAAGATAAGGGAAAAAGCTGAAAAACTTGTCAAGGGGGGCAGGGCTTTCATTGTTTTCATACAAAGAAGACTGTCCCCTTCTGTTATCTGTCTGGTCTTACAACCAGATTCACATCTGAGAAGAGATGGCTTTCACTAGGTAAAAGGGGCAGGAGGGGAACTTTGCTTGTGAATATCTCTTAAACCATAAAGGTTTGAGAGATAAGACTTATATCATTCTTCATGTTTTTTTAATGGCTACAAAATAAAATAAAGTTAAAACGAAGTATTACTATCCCTTTAACAGATGATCTTGCTTAAGTAGGAGTTAGTCAAACAATCATACAGTAGCACAGATAGATAGCTAAAGATAGTAGCGCAGATAGATAGCTAAAGATGGATAGATAGATAGATAGATAGATAGATAGATAGATAATTTGCAATACATCTGCAGTTGCATATATTGCCTAGACCTCCCACCAATGATTCATTAGAACAATGTAAGAGCTTTCAGATGGTGAAATGATTATACCCAGCTATAGACAATACAGAAAAACAACAGGAAGAAATGTGTGCACATATATATATATATATATATATATATATATATATATATATATATATACATGAAGGACATATATAGGTGTAGTTAGCCATTAAGAAGAACTGTGTATTGCAACAACAATGGAGGTTCATTGTCTCCACTTCACAACATCACACTTTCATTATTATTTAAACATTAGGTAATCAACCGCTTAGCTGTTTTACTACAACCTGCATCATCCTTAGCAGAGCATGATGGAAGATGAAGTATAATAGTAGCTGGAAAGCCACACGTTGATCCATCCTACTTTAACTGCAAAATGTACAGTGTAAGTTGCAAAATACCTTTTTATTGGCTAGGAAGATCCCATGCCAATGAGTCCTATTTCTAGCATCGCTGCATAACAGCAGCTCAGCAGCTGAAGACCAATAACTGCTGTATATAAGCTTCAGGCTCCTCCTGTATCCTCCCCTCCTTAGACCTCAATGGGAAATCTTGAATGAACTCGGGAGGTGGGCAAAGCTCCTGTACCAACCCAGAGATGCAGAATGAGTGAGACTTCAGGCGGTCTGTTGCTATAGTGACTTTCAGGAGCAGCCCAGTCTGCAGCTGTGTAGTAGTAACAAAGCTCCACTTCTCAGATACAGTGATCTGCTGATCGGGACAACACAGGGAGAGGAGGAGGAGGAGAGTGCACAATTACCCAGCCATAGCCCCAGGTAAAGAAAAGGGGAAAACACAATGGTCTCTTGTGTTGATACTCATGGCTGTCTTTTCATAGGCAGTGAAACATTACCTTTTGCCTGCTGTGAATCAATTGTGCTTCCCATCTCAGCAGCACCTTCATTGCAGGCAATTACAGTTGTACCAGAGAGGTCTGTAAAGATAGTGCAGCCTAAGGTGTTAATGGAGAGATGACCTATAGTTTGGTGTCTTTATGTGTTTTATTTTATTTCTATTTTTAACCAATAATTGTTAACCCTTTGAGTACCACAGGGATACGCAACGCGCTGTGGATGCTAGAGAAGTGGCCAACGCATTGTGTTGCAATACATTGGAGACTCTCTAGCACCAAGGGGTTAAACGGAATTACCACTGACCTGATAATATTGAACATGCTGCTACTGACTAGAATACAATTAGAGTGGTGTTAGCTATGCATCTTGGAGCCTGTGAAGAGATGAAGGCTGGAATCAAGACAAGATTCTAGGAGCTGAACATTAAAGTAAACAATGGATTCTCTGTCTGCTCTGCAATACTACAGTTCTTGGCACATTATCATAATCATTTCCTTGAACACAAAGGGATGTTTATATGATGTGTGATAGTAAATACAAGGCTCATTCTTTGTAACAAGCTAGATAACCTATCTTTACTGCCCGTGCTTTGTGACTGTAACTGTACATTTGTCATTCAACAGGATTCTTGTGTGCCATTAACCTTAAATGGGAAAGCTACCCTTATTTTTTATTTTGCATAATCTGCTAGTGCATGCTATGTAAAATCAAAATGCCTATATTTTTAAATATTTTTTTTCAACTACACTTTTTTCACTCTATTATGCCCTTGACATTGAGCCTCCTGAATCTGTTTCCAGACAGTTTTCTGTCAGGGATTGTGAAACATTGTATATTGATACAATGAAAAAAGATAGCATACAGTGCTGCAGTGATTATGTTACATTGTATCCATTCTTCTTTGAGGTCACTGACAAGAAAACTCACTGTGAACAGAAATTCAATGAGCTTACTGTCAGGGCACAAACAAGCTTTAAAAAAATTGTTGAATATGAAAAAAAATAATAAAAATTATATTCAGAATATATAGACAAAATAAGATGTTGCTATCCCTTTAAGGACAAGAGGGATGTGCAACATTGTGAAGCAATTCTTTGCGTACCCCTCTGGTCCTTAAACGCTTAAAACAAATCTTACCTTTGTTCAGTTTTATTTCTGTGGACTAGTACTGAAAGGATAACTCATTTAATTATTTCCTAAGCTACAGAACAAATAATCAGTAGGTGTATGTAATTATCACATATTGTTATGGATTAGGAAAAAAATACCCACAGCCGTGTGAAGTGACAATATTGTTGAAAAATTTAAAAAAGTGTTGTACAATATATTTTGTGTGTAAGGAACTTGCTTTTGTGCAATATTGAATCCGAAGCAATACATGTCTGTTAAAGTGGTACTAACCCATATATATATATATATATATATATATATATAGTATCCATTTTCATTTAAATGGCTACCAGGAAGTAATGGCTGATTTGCATAAACTGACAGACAAATAAACCTGTCTCATACTATAGTTTGCAATAAAATATGACTAGCATAAATATAAATGTTTTGAAAACTCTTTTAAAGTAACCCAAGTCATAATGAAGTAAAGTGTTAGTTCCACTTTAAAGAGCAGTACAATGTTTAGAAAATTGTAACTCCAGGGCAATCAATCTTTGGGCCACAAGCTGTTGGGAAGTATAACTCTTCATCTCCAACCAGCTTTTGGTTGGTTGGGTATGATGGAAGATATAGTTTGCAACAGCTGGAGGTCAAAAAATTGACTACTCTTGTACAAATGTGTTGTATTAGTTTTAGAGGTGTTATGTTATCCACCAAAATTATCATTAACCCCTTCAATCCTAAAGATTCACTGGACACCACTCAAGAGATTAAATTGCCAGTAAACACACACATACATTATATATATATATATATATATATATATATATATATATATATATATATACACACACACACGCAGATTTTTTTGCCAAATAAGTAAAACAAGGGCATGTTGTTCAAAAGTTATCACAGCCCAAACTTTATGTATGTATGTATATATATATATATATATATATATATATATATATATATATATATCCTATATAATAATTCGCTAAGTTGTGTGTAACGCCCGACATGCGCAGTAGACACTGCTGCGCGTGCGGCAGTCATGCGCAGTAGAGATTGCCCGCGCCACGGCTGATACCTCTGTATCAGCCGAGGCGCGGGCAGTCTCCACTGTGGTGACTGCCCCGCGACCGGCTGCCAGAGGCACTGTGGCCCGTGTAACGGGCTGTTCAACTAGTATATATATATATATATATATATATATATATATATATATATATATGTATGTGTGTGTGTGTGTTTTAAATGGGGGATTTAACCACTTGAATAGTAGATAGGCGTCCAACATATTGCAAAGTAAGGCACCGGAAAATTATCTAGCATTCAGGAGGTTAAAAGCCCCATTTAGAACAATAGGTTTTTAGGAATTTTTATTATTTCCTTTTGGTGTTTGGTTTGCCCCAAAACTGTGCATAAGGCACTTGGAGTTATCTCTATTTCCATTCCATTTTATGAGGCCACAGTTGCTACTGTAATTAGATGGTAGTTTACCACAAGACCCCATGGACTGTAATAACAATTGCACCTCCATAAAATATTATGGTCACCTGAAATGTTAACCTACAGCTGTCAAAAAGTAAGAGTGGCCTGTAATACCTTTTGAATTAATCGTCATCCAGCATTTTACTGGAAAATCATGCATGCATATTTTCATAACAAGTGTCTAAGAGCTTTTTAATTGCTGCCCATTTCAGTGCAATGCGATGGCCTACTGACAGTTCCAAAGCTATTCCTCATGTAATTAAGGTTGTAAGGATATTTTTATATGAACATAGCAGGTAGATCTATCAGAATGGTTCATCCACTGATTAAAACAGCCTTATTCATGTGAAGGTGTCCTTAAAAGCTGCTCTGCTGGGCATGTTTATAAGAACATTAATAACTTTTTGAGAGCCAGAGGGGTATGCAATGCATTGTTTTGAAATGTGTTGGATACTGCTCTGGCAGTCAAAAGATTAACAGCTAAAATTATATAGAATGATATGACTTTAAATATTATGTATTTACAGCTAACATATATAACAAATTAACTATTCATATGTTACATCCCTAAAATATATTCATATCTGGGAACTTTCAAATTGAGCTGATCCTGAGTTCTTTTAAATATTAACCCTTAATATTCCCCAAAAATAAATTTCTATCAATATGTTCCTAAGTGGTCTGTTTCAGAAGTTCTCCTATCAGACCTCTAGGAAACATTAAAATACTACTACTCAAGGCTTGGAATCACAAAACACAGGCAAGACTTCTCCCTCTCACTTTCTGGTGGAAGTTTAATCAATTTAGGTAACACTAGACTCTCTCACTTATCTGGCTCTTGGCACTGAGACCCTGAGATTTGGGTTAAAACTCTGAGTCTCTGAGTGGACCCTGAGAATTCTCATGTATGAATATATAACATGGAACTTATTATGTAACCATTTGAGTGCCAGAGGGGCACTCACCGCATTGCTTTGCAATGCATTGCATGCCCCTCTGGCACTCAAAGGGTTAACAAACATGTAAACTTCCCTATTCAGTGAGCATGTACTTTATATATTTGTTGTGCAATTCTTATAGAGAGATAAGAGTTAAAGCTAGCTAATTTATTGTGAGTAATACTCACTGTTCTGGTATTCAGAAAGGCTGTTATCTTATCTCAGAGCAGTTACAGACAATCCTGGACCATCAACTCAAGAATGCTATGGTCCTTGAAGCCTTGCAAATGCCAAGAATGGCTGTCCCCTCAGAGCATATTTAACCCCTTAAATACTGTCAGCTTGGTGTGGCTGGCAGTTGAGGACCACAGAGCATTTTTTTTTAATATGCATCTCATTCAGGGGTCATGGGGACCCCTGAATTCCATGATGGTCCAGGACCGTCACTGGTCCTTAAAGGGATAGTAATGTTTGTTATAAAGTATTTCACCGAGTCTTCTTTAGAGTAAATGTAACAGATTGAGCTATATGTATCTACTTGCTTTAGCAAGTTCTCCCGTCCGCGCCTGCTGGCCACATGAATCTGTAGTCTGGTCCAGACAGATGCAGCGAGGGACAAACATTAGTAAGCAAAGGGACGTTTTCCTTACACTTACTGAAGTTTGTCCCTCTCTGCGTCCATCCGGTCCCAGGACCAGACTGCAGATTCAGTGGGAGACGGCCAGAAGGGGTGGGAGAGGGGACTTTCTCCAGCTAATATCTTTTGAACTACACAAAAGTAAGTAGATAAACATAGCGCAGTCTGTTACATTTACTCTAAAGAAGACTCAGCAAAATACTTTATAACAAACATTACTGTTCCTTTAAGGGAAGTTCGCCCATGATGGCCCTGGCACATCATGGGTCCTTAAGGGGTTCAGACTAGGTTTTAGACCTCAGAAGACAAATGGAGAAGTTCAGTTTGACCCAGCAGAACTAAGAGAATCTGGTGCAATTCCTTAGCAAGCTAGCTGTACCACAGGAGATAAATGAAGCATGCCTAAGTCTCCATTTATTTAAATAGGGCTTTTAACCCTTTGAGTGCCAGTGCTATGCATTGCGTACCCTCTGGCACTCAAAGGATTAATCCCCGGAATGCTAGAAGAGTTCTGCAGCACATGATGCTTAGCTCCTTGAATGTTAGGGAGGTCCCTAACACTGCAATGCATTGTAAACCTCTGTAGCATTTAAGGGGTTAAAAGCACCATTTAAAGGGATAGTAAAGTCGCCTGAGAAGTATTAGCTGTATTGTAGATATAAAAAAAGAGATTACTTAAGGTTAGTCATATCTCTTAAACCGTTATGGTTTGAGAGATATACGAGGATAAAGTTCTCCCCTCCCGCCCCTTTCTCATATGTCAGCTGTATAGCTGACAGCATGATATCCTGGTCCTGGGACCAGCCGGCGGCTCACCAGGAGAGCCGAAATAGCGAAACCTAAAAATAAATACTTCATTGGAACGGTCTACAAAGTGTGCTTGCAAACCAGGCACACTGTGCTTTGTAGAGCATTCCAATGAATTATTTATTTTTAGGTATCGCTGTTTCGGCTCTCCTGGTGAACCCCCTTCTGGCCGTGTGACCAGAATCTAGCTCTGACGGCTTTACAGCTCATGTCAAGAAAAGGGGAGGGAAGGGGTAAGTTTAACATTGTATATCTCTCAAACCATAACGGTTTGAGAGATATAACTAACCTCAAGTAATTTTTTTCTTTTGTATCTACAATACAGCTAATACTTCTCAGGCGACTTTACTATCCCTTTATCCATTTGTGTGAAAGAGAAGTATCTACCTGGCACTCAATGGGTTAAATTAATGGGAGGTTTTTTTTTCTCTGCTAGAGTACAGATGGTTTTGCCCTAGACATTCACCAATTCATCTTAAATACATCAGCCTCCGTTTCTCTTTGTAAACCAGTGGTCAATATTCTTTTATGTAATGTTTTATATGAAGAGACCTCCCCTGCAATGCAGGATCATAACGAAAAACACACACTGGAGGATTGATCTGGTTCCTGTACAGCCCTGAATAATTATATTTTAATTATATTTTTATTCATTAATCTTTAGTTCCACACCTTAAAGTGGACCTAAACCCTTGAAGTTAGTAAAGCAGAACTTTCATGCTATTTACATTGCCCCAGAATATATTACTTACCTAGCGATATGCACAGTCATACTGTAAGTCAATAAGTCTGTGGTATTTAAGTAAAAACACATCTTCTGCAGGCATCGGGCTGCACAGAGCTTACAAGAGAAGCTCTGTGCACCTGTGCAGTCAGTCCCTTCCTGTGCCTTAAGGCCAGTGGTGTCCGTAGACATTTTTCCGGGGGGGCAAAGCCATAATATGACCCCCAGGCCAGCCCATCTAGCTCCTTTATTTATATGGAGGGGGTAATTGTAGGGGGGGGCAAGTGTCCCCCTTGCCCCCCCCTCCGGACGCCCATGCTTAAGGCACCAAGGAACGCCATTCACCAATGGTGTCAGTGAACGGGACAGACAGCGCAGACTCAGAGGTACATTTCCTCTAAGATGTATGCACTGTCTGTCCTCTGGTTCAGTTTTGAGTCTTCAAAGCCCTCCTTCCCACTCTGTGCAAATTGCCTCCCTTGTGAATCTCGCTGCAGCATTTTTCGCAGGAAAGGGAGGGGCAAAGCCTTCCTGCCTGTGAAAATTTCCATCCCTGATTCGCTGCCAATCTCCACCCCCCCACACACACCCCGCCACCCTGGGGGTAGGGTGGACAGTGAACCAGAAACAGAATTTTATATGTACAGATACATACTCACACACATATACACATAACTTTACCTGACAGCTGTATGAAGAACTGCTACCTAAGTAAGTGTTTCTGTTAAACACATGAAGTGGCACTTATTCTATTGGTAAAGTTCCTCTTCATGTTTTTGTATTAACACACTGCGGGCCTTATGCACAGAAGAAAAGACAAGCAATTCTGGACCAAATTAACCAAACTGAATCCTTTGAATGCTGGGGATGTCTCCAACTTGATAAAAGGCACCATAGAATTAAAACGAGATTGGAAATATCACACTTACTAGATATGCTCTATCTCCCATACAACAGGGCATTTATCTCCTTCATATCCAGTACATTTTAAGGAATGACAATGACAACAAAGCAATATTAAGGAGCAAACAACCGTTTTAAGACACCTTTGACTTTGTCTTTGCTTTTCATTTCCAAACACTTTGCACGGTGAGATGGCAGCACTTCTAACTCTGTGCTGGAGCTACAAAATGAACTCCCGGGCATGAGATGTGTATAGGATGTGCCCACAAGATAGTTGTTCCTTCAGCATATTAATGCATAGTGCAAAAGCAATGCCCAAGGCCTAGTTCACATGGGTAACTTTGCTGCAAAAGTTTGCAGTTGAAAATTATTGTAAATGTAAAAGTCACCCATGTAGACAGGGCTAAATTTAAAGGGATAGTAATACTTCGTTTTAACTTTATTTTATTTTGTAGGCATTAAAAAAACATGAAGAATGATATAAGTCTTATCTCTCAAATCTTTATGGTTTAAGAGATATTCACAAGCAAAGTTCCCCCCTCCCGCCCTTTTTTCCTAGTGTAAGCCATCTCTTCTCAGATGTGAATCTGGTTGTAAGACCAGACAGATAACAGAAGGGGACACTCTTCTTTGTATGAAAACAATGAAAGCCCTTCCCCCCTTGACAAGCTTTTCAGCTTTTTCCCTTATCTTAATTGAAGATTGTCCCTCTCTGCAGTCTACCTGGGCACCTCCCTTCTGATGTGGCTGCACGGGGGGGGGGATACTTTGCTTGTGAATATCTCTTAAACCATAAAGGTTTGAGAGATAAGACTTATATCATTCTTCATGTTTTTTTAATGTCTACAAAATAAAATAAAGAAAAAACGAAGTATTACTATCCCTTTAAAAACAGACAGAGAAACTTCCTAGAGCTACAGATTTTGAGCACAGCCTGAGCTGTGCTGGACACACACTTTTTTGGAATTGTGGGTGTGTCTAGAGCAATCTCATTGTCCCTACTACAGTTGTATACCCCCTTTACAGGCTATTATTTAACACCTCAGATTCTGGAGAGATCTCCATTGCATTGGAGATCTCTCTGTCAACCAAGGGGTTGTTTTTTTGTGCATGCTTGTTATAGACCAAGGGTATTGTCATTTCCAGGAAATAGTTGATGAGACTGGGGGAGGAGCCATGTGTTGAATAGGGGTTATATCATGGGTGGAGCTAAGGTTGCTTAGAGTGCCTTGCCTAGGGGCTTCTGAGATGTAAATCCAGCTCTGCATGTAAACTACTTCCTAGGAAACAACATATCTATTATGTAGCCTTTTGGCTTAGTATAACCTCTGAATTTCATACGTTTCCCATTATAAATAATGATTCCACTCCCCTGCTCTGCATTCTGGTGTTCGTCTGTGGATATTATTATCCATGATAGATCAAGTAATGGATTATGTGATGGTGTATAAGGTGTTAATGCAGGGCTTGGCAACCTGTGGTGCTTCTACTGTTTTTAGACTACAATTTCTGCCATCTTCACATAGTCAATGTCCAGCTGATAATGGTGAGAGTGAAGTCCAACAGTAGATGCATATACAAAATGTATGAGATGGTTTGATTTGTATCAAAGACTACAGGTTTGGCATTTACATTATTTCCTTTTTGGCACTTACCTTTAGGGAAATTGTTATATCTATAATTATAAGAGGAATGTTATAGGTAATGATATCTTTGCATAGTAACATAGTTGATGAGGCTGAAAAAAGACATGCCCCCACCAAGTCTAGCCCATGCTAAATCACCCCTGTTGATCCAGAAGAAGGCAAAAAAAAAATTGAAGCCCCAAGTGGATAAAAAATTCCTTCCTGACACCAAATGGCAGTCAGCTATTTCCCTGGATCTATATCCTATCTGCTTTGAAGCCATTACTTTTTTGAAAGCAGTTACAGTATCTGTAAGCATAGCATCCCGAGGTGAAGAATTCCATAATTTTACCGACCTTACTGTACAAAATCCCTGCATTTGTTTTAGTTGAAAACACCCTTCTGCTAGTCAGAATGGATGACCTCTTGTTCTTAGCTCAGCTCTTTAAGTAAACAGTTAATTGTAGATTTCTTTGTATTGACCTCAAATACATTTGTAAATTGTAATCTTTCTTTTTAGTAAAATAATTAAAGTGTCCAGACTTCCCATCTTATTTCATGTAGTAATTTCGGTGTGAGTAAGGTAGTGAGTATCATGTACTAAAAAGATAAGGGAGTTATGAGTAAGGTGTGGTAAAGAAGTGATAATGCGGAGATACCTTCTCCATTGATATCACTTCTCAAGTTCCTATGTTATTCTATAGAGCCTATGCGCTAAGATTTCTCCAACTTTGGATATAATAGTGCATAGGCTCTATAAAATAACATATAAAATGGAGAATGTTATCTACACATTATCCCCTATTTATCACACCTTATTGCATAACCCCCTGGTGTAATTGTGGAACAAACGAGCTGCTGCATAAATTTCCATTGATTAAGAAATGTGGTGCTTAACCCATTGAATGCTTCATGGTGTCCACAGGATATTGCTCTGCAATGATTGGAAACCTATCTAGCATTGAATGGGTTAAAAACCACATTTAAATAAATAGGGATTTTGAGGTGTTTCCTCTACTACAGTTGGTATGCTCCAGAAAGATTCCAGTTTTAAAGAGTACATCATCCTAAATATCCCTCCCTATTATAATTTTGGTAATATAGTACTTTGTATTACATTTTGTTTGTAGAACATGCAGCTAAGTCCCTCACCACACCACTCATCTGAACATTTTCCCTTTAGTAGAAAGCTCAGACCAGCATTGCTGGTAGGGCTGTTTGAATGTACCTTAATTAAGGCTGTTTGTCGAGGAGATTTTTCAAGACAATTTAACCCCTTGGGGTGCCATAGGTCTCTGTAGCGTTGCTTCCTTATTTGCTGGAGATATCTAGTACCCATGGGGTTAATCAATGTCACCATTAGGGACCCAGGTCAGTGGTTTACATCTCTGTTCTGTTTATAGACCCACTAGATCATATCAGTAAAAGGGTCATTGTTTTGAAAAGAAAGTAACGAGGTCACCGCATTGCACATTACTTACAAATGTGTTTACCACAAAGGGAAGCTGATGTACTTGCAAGAACTAGAACAATTCTGTTGTAATCTAAGTGCATCTTAGGGAACAATTAATCATTACGATTGGTTTATTTCTTTAAGGACCAGAGGGGTGTACAACGTATTGCTTCACAATGCTTGCTCACCCCTCTGGGCTTAAATGGTCATACCTGGCAACTTTGTTTTCCTGAGCCCCCAGTGAGGGCTCATGCCTTGATTTGCGTCACAAAGAGGTGGGGCTTAATCTTGGGTGGGCGGGACTTAACAGACTTGTGCCATGAAGTGGGCAGAACAGGGTGGGAAGGAGAAGTGGGTGGAAAGTGGTAGGAACAGGGTGGAAAAGAGGAGAAGTGGGCAAAATTTCATAAAAACTACACACCACTGGAGAATCAGCCTCTGTCCCAGGAGATACGGTAATTATCTCCGCGCGGTGCAAAAGGGACTGACAGCGCAGGTGCACAGATGTCACTGTGAAGAGACGTCCGTGCTTCTTGCTCCTGTCGCCATCGGTAAAATGCCGATATCTGCTGAACCGGGTAATATTTCTGGCGACTAGCGCTACTAAGCAGCTAGTCGCCAGATGAGCAATCAGTGAAGCTTAAGTTATTGCGGGGTGGTAGTTCCCCTTTAAAGGCATTGTAATGGCTAAAATAAAGTAGATCAGCAAGTCTTCATTATGTTAAGTATAACATGTTGCACTATGTGTAATAACTTACATTGCTCTAGTTTTAAAGATATGCCATGCAAAACGATCCCCTCCCTCCCCTGGTGGCTGTGTCAAGCTCACCTTTGCTTGATCTGGATGGAGAGGTACGAGATACAAACTGCAGAAAGCAAAGGAAAATCCTGTTCTCCTTCGTCAAGTGGGGGGGCAGGGTTTTCCATATATTTAATGTCTTAAGTTTGTCCCTCGCTGCATCTGTCCTATCCCACAACCAGATTGTAGCTCCAAGGGGAGGCAGCGAGAAGGGGCAGGAAGGGAGATCCTTTTACATAGCATATCTTAAAACTATAGCAATGTAAGTTATTACACATAGCGCAACTTGTTATACTTAACATAATGAAGACTCGGTGATCTACGTAACTCAGCGATCTACTTTATTTAAGCCATTACTATCCCTTTAAGAAGTCAAGTATTAAAAGAAGGTCTGGACCTGGTCACATAACAAGTACCAAAAAATTATGTGAAGCCAGCAGTGTAATATGCCATTACATCAGACTAGATGACTATTACTTGAAATCATCATGGTAAAATTCCAATGATACCGTAAAATCTCACGTATAATATGCACAATTTTGACCCTCTTCACCTTATGTGAAATGGGGGTGCATATTATTGCTACACTGCTTCCCTCCCTCCCCGCTTACCCATATCCTCCTCTCCCCCTCTGTAGTCCAATTTCGGCAGCCTGAAATTGCAGAGTTTTTTTGTGTGTGATGGAAAAACAAGGGTGCGTATTATATATAGACACCCTTGTTTCCCCTGAAATATTGGGTATAATTTTCACCTGCGTATTATACACAGGTGCGTATTATACTCGAGATTTCATGGTATATCATCACCATACCTGGGAACTCTCCGGATTTGCCCCGGAGACTCCGGTTCTGACAGAGCTTTACCGGGTCTCCGGGGCAGAGGCTGATTCCTCCGGATGTGGAGAGTTTCTATTGAAACTCTGCCACATCTGCTTTTTCTCCCGTTGTGCCTCCGTCCCCAGCCTTCTGTGTGACACATTTAACCCTCTGAGTACCAGAGTGGTACGGAATGCATCGCTTTGCAATGCATTCCGTACCACTCTGGCACTCAAAGGGTTAAATCCCCCCACACACACTTGAGTTAAGCCCCGCCCCTTTTTGACGCAATTAGCGTCATTTTTGTTACCCCCTGCTGAACAGAGGACTACCCTCCGGGTAGCCCTCAACTGAAAGTTCCCAGGTATGATCATCACATAAGACCTGCTGTGCAATACACCATTACATGCAACTAGCAGAGTATTACAGGAGATCAGCAGGGCAATACTCTATTACATGATAACAGTAGGGGAATACACCATTACATGATATCAGCAGAGTATTACATGACACCACTAGTACAATGCATTTTTAAATAAGATCATAAGAAGAAAATATTATACATTACAGCAGTGGTATGGTGAGAAAAATATATAGAACAAAATAGATACTTGCTTTCAAATCCAAAATCAACACAGAGTGAGGTGGAGAGAAGAAGTGATGTAAAACCTGGAATATAATAAGGGAATCAGACACATGGGTTAATGTTTTGAAATTCAAGTTCAAACTGGAGTAGTTCTTATGAAGTACAAGTAGGGCGGAATCATAATTTAGACATGTAAGCCCCAAATCTTTCGGACTTTAAAATTAATGTGGATAAGTCTCAAGCACTAACCATCCAGGTACCTCATCACTCTAAGAAATCGTTGTCTCTCAGATTTGACCTTAACTGGTCGTTTTCTCGATTTATTTACCTTGGTGTCCAGATCACAGCCTCTCACCACAATTGTGCTACCAAACTGCGCTACTAGCACAACTCTTGTAATGGCATCTCCCTTGGGTCTCTATCAAACAACACACTATCTTCCTTCTCCTTCTTAGCCATCTCCTCTGGACTGTCCTCTGCTTGATAGCTTCCTTCTAATACACTCTTTAAAATTGTAGGACGTGGTCACTCAAAAAGACCTTAACCTATCCGTTTTCCCAATTCACCCCATCCGCGACAATGCAACATTTCTACCAGGCTATGACACAAAAGATTTCCAACAGTATATGCTACTTCATGCTCTTCGGTTGGTTGACTGTCTGGACTCTGAGGGCCTGCTGACGTATCTGGCTCTTGGTAACAAAGCTAACTTCTCACCTACAGAACTTTACCGTTACTTACAGGTGACCCACATTGTCCAGACGCAATTGACGGACGTACCCTTCCAGGCTTAACTTAGTTTGAGAGGAAGTGCCTGAAGGTCATCAACGCTCCTGGCCTTCTTTCTTGCATTTATTCAGGGCTTTTGCCTCCTGACCATGACTGTAAAACGAAACAAATGTTGGGTTGGGAGGCAGACATTGGGGGGGGTGCTTCCCATAGAATCATAATCCAAAATTTGGTCCTCTGCAGCTTGCACCCTACATATAGAGAGAGCTTACAAACTTTTGTATAGATGGTACTTAACCCCTACCATATTACATAAAATCTATCCTCGGGGAGATCTGTTTCCTATCTGGTGGACCTTCCTGGTGGCCCAGGATTTCTGGGGAACAGTAGCTTCTATGATTACTTAAATCACAGCCATACCAGTGAACAGGGACCCATGGTGGATACTATTGGGGCTTCCCACATATTGTTGGAGGTTAGAAATCTTCTGGCCTCCCAGTGGAAAAAAAACACATGTACCTTACAAAAAAGCTTTGATTAATGGGATCTGGAAACTTTATACTATGGAGAAACTGACATATCTCCTTTTTGAAACCCAGGCAAAATTCACCCAGATTTGGGAATCATTGTAAGACTTTGCTGCCCCAGGGGGTATACTGAGGAGAGCTATACTCCCAGTCCTAGGTCGGTGCCCGGGGGTGGAGTTGGGAGCGATGAGGTGTCCAGTGGTTTCCAGGATGGCTCCTCTTGCCTCTTTGCCTCCAGATACTTGAGTTTGTATCATTCCCCTTTTACTTATTTATTTATTTATTCTCCCTTTCTGTCCCCTGTCCTAACACCTGAATTGCGGTTCTGTTACCATTGCTCCTGATCTCCTTACTGTATCATAGATTCACTGAGTCATTTGCTTCTGGTCTGTCCAGGGTGTTGTGTTACTAAATATACTCTTATATTCCACTACTGTTCCTATCTGTGGGCACCTGGCTGTTTGCTGGCTGCGGCCATGATTTCCCACAATCAGTCGTGGAGTCATTTAGCCAACATATTTCGGCCTCTCAAGGTCGTTTTGCTTACATCTAAAGGTACTTTTGTGCTTTTTGTTAGGTCAGTGGTTGTTTGGGGGTGCAGCTGCTGGTGACCCCGGGCCCTCTCATTACTTCATGGTGCCATTGTGTCGATTTCTGGCGGTCGACCAATGGGGCTATGCTTGTACCCTTATATTTCATTTTTGTTACACCTATCAAGGGATTTAGCAGACAGTGAATTTGCGTACTCTCACTACTTTACAGCACCATTCTGTTCATCACTTGATGTTGTATATCATCAAATATTTTTTGTTTTGTATTGCACATTTTATATTTGGCTTGAATCACTTTCTCTTTTCTGTACCCCTTCCCCATTACTTAAAAATTCTAATAAAAAATGTAATTATAAAAAGAAACACTGGTGAAGTAAGGCTACAGAAGAAGTAATGACATGTTTGTCAGATGTGTGCCTGCTTAATCGCACTACATGTGAATACAAATTTGTCCTCCGTACTTTTGACTGCATAGTTTGGATGTACCCTTAT
The DNA here is from genome assembly GCA_037306005.1 of Rhinophrynus dorsalis. NCBI lineage: Eukaryota > Metazoa > Chordata > Amphibia > Anura > Rhinophrynidae > Rhinophrynus > Rhinophrynus dorsalis. The sequence goes on from CM074723.1 coordinate 199,374,550, forward strand.
TTGAGTTCTCTTGGTTTAGTGCTCATACATTTTTAGTCTGATCCACCCTGATATGGTGCAGATGGACACCCTTCTCTACTGCCACTATTACTGTCACCTCTGCTGTGGCTGGTGGTGCAGTCATTGTCCTCACTGCTGCAGTGCACGTGGATGTGATTAGTTCTGACTCTACACATTTCAGCTCTCATAGATATGCCTTCATCTGGATCTTAGGTGGAGAGTTCACCTGCCTTCCCCTTATTCATGCCATGATAGGGCAGTGGGATAAGGGGTGGGGATAAAGTCTGTTTTGGTGCTGAACATGCAAGCTGTGACTTAAAGGGATAGTAATACTTCGTTTTAACTTTATTTTATTTTGTAGGCATTAAAAAACATGAAGAATGATATAAGTCTTATCTCTCAAACCTTTATGGTTTAAGAGATATTCACAAGCAAAGTTTCCCCTCCCGCCCCTTTTTTCCTAGTGTAAGCCATCTCTTCTCAGATGTGAATCTGGTTGTAAGACCAGACAGATAACAGCAGGGGACAATCTTCTTTGTATGAAAAGAATGAAAGCCCTTCCCCCCTTGACAAGTTTTTCAGTTTTTTTCCCTTATCTTAATTGAAGATTGTCTACCTGGGCACCTCCCTTCTGAACTGGCTGAACGGGGGGGATACTTTGTTTGTGAATATCTCTTAAACCATAAAGGTTTGAGAGATAAGACTTATATCGTTCTTCATGTTTTTTTAATGCCTACAAAATAAAATAAAGATAAAACGAAGTATTACTATCCCTTTAAGACGTAGGTATACTCCATCCCCATAGGTAGGATAGTTCAAGTATATTAATCTAAAATATATTTCAATTATATATACTGCTATATGTATTTGGAGTATAAGTTATGGAACAATCAATGAGAGATGTAATGTAAATTTAAATGTAGATGTAATGTAATGTAATGTAAACAATGTCCATTGAACAAATCAGTCTTAGGGACATGCAATACTAGTTGCACATATATCACTGTATAATCCACAGCTACTTCAAGCCACAGTACAGTTTTTATCCTCACCAATGAAAAGGGTTTTTTCAGATATGGTCTTGAGAGATATCCGTCAACCATTCTAAAAACCTTGGAAATACCAGCATAATTTAACAAAAAAAGAGCAAGCCATAGAACCTTAATAAAAACTAAAGATTTCATCATCATAGAAGCAGTCAAAGGAGGTGGACTTCTGATTCCAGCAATATCTGTTAATATGAAGGAAGTTCTCTGTATCCTGCATTTTATAAGAAACTATCCACCAACTCAATGACACTATTCCAAACAGAATATTATGACTTGATTACAGAGGCAAATGAACAATAGGAATCAACATAATATATGTTTTTGGACACCTGGTTTCCCACTATACAATTCTATCACCATATCCTGAAGTTTCACAAAAGACTAGAAGGTCATCAAGAATGATCAATAATAGCAGGCATAGATTTCTTCATGAGAAATTTGTAGATTATTTTCTGTAGAAATATATACAAAATCTCAAATTATATACTAAGGATTCAGCACACATCATACAGAAACTATGTTCTTGAATGACAAGATGATTACATTTTGGCAAAATGCAAAGTAACTTCATTTTACCCCACAGAGGCATCTACGCAATACAATACCATCTCAAAAAGGAGAAAATAATGCCAACCTCACAGAAGATGTTAATCCTCTGAGCTATAAGTTTCATTTTACAACATAATAGTTTCTTGTTTGACCCACCCATTACCTCCAAATCTGTGGGATGTTGTCACAGTACCTTGTTTCCAGCGCCGCTGCTTCAGCGAAGCTCGACGTCTTTCCACGCGTCATCTGCAGGCAAGAGGCTTCAAGCATGCTGCAGGCCTCTGTTTTATGTGTGTTAATTTTCTGTAGTCTCCTCCTACCTACTTTCTCCCTCTAGCTGCTCCTCCTACCTACTTCCTGTGGAGGGGTTTAATGGGCAGACTGAGTCCTGACCTAGTCACTCTTATGTTATTGTTCTGAGAATTTCATTTTCTAGTACTCCTGATTCCTGTGTTTGATCCGGGTTGTCTGTCCATCCATTCTGGTGTTGACCTGTGGCTCTGTCTGACTATTCTCCTTGGCGTTCCGATTTGGCTCAGATATCCTTTCTGGTGCAAACCCGTGGCTCTGGCTGACTACCCACTCCGTGTATGACCTAGGCTTGTCTGACTACCCACTCTGGTGTTGACCTGGGGCTCTATCCACTGCGCATCCATCATACACATGCTCCAGTGGATATCCTATTGTCTGACTACCCACTCTGGTGTTGACCTGGGGCTCTATCCACTGCGCATCCATCATACACATGCTCCAGTGGATATCCTATCTGGTGCAAACCTGTGGCTCTGGCTGATTATCCGCTCCGTTTATGACCTAGGCTCGTCTGACTGGGGCTCTGGGGCTCTATCCACTGTACATCCAGAATTCCATCGCTTCAGTGGATATCCTTTCTGGTGCAAACCTGTGGTTCTCGCTGACTACCAGCTCCGTGTATGGCTCGTCTGACTATCCTATCTGGTGCTTACTAGAAGGCTCTGTCTGTTCACTCAGTTTGTTGGTCCCGTTATTCAGACATCCTTCCTAGTACTGACCTGGGGCTCCAACAGACCCCTAGCTACTGACTGCAGGCTGAGTCAGTATCTCTTGGGCGTTACCTTACCATGAGACTCCAGTGGGCTGAGGCCTAGTCTCGGACAGTGTGATGCAGAAATTGGGAGACTGTTATTCCTGATACAGTGCTCGCTGTTTCTATCACCCACTGTGTGTATATTTATATATTGCATTACTGTCATTATTCTTATAATAAAGGTTCTATTAACTATACCGTCTGACTCCTGGTTTTGCTTGACAACAGTAACAGAGTTGCTCCCAGTTATGCAAACCTCTGTATGGAGTACTGAAAAAAAATAGATCTGTGCCAAAAATATGGGGCAAACCTGGTCCTATATTTCCTTTTCATAAATGACCTGCTGATCAGTTGGAAAAGGAACTAAGAATAACTAGAAGCATATGAACAACAAGTTAACTTGGGACTTTCATCACAGTCAGGGATCCATTTCTTTCTGTATCTGGACCTAAGTAAAGCCAAGAAGAATCACATCATCACTAAGACACATCAAAAACAAGTCAATTATAAGTTAGACAGTATATAAGCAACAGTGTTCACCACCAGAGATTGCTCGATAATGTGCTGTATGGTCAGTTTCAACAGTTACAAATTGTACAGAAGATGGTATCTTTTTTTATACAAGCTAATGAGCTCAAATTTAAATTTCTGTCAAAAGGATTCAAAAGGAGTTAATATCAACAGAGCTTTGAAAAGAGACATTTGTATATCAAAAGATCAACTGTTATAAACAAAACATGACCTTCAAAAAAGTCATATAGTACCAAATATTACTAGATACAATTAAGCTGAAAAGCAGATTCAGAAAATACCCCTATAAATACTGGCCTATCCTGATGGGGATACACATCTTAGACTTCCAACAAAGCCAGATATAGTATATAAAAATCCTTAAGGCAAACTTGTCACTGATAATTTTGAGTCACCTTAACAAAAAGAAAAAAGGAAAATTGAAGTGTAATAGAAGGAACCATTATCGTGGAAACTACAGCAGTGGATATTCATCAGGCATAACATGCAGCCACATACAACAAAGAGTTTCATTCCAACATAACTAGATACAGCTATCCCGCTGAAGGGTTTTACAATGACATGACAGAATATGTAATTTACTTTGTGAATGTCCATGTTTTAAGTAAAATGTGGCAAAACTCATAAGCTGAAAGAACAATGTTTAGAACATAGGCGAGATATCATCAAATGAAAGGCAAAATACAGTGTGTCCGATATTTCACTCCACATCACAATAATGATGTTAATGGACTACAGTTAACAGTGTCTGACTACACTGCACACAGACCAGAGGAGGTAAAAGATTCAAGAACTTAGTCATGCAGGAGAGTCTATGGATCTTCATATTGCAAAATGTATCCCCTGAAGGCTTGAATGATGCACTAGTCCTTTGGTGTCTATAGCCCTATTCATATCATCCCCATCTGGTCTCTCATTTTTTCCTTTTCAAACCCTGCCATATCATTCTACCACTTCTTGGTCCCTTTTACTTTCTGGTCAAAAAAAGAATGTGTGCCCCATTTGTATAGTTAGCACCATACAGCCATGATACGGCCCAATAAACTACGCACTTTAATATGTTTCTTTTTTGTCTTTATCCCTTCAACCACCCAGGCCTACAAAGTAGTCACTCTGCCTACCATTATTGGGCACTTGCCTCTAATTCAGCAACTTAAACCCTGAGAGTTTTCACATCTTTTGACATCTCAAAAACTGCTTTTTCACAGAAACCCCCCCATTCCAGGCCTTCCCTCATCACACTTTTGACTACTCCAAGGGTATTTTATCCTCATTATTATGTGCTTAGAACTTCTGGGCCTAGATGCACTAAAAGTCAAAAAGGGCTACGAATGTTGATGTTCTGTCGAAGCAGTGTCGTAGGCACATCCACAGTATTCACCAAACTGTCTACGACATTACATCATCAACACTCCAACAAAAAGATGCACACATTAACATCAATCCGACAGGTTTACGAATTTTCATTCATCACATTGACAATGGCCTATTTCCATATGGTAATGAAGCATAATGGCTGATTTCCATATGGAAATGCTGAATAATGAGACACATTCGAATGCAAGGGGGTGTGTTGATATGATTATGTGAAACTTCGACTCATTCAATAAACTCTGATAGCAGCCTCTGCTGTCGGCATTCACAGTCTCCACTTCACCTAACTCAGGCTGTCGTAGTTGGGATCTCCCCTGTACTTTCCTATGGAGTAACAGCAGGGAGAGCTACGACAATTCTGAACAGCATTCTCTGTGCTTCCCAACCCAGCCAGTAGGGGAATACAGAGAAGGCTTTCAGCACCATGGACAGCATCGAATGCCATAGAGATGTGCATTGCTCACCCCTGTGGCATTCAAAGGGTTACAATAAACAGAACTAGTACGCCAAGCACTACACAATGCCCCCCCCTCGACACCCCTCCCTTAGTATGTCGACATATATTGCATATATTTGAAATATTAACTCCATCCAACTTCACCTCAACATTGGACAGGAACTGCCATTTATTCGACAGAGCCTGTCCTTCATTCGATGCTTAACCCCGTGAGTATCAGAGAAGGCATTGCTTAGTAATGTGTTTCCTACCCCCTCTGGTACTCAAATGTCTTTTTTACTATGTGTTTAACTGTATAAAACCAAACATCAGACGTCAAGGGTGGGTACCATGACCCCTATCATGAGGGCGACAATTGCTCGTTTATTACATCAAGGGCATATAACCTATTTGAAACATAGGTTATATGCCGCTTTTATAATTCAGTTTAACTTTTAGACCTCCATGGGGGCACCAGGACCCCTCTTGATAGCCCCCCTATCATGGATCATCTATCCAAAGGGATAGATGATCCATGGGGCGACCCCAAAGGCATTTTCTGCCTTCTTGATGCTGCCGGCAGCTGTATAAGCAGCTGCAGTATCAAGCGCTGTAGAATTAATTAACCTTATCATATAGGTTATATGCCCTTGATGTAATAAACAGGCAATTGTCGCTTTCATGATAGGGGGGTGTCATGAGGGGTCATGATACCCCCCTTGAGGTCTGATGTTTGGTTTCATACAGTTAAATACATATTTTAATAAAAAGACATTTGTCTCACACACACACACACACACACATACACACACACACACACACACACACACACCCACACACACATATATCCAGGCAAGGTATGCAGCCCATACCTTGCCTATTAACCCTTTGAGTACCAGAGGGGTACTACCTCTACCTCTCTGGTACTCAGAGGGTTAAGTGTTGAATGAAGCACAGGTTCTGTCGAATAAATGGCAGTTCCTGTCGAATGCTCAGGTGAAGTTGGATGGAGTTAGTATGTGGAATACATGCAATATATGTTGACAAACTAAGGGGGGATGTCGAAAGGGGGGGACATTGTGTAGTGCTTGGTGTACTAGTTCTGTTTATTGTAACCCTTTGAATGCCACAGGGGTGAGCAATGCACATCCCTATGGCATTTAATGCTGTCCATGGTGCCTAAAGCCTTCTCTGTATTCTCCTACTGGCTGGGTAGGGAATCACAGAGAATGCTGTTCAGACTGTCGTAGTGTTGATGATGTGTGAGGGGAGGAGATCCCTTCCATACCGACAAGACTTCAAAAATCCTGTATGCTAATAGGGGCCTACTCCAGCCTTCCCCTTCCATCCAACAATGTTGGTGAATATGTCTGTGTGTGCAGATCAAATTGTCGGAGTGATTCGAACATGTCGACGATATCACACCGACACCACATCGACCTCTAGTGCATCTAGGCCCTGATGTTATTAGTTGGGTCCTTACCCATTCACTGTTCCACTACAGTGACATATATGTAACCAGTATTGCATCTCCATAATCTTGATATGTGCAATGGGTTTGTTTTTTATCAAAACAGCATCCCTAATTGCTTGTTCCATAACTTATATACCTTCTACATATAGAGTATATAATTGAAATATTTGTATTTAGATTAATTTGATTGTGCTTTCCCACCTACAATGGTACAGGTTAGGGAAAGAAAGGCTGGTGCTCTACCAAACCTCCATATGAAGGCTCAATTACAAGTTCTAAACTGCATTTGGACAGCAGTAATCAGATTATGTGCACTGGAGCAGCAAGGACTCAAAGCTCACCCCAGGTCACAACAGAGGTGGCAGTAACTGCAAGAGCAGTGGATGTCCATCTGCATCATACTGGGAAGAATAAATGCTAACTATTTACAAGACCTAAATAAAAAGAACTAAAGTAAGGGTGCATCCTGACTGCATGCAATGTAATGTTTTGAGGACAGATATGTATAGCAGGCATAAATCTTGTAAGCAGGCCATATCTACAATTGTATACCCTTGCTTCACAAGTATTTCTTTTTTACTTATCTTATCGTACATTTAAATGTGCCTACAGCTATTTTCAACCTACATGAGTTTTATCTTGCAGAATGTTTTTTTCTATGAGAGACCTTTTTTCATTATTTCTATATGTAACTTTCTCTGTGTATCTTTATACATGCAATATATTTTGGACATGCAATGATGTACTGCTCTGCATGTATATCAGGTAAAAATGTACTGGAATTCTCAACCTGGAAGAAGCCATTAAAAAAAAGCCCTGTCAGTAAATACTTTGACATAAGCAATGATGTTGACTGAAACTGAAAATAAGAAGCTAATTGTAGAAGAGCAAGAAAATTCATAAACCTCTCTGCAAGTCTGCAAATTGTAAAAAGATAATTGGTGAATTAATCAGTGAGGATAAGGCCACAGCTGACAAATTAAATTTATTGTTTTGCTTTGTATATTTGAGGGAAGAAACAATGACAGGCTTTTCGGAAATGGAGAACTGCAGCATTTCCTCCATCACGTGCATGGCTTACTGAGGAAAGGTCCAAAAGACACCAAGGTTAATTGAATAAAGCACCTGGGCCTGGTGGACCATGTTCAAGCAAAGATACTTAAAGAGAAACTATCATGTGCTTTTTGTATGTGCTCACTAAATATCATCTGTGTATGAATAAACATTTCATAAAGTGCCTTGCTATAGTGTTCAGTGGTGGCACATCAATATAAGCAGAATAAGCAGAGGGTCCCTGCAGCACTTATGTAGTACTACCTCAATGTAAACAAAATTACATCAACATCTTATTAGAAATACCAAGTCAGGAATAAAGAGGAGCTCCCTGTAAATGTTTCTCTTAGGGCCCCCAAAAACCTAGAGGCTTGTGACCTCTCTTCCATTAGGTCATCCTACCTCCTTGCTACATTTCCTTGTATGTATTTACAGTCTGTTTGGATGTGTCTGAATGTGCATATGAGTGTGTGTGCAAGTGAATGTGCATGCATGTACTATGTGCGTGCACACAAATGTGTGTTCTAAAATATGCATGCATGAGAATATGTATGCACACAAAGGTGCATGCTTGCAAATGTGCCAGATGTATGCAGGCACAAATATGTGCACTTGCAAATGTGTATTCTGATGTTTATGATTTACCCATGCCAATGTGTATGTAAATGCATATGTGGAAATGTGCATGCAAATGTGTGCTCACACAAATACATACACTTGTGAATGCATGTATTTGCAGAAATACATGAGAATGTATGCTTGTGCAAATGAATGAATGCATGAAGGAATGTGTGTGTGTATGCATGTGTAAACATCCAGCTGTTTTTGTTGCAGAACTCATATCATTCTTGGCTACTGGGCAACCAAAGGTAGTAGGAGCTGTACTCCAATAAAAGCTGCTTCACTACACCAAAAATATTAACTGTAAAAGGTTTTCCTCACCTTCTCTACGGTCCACCACACAGATAGTTAATTTACTATCTAAATCTGTCAAGCCACTGAAGACTGGAATCACTGTGTTGGAGTGTTGTATTACCTAATCAGAGAATGTGGCTCTTGCCATGGAGAGGTAGCCAATCACACCAATGGGTTCAGCCCTAATGGTCTGCGTAGAGAGTCTGAAATGATGTACAGGAGGAACAACATGAGAGGAGGACAGACAGGCCAATGTTGTGGCTAGCGGAGTTCCTATAAATTTGGACAGAAGGTCAGGGCAGATTAAGTTCAAGCAAGTCCAAAGTTCAAAGCCAAGGTCATAAGGGATCTTGACAGGCTCTGTGTCTGAGACTGACAAGCACAGATACTAGAGAAAAGTACACAAGACAGTATTTTGAGCAGAACATGACCACTATACTTTACTGTAAAAATCAAGAGTACTTTTCTAATATGTCCCTGCACTCCAGCAAACATGCTAGGGGCAAGGGTAAGGGGAAAGGAGTATAAGGAGTACAATGACATGTTTGCTGCAGCATGTGCAATAAATGATGACAATGCTGTTTGTAAAAGTCAAATGGAAGGTTACACCACTGGCTTTAGTAGTAATTAACCTTTTAAGAACACTGAAGATGATAAGGAGTCATATTCTAGTGCTAATGCAGAAAACAGGAGGGTGTAGCAGTTAAACAAAGTGCTTTACCTAACAGTGAGAGTGAAAACATCTGTCCTCAGAGAAAAGAAACTCTTTGAGACTTCAAGAAGCCCCAGTAGAATATGAAAGTAGTGGGGAGGTGGTAGTTGTAGGCAATTCTGATGACCTGATTATTGATGATGATGATGGTCTAGTATATATTTCTCCAGCGTCCTCCCCTTCTTATGATATGGATGAAGTTGAGAGTGAGAACAATAATGGGATGGCCAGTTAATTAAAGTAATGATCTGACAGGAACGCCTAATGAAAGTTGCCTTACAATATCTTGCGGAGGAGAAACCCACAAAGAAGTAACAGACTGCTGATTTGTAGAGAAGAGAAGAAAAACAGGAGGCGCTCCTAGTGTAAAATCTTCCAAGGACCAAAATAAACACCAACCACCACCAAAAGGACATTACTCACAGAAGAGGTGGCTGAATAAAACACATATTTGTAATTCAGCAATAAGGCTGGGGGATATAATATATAGACTGTTCCCCTATGACAGTATTAACAGGCAGCTCCGATCAAGGCAACTCTCGTATCCAAACGAAGTAGTGATATATGCAAAGGGAAAAGAAAAAGAAGAGAGGGGCGCCAATCATGTATAATCCTTGATACACCAGATATATATATATACAATATATATATATAGGTCAACTCACGTTTCTTAGTGGTTGACTATCAGACATACATCAGTAATTAACAATATTGGCATACAGGGTACTTTACCCTGTCCCTATCAAGGATAATACACGATTGGCCATTATCTGATTGGTCAAGCATAGCAACACTGTCCCAAGCACTAGTTTACATTCTAATCTTGATAAGAGCGTCTGAAAGTGTATATAAGCAGTGTGTTTCATCAATAAAGCTGGTATTTTCTACCCTCTTTAATACAAGTCTCGGTTTTATTTCTGGAGGGGGCTTGGATTGGGGATTCTCTCCCTAGCCACTGCAAGAGCGAATTCACTTGCCTCTCTGGTCTACTGGCGCAAGGCCTCTGTAAACCCCACCTTTGGTTCTGCAGCTAAATTCACTAGCTCTGCCAGCCTGCCAGGGGGCAACATCCAGTTGTTCCTGCCTGAGTATCCAGGACCTCCAGATGCCAGAAAGCAGCAAGGCTCCAGCCAGCTGTGGAAGGGGGGCAACAGCAGCGGTGGTTCAGGAACCGACAACCCCAGAAGGATCCGTTAAATCCTGGTTCCATCACATTTGGTGGTAGCGATGAGATGCCCTCTTTCTAAAGGTATCCAAACCACCAATGGGAAAATCTGTAAATTTGGCTGGAGCCAGTGGCAAGTATAAGGAGGAGTTCTACAAGCACTTGAAGCGATCCACCTTAAAAGAGATCCTAGTTGCCAGAGGTGGAGAAGCAAGTGGACCCAGGAAGACTGATTTGGTTGAGGCTTTGATGGACCATCTCTCAGTTGGAACCGCTAGCCCAGTAAGTCTGCAGACCAGCATGGGATCCGAGGAGAGCCCTACAGAGCATGAGGATGCCTTCACTCGATCTGTCAAAATCCGGCTTGCTTTTTATGGCCCCAGCCCATCTGCTGAGGTGGTAGACAGAGTCATAGCCATGGTGACTCAGGACCAACAGCAGGCCGCAGAAAGGAAAGAATGCCTGAGGATGGCAGAACTGGAGAGAGGCCTGAGAGATTCAGGATCGCCACAGAGCTCTGGATCCAGGAACGGCAAACTGCCTCATCAAGCCTTCAAGGTGTTTGATGACAGCACAGGAGACATAGATGGGTACCTGCAAGATTTTGAGAGGCAATGTGCCCTTCATGAGGTTGATCAGAGAGACTGGGTAACAATACTGATGAGCAAGCTGACTGGACGTGCAGCCGAGCCATATCGAGCCTTACCTTACGAATTCAGCTGTGATTATGCTGATGTGAAACGGTGTTGCTTGCCTGGTATGCTGTTACCCCGGATGCCTACCGGAGGAAGTACCAGGATATACCCAACGGTGGGAACAGGACTCTTATGCGGAATGGGTGTACCGCATGGATAGTGCTTGTGCCAACTGGCTACGGTGCTGCAATGCAAAGACTATGGAGGATTTTCAGCAGCTTTTTCTACTGGAGCAATTCTTTTACCATATACCTCCTGAAGTTCGGGATTGGGTACGGGACCATGATCCAGCTACGGTGGGGGAAGCAGCCAAGTTAGCCAACAAATATGTGGAAACTAGATGGAGTGGGCCCAGTCCCTCTCTGCTACCACACTGAGGATCCAATTCCACTCCTCGAGGGGGCCAGGTACCACTGCCCAGCCTCATTCCAGCCACTTCCAACCAGCCCAGTGGAGGCCGCAGTTCTGGCCTGCGGTGCTATGATTGTTTACAGCTGGGACAGGTTCTGAGCAATTGCCCTCAAAGGCGATCCAGGCCCGGGCCCATGCCTCAGAGGCCTGTGCCTCCACCAGTCCCACCTCTGAGTGCACCAAGACAAGCATACTGTATAGAGGAGAACACTGGCCCTGAGCTGGGGGATCGCAACATTGTCCCTTTTGGCAAGGATGAGGTCTGGGGACCAGCCCATGAGGTGAGCCTGATCCAAACCATCATGTCGATAACAGAGGACACCATTTTCAGACAGTGCTGGTGAATGGACAGCCAGCCAAGGGGATGAGAGACACTGGAGTCACCATCACCATGGTGCAACCCCACCGGGTTCCCCACACCCAGCAAACCATTACACTGGATTGGGGTGTTGGTAAAAGGAACTGTGAGGTGGGAGTGATGCCTGGCATCCCAGCTGAAATCCTGCTAGGAAACAACTTGGGGTATCTTACCAGTGCCTTCACAAGCTCTCTTCCATTGCCCCCCAATGATGGCTGCATGGCTGTGACCCGATCCCAGGCCCGTCAAGAAAACACAGAGGGGACCCAGGTAAGAACACTTGCCTCAAATCAGAATGACAAACCCTGAATAACTTGGGTTCCCCTGGACGACTTCAAAAAGGAAGTCATGGACAATCCAACCCTAACTGTATATCATACCCGAGCTGAGACTGACCCCCTTGATGCCTTCATCACCCCCATTCGGTTTATACCACTTTAAGGTTATGCCATTTGGGATGAAGAACGCCCCTGTCACATTCCAGCGACTGGTCAACCGACTTCTAGATGGGTTATAGGATTTTGCCTGTGCCCATCTGAATGATACAGCTATTTTCAGTCGCTCTTGGGACGACCACCTCCGACACTTGGGGAAGGTGCTGGATCGGATTCAAGCCACAGGTATGACCATCCGACCTGGCAAGTGTCAGGTCGGCATGGCAGAGGTCCAGTAATTGGGACACCGGGTGGGGTGTGGAATGCAGCAGCCTGAGCCAGCTAAAATAGAAGCAATACTCAACTGGCCTATTCTCTGCACAAAAAAACAAGTGTTGGCCTTCCTAGGGACAGTGGGGTACTATGGTAAATTTGTGCCCTGCTACAGTGACATAGCAAAACCCCTGACTGACTTAAGTAAGAAGTTGCTCCCCAGACAGGTCCTGTGGTCCCCAGAGTATGACAAGTCTTTCCGCAACCTAAAGGAAGAAAAGCTCCCATACTGGCCTCCCCTGACTTCTCTAAACTTTTCATGGTCCATACAGATGCCTCCATGTTTGGCCTGGGAGCAGTCCTGAGTCAAGTTAATGAAAGTGGAGAGGAACATCCCATTGCCTACCTCAGCCGTAAACTGCAAGATTGGGAGTTGGGCTATGCAGCTATTAAAAAGGAATGCCTAGCACTGGCATGGGCTCTAAAGAAACTACAGCCATATCTTTATGGACGAGAATTTACTGTTATAACAGACCACAACTCACTAGTATGGCTGAACCGGGTTGCAGGAGCCTCTCCCTGCAACCCTACAACTTTACCATTCAATACAGACCTGGCAGGGACAACAGAAATGCCAATGGACTATCCCGACAAGAAGATGCCTGAAGGACTTTGTGGATAGTGCAAAGGTGGATCTATCAGGATCACAGGAGGTCTGTCCATGTCTTGGGGGGAGGTGGGGAGAAGTGTCACCAGATGGAGTGATTTAGGACTATATCACTTGAAATATTGATCACTATGTTGTACATTGTGTGACATAATGTAATAGTTTGTGTGAAGTAATACTGTCCTGTAAGTCCTGTAAAGGGATTTGATAGTTGGGAGCCAGAGTGCAGTGAAAATAAAGGTTATGCCCAGCACTCTGGCTTGCTTACAACATACTCCAGATCTGTGTAACTTGGCAAGAGAATTATTGGAATGTTGATTGACTCCTGCTGTGCTTCCTGGACCAATCACGGGAAGTTATTATGGTCCAGTCAAAATGTCCTTTTTTCAAACCCTACTTTGTATTCTTATCTTGGTAAGAGTGACTGGAAATGTAGGCCATTATCTGATTGGTCAAGCATAGCGACACTGTCCCAAGCACTAGTTTACATTCTAATCTTGAGAAGAGTGTCTGGATGTGTATATTAGCAGTGTGTTTCATCAATAAAGCTGGTCTGTTCTACCCTCCTTAAAGGGATACTAATACTTTGTTTTATCTTTATTTTATTTTGTAGGCATTAAAAAAATACAAAGAACGATATAAGTCTTATCTCACAAACCTAATTGGTTTGAGAGATATTCAAAAACAAAGTTTCCCATCCCGCCCATTTTACCTAGTGTAAGCCTTCTCTTCTCAGATGTGGAATCTGGTTGTAAGACCAGACAGATAACAGAAGGGGACAGTCTTCTTCCTATGAAAACAATGAAGGCCCTGCCCCCCTTGACAAGTTTTTTAGGTTTTTCCCTTATCTTAATTGAAGATTCTCTCTCTCTCTGCAGTCTACCTGGGCACCTCCCTTCTGATCTGGCTGAACAGTGTTACATCAGTAAAAGGGGCAGGAGGGGGATACTTTGTCATTGAATTACTCTTATACTACAACTCTGACAGAATTGAAATAACACTCTCCAAAGTCCAAATGCTATGAGGATTAATTAGAGCTGCTTTTATTATGAAACATTACTAACCCTTTAATACAAGTCTCAGCTGTATTTCTGGAGGGGGCTTGGGATGGGGATTCTCTCCCTAGCCACTGCAAGAACGAATTCACTTGCCTCGCCGGTCTACTGGCGTAGGGTTTCTGGAATCCCCACCTAGGGTTCTGCAGCTAAATTCACTAGCTTTGCCACTTGCCAGGGGGCAACATCCACTTGTTGCTGCTTGAGTATCCAGGACCTCCAGATGCCAGGAAGTAGCATGGCTCCAGCCAGCCGTGGAAGGGGGGCAGCAGCAGCTGTAGTTCAGGAACCAACTACCCAAAAGGGTCTGGTAAATCCTGGTACCATCACATAAGGTTATTACATGTCACAGAATCGCCCACATTTCAGCCCCATTCCATCTGGGTTTTTATCAGGGTACATGACTGATTAAATAATAAATATAAATAAAGCCTGCATTTTATTTAATTTATTATTTATTCATGTTCAGTGTGCATAAGGAGCATGCCCATAATCAAAGCCATCCAAAGAAAAAAAATGCATTGATCTATGACTTTGTTAGAAGTAGGATATAGAGGTTAGCAATGTAAACTCTCATCTCTAAGAGTTTATATTGCAGTACCACCACCAACAGCAGAATTAAATCAATCTGGACAGACACAGACAGCTGCATCATGGTATATTGCATACAAGAAAAGCCTGTCATACAACTATATTGATATATAGCTGTATGGGACACCATTGCCTGTCTGGGTTTTGTTTTTTTAAGCAATGCTTAACCCTTTCACTGCCAGTGGGATATGTAACACATTGCTTTGCAATGCATTGCTTACCCCTGTAGCACTGAAAGGATGCAGTCTGCGTCCTTTTGCGTTTTGTCTCTGTGTATGATCTCCTGCAGTTTATGTGGTCCTGTGTGCATCTGTGTATGATCTCCTGCAGCTTATGTGGTCCTGTGTGCATCTGTGTATGATCTCCTGCAGCTTATGTGGTCCTGTGTGCATCTGTGTATGATCTCCTGCAGTTTATGTGGTACCGCGTGTGTCTGTGTTTGATCTCCTGCAGTTTATGTGTTCAGGGCTGGATTTACATCTCAGGCACCCCTAGGCACAATACCCTCCGGCGCCCCTAGCCCCACCTTTGCCCGGCAGCGTAGTGATGATGTCACAGGGGGTCCCGGCGGGCGGCAAGACCAATGGAGTCTGGAGGCAGTGGCACGCAGGAGCAGCAGTGGGGCGGCCTGGCAGCATGGGCACAGCCACAGGTACAATGGGGAACATGTTACTGTCTCATGTGCACATGTGCCCTGAAGGGCAAGCGAGCACAGGCGACTGATCACAGCATAGTTACTTTTAAATTAAGTGGCAGTGTCACATAGCATTATTTATTATGCACTTTGGGGTGGAATGTGGGTGTGACAAGGCCTTTGCCAGGCGCCCCTGAAAATCCGGCGCCCTAGGCAAGTGCCTTGTCTGCCTATTGACAAATCCGGGCCTGTATGTGTTCCCGCGTCTGCCTGTGTATGATTTCCTAGCAAAAGGGGCACGGCATTGCTCGTTTTGGGTGCTTGATCTGTATTGAACGCATTGATTGAAGATGGTTTGGGTACATTTGTGGCATTGAAATGGTTAAATGTTTGAGAGGCAAAGAAGTATACATGCAGTGGAATGTGTTGCATACCTCTTTGTCACTGAAGGGGTTTAAAGAAACCAAAGAAAATGGGCAATGTGTTGGGTCCCTTCCGTGCCAAAAAGGTATCCAACATATTCCACTGCATGGATACCGCTTTGGCTCTCAGTTAACCCTTTCACTGCTGCAAATGTACCCAAACCACTGTCAATCAATGCGTTTAATACCTCTCAAGACTTCAAAGAACGTAACCCTTTGAGTGCCAGAGGGGTATGAAATGCATTGCTTCTGGCACTCAAAGGGTAATCCTCATGGACAACGCTGTGCCCCTTTTGCAGCGAATTGCATTGCAATGCATTGGAGACCTCTCTAGCAATGAAAGGGTTAACACATTTAGCTCTGGACTGGAGAGTTTTAGTGTGGGCGATCATGTTATTGACGTGACAGGAACCGTATCAGGAATATTGTGAGTGGCAACAAAGGGTTTGTTTTGTGGGCCCTTTGAGTGATAGAGGAGGGTTGGTAGTATGTCAAACTACTCCCATTTAACTTGTTCTCCTTGAATTGTATAGAACACATTGTTTTGCAGTGCTTTTCGAGACCTCTAGAATTTAAGATGTTGAAAGGTCAATTTAAATAAATTGAATGTTATTTCTACTCTACTGTGAGTTTGGTGTTGACCAGATTTTTTTCCTTAGTATATCAGCTTCAGTGAGCATGACAGGAGGGGTTTAGTGTGGCAATAATGTAAATGCCAGGAGAAGAAATAATATAACAGGAGAGTGTTATTATGAAGAATAATGTGAGCGCAAGGAGAAAGTGAGTATGGAGGATCATATCAATGATGAGAGGACTGCATGGTAAATAATGTGATTGATAGGAGGACTGTATGGGTAATATTGTGATTTATAGTAGGACTGTATGGGGAATATTATGAGTATGGGGGTGATGTGTGGAAGAAGAGAGGACTCTGTAGAGAATAATGACAGTGACATAAGTTGGACTGTATACGGAATATTGTAAGTCACAGGAGAGGGACTGTAAAGGTGATCACAGGAGTGACAGGAGGGACTCTGTGGGGAATAGTTTGAGGGAAAAGAGAGCACTTCCATGGGGGTATTTTGAGTCACAAGAATGTAGGTTTATGGGTAGTGATGTGACTGACAGGAGAGGGACTATGTGGGGAATAATGTAAGTGACTGCAGACAATTAACATGGTAGTTCATGTGAGTAACATGAGTGGGTTAATATGGGAGATCATATGAGTTACAGGAGATGGACTTTTTGGGGAATATTGTGACTGTGTCAGGAGATGGTCTGCGTGGGGAATAATGTGAGGGAGAGCAGAGAATATATGGGGAATAATGTGAGTGACAAGAGAGTGTGCGTATGGGTGATCATATGAGTGACATTATATAGGCTTATTATGGGGAGTTTATGTGTGACGTGAGAGGGTTAGTGTGTGGTATCATGGAAGTGGAGGCGATTATTATAATGTGACCAGTGCTTTCCTATAGTCCACATGTACAAAAATCACATGATGGCAGGGTGCACTGATAATTTTGCAGTCGTGTAAAATGACAACTTAGTAAACATCCTTCGTGAATAGCGGTGACTTGCTGAATATGCATGGTGAGCAGAGCAGCATGGGTTCTTCTTTACCAAGCACCCAAGCTAGAAGACTTGAAGAGCAGTTGAGGGTTAGACAGGAGCGGACACAGGCTGGACAATCTGTGCAGCCAGCAACTCACCAAGCACACAGTTACCCAGCCACTACTTTTACCCTACATGTAGACCCACCTGCCCACTCCTATCAAAATTACTCCCCTGTGTATGTTGGCCTCAGGCAGTGTGGAGGAGATATGCGTATTTCTTCCTAGCTGCCGACCTGGCGTGTGCCAGGCATGGTCACATGACCATGTTCTCTTTTGTAGTATAGATGATTAAATGGGTGGGAGAATCATTTCACTCAACCTGGAAGTTCTGAGCTAGGTATCCAACCTTGGGCAGGTTGACATTTAAGAAGGCCATCTGCTTCCCCAGATGCGGGGAGACCTGGGAGTGCACTAGGTGCAGGGAGAGCTGTGAGCAGTTATTCTTTACCCTTCTACACACAGTTCCTTCCCACTTTCCCCACCAGAAGCATGCAAAATGAAAAAATGAATGAACAAATTGAATTACCCAGAATCATTGAATGTGCCATTTGTTTTTCTGGTACTTCGTACACTGTTCCATTAGAATGTTGTTTTCATACAAATCTCACAAAACACATGATTTTCAGTACATTTTGAGTTTGTTACAAAAACAGCATAGAATTTGATTGTTCTTGTCCTTGCCACCACTCAGGAATATCACCATTTAGCTCTATAGTGCCATTACAAAGGGGAAATGCACATTTGCACATTAAGCTGACTCTACTTACATAGGTAGCACAGCTCTTTGTGCATTCTATAAAAGAGTAAATGGTAACTTAAACAAGGGTATTGCTGCTGATATAATATACTTGCATTTTGCAAAAGCTTTTAATAATGTGACTCACAACAGGTTACTGTATACGTTAGAAAGGTTTAGCTTGGGCATTTATATCTGCGAATGGATAGAAACCTGGTTAGATGATAGAATCTAGAGGCTTGTTTTTAATGAACATTTTTCAACTCAGTTTAAAGCTGTAAGTGGAATGCCTCAGGATACAATCCTCTGCCCAGTGAGTTTATTTTGATAATAATCTTGAAGTGGGTCTTAAAAGTAGTTTCTCAGTAATTGCTGGTGACCCTGTTACATACAGATCAAGACACTGAAAGATTTGGATAAACAGAGTGAATGGATGGTAAAGTGGCAGATGAGGTTTAATATAGCTACCTGTAAGGTTATGCATTTGGGTTTCAGTAACAGGCATATTGCACAAACACTAAATGGGAAACTTCTTGGGGAATCCATGTTAGAGAATGATTTAGGAGTACTGATAGACAATAGACTTCACAACTGTGGATAGTATCATTCTGTTACTCAAGATCCAGTAGGGTAGAGTAATGTATGTAACAGACGTGTAGATGCAAGTGGCAGAAATATTTCCTTGGTAATGCCTCATCTAGAAAATGTAGTACAGTTTAGGGCACCAGTTCTTAAAAAAATGCATTACTGAACTAGAAAAAGTACAGAGATGAGCAACATTTCAGAGTAGACCGCTAAGGTGTAGTATATTTTACTAAGGATGGGCAAAAAGTGAGAAAAACTTCCTGCATGACTTTTCATGAAAAAGGATGATTTTTCTCTTTGTTCGCGAAAGTTTTCTCCAATGCAAATGTTCCTCCTTTTTGCCTATTCCAGCTAATGTTTCACCTATTCCAACACATTTTTCTCCTTTTCAACACATTTTTCTCCTATGTTTCATAAGGTTCAACATTGCACAATATTATTTCTTCTGAGGGCTGTAAGGGACTGGAGAAATAAGTAGCTGAAAGTCAACTTTGGGAGTCCTACAGCAACATAAACCTTGAAATATTTGCTAGCATGTAAAGTGCATTTGTCCTTTGCCCACAACAATAACTTCCTGCTTAAGTGACACTGGCACATATTCATGATGATGTCAACTGATAAAAAAATAAAGTAAAACTTACAATGTGGCAGATGTGTATGGTAGTGGTGGTGGGGGACTGGCATGGTGTGATTGGTGGGACCTGGACAAATTGCATCCACCCCAGGAGGAGAGGAATCATCATCATTTATTGCACACTCTGCAGCAACCATTGCCGCAGTCAGTTTTTGAAATACAACTTTACTCCCACGTGCCTATACTGCTTCATTGAAGGGCAACATCTCCATTCTTTAGTCATGCAAGCTTGTAATGCGTGTCTCATTATGATCATGGTTTATCTACTGACAGGGATGAGGGATTATTAGAATGGAAAAATAGCAAGAAGACCTGATGGTAGATGGACCAAATTAATTTTGGAATGGATTCCACTTGTATTAATTCCCAAGAAGAAGACCAAAGACAGGATGGGTAGATTAAATGATCAAATGTGTTGGTATAGAATGACAACAAAAGCACAGGAGCAAAGTTGATGAGGAGGTCTTCATCCTTCAGTAGATCGACAATGCCTGCATCCACCATCAGGTCTTCTTGCTATGTGGCCTGCCCATTTCTATTTCAGACACTTTACAATTTCAGTGCCCTAATAGACCTTTGTTTGCTGATGAATCCATGCACACATTTTTCGGTCTCTTTTTGTTATGTTTAGAATTCGCCACTCCATACTTCTCTGTGTTTTTGTATGGCTTTCACATTTACTGTCCATGTTTCACAGCCATACATAAGAACTGTGAGGACACATTAGTCAAAAACCTTTTGCTGGAGGAAGAGTGGTAAACTTGCCTTACAGACAGTTCTACTAAGTTTTCCAAATGCTTGTCATCCCAATTTTATTCATCGCTCAATTTTCATCATGGTGTTTCCATCTGTTGACATTTCCTGTCCAAGGTGAACATACTTGTCCACTTCTTCTAGTCCTTGTCCATCTACTATGATTTTCCTTGGAATGGTAAATTTATTAAACATGATTTGTATTTTCTTAATATTCATCTTCAGATCAAATTTTTGCTTTCCTGTTGTAACACTTCAATGTGTTCTTGCAGTTCTTCAGGACTACTGGAAAATAATGTATAGTTTGCAATACATAAGTTATGAAAGTAGTCTCCATTGATCTTAAGTCCTTTTTATCCCAATGTAGTTTATGGAAGATTTCTTCTAATCATTTTGGAAAGATTGCTTCTCCTTGTCGGATGCCTTTCTTGTTGATCTGGACTTTATTATTGTTGACCTGTATTGATGCAGTTGCATTTCTATATATTGATTGAAGGATATTGATGTAAGCTCACTCAATTCCTTGGTTGATCATGGCATCGATTATTGCTTGCTTTTTTCACTGAGTCAAAGGCCCTTCCGTAGTCAATGAAGGTTATGCATAATATAAGTTTGCATTAATTATGCCGCTCTATAACTTGTTGGATATGGTCCATTATACTGAAACCTATCCTGAAGCCTGCTTGTTCTTTTTTTTGTGCCGTGTTAAGTATTGTGTCCATTCTTCTTGATAGTACCTTTGTGAAAAAAATCATAGATAGCAATAGGCTTGTTGGTCAGTAGTTTTTTTTAGATCCTCCTTATCACTTTTTAGTGAAGTAGGATAACTTCTGCATTTTTCCATGCTTCAGGCACTTTGCAAAGTAGTAGACATTTTGCAGATAGTTTAGCTAGGGCTTTGAATAAGTGTTGCTCCCTGGATCTCAGGTCCAGCTGCTTTTCCATTTGTTAGACAGTATAGTAAAAGTCACCTTTATTAGAATGACAAAACAAGGAGAAATATAGTGAGCAGAGGGTGACTGAGAGGTAGAACTCTATCAGCAATAGGAGTCGCCTCTGGTTCACCACAACTGCAAGAGACTAGACTGGAGTCTCAACACCCTGGGAAAGGCTCGTATAAGAACCAGTGGTCTTCTGAAAAGGATGGCAAAAGGGAGACTACTGACTTATGCCTGCAGTCAATAAGGCCAGAGGCCACCAGGGCCACAGGTCTGCACCAGATAGTATGTCCGCTAGTCAGAAGGCTACACAGAGGACTTGGCTGGAAAGAGCCCCAGGTTAGCACCAGGATGGATAGTCAGACAGGCCAGGGTCATACACGGAGCGGGTAGTCAGACAGAGCCACAGTTCTGCACCAGATAGGATGTCCACTGTCAGGAGGCAACAAGGAGGACTTAGCTGGACAGAGCTCCAGGTCAGCACCAGAATGGATAGTCAGACAGGCCAGGGTGATACACGGATCGGGTAGTCAGCCAGAGCCACAGGTCTGCACCAGATAGGATGTCCAGTGTCAGGAGGCAACAAGGAGGACTTAGCTGGACAGAAGCTTAGGTCAGCACCAGGATGGATAGTCAGACAGGCCAAGGTCATACACAATACTCAGAAACCAAAAAGCACAACAGCACAGGGCAAAAATGTAAGGGTAACTGGATGGGAATCCAATTCCCTTTAAATACCCAGAGCCAGAAAGTAGATAGGAGGACACTGACAGGATACCCTGTAGAAAGTTGGAACCTGCGTCATATAGAGATCTCGCGCACATAATTGACGCATCTCGCTGAGATGCGTCAAACACCTGAACCACCGTTGCGTCGTTTGGAGTCTGCATACCACCTATCCACAGGACACAGGCAGCCACTACTGACGCCTAGCGCTCCCAGACCTTGTCCCCAGAATGGCGCGTGGGATGACGCCGCGGCGTCATTTCAGGCT
Source organism: Rhinophrynus dorsalis (assembly GCA_037306005.1). NCBI lineage: Eukaryota > Metazoa > Chordata > Amphibia > Anura > Rhinophrynidae > Rhinophrynus > Rhinophrynus dorsalis. The sequence continues at coordinate 199,396,610 of CM074723.1, forward strand.
GTACAACTCCAGCTCCAACCAAAGTGGTGGAGCTGGATATAGGTAAGATGTGACACTTTCTTATAAATATTTCAGTTAAATTATTCTACTTGTTTTAATATTTGTTGTTGAGTGTTTGCTGTTATACCATCTAGAAGCTTTAATTTAAATATTTGGCTCCTATGTGTAGCTATCTTTTGTTTTCTTTAGACCTTGATTTTCTTCCAGTGTCCGCTTGAGATGAACGTTGAACTTGCGTGTTTCTTCTTTTACATGCTTCCTTATGGTCTTGCACATTTTTATGTATTCTACCCTGTTTCTAATATTACCGTTTTACTTCAGTTCTTGTTGCTTTTTCCTCATCTGTTTCTTTTGATATTCGGGTACTTTTTTCTAGTTTCACAATAGGTGCAAGAGAATGGCCAGTGTCAACGATAGTCTCAATAACCTTCACTGTAGGTTGAAATGTCTGTGTCTGGAAGGTCTTGCTGCACACTGAAGTGATTAGATGATGCTAAAGCAAAATTCTTATGTTTTTTTCAATAGCTGCCTAGTTTTGATCTTCACATTTGTTGACTTGATCATTTTCTTTCTTATTTTCTTGCAGTTAATTTTGAATTACCGTTAGGGCTTTTCCATGTCCATTTTCTCATGTCTTTTTTTACTGTACAACTAGTTGAAAAGCCTGTGTATACGGCCGCAGTGCCACCCAGCAACCTCGGCTGGTGCACGGATCATCTCTTCTCAGTGACCATGCTGCAGTGATGCGCAGTACTGACTGCCCAAATGCGCCGAGGCTGATACGGAGTGGGGCACTCCAAATTCAGACTGTAGTCCTCTCTGAGCAGAGAGGACTCCAGTCTGAATTTGGAGCTCCCTGCTCCGTATCAGCTGAGGCACGTTCGGGCAGTCAGTACTGCTCATAACTGCAGAGCGGGCAGTCTCTACTGCGCATGACTGCAGCACGCGCAGCAGTCTCTATTGCACATTACTGTGTAGGGACAAACATTTTAGCTAATTATTATATAGGATGAATTCATAATGTACAAATGTTGTTCTCCTGCAAATTTGATTAGCTTGTTGACTCTGTTGTTTCTTTTTCCGGTTCTATGTGGTCTGATTTTTCACCATTTTGGATGTTACGAATTCTTTAATTGAAATCGCCCATTATACATTTGTAATGGGAATTGTCCTGTTTGTGGAGATGTAATAAATCATCATACATTTCTTCAACTTCATCATCACTGTGTCTACTTGCAGGGGCATAAACTTGAATGATTTGAAGAACATAGAGACTGTTTATTTGATAGCACAGGAAGCAATTGTTTCAGAAATACTTTATACTTTTATGAGTCTGTCACTCTTGTGTTAATCAAGAATCCAATTCCTCCACATCGTCCATCATTGGTTCCATTATAGTATCTCCAGTGTCCATATTCTGATTTGACTAAATCTTTGTAATTTTTTAGGTGCCTCACATAAGTTAATAATGTCCCAATTGATGTTATTCAGTTTTTGTACTAATTCCTCTACGTGTGAAACCATACTCATAGATTGAGTGTTAAGAGATCCTATGTCTAAAGACCAAAGGCAGTCTAATTCTTAGCACCCTCTGCCATTGAGCTGGTCTTCCTATTGCCATAGTTGGTAGCTCACAAGCCTCCGAGGAATGAGGGCCATTTTTTTTTTTTGTGAAGCCATGCTGAGGGAACGGACCATAATCTCCCATGCTGGACCAGTACAGGTTTGCATATTTTGGATTTATATAGTCTGGTGTCTTAGCTCTGATCTGTCCACCTTGGTAAACCCTTCCAGGAGTATATGCTTCTGATGGCATAGTTCTCAGCTACACTGACACATTCAAACACTCCTGCCATAATAAGGCATAAGGGTGTAAAAAAGGAGATAAGGCAGATATTAAAAAAACTACCGACCAATAATCCTATTGCCAGTCGTCTGCAAGATTTTCAAAATGGTACTCTCAAGGAGCATGGACACAGTACTTAATGTGGCACAACCTAACTGACAGTGAAAATGCAGGCAATAATTGATGTCTGATCAGCCAAGGAATAGACAGAGCCTACATCAATATCTTCCAATTCTATATATGAAAATGCAACTGCATCAATACAGGTCAAAAATGATCAATTCCAGAGCTACATAGAAAAAGGTGACCGACAAAGAGACGCAATCTCCCAAAATGATTTTCCTCAAACTAAATTGGGGAAAAAAAAAGACGTAATATGGAGCTGTCACGTTCCAACTCCCCCCCTAAAAAAAAAAATTGTCCCCTCTACCTAGTTTAAAACCCCCATGAAAGCTAAATCATTGTTCCCCCTAGGATGAAAAACCTACCTAACCTTATCAGTAGCATCTAGATAATGTTGAGAATGATTGGTAACATTCTCCCTCCAACTTCTAAGCTAAACCAGCCTCCAGTCTTTCCTCTTTTGAGGCCTTGCACTGGAACCGCTCAAACTCCACACTTGGAATGAAAACTATTTTGTTCATTTCTGTATATGTTGCATCAGTCCATATCCTGCAGTAGCACCCATGGTACATACATTATGTATTCATTGGGGGAGACTCACTAAAGGTCGAAGAGGGCTCAAAATGTTGATGTTCTGTTGGAGCAGTGTCAAAGAACCATCAACAGTATGCACAGTTGTCTTCAACATCACATCTCCATCTGTCTGACAAAAATCTGCCCACACCGACATCCATCCGACATGCCTTCAACAGGTTCACAAATTTTCACTCACCACATCGACAATGCCCTATTTCCATATGGAAACGAAGCATGATGACTCATTTCCATATGGAAATGCAGGATAATGAGCCATTATCATATTCATGGGAGGGTGTTTATATGTTAATGTGGTACTTCACCACATGCACTAAATGCCGATAGTAGCCTATGCTGTCGGAGTTCACAATCTCAGATTCGCCTGCCTGAAGCTGTTGAAGTTGGGATCTCCCTGTACTTTACTATGTAGTAAAAAGCCCTAAGTCAGAAGCAGGGAGGGTTGTGAAACTGCTGTTGACGTGGAAGGGATGCTCTCCCTTCTGCATCACCAGAAGTAAGAAAACCCTGAAGTCTGAGACCATTCTCTCTGCTGCCCCACTTGGTCAGAAGTGACATCAACACTGTGGAAGTCACGAAACACATTGAGCAATCTTTTTGATACTTCTATATTCTGAATTATGGTATTTACTTATTTGTATATTTGTATACAGCTGTTTGATACATTGCTGAATTTTTATATTTGTTTTGGATTGCTTGTTTTTATTTATTTAAGTGGGTGCCCACTCATAATAGACCCTGTACTGATTTTTGGGATCCCAATTTTATCTTAACATTGTTTGCAGTGATTATATTATTTATTATTATTTTTCAATAAAGTATTTTAGTCTCTTTTCACCTATACTTTGTGTACTATATACGCTGTAGGACCTACTCCTTTTAGTATCCTGTATACTGTATCACTAAAGGTTCCCTGTATTGGAGAATTAAGTCTGTATGTTTAATATATACATATATATGATCTGACATACTTTTTTGGGAACTAATTTAAATTTAAATATACAAGTGATTGCGGTTTACCTGGAATACCTGGACTACTTAAACATTAATTGCCTAACAAACTGGGAGGCAGAGGAAGCCTCCTGAATACTTGAGTAGGACTACATGGGAAAAGGGTGGATTATATACTTTATAATATTTATCACTGCTACGCTTAGAAGTCTGTGTCTGCGCTGTCTTTTTTTTTTTGGTCTTTTCTGTTATCTACAGAGTTGTGGGTTGCGCCAGTGATACCTACATTGGATAGTTGCACCCATAGACAATATACATCTGAACAAGATTCTCTCATCACCAGCACCACCAGGTGCTTGAAAAGATACTACTTTCTCTTTCCATATGTCATTATCAGACTGTTACCTGAAGCTAATAGCAGTAGATTAATACAAAGATAAAATGAAAAAAATATATAGATATATAATTGAGTGCTATTTAAAGGACACCTCCCTGAGTATGCCTGTTTCTTAAATAAATTACCAAACAGGGTATGCTTAGGGTATAGTTCCACTTTTAGGTTTCCTGTTCAGTTTTTATAGTTCATTAATGGAATTCAGGATTTTGATAATGAGTAAGAAGTAAACACTGCAGTGCAAGATCATAGAGACTGCTATCCCCTCCCATTGTGAATTGAGGACACTCCCTATTCCCTCCTAGGCTCTCACCTCTTGTGCTTTTTGTTAGGAGGGTTTATAAATGCATGTAGTGGTTTTATAATACATGACCCTTTTTTTGAGAACCATTTTCCCCAAGAAAGGGTGAAATTAAACATGTGAGTCATGGACCCTTCACCCTACCCAGTAAAGTTAAACCATGTTCTCCACTCATTGGACAGGGATGTGGATGTAAAATAGTAATGACAGGTCAACCACCTCGACTTTGGAGCTAACTAAATTAAAACCCTTTTCTATTCATGTAAAGGAGGCAACATATTGACCTTAAAATCTTTCCTTAAAAGTGAAAGGCCCTCTAGTACATAATTTATAATGCATATAAAATAAATGTTTTTATACTTGCATTTCCCTTTCACAACTGAGGATCAAGTAATGCCCTCATCTTAATCCAAAAACATGTCAAAAACACAACCACACCCAAGAATGCAGTCAAGAGAAACACGCATAGCCAGTGTAGCTCAGTTAGATTTGAATCTGTATAGGCCTCTGGAGATTCAAATATAAGCAATCTTTCTGTATTTGATTTTTATTTAATTCTAAGTGAATCACAGAACAACTCTACATTCTTTAAAGCCCCACAACCAAAATGTAAGGCTCCAGTTTCCATTAGGGTTCCCACCTTTTCTTCAAAAAAATACAGGCCATGGCAATCCCTCCTTAGACTTAACATTGGACAGAAGCCAATTTTTTACCGACCTGCTGGTAAAATACTGGCTGGGTGGCAACCCTAGTTTCCATTTATATAGCATGTAAGGAATGGGGATAGAAGGTCTTACAATATATTTTCAACACCAATAAAACATTCTAAAGCTACAAAACATTTTTATTCCAGTGGTATATTGCAGAACTTATATTTCAAGCAACACGGTTTTAGACACTTTAAAAAAAAGGACCAAAAAAAAGAAGTTGAAGAGCATTTGCTCTGTGGAGCATTTTAACCACTGCTTAGTGCATTCCCTACTCGGGTACTCTTGAACACTCATACATTTCACATATATACACACACTTTTTCTTGACTTGCAATATTATTTTCAAGTTATGCAGCTTTTTACATGATTTGTTGTGACACTCTATACAATATTTTTATAGCAATAAAAAGCAAAAGGTAGTCACAAAAAACAAACAGCGAATGGAGAGCATGTGGGGAACTGAAACACTGAGGAATACAATAAAGTGAACTGTATGCAATTGTGATCTCATTTCCCCATCTGCCTCACTCTCCCAGTATTTCTTCCTTCTAACTCACTCTGTCACCCTGTAGGGACTCCAGCATCTATTAGTAAACTGTTCATAATGAGCTAATGGGTCTCTAAGGAGATATTAAATTGTTATGCAACTCTGTATGATGTAACCAACCTGTTCCAGCTTACCACAAGATAACTTTAGACCCATAAGATAACAAGTAATATCATTATTTAGTATATACTTGCTAATTAGATTGGGATGGATTTAAAAAGTTTAATACAATATGACTAGCGCATTGCAAAGCCCCCTCTGGCACTCAAAGGGTTAAAAATTGGTATTATCTTTTACAAATGCCAGCCTTTAGCCAGTAATGACAGGAAACATCTTGTTAATTTTCTAATTGTTCCAGAGAGGCGCATGTGAGCACTGCAAATTTGCTTACCTTTTAGCATCATTACATTGGCAAAAGCATTCTTGCAGTTCATAACTGCATGACATCATCAAGAGAAGTGGTGAGTTGGATTTGTTAAAGGGATATTAATGCTTAATATGAGGGGGAAATAACACATATATATACTGTGCAAAATTCTTAGGCAGGTGTAAAAAAAAATGCTGTGACTAAAGAACGCTTTCAAAAATAGAAATGTTAATAGTTTATTTTTATAAATTAATAACATGAACAGAAGGAAAATCTAAATCAAACCAACATGTGGAGTGACCACCCTTTGCCTTCAAAACAGCATCAGTTCTTCTAGGTACAATTGCACATAGTTTGTTAAGCAACTCGGCTGTTCCAAACATCTTGGAGAACTAACCGCAGTTCTTCTGTGGATTTAGGCAGACTCAGTTGCTTCTCTCTGTTCATGTAATCCCAGATAGACTTGATGATTTTGATATCAGGTCTCTGTGGGGGCCATACCATCACTTCCAGGTCTCCTTGTTCTTCTTTACACTGAAGATAGTTCTTAATGACTTTGGCTGTATGTTTGAGGTAATCGCCATGCTGCAGAATACATTTTGGGGCCAAACAGATGCCTCCCTGATGGTATTGTATGATGGTTAAAGGGGATCTATCACCTATGGACAACATCCCCATAATAGATTATAATATCACAAACAACGAAAAGGTATTTATTTTTTTATTGCAAGCTTGCTGTTGTATAAACGTAACTTATAAAGTCTGGGCTTCAGCTACTTCCGTGTAGCCTGCGGTTCACTGCGGTTAAACCACAGCCCGACGCTCTGCCTCCTCTCTCCTCCCTCCTCCGTGCCGAAACACGTTGGAGAGAAAGACACATCTTCTTGATGTGAAGGCTTTGGGATCTGTGACTATCCACAGGGAAAGTGCAGGGGAAGGTGTCCTTTTACTTATATGCGCATTTCTTTGCTATACTTGTGAGTAGGGGTGGGCGAAAGTTTACGCCGTGTTCCCGCGGGAAATTTTGTGAAAACCACGTTGTTATCTGCTTGTTCACTGGAAAATCCGCTTTAAAACTAGCGGTTAAAATTTTCGGATTTTTCTCCCATTGGACAACATTTTTGACATTTTTTCAATGGATAGAAAGTTTCCGCCAATTGATTTACGTTGTTTTCACGCCTCTGCATAAAAACATGATGTTTTTGCTGAAGGCAGATACAATAGAAGCAGCTACAGAGCGAGATAGATGTGCTGTTCTGTTCTCTTGTGATATTTTGCAAAAAGTGAGGCAGGAAAGGCTCATAGTGACTCCTATCACTATGAGCAGGGTGTAAAATAATCAGTGGAGGAGCTGGAAGAACCATTATGTGTCCACTGAGTCTGAGGAGGAAGGGACCACTACTGTACTAATGCTGTCCAGTCCCCCTAAATTACCTCAAGGGATCTTGGGGAATTTAATGGGAACGGAGTGAGAAAAGGAAATGGGAAGGAAGGGAGAAAAGGGAATGGGAAGGGAGGAAGAAAAGGGTAGTATAAGTGAGAGCAGGACAGGTCAGCTGCCTGTGCCTGCTGCAAGATGTGCTGCCCATGCTGCCAGTGCCACCACTGCTGTAGCTGCAGCCACTAGTGTTGTACCTGCTGTCAGATGTGCTGCCACTAGTGTTGAACATGCTGCCAGTGCTGAACCTTCTGCCAGTGCTAAACCTGCCGCCAGTGCTGAACCTGCTGTCACCAATACTTTGCCTGCTGCTAGTGTTCTTCCTAGGGGAAGAAGGAGAAAATTATGCCATGTGTGTCAGCAGGGGGCTGCATTCATGCGCTCACCGATCACGTGTGGATCATCAACATGGTCAGATCTTGTTCCATCCCAGCATCTGGTCTTCCTGAGCCTTCTCTTTGACACTCAGCAGAGCATGGTGTTTCTCACGGATGAGGTGGCTCACCAGATCGCCCACAGGGTTTCTGCTGTTCTGGCTCACGATCCAGTTCCAGCCAAGAAGCTGTGCTCTCTAGTAGGGAAATTCATCTTCACCATAGAAGCGGTCCCATGTGCCATGGCTCACACCAGGGATCTCCAGAGGTTTGTGATCCAGGTGTGCAAGGGTCTGTCGGACCTTCTGAAGATGTCAGTATCCCTCCTTCTTCATGTGGAACTGAGTTTGTTGTGGTGGCTCGACCTCTCCAATCTGCTGAAGGGCAAGTCCTTCCTGGTATCCTTCTAGACTACGGTGATGACAGAGGCCAGCCTCTCCGGCTGGGGTGTGGTCCTGGGTCGCCTGAGTATTCAGGGTCAGTGGTCTCCTTAGCAACCTCTCCTTCCCATCAACGTGTTGGAGCTTTGGTCGATATTTCATGCCCTTCGCCATTGGACACCCCAGCTGGAAGAATGCCTAGTCCGGGTCCAGTCGACAATGCCACGGCCGTGGCTTATATCAACAAGCAGGGAGGAACAAGAAGTCTCGCTGCTTGGTTAGAGGTCAAGGCTATTTTGTCCTGGGCAGAAGAACATGTTCCTGCCATATCCGCAGTGCACATTCCTGGCGTAGACAATGTAATGGCAGACTTCCTTAGTTGACACATGGTGGACAGCGGAGAGTGGGAACTGCACCCAGAGGTGTTTACCCTCATTGTTCAGAAGTGGGGTCTTCCTTGCATCGACCTGATGGTGACAAGACACAACCAGAAGGTTACGAGGTTCTGCTCTCACTGGAGGGATCCTCTAGCTCTAGCGGCAGATGCCATGTACATTTATGGTTATTTCCTCTGGCTTACATCTTTCCTCCCCTCCCCATGTTGCACAAGGGGTTACGGAAATTGAGACTGGAGCGCTGTCCAGTCATTCTGATTGTTCCGTACTGGCCTCGACAGGCTTGGTTCCCGGAGCTTCTGGATCTGTGAGTGGCTGAGCCATTCTGGCTCCCTTGCCATCTGGATCTTCTTCTACAGGGTTACCTGTGGAAGGAGGATGTTCATCGTCTAGCTTTGATGGCTTGGAAATTGAATCCTCAATACTGAAGAAAAAAGGTTTTTCTTCTGGTGTGGTGGCTACTATGCTTAGTTCCCGCAAACCTGTTTCTTCTAAGGCCTACCATCACATTTGGTCGACCTTCCTATCTTGGTGTGCTGATAGGGACCTTTCTCAAGATTTTGATCTGCCTACGGTATTAGCCTTCTTGCAGGATGGTGTGGATAAGGGCCTCAGTTTGAGCTCCCTTAAGGTTCAGACTTCTGCTCTCTCTGTTTTCCTTCAGAGGTGCATTGCTATTCTTCCTGATTTCAAGGTTTTCTTCCAGGGCGTTGCTCATACTCATCCTTTTTTCAAGACTCCTGCTCCTCAGTGGGATCTTAATTTGGTTTTGGCCGTCCTTCAGCACCCTCCCTTTGAGTCCTTGGCCACTGTTCCTCTACGCCTGCTGACGTGGAAAATGGCCTTTCTCCTGGCGATCGTGTCTGTTCGCAGTGTCACAGAGTTGCATGCTATGTCTTGTAGACCACCCTTTTTGGTGTTTCACAAGGACAAGGCAGTACTTCGCACTTCACAGGAGTTTCTCCCAAAGGTGGTCTCTGAGTTCCACATTAATCAGGAGATTGTGGTGCCTTCGTTCTGCCCTGACCCTACCTCTGACAAGGAGAGGGACCTCCACTTGTTAGATGTGGTGCGTTGTCTCAAGTTTTATGTACATCGCACTGAGTCCATTAGACAGTCTGACTTGCTGTTCATCATTCCTGAAGGCCCCAGGGCAGGAAGACCTGCATCCAAAGTGACTTGTGTCTTGGATTAAGTCCACTATTTGTAAGGATTACAAGTTAAGGAAGAAGCCTGTTCCCTTTCGGGTCACGCCTCATTCTACTAGATCTATTGGGGCTTCTTAAGCTTCCAAGAATCAGGCCTCCGCTGATCAGTTGTGCAAGGCTGCCACTTGGTCGTCTGTGCACACCTTTTCAAATCACTTCCGTGTTTTGATGTGCTGGCATCGGCTAACGCCAGCTTTGGGAGGCAGATCCTGGAGGCAGACTTGCCTGTATATGATCTTCTTCGGTTCTTTGGTGCTTCCTTCACTTTTGAGCCCTGTTGGCTCTAGTTCAGTGTGCTGTGTAACAGGTCCTGATGTGTTGTTACCCATGTTCAGTGTCTGTTGACACTTAATTTGTTTTCTTGGGCTATCTCTGATCTGATGGTTCATATCTGCTCTGGTGACTTTGGGGGCCTTGTGCCTGGTCCTTTCCTGACTTCCCGCCTCTGGGAAACGCAATGGTTGGACATCCCAAAGTTACCAGTAACCTGTATTGGACGACAGGGAAAAGAGAATGTTAGTCTTACTTGTTAAATCCTTTTCTTTTAGTCCATACAGGTTACTGTTCTCCCACCCTGTCAAGGGACCATACTTGGCTCTCCTGTGGCAGACCGTGTGGGTCCTTTGGGGTCATACTCACAGGAGTCTTCTTTCCGTTCTACTATCTAGTCAATAGTTAGTGTCTCAAGTCTTACTGGAGCTGACTGGCTACTTGCAGTCAAGGAGGAAAGGTAGGCTCCACCCCCTGCATTCACTTCTAGAATTGTTCCTACCTAGTTAAAGAGGTGGATCGCCTACCCAAAGTTATCAGTAACCTGTATGGACTAAGAGAAACGGATTTAACAGGTAAGACTAAAATCCTCTTTTATTAACTGTCCCCCCAATAGCAGTTAATAAAGCACCCCGAAACAAATTCCCTGTTCAAATGATTCATTCATTCACCAACACAGGCACCCTCCTCAGACCCCTTTATACCTTATCTTATGGTTTTTATTTTATTTTATTTAGGATTTCTTTTTTATTAAGTGCCCCCCCCCATCCCAGTAAACAACCCCCCAAAAATAATCCCCTGTTCAACTGATTCTTTCCCCACACCCCACCAACATAGGCACTCTCATGCCCCTTTTATACTGTGCCTTTGGGAAATAAAATATTATTTGTAATGTGTTGTGTGTAACTTCTATGTTCCCATTGATTTAAATGGGCGAAAAAAGCGGAAAATCTGCACTTTTTGTGGGAAATTTTTCGCCAAGCGGAAAGTACCATTTTTCGCCAATTTCAGTTTGAGACAGAAAGTTTCGCCCATCCCTACTTGTGAGTACATTTCTTTTCTAATACATTCTTTCTATAAAACTATACTGTTCCATGTGTTTTTCATTATAATTTATTGGAGGAACTATACTGCTGAATATCCATTGGGAGGTATTGTTATTGGAAGGCTTGATATGCAAGAGGAGAAAATAGTGAGTGGCCATTTGGCGTACACAAGCAATACAGCACAATTTATAATTACATACTACACTACATTGTTTATCTTTGTTCTTCTTTTTTCATGTTTTGATGAAATTATCTCCACTGAGTAATGAGAAATAAGTATCGCGTCATACTTTTTGTTTTTTCTTTTGTTGCACGTGTGAGGTGTATGAGCAGAGGACTTTATTTTAAGTGATATTTTCATATCAGGTGATTTAAGTTAAAGCATCACTTTTTGTTTATTTTAAGGTGGGAGTGCACTGAGTCACATTTTTTTGTTTTTATTATATGTACATATGTCTTGCAACATATCTAAGTTTACTCTTGATTTCAGACAGTCTGAGAGTACAACGTTACTGACTATTTTGTTCTATTAATGTGATTAATAAATATTCAAGATGGCTCCTGCAATGCATTGGTGACTGTTCTAGCATCAAAATGTGTTAAAAGCCAAAGTTAAGTAAATTTGGGGCAGCGTAAAATTATATTACTAAATTGCAAACTGGAAATTTTATGTGGTAAATGGAGAATAAAAGGGGGGAGGGCATAAAAAAATAGGCACTACATGTTTAAAAAGCTACATTTATATTAAAAATGTCCATCAACTATAATGGGAACATGCACCCAACTGAAATGTGAATTTAATTAGTGAAATTAGTTTCACTTGGTGCCTAATAAGTGCACAGCCCATAGAGATGTAAAGTCAGAGTCTAAGTATTTTGTTGTTGATGTCTTTCATTTCATAAGAAGAAAATGTTGTCCAAGGAAATTTAGATGAAATATAAGAAATTGCATCGACTTGGATTAATCATAGATGTAATTACACTTGATAGCTTGCCAAGACATTCTTCATCCCAAACAACAAAATATACTTTAAAAAAAGCGGTAAGTACATCAAATATCAGATGCAAGCAGTGCCATTTGTGTGATTACTCAATGCTCTAGGAGGGGAAATGATCCTGCTTTTCTCATTCACCTAGCCAGCTTGTGAAGGCCTATTTTTAGAATGAAAGGTCATCGTGGTTGAGAGCGGATAGATATTGTGACTTATTAGATAACTATAGCTGTGCCAAGGCATTGCCAGTTTCAGATCTTCTGACAAACTAGGCTTATGCTTGCTGTTTGCTTGTTTGTTTGTTTGTTTGTTTGTTTGTTTTCTGAACTTGCACATGGTGGTAGAAAACAGACCTTGTTAGATGCAAACACATACCTCCCAACATTTCAAATTGCCAAAGAGGGACACTTGTGTTTTAGGGAGGTGTTGTTGTGGGCGTGGCTGGTGGGCGGGGCATTACCAATAATTTTTAGGCCATTTCACGACCTATTGACACCTCCTTTTGTAACCAAATAAATGAATAAATAAACATACCTACTTACATTTAAACAAACATTAGTGTGAGTTTTATTGCTGTGGAGCAATGTGATGCACTTATAAACACACCACACAATCTGATCTCCTAAACACAGGGACATCAGGGTGGGAAAGAGGGACAGAGGGATTTGGGTCTAAAAGAGGGACTATCCCTCCTAAAGATGGATACTTGGGAGGTATGTGCAAACATGAAAAATATTTAAATTGTCATCAAGAATATACTTATTTCCAAGGACACATTTACTGACAGATTTATTTCCTTTGGAATTTGGAAAATATGATTTTGTTAAGATTAAGGACCTTGTGCAGAAAGCAAAAAGATATGCAATTCTGGAGTATACCAGTTGCACCATATGGAATTATTAACTCTTTGAGTGCCTGCAATTCGTTGCATACCCCTCTGGCATTCAATGGGTTAATAAATCTGAAGTTTCCTATTGATTTAAATCTTTAGTGCTAGAGAGATCCCCAGTGCACTACTTCACAATGCGCTAGAATCATATGTGGCAATGAAGGGGTTAAAGGCCCATTTAACTCAATGGGAATTTTAATTTGCCCCCTATGGTTCAGTTGGTTTGCTCCCTATTGCTGCCAGTGATTTATAACCTTTGTCCTTGACATCCTGCTATGCTTGTAATAACTTCTTGCAATATAGTTTTAACTAATCATTATTCATGCATACATAAATCATGCAATGTAAGGAACATATATAAATCAAAATAATTGATAGGGAGGTAGTGGAATGCCATCTCCTTTTGCAGTATAAAATCAATCAGGAGGCAGCTCTTGCTTTTACTCAAGTTCAAGGTTTTCTATACAATTTGGATGCTAACAATGATGCCAGTGCGTTGCTTTACAATATGTTGGAGCCATCTGTAGCATCCATTGGTTAAAGGGATAGTATTGTGATATTTTTAGAAAACGGATTCTTGAAGCTAACAAAAACCTAAACTAAATGACCCGAGTCCTATCTCTCAAACCGCCATGGTTTAAGAGATATTCAGCAGTAAAGTTCCCCCTCCCTCCCCTTTCCCTGACGTCAGCGTCTAGCTGGCAGCAGGGGAATCCGATCCCGGGACCGTCAGAGACTCTTCAGCAGAGCCGAGATCGCGAGACCTAAAAATAATTACTTCACTGGAATGGTATACAAAGTGTGCTTACACAGGGCAAGAGACATAGATAGTTACAGGCACATACATACACATGAGAAGAGGGTGTCATGAGAGAGACACACATACAAAGATATAGAAAGAAATACATATAAAATAATCCTGTCTTCACTACTGATGAGTAAGAACATGATGATAAAGGCAAAGTCAGAATAGACAAACCCAGCATATAATGGGGAAGGTAGAAGAAAAATGTTGCTCTCCAACTACTGGACTACAACGGCCATCATGTGGGACAGCTGAGAATGGTGGGAACTGTATTCCAACAATTAGGGAGCCACCAGTTGCCCATCTGTGTTAGAGAAGATGGCAATCGTAATGGTAGACACATGAGAAAGCAGTGTGAATCTAAGTGAGTCCAAACATGGAAAAAGAGGATAATGCGAGGGAAGGTGGACAGTGGAGAGTGTGATAATGGGAGACAGGCGAGAAGGTGGGGGAGGGGAGGGGTTGACAGCATATAGACAAAGTCTATGAATAGTAGGAGCATGATGTGTGTGAGTCGAACAGTGGAAGGTGATTGTGAGTCTAACAGTCGAAGGTGAATGTGAGGCGATATGGAGGTGAAGGGGAAAGTTAGGGGATGTGTAGAGTGAGGTGGTGAAGGTGAATGTGAGCCAGTGTGTCGAAGGGTGTGTCGATCAGGTGAAAGTGACGGAAGGGGTAGAATTAGGAATTGTGTATTGTATTGGAGGCTGGGGTTGTGTAGGTGGCGAATGGGAGGGAGTTTGTAGAGGGAGGAGGTATGTAGTGTGGTGGAGGGTGAAGTCCTTGCAGAGATTTTCACAGGAGTGGACAGGGGGACAGTCCTGTTAAAATCACACCCCATGCTGTACCAATGGGACAGGCAGTATAGAGGAGTTGTGAATAACTCCTTCTTACTGCCTCCTCTGGATGTGTATGCCAGGGCCGCAGAAGTTGTGCCACATGACCACCTCTTATTTTATTAGTGTGTGTGTATATATATATATATATATATATATATATATATATATATATATAGACATGTGAGTACAACATTATCTAGACCCTTTTACCTAGTGTAAGCCACCTGCCCTCAAATGTGGAATCTGGTCCTTTGACCAGACAGGTCACAGGACGGGACAATAAGGAAAACCCTGCCCCGCCTTGACAGGATTTTCAGGTTTTTCCTTATGAGCACTGAAGATTGTCCCTCACTGCGATCCATCCAGACAGTCTGGCTGCTCTGAGGTGAGCAGTGTTAAATCAGTAAAAGGGACAGGAGGGGGATACTTTATCATTCAATTACTCTTGAAATAAAACTCTGAAAGTATTGAATTAACACTATCTGTGGCCCAAATACTATAAAGATTAATTGGAGCAGCTATTATTGTGAAACATTACTATGGAAAAAAGAAGCGGAGCTGGACGCCTATAAACTATAGCAAGAGCAGTATAAATAATAGTTAAAGGGACTCACCGCCTCATGGCAGACTGGGTTCTCAGCTCCAAATCAGGCTCTCCAATCCTGTGAATAGACTATACAACGTATGATCAAGTGGCACACCGATAGAAAACTGAAGATGTTGTATAAAATCCAAATACTTTTTTCATGACACTTTAAAACCACAAACAGCTCATCAGAGATGGAACAGATGCCACAAACTAACAATGCAATGTGTCCAACATTATCTTACGCATTTCGCGCTTCCACTGCTCTTACTCATAGATGTTTAATACAAAGTAACTGTTCCATATTTAAAGCTAAAACTAAACAATACAATTAGAAACACATGCTATAGCCGTAAACATCCCATATAACCAATCCGGGTTAAAAGACTTTGTCCAATCCAGGACTAGAGAATATTAACTCCTTGGTTTAAGACGACAATTGTTTTCAGTGATACATAATCGCAATGGACAGGAAAAGAGTTAAACCACATCCTGATATTATCATATAAAATCATATAAAACTTAACTCCCTGTCAATGTCATAGAAGAACACTGAATAACAATAATTATAAAAACTAAACCTACATATATAATCTAAGGAAAAAAAACAAAAAATATATATGTATATAGCATATAACAACTTATTAGGAGAAGATTTATTGGCTGAATCGACTCCAGTTGGTGCTGAGAGTGGCTCAGAGGGTGATGGCCAAGTTTGTTTTATTACGACTTACAGTCCACAATTTGAACAAATCAGGGCTTTGGTCCAGTCACTGTTACCTATGTTGAAAACAGATATAGCTCTAGCAGATATTTTGAGTAATGGATGTAATTTTGTTTCTAAAAGAGGGATTACCATAGGCAACGTGATTTCACCAAGTTTATATACTTCTAAATTGACTAGATCTACTTGGTTGGATATGGTGGGTTTCTATAAATGTGGGGCTAACATCTGTAAGTGTTGTGAAGTAGCTAATGAGTGTAAAGAATTTGTGTGTGCAGTGGATGGAGCCAGGTATTCTATGTCTGGCTTCATGAGCTGTAACACACGTTATGTCATTTATCTCTTAACTTGTCGGATGTGCTCAGTACCATATGTAGGTCGCACTGTGCGCCCTTTAAAAAATCGTGTACATGAGCATCTATATCAGGTACAGAGGAATGAACAGAATTCTGCTGTGGCAAGACATATTTGCCAGGAGCATGGTGGTGATTTAAAGGCATGTAGTTTTCAAGCCATTGAGAAAGTTAATCTACCTGTTAAGGGTGGTGATATTTTCGGACTAGTCAGTTATAGGGAAGCCTATTGGATTTTTCAATTGAAATCAAGACTTCCAACTGGTCTTAATTCGGAATGGGACATTAGCAATATTGTTTGAATATCCATGGATTGCCTCTGTCCTTTTCTATTATTATATAAGCTTGGTCCATAACATCTAATTTTAATTCCAGCTCCTTAAGAGTTAAATTAATAAGTTGTTATATGCTATATACATATATATTTTTTGTTTTTTTCCTTAGATTATATATGTAGGTTTAGTTTTTATAATTATTATTCAGTGTTCTTCTATGGTATTGACATGGGGTTAAGTTTTATATGATTTTATATGATAATATCAGGATGTGGTTTAACTCTTTTCCTGTCCATTGTGATTATGTATCACTGAAAACAACTGGCATCTTAAACCAAGGAGTTAATATTCTCTAGTCCTGGATTGGACAAGGTTGTTTTACCCAGATTGGTTATATGGGAGGTTCATGGCTATCGCATGTGTTTCTAATTGTATTGTTTAGTTTTATCTTTAAATATGGAACAGTTACTTTGCATCAAACATCTATGAGTAAGCGTAGTGGAAGCACAAAACACGTAAGATAATGTTGGACACATTGCATTGTTAGTTTGTGATATCTGTTCCATCTCTGATGGTAGCGAGCCGTTTGTGGTTTTAAAGTGTCATGAATAAAGTATTTGGATTTTATACGTCTTCAGTTTTCTATCGGTGTGCAGTTCGATCCTACGGTGTATGAAACATTACTATCCCTTTAACAATACAATGGATAAGCTCAGTGGAACTTTCTACTATTCCAACATACAGAGGCAGAATTCTTCAGACTGCAGACTATACCTGCATCTAACCCCACCTCTCTTCAAGGAACACACATGTTCAGGAGCTATCCCCAAAAGTTGGTAATCAGTGTACAGGAATAAAAGAAATGTAATGCCACCATACTCACATAATCTCTTTTTTCCCCATCTCTCAGTTGTGCTGTAAACATTTGATGTTACTTTTGTTTTGCAAATCCAGTCTTGAATGTCCATGTGGTTAGGCCCACATAGAGGTTGCCACACAAGCACTTTAAGAACACAGAACAAAGTAGTACAAATGATAAAATCTTGAATGTAAAAATTCTTAACAACATGAGTCCATTGCAGTGTACATAATTGTGACATTATGAAGCATCCTTTCTTCTCAGAAAATCTAAATGTAATTTCCCAATAATGTTTCCTCTGGATTAGATGAAGTCAGCAGAGAGGATCTTCACAAGAACCCACTTGATAATAATTTTCTCCTCCCACAATCATGGTGTGATGCCCTTGTTATTGGAGATTTCTCTACTGATGAAGGGGAAACTGATATGGATGAACTGGATTTGTCATTCTGTGTTGGGTGTTCTTATGAGGAAGATCCTGGTTTTTCTACTGATGGTCTTATTCTGGCTGTCCTGGACACACTTAAGGTCCCAGAGGCCTCAGACTCTAGCTTCTCCTTCCCTGATACTTCTATGTGATGCAACAAGGAGGTTACTTTTTTCTTCCTCATACCTTTGATCTGATACTCCTTAGACCAGGTCACTCCTTATTCCAGGCTATCCCTTCCTAGGCATAAATCGCTCATGTTCCCCTCTTCTTCTGAGGATGTTGCACAGTGGACTACCTCCCTGGAGTGTATCCCACAATCTCTCTCCTTACTAAGTATTCAGCATTGCTGCTGGCTATTATGGATCAGACAGATAAACACCAGGATTATCTGTTGAATTTCAAATTTTGCAGCAACTGATCTCACTTTATGTCCCATATTGCCAATGCATGGGTTAGTAGGGCTCTGGCCTTTTGAGGGCTCAGCTTCCAGGCAGTCATGTCTAAGGTGGATTTAGTGGTAATTATAACCAAGTTCCTTAAAGGGATAGTAACGTTTCATAATAAAAGCAGCTCTAATTAATCAGCATAGTATTTGGGCCTTGGAGAGTGTTATTTCAATTATGTCAGAGTTGTAGTTCAAGAGCAATTGAATAATAAAGTATCCCCCTCCCGGCCCTTTTACTGATATAACACTGCTCAGCTCAGAGCAGCAGGGAGGTGCCCATGTAGATTACAGAGAGGGACAATCTTCAATTAAGATAAGGGAAAAAGCTGAAAAACCTGTCAAGGGGAGCAGGGTTTTCATTGTTCTCACAATAAGAAGATTGTCCTTTGCTCCACATCTGAGGTGAGCAGTGTTACACTAGGTAAAAGTGGCGGGAGGGGGATACTTTATCATTCAATTACTCTTGAACTACAACTCTGACAATATTGAAATAACACTCTATGGCTCAAATACTATGAAAATTAATTGGAGCTGCTGTTTTTGTGAAACATTACTATCCCTTTAAGGATAATGAATATTTCAGGGAAGTAGCTTAGCTCTCTCTGTGGTCAGGCGTCACACTCTGTGGCTTAAGTTTTGGTTGGCTGACCTGTCTTCCAAGGAGTTTTTTGTGTCTCTGCCATTTGTCGTCAAGCAACTATTTGGCCTGGAATTGGAGAAGGTTATTAGGAACACCATTGGAGGCAAGAGTACTTTGATTCCTTTTTTCCACAGAAGACATATTGTTTTGCTACCCCCTGCAGTATGGGTACATTCCTAGGGCACTGATTCACTCAGCAACCCAGGCACATTCCACCCCAAAGTCCAAGCAGACTTAGTCAGGCAAGACGTTACCTCCTCATGACTAGTGGAGGTCTGGTCCACCTCAGGCAATTTTTTTTTTCATGAAATGCTGGACATTTCCATGGCAAGCCATTTTGTTTGCTGGGTAATTTCCAAAGGGGTACCACATAAACTTGAAGTCCCTTCTTCCAAATTGCTTTTTTTGCACCTTGTGACCAAAGTTGTCCTTTATTTTTAGACACAGTCTCCTCCCTGCTAGACATGCTGTTTTTAGTGCTTGTTCCTTCTCAGGAAAGGTACACAGGATTTTGTTCCAATCTTTTCAAAGTTCCCAAAAACACTGCAAATGCCATCCTATTCTAGACTTAAGCTCCTGATCATTTTTTTTCTAGCTTCTTGGTTGAAGATGGAGCCCTTACATTCTGTCATTGCCACCATGTTGTCACCATGTATGCTGAGCTGGGGTGCCACGCTGGGTCCCCAGATCACCCAGGGTCTTTGGACGAAGGAAGAAAGCCTCCTGTCCATCAATGTCCTGGAGAGATAAGCGATTAATCTAGTCCTGAGGCACTGGTCTCAGTCCTTGCAGGGATCTCGGTGCAGATCCAGTCTGACAATGTGAAAGTGGTGACCTATATCAACCGCCAGGTTGGGATGCGAGGTTCAGATGAACCTTATGTGGGGTAGACAACAATATGGAGAACTTTCTGTAGCCAGCATTTGAATCCTGGCAACTGGAAGAGCATATTCGTTGATAATACCTTACCTAGAATATGAAGTAAAGTTTGGGCACCAGTTCTAGTAAATGATATTCTAGAAATGAGAGAGTAGGGAGAGAGAGAAGAGCAACAAAATTAATTATGGGAATGAAGGATTTGAATTACGAAGACTGTCTAGCTAAACTTGATTTATTTACTCTAGAGAAAATACTCCTAAGAGGGGATCAATACAAGGATCTCTCTACTGAGGTTTTTAATTCCAACACTGGATCAAATAACTAGGGACCCCCCTTATGATTAGAGGAAAGGAGGTTTCAGCTTCAGCAGAGGAAAGGGTTTTTGACAGTAAGGTCTGTTAAACTGTGATTTTTTTTTGCCCAAGGATGTGGTATTGACAGATACAATTTGAGACATTTAAGAGACAATTAGACGCATTTCTAGCAGGAGGAATCATGGAGGGCTATGCTGTATATTCTGGTAAATACACTAATATTAAAGTTCTGGTAAATACACTAATAGTAATTTTGGAGGCAGTAAGGCTTATGGAATTCTCATTTTTTGGGTTATAATGAGTCAAAGGTTGAACTTGTAACTGTAAATTAGGTTGAAAAAAGGCCCAAGTCCATCAGGTTCAACAGTTGCATGATAACACAGAGAAATTAGAATTAAATAAGCTTTCCTGCTGCCAGATAAGTTAGTATTTAACAGAAATTCCTGTTTTTGCCTACTAATACACAGTATAACCCTGCATGTTCCCTCTTGAAAGAAATGCATCTAATCTTCTCTTAAATATTTCCATTGTATCAGCCATTACCACATCTTTTGGCAAGGAATTCCACAATTTAACAGACCAAACTCCTTCATCTGAGATGGACTTGTGTCTTTTTTCAACCTAGTTTACTAGGTTACTATGTGAGTTTGCCACTGGAGTCTCCCAGCTGTGGATCTAATGTCCTCTCAGCTGAACTAAAGGATCCCTTGGCTCTGAGCCAGTTCCCTCTAGCTCTTGAAGTGGATGCAATGATCATTCCATGGCCTTTTCTCCTGGAATATGTAGTTCCTCTGTTTCCTCTGATTCCTAGAGTGATGATGAAAATCAGGATGGAGTGGACTCTGAATGCCCTGTTGGTGCTAGTTTTCAGATCTTCTCAGTCTTTCAATCACCTAGCTGTTTCGGCTTCCTCTGCGCCCAGTCCTCTTGTTTCAGGGTCTGTTGAGTCATCCACAGGTGGAGAAGTTGGCTTTGACAGCTTGGCTTTTGAGGCCAGATTCTGAAGGAAAAAGAGGTTTTCTGATCTTGCCATCTCTACCATGTTGCAGGCTCAAAAGCCATTTTCTTCTAAGGTATGGTTCATGTTCTAAAAGTGGGTTAAAGATAGATGGCCACTCCCATGGCCTTTCAAGCTTCAGTTTTCTTTGGCTTTTCTTCTGGATGGTCTTCAAAAAGGGCATGATCTGAGCTCAGATTTTAGGCTCTTTCTGTCCCCTTCCAGAGGCAATGGCCTTGTTACCTGACATGGAGACCTCTGTCCAAGGGGTGGCTCATGCCTACTCAGTCTTTCAGGATCCCACATCTACGTGGGATTTAAACCTAGTTCTGGTAATGCTTCAGAAGGCTGCTTTTGAACTTCCTGTTGGCTATTGTATCTGTTTGGCAGGTGGTCGCATTTCAGGCTTCATCTTGTAAGCCTTCCTTTCTGGTTTTCCACCTTGATAGGGTGGTTTTGCAGACTCCTATATGGCTCCTCCCTAAGGTTGTTTCTGAGTGTCACAGTAACAAGGAAATTGTTCTTCCTTCTCTCTTTCCAGCTCATCTAATAGACAGGAGCAGGAGCTTCATCTTTTCTGTGTGGTCCAGTGCTTATAGCATTATATTCATAGCATGTAGTCTTTTCAAAAGTCTGATCAGCTTTTTTTGCAATTCCCTCGTGTGGGACAGTCTGTGTGTAATGCAAGAATGGCATCTTGGATTAAGGTGATCATTCAACAGATGTATCTTCTCATGACAAAACTTGTGTCTTTTCAGGTCATGAGGTTGGTTCCCGTTACAGTTGCCATTACAAGTTTAGGTCCAGATTAGTTGTGGCTTAATATTAGGCAGTGTTAAGGTACCTTTAAATTGCTAACCATACATTCTCTAAGGCTGACCAGTTGACAAAGCTTCTCCAATCGGGTTAGAGGAAAATAGGCACAAGAGTAGAGTGATTTTTGTGTTTGGTGTGTAGTCTAATAATAATAATAATTATAATTGTGTGTGTGTGTGTATGTGTATATATAGATAGAATTCTCATCACAGCAGCCAATGAATGCCCAACCCACATATGAGAGAAGTCGTATATGACTGACATTAAAGCAGACTAGTCATCAGACACATCCCACTCCCCTGCTAAGACATTGCCCAGGACACACGGGAGAAGGTAATTAAAAACATGGAATTTTGAATTACATATCATTGCAAGTCGCTCATGCAAACAAAACCTTAAATATTTCATCCTAACATTCATACATCCTAACTCCATCCTCTGTAAAAAAAAAGAAAAAGGTTGATGCATTGGCAAGTATGAAATAGTAACAAACAATTTCTTATGACATTTAGTGAATCTCAGTCTTTATGAAAATGTTTAAAAGTATATTTGATAACATTACAATATGCTTTTTTGTACATTCAATGCTTGTATTTTAACAACGGTGTTCTTTTAGTAAGGCAGAATAGCCTCTCACACAATAGTCAATTGTTACTCTCACATCAGAAAATTCCCATTTGGTGACCTCAAAAAAAGAAAAAACTGTTACACAGCAAAATCCATTTTCCAAAGGATAAAGAAGATAATAAATGTGCAGTCACAGGTTGAAGTGTGTGTATGTGTTGGTCTTATCTCCAGCACAATACAAAGATGGGGGATGGTGGCACTTATCACTCAATAGATGTTCACAAGAGACCTTTTAGCTGTTCTTTTGAATTTTTTTGTTTGTATTGGACAGGAGATAATTGCTACAAAAGTGTGAAAATATGAGTGCATATGGTCATTGACTGTATTCATTGATAAAAGCAAATGCTACACAATTTTGCTATGAACCTCCAATAACTTTATTTGGAGCTCACCTATAGGAATATTTTAGAAGACCTTGGGCTCAGTCTCACCTACTAGTGTGCTACACAGCCTGATTGAACCATTAGTGTTAGAGAGATCAGCAGGATATTACGTCATTACTAGTGATGAGCGAGCATGCTCGGCCGAAGCTCGCCCGCCATGTTCGGGTCTCCTCCCCGCATGTTTCGCGGCTGCTGCGCAGCCAATAAACGCGCGGGGAGGCTCTGACATCAGTGTAATGCCAGCAGCCATGTTGGCTGCTGGCATTACACTGATTGGCTGGCCAGAACCCATGATCGGGTGCTGTATAGCACCCGACACGCGAGTTCGGATCATTCTTAGCCAGGGAGAGATGCGCTTAGGCAGGGAAAGTCAGTGTAGGGAGAATAAAATTGTTGAAACTCTTTCAAGACCCAAAAGTCCTTTTTAGGACTGTTGTGTGTGGGGGCAGCATTTATATTTTGTTTGGGGGGGCACAATTTCCTTTTTTTTGTGGGGGGGATATATGTAAGGTGACATATAATACTAGATGCACAGGAAGTCAGTGTAGGGAGAATAAAATTGTTGAAACTCTTTCAAGACCCAAAAGTCCTTTTTAGGACCGTTGTGTGTGGGGGCAGCATTTAATTTTTTTTGGGGGTGGCAGAATTTCATTTTTTTGTGGGGGGGGACATGTTCTAAGGTGACATTGTACTAGGTGCACAGGGACAAATATTTCACAGTGCAGTGACAAGCTGACATATTCTGTTAGGTGCACAGGGCCAATGATTTTACAACGCAGCGACAAAAAGGGCCATTTTAAACGTGTGCCTAGCCATAGATTATTGTCACATTCTGTTTAGTGTGCAAATTCACAAATTAACGTCACATATTCCGTTCACTGTGCCTAGCCGCAGATTAGCGTCACATTCTGTTTCGTGTGCCTAGCCGCAGATTAGCGTCACATATTGTTTAGTGTGCCTAGCCGCAGATTAACGTCACATATTGTTTAGTGTGCCTAGCCGCAGATTAGCGTCACATATTGTTTAGTGTGCCTAGCCGCAGATTAACGTCACATATTGTTTAGTGTGCCTAGCCGCAGATTAGCGTCACATATTGTTTAGTGTGCCTAGCCGCAGATTAGTTTTTATCTTCCTTTTTGTGTGTTTTACGGTCAGTCTGTAAAAATGGCGTACTACGGGCGAAACATCGTTCCCAGCAGCGACGTTGGAGTCCAAGATGCATCCAGACATCCTCCCTATGCTGTCCCTGAACCATTTCTGTGGTGTTTCCATCATTTTCTGACCTTTTCCTATGAACCAGGCACCCTCCCCTCATCAGAGCAGGGGGTGCCTGGTGTAATGCTCGAGTCCTCCCATTGACTTCAATGGGGCTCGGGTGCTCGGCCGAGCACTCGAGCCTCCGGGGGCGCTCGGCCAGAGCACCCGAACACCCGAGCATCGGGGTGCTCGATCATCACTAGTCATTACATACAGGCTGACCACATGTCACGGATTGCCTAGGACAGCCCCGTATTTTAAATGTGTTTTCTGCATCTCAGGCAGCCTCCTCCTGGGACAATATGCATTGCTGGAATATAAACCCAGAACCAGTGTAAATTTGTTAACTGATTACTTCATAACATTGTTTGAATGCAGCACCCATTAGATATAAATTATAACATTTACAGGATATATGTAGGGGTTACATATTAACTATGCAGTGTTGTTTGCTATGTCATTTGAAGATCCTATAGCTACTGAAGTGGACCTGTTGGCTTAAAACATTTTGAGCTTGTTTTACAGAGAATTAAAGGGATAGTAATACTTAAAATGTAAAAAAAAATATGTTGTAGGGTTTATCCCCCTGAGTAAAACAAGGGAACTCCCACTGCTGAAAGGTGTTTCATTCAAAAGTTATTAATTTTCAAAGTTGAATTTTTTAGGTGCAATATCACAGTGGCCTGAAATTGTACAGTGGCGCTGTTGCTACACGATCCTATGGACAGCTCTGGTCAATTGACCATAAATCTCCATAGGATGGTGTAGCAACAGCGCCACTGTACAATTTCAGGCCACTGTGATATTGCACCTAAAAAATTAAACTTTTAAAATTAATAACTTTTGAATGAAACACCTTTCAGCAGTGGGAGTACCCTTGTTTTACTCAGGGGGATAAACCCTACAACATATTTTTTTTTTACATTTTAAGTATTACTATCCCTTTAAAATCTGCCTAAATGTATTACTAGACATTTTTCTATAAAATGCATTTATTATAATTGTTATTATGGGCTTTCTTGCTAATTAAAACAGTGGTACTCTTACTGCTGGGAGATTTTGAATTCAGAAGTTATTACAGTTTAACTTTTATGTAATGGAAATGCAATTTACTTTTATGGTCAGCAGGTAGTGCTGTCCCTATCACTTGCAAGATAGTCACTCAAGCTCTCCCATAGTGTGCATTATAAAAAATGTCCCTTCTGAACACTAGCCAGAGATCTTGAAAAAAAAAAAAATAAATAAAAGTGTACATTGTTATGACTTTTTGAAATAAAATCTGTCAGCAGTGGAAGTACCCTTATACTACTCATCAGGAAAAGCACTGTAACATATGTTTTCATAAGATATGTTTACTGCTGCTTTAACCCATATAATTTGATGGCATTGTGTAGCACTTTGTACACATCTGCAAATGTATAATTTGTTGTGTTAAGAAATACCTACAGTGCAGTGTGTGTGGGCTCCATCTAGAACTTGGGTGGGAAAATCTTTCTGGCTAAGGGCCGCAATGCAGAGAGCTGCAGGAGTACAGTGAGCCCACATGCAAACACATGACTGGGGCAGCACCAACTTCCAGGAACCTTTCTCCCACCTTTTTTCCCCAAAAGAACCGCACCACAAGCGTAACTTGGATAGAGTAGGCCACAGCTTATTTATTCCTTTAACAAAATTGCATAGTTTAACATCAAATAATCTCATTTACAGCATATTAACAATACTCCTAACCCATAAAAACATATTACCAATGTACAGGTTTAACATACAACCATTGAATAGAAGGGGAGGATCCTTAGCACCACCACCATTCCCACCTTGGGCATATTCCCACTATATGCCTCTCGTTACCAGCACAGTGGGTATACATAATCACTTGCCTGTCCACTTCCCAGGGACCCCATGCCCTTTAGAAGCTAGGTGCCCCAACCATATTTTTAAAGTGCCAAGGATCCCCCCCTCCGCCACACACTGTGACAATCGCCAAAAGGAGTCAAATAGAACCACACAACCCCAGAGAAAAACAGAAAAAGGGGGAGGAGGGAGGGAAGCTCCTTCCGCACTGCAGGACAGAAAGGAGGAAGCGGAAGCCAGGTCAGCTAAATATCCCCTTTTACCTTTCACCCTCTTAACTAAGTCACTCACCCACTTAGTCCCTACACTGTTTAGCACCAGTCATGTCCCTCTCCACCTAGCCTTCCTTGCCCGGCTCTGAGGGGTTACTCTTGCGCACACACATACACACACACACACATACACACACAAGTGCAATGTGGCCCAATAAATGCTAGTCAGGATTTCCAGTGGTTCTGCTGGTTAATGTACCGGCCAGTAACTCCTTTTCTGAGCTGCTGCTATTACCAAGAAGCACAGGGAGTCTTTGCAGCTGCCATTTATTACACTGGCTGATTCCTGATTAAAGCACTTTTGAAGGATGATCTCCACTTTATCAATCGTTCTGTGGCAACATGGGGACACAACAGTTAAAGACAACTTCATCAAACACCTTTCCAGTGCATAACCACACTGACAAATGTATAGAGAAATTCCAGTGGGATAAAAGGCCATTTATTTCTTGAAATGTACACACCGGGTAAAAATGTTTAAAATGGTCCCACACATTTCTTAAAAATATATTAGCTTTTTAGACTGTTTTAATATTTGTAAATATAATCATATTAGATTGTTTGGGGGAACATACAAATACAGTTCTGCTCAAAAGCAGGAACTGGGGTCTATTTTCTAGCCCAATGTATACCCAACGCCAATTTACTTCTCTACCTACATCCAAAATTCTTCTTTAATGCCGCTTATGCCAAGAGGAAGGCAGTGGGGTAGTCTGTGGGTTTCTGTGTTGCTACACCATGTATAACATCATGTTTTAAAGGAGCAGTAAACTTTTTTAATGAAAAAAATATATATGGTAAGGCTTTTCCTGTTCAGTAAAATAAGGGTACTTCAACTTCCGAGAGATGCATATTTCCAGCAGTATTACAGTTTAAACCTGTGTTTCATTTACATTAGCAATGCCCTCTAGTGGTCAATTTCCAATTAGTAATCCTGTTACATTCTAATGGAGAGGAAAGTTAGTGACTTCCAGTTCTCCATAGAATGTGATAGAAACTGTTGAGTCATGGTGTCAGAACTTCCAGGAATGAAAACATACAGTAAATTCACTTCCTGATTAATTGAACTGTTGTAAATGTTTAATAAAACAACTGACAGCTCGGCTCTGTGTCCCGGCGCACCTTCCGGGTTCCGGCGCATGCGCGGTTCTCCCTTCTGTATATCAGGTAGCCGCGCATGTGCAGTCTCTACTGTAGCGTCCCATTCGGATGACGGGGCCAACAGGGACGTGTCCTCACTCCCCCTGCCTATTTAAACAGCCTCCTTTTCCTCCTCAGGTGCTCTTTTGTTGAGTTCCCTCCTTGTTCTTGTTCTCTCTGTCCTCTGGAGTATTTTTGCGTTTTTTTTTACCTTTTTGCATCTGTCTCCTGGTTTTGCCGTCTCGCCGCCTTCCTTGACCTCTGGCTTGTCTCCCGGTTTTGCCATCTCGCCGCCTGCCCTCGACCTCTGGCTTGTCTCCGGTTTTCGTCGTTTCGCTGCCTGCCCTGATCTCGGTTCGTCTCTCACTCCGTCTTTGTCTTCTCGTCTTGGCTTTGGCGTTTTCGGTAGCTGGCTGGTTCTTCATCTCTGTTTTAGCCTGCTCTTCTATTTATATTATTCTTAGCTGCTTGCTACCCTCTGTGGGTCCATCTTACTCACAGAGATAGTTTTCAAGCAGCTTACAGAACAAAAGAGCCCTTTAACCATACTATGGATTCTTCTGGATTAATTGAAGCCTTGAACTCCTTAGGAAGCCGAATTACTGCCTTAACGGTGACCGTCCAGGAACTGCAGTCCAACCAAGCACATCTTCAGCAGCAGCTACAAGACCTGCAACCTGGACCTCTGCCTCTTTCCACTCTTTCCACTGCTTCTGGTGGTCCTTCAGTTCCAGGGGTCGAGTCTCCTCATGTGCCAGAACCCCGTATCCCGCTCCCAGACCGCTTCAGCGGAGACCGGACCAAATACAGGGCCTTTATCACTTCACCTATTCCTCCGACTTCACTAAAGTCCGTACTGCTATAGCCTTGCTATCCGAAGAACCACAATCCTGGGGGCACCACCTGCTTCAAATCAACAGTCCTGTGTTATCTTCCTGGCAGGAGTACCGCCTTGCCATGGATACCCTCTACGAGGATCCTTTTAGAAGTTCCTCTGCTCAGACCGCACTAAGGTCCCTTTCCCAGGGGAGGAGGCCTGTCGAGGATTATGTGGCGGAGTTTCGTCGCTTGTCTTGTGACACTAACTGGAATGAAGCAGCCTTATTCGACCAGTTCCGTCTTCGTCTTAAGGACGAATTGGCCAGAGTCGCCCCTTCTTCTTGTCTGGAGGATTTGATACGTCTCTCCATCCAGATAGATCGACGGCTGCGAGAAAGAAGACGTGAGCGGTTGTCAACTGCTCCTGTCCCTGTTCCTAGACGTACCATCCCAGCACCAGCTCCCACTCATCCTCCTCCGCCTACCACGACCCATGACACACAAGAAGAACCTATGCAAGTCGGGGTAGTCCGTGGTCCACTCACTCCTGCCGAAAAGGAGCGCCGCCGCTTGGGGAATCTCTGCCTGTACTGCGGGGCAAGTGGTCATCTTCTCCGTACTTACCCATCCAGACCAAGAACCTCTTCAGGTAGTTGTTTTCTACCCCTTGCTTCCTCTGTGTGTCCAATTACCAGTCTCTCCACTTACCTTTCTATACCTGTTTCTCTACAGTGGAGTAACCACTGCCATGTAACGCTGCCATGATCGATTCAGGAGCCAGTGGCTGTTTTATCAATCAAGAGGTGGTACATAGATTGAATATTCCCGTCCAGAACAAAGCTCAACCCCTCCAAGTCCAGATGGCAGACCATAGTAACCTACAATCCGGATCTGTGCTTTTGGAGACCTGTCTGCTCCAAGTGACATCCGACCAACACCATGTGGAGCACCTTCGGTTTAATGTGATTCCATCATTACTCTTTCCTCTGATCCTAGGCCTTCCTTGGTTGAAGATCCATAACCCTCATATCAGCTGGTCTTCTGCTACCGTTACGTTTGGATCCTCTTTCTGTCAAAGAACCTGTCTACCAGCCAGCGTAGTAACTCTCCTGCCTCCTCAAGGATCTGTCTCGGTACCTCCTCAGTATGCTGGCTTAACTGATGTATTTGATAAAAGAAAGGCCTGCACTCTGCCTCCTTATAGAGAGTATGATTGTCCCATCGACCTGCTTCCTGGGGCAGTGATACCGTATGGGCACATCTATCCCTTGTCAGGCCCAGAGTCACGGCACCTGAAGGAGTATATCTCTGAAAGCCTACAACAAGGCTTCATTCGCCCTTCTACTTCCCCGGCTGGGGCGGGAATTTTCTTTGTGCCTAAGAAAGACGGAGGATTACGTCCCTGCGTCGATTACAGGGAATTAAACAATATCACAATCAAGAACCGGTATCCGCTTCCTCTTATCCCTGACCTTCTTGAACGTGTTTCCTCAGCGCGAGTCTTTTCCAAAATAGACCTACGTGGAGCTTACAATCTAGTTCGCATACGGAGAGGGGACGAGTGGAAGACAGCTTTTCGTACCCGCTATGGGCATTTTGAATATACCGTCATGCCTTTTGGATTGTGTAATGCCCCAGCCACCTTCCAACGATTCATTAATGATGTATTTAGAGACCTCCTTGACCTTTATGTGATCATCTATCTAGACAACATCTTGGTATATTCAGTCACTCTTGCCGATCACCGTCTTCACATGAGAACTGTCCTGTCACGCCTACGAGAACATGGCCTGTACGCCAAACTAGAGAAATGCATGTTTGAGACGGACAAGATCAATTTTCTAGGCTTCTATATCACACCAGGATGTATTAGGATGGATCCTAGCAAGGTTTCTGCTGTACTCAATTGGCCTACTCCTACTGACAGAAAATCAGTACAAAGATTTATTGGCTTCGCCAATTTTTACAGACGGTTCATCAAAGACTTTTCCAGAATTATTACCCCTCTCACTACCCTCACCCGTGAGACCATCCAGTTCCAATGGTCCACCAAGGCTCAAAAAGCTTTTGAGGGTCTTAAAAGAGCTTTTACACAAGCACCTGTTCTCCGTCAACCGGATCCTACCAGGCCATTCTTCTTAGAGGTAGATGCATCCGAGACTGCTACTGGAGCCATTCTATCGCAACGTTTAGGGATAAAAGATGCCTATCACCCCGTTGCATACCATTCTAAAGGCCTAAGTCCAGCTGAGATGAATTACGATGTCGGGGACAAGGAGTTGTTGGCTATCAAGAGGGCTTTAGAGGAATGGAAACATCTGCTTGAAGGATCAGAGAATCCGGTTACTGTCTATACCGATCACAAAAACCTAGAATACCTCCGTTCTGCTCGAAGACTACGCCCTAGACAAGCTAGATGGGCCCTTTTCTTCTCAAGGTTCATCTTGCATATTACATACCGACCCGGAACCAAGAACGGGAAGGCAGATGCCTTGTCCCGTATCCATGCAGCATCCACCTCTTCTTGATCTGACCCAGACACCATACTCTCCCCTCATCACTTTTTGATCATGAATAGTGATCTCCTTACTAAGCTGAGGAACAAATCCACTCCTACACCTGCCCTAGTACAACGCTATGGTCTCACGTACACTAATGGCCTTCTATACAAACAAACGTTAATTTTTGTGCCTGACTCCCTTCGGCAAGAGGTCCTTCGGATACATCATGATCTCCCAACTGCGGGCCATGGAGGTCTCACTCAGACTTTGGAGGCTATCCAGCGATACTTTTGGTGGCCCAATGTAAGATCGGATACAGAGTCCTATGTATCCTCCTGTGACGTATGCCAACGATCCAAAAGTCGACATACCAGGCCTCCCGGACTCCTGCATCCACTACCTATCCCTGAGGGTCCCTGGAGGGACGTAGCACTGGACTTTATTGTTGACCTGCCCCTCTCTGAGGGTCATAATACCATCTTGGTGGTGGTTGACCGCTACACCAAGATGGCCCACTTTATTCCAGTAACCAGCATACCAACTGCTATAGCTACTGCAGAGCTCTACTTACACCATGTCTTCTGCCTTCATGGTACCCCGGGTTCTATCACCTCAGACCGAGGGGTACAGTTCACCTCCAAGTTCTGGAAGGCGTTCTGTTCTGGCCTTGGTATCAAATGTTTTCTATCATCTGGATATCATCCACAAACCAACGGCCAGACTGAACGAACGAACCAAACCCTGGAACAGTATCTTCGCTGCTTCTCTACCCACCTACAAGACAACTGGTACCGCCTTTTGCCACTAGCAGAATTTGCTTATAATAACCATTTTCACCGTTCATTACAAACATCCCCTTTATACGCTACTTATGGTTATCATCCTGCTGTGTTTCCAGACCTACTTCTCCCTACACAGGTACCCGGTGTGAATCAACACATAGCTGAATTACAGCAGTGCCATAAAGAACTCCGCACTATGCTAAAGCAAGCACAGGACTCTTATAAGAAGCAAGCCGACAGACGACGACTTGATACTCCTATGTATCAGGTGGGGGACAAGGTATGGCTGTCCTCTTCCCACATTCGTTTATCATGTCCATGCAAAAAACTAGGCCCTCGATTCCTGGGGCCGTTTACCATATCTCGGATTATCAATCCTGTTGCTTATCGCCTCGATCTACCAGGAACCTTTAGGATTCACCCAACTTTTCACATCTCACAGCTAAAGCCTTGGAGTCCTAGTCCCTTCCCTAATAGGGATCCGGCTCAGCCACCTCCACTCATCATTGGTGATTCTGAAGAATATGAGGTTCAAGAGATTCTTGATTCTCGACTGCGACGTGGACGTCTAGAATACTTGATCCATTGGAAGGGGTATGGCCCCGAAGACCGAACCTGGGAGCCTTGCCATAACCTGCATGCCCAAAGACTGATACGTGCCTTCCACCTTGCTCATCCTGGCAAGCCTGGTCCCCTGGCCACCCGGAGGGTGTCCCTGAGGGGGGGCATCTGTCGCTTACCGAGTCTCGCTCGGCTCTGTGTCCCGGCGCGTCTTCCGGGTTCCGGCGCATGCGCGGTTCTCCCTTCTGTATATCGGATAGCCGCGCATGCGCAGTCTCTACTGTAGCGTCCCATTCGGATGACGAGGCCAACAGCGACGTGTCCTCACTCCCCCTGCCTATTTAAACAGCCTCCTTTTCCTCCTCAGGTGCTCTTTTGTTGAGTTCCCTCCTTGTTCTTGTTCTCTCTGTCCTATGGAGTATTTTTGACCTTTTTGCATCTGTCTCCTGGTTTTGCAGTCTCGCCGCCTGCCCTTGACTTCTGTCTTGTCTCCCAGTTTTGCCGTCTCGCCGCCTGCCCTCGACCTCTGGCTTGTCTTCGGTTTTCGTCATTTCGCCGCCTGCCCTGACCTCGGTTCGTCCCTCACTCCGTCTTTGTCTTCTCGTCTTGGCTTTGGCTTTTTCGGTAGCTGGCTGGTTCTTCATCGCTGTTTTAGCCTGCTCTTCTATTTATATTATTCTTAGCTGCTTGCTACCCTCTCTGGGTCCATCTTACTCACAGAGATAGAGATAGTTTTCAAGCAGCTTACAGTGGCCTTGTTTTACTCAACAGAAAAAGCTATATAACATAAATGTTTTCATAAAAAAAGTTTATGCTCCTTTAAACAAGACATAGTGGGAGTGTATAAGGTTACATCATTTTCTTGCCCAATGTATAGGGCAGGTATAAGGGGCATACTGGCATTAAAATCTTACCAACAGTGCTTTGTGTCCACAAGTATGTGCCCAGAGAACATACACTGTAATATATTCCTGACGTACAGCCACTGATGTTGGAGGCTAACACTAATAGAGCTGTGCTGGCAGATTTGCACATTCACCCCATTGTCTCGTTATGCATTTATTTAGCATACAGTATATTTAGGCTGTGATGATATATAGCAGTACCTCTTGCTTTGTTGATAATTTTGTTGCATCCTTTCTTCATTTATATTCTCTTTTTAACCTTTTGCAATGGGTTGAGTACCTCTCTGGCACTCAGAGGTTGAATACAAAGTAGATTTTATGGTACTTGACGTGTGAGTAAGCATATCAATTTTTTTCTAATTTTTGTGTTGCCTATACAAGGTTTCTTTTTGGGTTTTAATATCTTCTTAGGCATTAATTGATGGTGAAGAGATTGGGTCATATGAGGGGTGGGTTTGGGGCAATAGGCTTGGTGCACCTGGAGATCCTTGCCTAGATTTCCAGGTGCACCAAGATCGATATAAGTCTTATTTCTCAAACCTTTATGGTTTGAGAGATATTCACAAGCAAAGTTTCCCCTTCTTGCCCCTTTTACCTAGTGTAAGCCATATCTTCTCAGATGCAGAATGCAGTCCATAGACCAGACAGATAACAGCAGGGGACAATCTTCTTCCTATGAGAACAATGAAAGCCTTGCCCCCCTTGACAAGCTTTTCAGCTTTTTCCCTTATCTTAATTGAAGATTGTCCCTCTCTGCAATCTACCTGGGCACCTCCCTTCTGCTCTGGCTGAGCAGTGTTACATCAGTAAAAGGGGCGGGAGGGGGATACTTTGTCATTGAATTACTCTTGGACTACAACTCTGACAGAATTGAAATAACACTCTCCAAAGTCCAAATACTATGATGATTAATTAGATCTGCTTTTATTATGAAACATTACTATCCATTTAAGCTTGGGTGCTAATTTATAAAATGTTCAAATAGGAAAATCAAAAAGAAGAATTACACTCACAGGTCTTCTTAAAGGTGAAACAATATGCTGGTTTATTCTATCAACGTTTCGCCCCTGTCTTGGGCCATTCTCAAGATGCATCTTGAGGAAGGCCCAGGTCACGGCAAAAACGTGAATGGAAGAAACCAGCACATTGTTTCAGCTTTAAGAAGACCTGTGAGTGCATTTTTTCTTATATATATACTAGTTGAACAGCCCGTTACACAGGCCACAGTGCCACTGCCACCCGGTCGCAGGCCAGTCACGCGCAGTAGAGACTGCCCGTGCCACGACTGATACAGAGCTGGACGCTCCTTCGGAGCGCCCAGCTCTGTATCAGCCGCAGTGCGGGCAGTCTCTACTGCGCATGACTGCAGCACACGCAGCAGTGTCTACTGCGCATGTTGCTGCGTTACACACGATTTAGCGAATTATTATATAGGATATACTAGTTGAACAGCCCGTTACAACCGGTCGCGGGGCAGTCACGCACAGTAGAGACTGCCCACGCCTCGGCTGATACAGAGCTGGACGCTCCTTCGGAGCGCCCAGCTCTGTATTAGCTGTGACGCGGGCAGCCTCTACTGAGCATGACTGCAGCACGCGCAGTAGTGTGTACTGCACATGTTGCGGCGTTACACACGGATTAGCAAATTATTATATAGGATATATATATATATATATATATATATATATATATAAATATATTTACTAGCAGATTGGACACAGCATTGGCTGTGTGTTCAGTTAATGTGAATGAAGTATATTTAAGAAAATGTATTGTGTGTTATGTTTTTTTAAGGGGGTTGTGAGGGTCCCAGGCAACTGCACTGGATGTTTGTGAATGAAGACCAAATGCCAAATTGTGAATGTATGTGTGAAAAAAGTAATTGCATTGTAGAGAGTGCTAAGGAAGTGGCACAGTAATGGTATTTGAATGCAGTAGGCGTACAGTAATAATTAGGTAATGGCTGGTGATTAGTGGTGTTCAAATGTGTGGAAGGAGATGCACACAGTTTGCTTTAGTAAGATGTTGTGATTTGTGTAAGGGAATTATAGGCTTGTGAAGGTGGCCAAAAGGGTGTGATGCAATGTATTTTGCATGTTATATGATGTTATGAGTGATCTTTGACATTGTGAGCTATGTGTTTATACGTAAAACAGTTCATACTGAAATGGTGGTTGGCGAGAGAAATCAAAGTGTGTTCTGACATTGAAAGCTGTGTGTTATGTGGAAAACAGTAATAAATGTGACATGATGTGTAATTGAAGGAGGAGGAAGGTTGTCAATTGTGGCAAGGGAAGAAGAGGCAATGATGAAGTGTCCATTGAAGGGAAGGAGAGGCAAATATGAACTGCCAGTCAAAGCTGATGTGATTCAAGAGGAAATGCCAGTCGAAGGGGAGGAGATTCAAAGATGAACTGGGAGGGAAGGTATAGAACAGAGGAGGTATGTAGTGGAGTGGAGGGTTAAGTACTTGCAGAGAAGACGATAAAGTTGGAGGATGAATTTGTGTATGTGTTGAATCAGATGAAGGGTGTATGGTGAGGAGGTGTGCACTGTGATGGAAGGTTAAGTGCATGCAGAGTTTTTCACAGGAGTGGGCTCTTCCCCTGCCCACTTCTGTGAAAGTCACACCTCATGCTTACACCAGTGGGACAGGCAGTATAGAGGGGATATGCATAACTCCTCCTGACTGCTGTCCCTGGGTGTGTTTGGCTTTGACAACTGTATATATACCCAGTGCTGACCAGAGAATTCAAAACCTTTTTTTTCCTGTACATTTATAAAAGTTTATAGTTATTTTCTGTGTTAGCAACAATGAATGGAGTTGTGAAGAGTGGATGTGGTCATGAGTGGGCTATGGACATACCTGGGAACACTCAGGGTTTGACCCTGACACTCATGGTTTTGACCTAAATTACAGGGTCTCATGGTGAAGTGCCAAATTATCAGGGTGAGAGAGTTATGTGTTACCTACTACATGATCTCCACCAATGTGTGCTCAAGCAGAGAGATCTCTTAGTTAAAGCATGTTATAAGTTAACTAGTTGAAGAGCCCGTGTACACGGGACACAGTGCTACCCAGCAACGGCCGCGGTGCAGTCATATACAGTAGAGACTGCCTGCGCCACGGCTGATACAGAGCTGGGCACTCCGAATTCAGATCATAGTCCTCTCTGCACACCGACTACAGTCTGAATTCAGAGCCCCGCTTCGTTATTAGCTGCGGCGCGGGCAGTCTGTAGTGAACATGACTGCAGCGTCCGCATCTGTCTCTACTGCCCATGACACTTCTGACAAACACACATTTAGCGAATTATTATATAGGATTGAGGACTGATTGGAATACCTCTGAGTTACAGCTAGTGTGACAACATGCCCAGGACAGTACCAGATTTTAAATGTGTGTCCCTTGTCCTGGGCAGCCCACTACTGGGACAATACGAAGTCCCAGTCTGAATACTCCAGAGTACAAAGTTCTAATCACTAGAAGGACAACAGCCCATTGTCTTGCCTACAAGAAAATGGCCTCCAGACAGAGCTTTAAACACAAGAGAGAACTGAGCCTTGATTCTGAGATCAAAGAGGAGCTGCAGTGCCATATTGCTGTAGTGTAATGCTAGCCTAAGGCTTTAGGTGTGATGTACATTTTCTTGTAGCCCACCACAGACATCACTTTCTGTTACAGCAGTCAATGGGCAGTTCTCCCTCTAGTATCAAGAGCTCTGTGCTGTGCTGTGCTGGAAAAAGAGCAGGTTGCGCACTGAGGTACAGTGACCCCTCCTGCATATCTGCACTAGAGCCAAGGATAAGTACCTCTGCAGAGTCCCTGGATGGCAGAATGGAAATATGGTCACCCTTGTTAGAGCAAATAGGCACATATCCCCTAAAATATATGATGTGGGGAGCGGTAAGGATTAACATTTCAATACCTGAGGTTCAGCTCATTTTGAAAGTTCCCAGGTGTGATTATGGATGACTCAGGATCCTTGCCAGAGGATGCCTTACGTGTAAATAGGGACCTGCCTCTGACAAATTGTCCTGTTCTGTGGTCTGTATTCTGTTCAGCTGGCTGGACCAGGCTTGAGTCCAACAAACAAATCTTTGTCCAGATAAGATATGGTTCAGATAACCAATCTGTCTGGTAGAGTTACAAGAGATAACATCACACTGCTAAGTGTTTATTTATGTATGAATTCCCAGAAGGTACCTCTATGAGGCAAAGTCAAGTAGCTGTGACACAGAACTATTATCACAAGAAAAGTCTTATAAACAAGGCAACTAATGAACCCCTTAGATGCTAGAGACATCTCCAGTGCATTTATAAAACTGTAACGTATCTAGAATCCAAGAGGTTAAAAAAGGCTGTATCCTGGGGTGTTTTTTGAGTGTTTGTTTATACCCACTGTGAAAATGAATAGCATTTCTGAATCAGCGCCACAATCTGTACCATTAGCTATAGGAGGGGCCTGTAATCTGGTCCACTGGCCCACCAGAACTTGGAGCCCACTGCGAAGATTTGGCTCAGTACACCAATGGCCTTCATTCTTTTATGATGATATAAAAACACCCATAAATAACAATAGTAATCAGGACTCTGTGTGAAATGCAGGACCTTATTAATCAAGATAAAAAATGGAATTGTAGCGCAAACTAGCAGACACATAGGGACAAATGGAAATGTCCCTTGATTTAAATGATGCTTTTAACTCCTAGAATGAAATAGAAGTCCCCTTTCAAATCAGTGTAAATGTGCAGCATTTCCATTTCAGAATTAGAGTGCCGTTGGTTTGCTCCAGATTTTGTCCTCTTTAGCTTGATGAATAAGAGTCAAATGAAAGCTTTAATCAGTT
Source organism: Rhinophrynus dorsalis (assembly GCA_037306005.1). Taxonomy (NCBI): domain Eukaryota; kingdom Metazoa; phylum Chordata; class Amphibia; order Anura; family Rhinophrynidae; genus Rhinophrynus; species Rhinophrynus dorsalis. Next base: position 199,434,344 of record CM074723.1, read on the forward strand.
GCAGTTATGTCTGTGTTGTGCAAAGGTCCTTGTTATGGAACACAATCTCTATTGCTCTATATCACTGCCATTGAGCTGTGATACTGCAGATCATCCTGTTAGTGTGTTTTCCCTTTGTGTTTTGGTCTCTGTTGGCTTGTGCACAGGTAATTATCACATATACATTCTCATTTAACTCTCTACATCCCTAAGTGCCAAATGCAAAAGGTTATATGCTCAAATAAAAAGGGGACTAATTTTATAGGGAACAAATAAATATTCCCAAAATACCCATTTATGTAAAGGTGGCTTTTAATCCATTTCTTGACTCCATCCTCAGCCTCATTAACTCTTTGAATGCCAGAGGGTACGCAAGTCATTGCAAAGCAAAGTGTTGAGTACCCCTCTGGCACTCAAAGGGGTAAAAGGAAAGTGACACCCCTTGATAATACCCCCACTTACCTTACAATGTCAAGAAAATCCTAATAGCCCCAAAGAATATTGTTCATTGTTCTTTTGTTGAAAAATGTAACATTATCAGTTGGTCCCAGACCTCTTGTCCATGGTGGTAGACATGACATTTGCATGCGTGGGAACTTTCAAGATGAGCTGACCCTGAGATCTCTGAAATATTAACCCATAATGTAGATTTTATGCAATATATACCTGCTTGCTCTAACACAGAGCTGATCCAGTTGCCGTGCAAGGGACCTTTAACATACTACAGTTTAGAAAGCTCCCTGCCTAAACACAAACAAAACAAGTAGGACATCTCCCCTGTCTTTCTGGTACAGCTGGTACCAATTCAGAGACAAAGGAAACATTTAATTTAGGCAAATCATATAGTAGCTGACCAAAACTCTCTCAGCCTGAGAATTTGGCCTTTCACCCTGAGACCCTGAGATTTGGGTCAATACCTGGAGAGTTCCCACGTATGGACATTTGCTGGCAGCTTTTACCAGCTGAATCTGCAGAGTGCATGAGCCTACATAGCCCTTTAAGGCCCACCTGCATCAAAGGGGACAAATAAAAGTACCCCATTTCCAACTGATTTAAATAAGAGGTTTGAACCCTTGAGTCATTCTCATGCATAGAATACCCTTCTAGCATTCACGGGGTTAAAACCCTCCTTTAAATTAGTGCAGTTTTTATTTGTCCTGAGAATATATTTGTTTGCCTCAGAATTGCTTGAGTTCATTAGTATATCAGTTATTCTTAGTAATCATTCAATAGTTAAATATTTGTAACTAGCTTTTTAAAAGTCTGCACATCTAATCTTGGATCTAATTAATCATTTGTGAGAGTTTGGATGCATATAAAGCAAAAGATAAAACTTCTGCCTGCTTCCAAAATATCTCAGATCACCTTTCCAAATGTACTGTCACTGAACTGCTTTATTTATGTACCATTGCAGGGAGAAGGGAACCGTGGGCATTCCAAAACCACAACTCAAATGGGACTTCACCAATAAGATTTCTGCTCTGCCACATGTTTATGTCTATTTGCATGTGCATTCAAGGCAACATGTTGTAGTTTATAAACAGGTAAGACAATTTACATTGATATATCACTCTAGTTTTATCATAATCATGATCCTTGATTTTCTTTGAGTTCAATATCTGCAATATGTTTCAGAATGTATGCAGATATTATTACAAACAAGTTGAAACACAATTAAACTTTACATGAGATATATTATTTAGACGTAAAATTGTGAGATAAAGAGTTTGAGGGCGTACAATCTAGAAGGTATATGGTGTGGTAGACACTGAAGGTAAAGGGATTGCTTGAAGGATGGTGATCTATAATACACTGGGTTTTCCGAGACCATTTAAAGCGGTGGAATGTAGGTAAGCATCTCACAGAGGGAGGTAGGGAATTCTACAAGATGGTTGCAGCACAGGAGAAGACAGGAACGGAAGGAAGTGATGAAAGAAGAAGAGATCTGCATGTCATGGGCATTTGGGAGAGTATTTGGTGACAACGGAGGAGATATAGGGAGGTGCAATGTTATAGAGGGCTTTGTAGGTTTGGGACGGGACTTTGATTTTTAATCTAGAGGTAATAGGGAGCCAATGGAGTGATTGTCAGTGAGGGGCAGATGATGAAGAGCAGTTTGTGTGATGATGAGTCTAGCAGAGGTATTCAGAATGAATTGGAGCAGGGATAGCAGAGTGAGGGGAAAGCCAATTAGGAGTGAGTTGATATACATTTTATTTACCTGCTATTGTATAACTTTTCTAAAGATTTAAAAGACAAATACTACCTAAAGTTGAATATAAATGTGTTATTTATTAAAGGGATAGTAATACTTAAAATTAAAAAAGATATGTTGTAGGGTTTATCCCCCTGAGTGAAACAAGGGTACTGCCACTGCTGAAAGGTGTTTTATTAAAAAAAAGTATTACAGCTCAAACTTGAATTTTTGTGGTGCAGTATCACAGTGGCCTGAAATTGTACAGTGGTGCTGTTTCTACACCATCCTATGGAGAATTATAGTCCCGGGACCAGAGATGTCCATAGGATGGTGTAGCAACAGTGCCACTATACAATTTCAGGCCACTGTGATATTGCACCTAAAAAAAGTCAACTTTGAGCTGTAATAACTTTTGAATAAAACACCTTTCAGCAGTGGGAGTACCCTTGTTTTACTCAGGGGGATAAACCCTACAACATATTTTTTTAAAATTTTAAGTATTACTATCCCTTTAAAGGAAAAGTCTAACCTGGAAACATTTTTTTTTTTTTTTAAAGAAAAACACTTTACATGGTCTGAGATGCCCTAAACCACCAGTGAGGCTATTGATTGTAGCAATTATGTGGTATAGCAGTTATACCATAGAAGACAAATAAAAAAGTTCCATTGATTGAATGGGCATTTTAACAACATGAATGCTAGAGAGGTCTCAACACATTGTTTCACAATGCATTGCAGACCTCTCTGATATTAAAGTAGTTAAAAGTTTTATTTAAATATATGGGATATTGGTGAATTTATATTTGTCCACTATGTTGCAGCTGGTTTATTCCAAACTTGCTAAAATTCTTCTTAATACATCAATGTTAATATGTGCCATGTCAATATGTGCCTCTCACAGATTACCTGGATGCCACTGAACATCACCAATTGTCTATGTTGTTCTACCCTTTTGCATTCCAGATGTATTTATATACCAGTGCGGAGAAATGTAATCTTGTCTGTGCTTGTATATGTTCTAAAATCATCTACTTCATGTTTTGGTATGATATTGAATGCTCAGTTAACTGATTATGGCAAATGACAAATATAATAATAAGCACTTGGAACAGTAAGGTGCTAAGTTAACCACCAATACATATTTGATATAAAGGAGGAGCAATATATCTATTTCTTCCAATGCAATATGCTTAGTCACAGCCCTGGCCTTCAGGAAAGACACATTTGTTTTTTCCCAGCAGTGAGAGTAAGCTAACATTACTTAGTTTATTAATCATTAAACAAATCTGCTTTGCTTATTATCAAAGCTTCATGCCAAGAGATGACATTTGCCCCAGATTTCTTTCATCACTTGCATATATGATATGACTATAATCTGTAATTTTGTTTTCTGAATAATTTCAAATCCATCATTTTTTCCTCATACCAGAAATAAAACTCTGGTACATTTTCATCTAGCTTATATTTTCTGACTGTAATACAACCTCAACTTGGCAACCAAAATGAGTTGGAGACATTTATAACATACAGGGGGTTAAAATGTTGCCACCTGTATGCTCTTACATTGAAGGCAGTATTCCAGTGACTGGCAACGGGTTTCACATATCTGCAGCCCTAAAGCCCCAAATGATTACAAATTCTCCTTGGGATTAAGAGGCAAAATGCAGTAAGAGTCCTAAAAGAAAGTGAATATTTACTTTGGGCTGAAATAAAATGTGAGCGGGCTGTTAAATTGTCAATATGTGACTCATAGTATAAGCCCAGTGGTAGGCCCCTGGCTGTTAGTTGTCCACCAATGCTCTAACCACTCTAATTTCTCCAAATGTTCACAAATCAAATACAAATCTTATCAACATTTTGCTGTCAATGACTATTCCTTAATCAGAAGAGATGTCTGTATATGGGTGTAGTGAAAAAACACTGACTTTTGCTTATGTGATAATTATTCACTGAACAGGAATCATATGTGATGAGATCTATATTTGAAGCTTGTTGATTTGCAGTATCCACTCTCTAAAAAATCCAGAACTATATTCCAGAGGATCAAACCTGTTGCTGACATTTTTCATCTTTTTAAATACTCATGCAGATAGCAGCTGTTTTTCACATTCTTTTCAAAAAAGAGGCCAAGGAATACCTTTGTTGTTGACCTACCTCTTACTGCCAACTTCTTGTTTTTGTTGTTTTTTTTTGGGGGGGTGGGGGTTGTATTAACAGAAAATGTATAGAATAGGTAGTTATCATGTTACTAATCACACAACCTCTAAGTTCAGGGCTGGGTAACTTCCAAGACCCCAGATTTTATTGGACTACAACTTCAGACAAGCCCTTGGTTGTGGATGAAGGGAACTGTAGTCCAGCATTGGAGACTGCCAGATTCTCACATTTGGACTAGAGGGAACAATGTCTCTGAGTGGGTCATTGGGCTGGCGCCCTGGTTGACAGCTCCTCTACTCTGCCTATGCCTCAAACTGTATTTAATTACTGCCCCTTGTTCTGAGCCAAGAATGCATAATCATTCACTAAAAAGATTTATTTTTTCCGTATATTTGATATCTGTGTCTGAGGGTTACTGTTGAATTTTCACTTTTGATCTGTCCCACTAGTCTCTAATTTTACACTTCAATCACCGTATTGTTAAATAATTAGACACAAATCGGTCACAATTACATTTGTAACCTATATTGGAATTAGTGAAAGGAGCATATGTATCAACGTGTCATGAAAATGTCCACTGTTTTTTTCGTTAAAGGGATAATAATGTTGCAATATAAAGTTATTTTTTATTATTCATTATACTTTTATATAATGCACAGTACCATTTTGAATGTCCATATCTTTGTAGTCTTCTTGCAATTTTAGTTCATCGTTTTCCCCTCCAGCCCCTTTTTCCCTAGGTCACTCTTGTTCTTTCATATCTGAAAGCCAGTCCGGAGGAATCACAATGAAGGACAATATTGTGTCAGCATAAGGAAATCCCTGCTGCCCTACAACAAGGGGGGGGGGGGCAGGGTTTTCCTTATACTGACACACACAAACACACACAATATTATCCCTCATTGTGATCAGAGGGAACAATAGTGATGTAGGGAAAAGGGGCAGAAGGGGGAAACTTTTAACTAAAAATACAAGAATACAACAATATGTTCTTATTAGTGAATGTGACATCATTATATATCATTATTCACAAGGACCATAATAACTATTTTTTATTTACCAAAAGTTGAGCTATCAGGTATTAGTCTTATGTGTCATTAATTATATGTACTTTAAAAAAATCACAACATTTCTCTGTATTTTTGATTAATAATGATAAATAATTTGCAGTCACTATAGTTTGTAAAAAAAATCTCAGTCTATCACACACATCATTATTTTCAAATTATCAATGCTATTACATTTACTAATTATGTGAAAACATTAAAAAAACGAGTTTTAATACTGATACAGTTTGGCGACACATTGACACAAATGCCCTGTAGCGCCTTACTTGGATTGATTTCAGATACTTTGTACAAGGCAACCAGTTTTACCCCAAGGAGTTCACAAAAGGAGGAAGGACATATCCACTAGGGGCATTTTGCTAGAATGGGGTGGCTAAATCACATGCAGTTGTTGGACTGTGGCTCCCATCATGCTCTGCTAGCCATTGGCTAGATGAGAACAAAGGACTGAGGCTGATAGGAGACGCAGATCATTAATGTCTGGAATGCAGCAAATTGTCTTCCCCTGCCTTAAAGAATAGGAGACATGATGAGATTAACCCTTTAAAGATCAGAGGGATCTTTAAAGGGTTAGAGTGCAACAGTGGGATTATGAAGGGAGGCATGTTAAAGGGATAGTAATACTTCGTTTTAACTTTATTTTATTTTGTAGGCATTAAAAAAAACATGAAGAATGATATAAGTCTTATCTCTCAAAACTTTATGGTTTAAGAGATATTCACAAGCAAAGTATCCCCCCCCCCGTTCAACCAGATCAGAAGGGAGGTGCCCAGGTAGACTGCAGAGAGGGACAATCTACAATTAAGATGAGGGAAAAAGCTGAAAAACTTGTCAAGGGGGGAAGGGCTTTCATTGTTTTCATATAAAGAAGATTGTCCCCTGCTGTTATCGGTCTGGTCTTACAACTAGATCCCCATATGAGAAGAGATGGCTTACACTAGGTAAAAGGGGCGGGAGGGGAAACTTTGCTTGTGAATATCTCATAAACCATAAAGGTTTGAGAGATAAGACTTATATCATTCTTCGTGTTTTTTTAATGCCTACAAAATAAAATAAAGTTAAAACGAAGTATTACTATCCCTTTAACAGGCAAAAGAGAGGATTTGATTTTTTGAGTAAAAAAAAGGTAAAATCTAAAGCTTTTGATGTTTTCTCTGTGACAGGAAGAAGGATATGGGCTATGTGAAACCTCTTGAGGGACACATAAGGCTCCAGGGCTACATGTTGCTAGCTACTGCTTTAACATAGTAATTTAGGATGAAAAAGGACACAAGTTCATCAAGTTCAACCTTTGCCTCATAACCCTGAAGAATAAAAATGATATTGACCTTCCTCCCTCCAAAATGAGTATTAGTCTATTTACCAGAACTTCCTGTTTTACTTACTAATACATAGCATAATCCTGTATGTCCCTCTTGATAGAAATGCATCTAATCTTCTCTTAAACGTATCCGTTGTATCTGTCATTTCCACATCCTTGGGCAAAGAATTCTGCAACTTAACAGACCTTCCTCTGCTGAAGTTGAAACCTCTTTTCCTCTAATCATAAGGGGTTGGCCCTAGTTAATTGATCCAACCTTGGAATGAAAAAGTTCATTAGAGAGATCCATGTATTGAACTCACATATATTTATAGAATGTAACAAGATCCCTCTTATGCATCTTCTCTGTAGAGTAAATAAAACAAGTTTGGCTAGATCTTCTTCAAATCCTCCATTTCCTTAATTCATTTTGTTGCTCTTCTCTGTACTCTCTACAGTTCTAGAACACCTTTTTCATGTTTGAGGTGAGGTCTTATCAACAATATGTACAGTGGCAAAATTATGCTGTCCACTGTTACTTCACTTCCCCTTTTATTCAAGACTAGTGTAAAAGCAAGTGTACACGGGCCAAGGTCCGGGTGATGTTAACCCTTTCAGTTCATACTTAGTCGCCATGCATTTATTAAACGCATGGCTACTAGCTTTGAAATAGATGTTTTATCTATAGAAAATAGCCCAGTGTAAAGGAATCCTTCCCATTTGGAGACTGGAACCCAGGCTACAGCGCAGACATCTTGTCTGCGCTCCTGCGCTGTCAGTCCCGGTCTTCATTAAGTAGCACTGCAGTGCACCATATTGTTACCAGAAGGGACTGACGGCACAGTCCTTTACACTGGGCTATTTTTAAAGGTAAAACATCTATTTCAAAGCTAGTCGCCATGCGTTTAATAAACGCATGGTGGCTAAGTTTGAACTGAAAGTTCTGATTTAAGGTGTTTTTCTATGCCAGGAAACAGTGGATGAGGTTGAGGCAGAATCATATGAGGAATGGGGTGTGACTGGGAGATATGGGGTGAAGGTCTCTTTGCTTTGGGACAATTTACATTTTGCTTTCATCCGGCATCCCCTGTGTGTATTGGTATGTGTGTGTGTCTCAGTTCTCAGTGTCAACAATTCTTTGTGACCTTAGGCAAGCCTTTTCTCCATGTGCCTCAGGCATGAAAGACATAGGTTGTAAGCTCTATGGAGCAGAGACTCACTGAGCCTGAAAAGTTCTGTCTACAGCCCTGCATACAAATGGTAACGCTATATTACAAAAAAGATCTTATTGTTATACGACAAGTTAAGCATTTGTTTATAAAGTAATGAAGAACTCACCTTAAAATAAATCTGTTAACTATGGTTTTTCCTTCTTTCAAATTTATATAACTTCTTTCCTTTATTTGGTGGGTGGTAGATACAATGCTAAACAAAATTTGACATACCAGTCAAGCCATAAGACTTGCTTTTCCCAAAGAAATCACACTTTTGCAGTGGTGTTATTACTGCAAGGGATTCTGGGTAGGCATATGCAAATAAGTTTAGCAAGGAATCACCTTTTTGCCTCAGATTCCACTTTATACATGGATTCCTCAGAGTATGTGCATGCTGAGTAACAGCTTTAAGACACAACTCAGGATGAGGTGCAAAGCCAGTGAACCACTCATGGACAGCTGTTTCGTTGTGTAGACATTAAACCGGACAATCTTGATTCAAGTTTGCATCTTTGAAAACTTCTTTAAACACTGCCATTATGTCATGTTAGCCAAAAGACTAGCAAGTACACAGTTAAGGAGATATTCATACTTGGTACGGTATGCTAATGAATGCTAATTGCAGTACCAGTGATGTTTCATATGCTGATTAAGCTTTTCAGTGATATTTTATACTCTAATGAATATTTCTAGTGATGTTTCATATGCTAATTAATCACTGTGCTGTACTGGGAGACTTTCACTTTCATTTTTCCCAAAATTAAAATTGTGATTGTTTCCTGTATTATAGATTTACTGGACATTTGGTTAATATGAAATGCAGGCAGATTTGAATTAGGTTTTTGAAATATGTAAAACAAAATCAAGGTGACAGGTCCGCTTCACTTTCTTTGTCTTTATTCTAAAATTTGTTTCACATTCAGCTCTGTTTTATTATATTACTACTATTTTCAATTATTATTGGAGACTACAATGAGGAATTAGGGGAGTTGTAGTATCTAACAGAGAACCAAAGGTTGCCTACCACTGGTTTAGTCTATATTCACCTGGCAACATCCAAACAGTGCTGTTGCCCATGCAGAATGTTGATTGTTAGGCTGGTGGAGCTGTTCACCCAGAACTACCTCCTTGTGTGAATGCAGCCTAATGGAGCATGCAACATCTTGTCTGTGCGCAACACAGAATGCAGTTAATTTAGAGTATGGCTAATCTGATTGTCATTCTATGGGGCCTTCCCGTGAAGATCATTCAAATGACCAACACTGGAGACATTGATGCCCATCACCACCTCCAATGAATAACTAACTTAAGTGCGAATGAGCAAATCATGTTTGACTGATGCAGAAGTGGGGCAGCTTTCTATTATGCAACAACTCCTCTCCCCCAGTAAAAGGATCACTGGGGAAATGCAGTGCAGTGAGGTAAATTTCAAGAGTAATTGTAACATTAACATTCATACCACATACCAATTGCCCTTATGTACAAGGCCTTGGAGCACTACCTGTAACTGTAAGCAAAATGTGCTTCTCTTCCTGTGTGGGTAAACTTTGATATTAAACTGTTCTATTTTACTTATTGCCCTAGGCTATGATTTTTCCTATGAGTGTGGAGACCCATTATTTCTAGTCCCAGATTGCTTGTCAGACAGTCTTTTGCATCATAACTTTTGAGGACTGTACCTATTAACTTGTCATCCGAGTCTCATTTTCTTTCCCTTCACCAAAGCTCACTGTAATAATGAATGCATGAACCATACCATCATCACTCTCTCAGCTTCATCATTTACTTACAATCCAGACTGACTCACTGACATTTAACTTGAGAGGTTTATTTCCGTCTGTCTCTGTTGTAAAGCCCAGAAAATAATAGATGATAATGTAGTTCAGAGACAACAGTTGACTCAGTGGGTATAGATGCATTTATTCAGATACATAGGGACACAGCTGTGTGTGGGTGCCATTTATTTAGTCTGCAATTTGAGAGCATTTTGTCTTCTTAGATTTGCTGTGTAATAATACTACTGTGTTTGGTTTTATGTTTTTTATGGGGGTTTCTTTGCTTTGTTTAAAAAAAATATATAGTGAATCATGATATTTACCCTTTAAGGGACAGATATTTGGGAGCACCTTTAGAAAATGTGGTTTTATTCAACTAGCATCTGTAAAAATATTTATCTGCCACTTTAAGATGAAACTCTTGTCTTAAATTTGCAGTGCGGAGGCATCCACTTATACACTGTTCAGAAATCTAGAAATCCATTAGCATAGCAATTATGATGTGTGTCCTAGAATCGGTATTGTCTGTAAACTGTCAAACAGAAGTAAAGATGAGTGGGTATTAATCTCAATAAATGAAGTGCCTTAGATCTCTTCTTGTTTTACAAGCCGCACAAATAAAAGTAAACAATCAGTGACAGAAAAATAGAAAAAGAAATGTTCTTTTAAAGGGATAGTATTGTTTCAAAATAAAAGCAGCTCCAATTAATTTTCATAGTATTTGAGCCATAGAGAGTGTTATTTCAGTACTGTCAGAGTTGTAGTTCAAGAGTAATTCAATGACAAAGTTCCCCCCCTTTTTACTGATGTAAAACTGCTCACCTCAGAACAGAAAGGTGGTGTCTTGATGGCTTGCAAAGAGGGACAGTCTTTAATCAGCATAAGGGAAAAACCTGAAAAACCTGTCAAGGGGGGCAGGGTGTTCATTGTTCTCACAGTAAGAAGACTGTCTCTTGCTGTGAGCTGTCTGGTCTTAAGACCAGATTCCACATCTGAGGGGAGGTAGCTTACACAGCTTTACAGGTAAAAGGGGCGGAAGGGGGATATTTTATCATTCAATTACTCTTGAACTACAACTCTGACAGAATTGAAATAACACTCTCTATGGCCCAAATACTATGATGATTAATTGGAGCTGCTTTTATTTCGAAACATTACTATACCTTTAAGTACTTGTACTAACATATATATATGATTAACACTTTAGTATCAATAGGGCCTGCAGTGCTTTGTTCTGCAGTCTGATTGGGGGCAGAAGCACTAAGATCTGATTAAAAGGAAATACTACCTTGAGTTTGATAAACTCTCCAAATCCCATGTTATTTTGTGGAGCCTATGGATTAACACTTCTCAAGTTTGAAATGCGTTGCGTACCCATCTGGCACTCAGAGAGTTAAATCATATTGTATGCATATTGTTTGTTTCCCTTTTTACTCTCTTTATTTATGTTTGTTTTATGGGTAAAGGGGTGTGCAGGTGTTTAGTTTTGAAGATATATTAAATGATTAGGAGTGCTTGGTGTTAACAGTTATTTAAGACGTGCATATTCATTTATTTTACCTGCTGGGTTTCTCTTTATATAATTCTCTATTAACTTTGAATGAGCTGTCAGTTATATAAAGGCATCCACACACCATCCAAACTTCACACTGAGTGGTGGAAACTGTACACTGCTACTACTACTGTATAACTCAAGGCCGCATGCAATACAAAGTCATCGCTATTGCTGATTTATGTGCAAATATCACAATCACCATGACTGGGAACACTCCAGATCTGCCCTGGAGACTCCAGTTAATGCAGCTGATTAATAGATCTTGGGGGACAGACAATGATTCTTCCGTGGCGGTGGGGAGAAACTCTACACACTTCTACTCCTTCCCACCCTGTTCCTCCCATTTCTCACCCACTTCTTCCCCACCCAGCCCCTCCCACATCCTGCCTACTTTTGTGACACATCCATTACGCCCCACCCCCAATTGCAAGTAAGCCCCACCACTTTTGACACAAATTGCATCATTTATATCCCCCAGCGGCACCACAGGAGTCCCCGGAAGACAAAGTTCTCAGGGATGACAATCACAATTGAAGTATATAATAAAAATTTTTAATTTTTGCACATAAATCCAGAGTAGTGATAACATTTTGCGTGTGGGGTTTAACCAAGTGGGGCTCTAAGTTTTTAGGTGCCCAAAGTGAGAAATTCACATGGCCGCCCTTTACTCCCATGTCAGTATCTCTTATAAGACACTGCCAACATATTTTGTTTACATGCGGCGACGGTACAGTAGAAGTTCTATGGGGCCCTCTAACTAAGTGGGGGCCTCAAGCAGCCACTTATTCTGCTTATATTGTAGCACCACCACTTTGTTTAATCTGTAACCTGTTAATCTGTAAAGGGCCATAAGAGCTCTGTATGTGCGTGTCTTGATCTCTATCGTCTCTCGGGAAGATAGTACAAATCTGACAGCCCAGCTCATATTCTACACATATTAGCATTCTCGGCACTCTGGGTTATGTACTAGAGTGTATGATTTATTTTGTTCATACTAGTGCATATACTCCGTTGTTTAGGACTTTAATGTGAGCAATAACTGGAAGCCTCTCCTATAGCATGTGCATGGAAATGCAGTAAATACGCAGTGCCTTGCTTAGTATATGACATCAAACAAGGTGATGTGGAATGGAACACCTTGAAATGTCCATACACTCCCACACTGCTCTCCTCTTGAAAAAAACAATGTTAAGGGGAGAATTGTTGGTGTAAAAAGATTAGTAAATATGGGTTAGACAAGTACAGCACTAGTAAATATATTCTAACTCCTGTTTTAGAGTGGAATCATATCAGTACATCCCAGTTCTGTTGCTTAGCTTAAAGGGATAGTATTGCTTAAATTTAACTAATTTTAATATTGTAGAGATTAAAAATTTGAATAGAATGAAGTATGTCCCATCTCTCAAACTTGTATAGTTTGAGAGACTGAAGCTTCTAAAGTTCCCGTTTCACAGGAAGTCTGCCATCTACCTGAGAGAAGCAGATTCCGGTCCTGGGGCCATCCTGCGGCTTTTCAGCAGAGCCGAAATAGTGCAATATAGAAATAAATACTTAATTGGAACAGTCTACAGAGTGTGCCTGGTTTGCAAGCAATACTATCCCTCTAACATCTGGAACAGACAGGTAATGAGAGAGAAATATACATCAAGTTCACCTGATTTATGTCAGATACCGTTAAGTCACGCACACACACTCTTTTTACAGACTGCAGGTAGAGGGTGCTAACCTCACTGAAAGATCTAAAATAACTAATGCAAGATAAGAGTACATAATTAACCCCTTTGAGTGCCAGAAAGATATCCAACACATTGCAAAGCAATGCATTGGATACCTCCCTGGTGTTCAAAGGGTTAAATAAAAAGAAAAATAGTAAAAAAAAAAAATATATATATATATATATATATATATATATATATATATATTACAAAAACAATACAAGCCAACATTTAAGAAAAGCAATATGGAGAATTTGCCATTTAGTTGAAGTTCTAAGACGCCACCCTGTGCATTCTGACACACTTACAAATTAAACTATTTTCCAGAAGACTGCATTCAGAAATTGGCCTGTTCAATAATGCTGTCCAAGCTGTTAAACAATTCAGCTTTCCAAGAACTCATTCTCATTAGTTTCTCATGTTCATCCATTTATCTTTTAAAGAGACATGCACATATCTTATCTAGGTTTTATAGTATTAACCCCATTCAGTGACAGAGATGTCATCAGTGTATTGCTTCACAATGTCTGATATCACTATCATTGAAAGGGTTAACACATATATTGTGCTGTAATTCTATACAGGAGGTAAAATTCCAAGGGATTTCAGAGGGAAATTACCAGGAAAATATAGATATGAGTAAATCATATTTTATGCCTTATTACTTGCAAACAACCGGTGCAACTGTTGTAAATAATACTAAATTCCAATACTTATCCCATTTATGAAAACATACTCTATGCTTAGGTTTTCTGTGTATTTTTGCAGTTAAAGGGATAGTAATGTTTCAAAATAAAAGCAGCTCCAATTAATGTTCATAGTATTTGGGCCATGGAGAGTATTATTTCAATACTGTCAGAGTTGTAGTTCAAGAGTAATTGAATGATAAAGTATCCCCCTCCTGTCCCTTTCACATAGTGTAAGACACCTTCCCTCAGATGTGGAATCTGGTCACTTGACCTGACAGATCATAGCAAGGGACAATCTTCTTACTGTGATCATAAGGAAAACCCTGTCCCCCATGACAGGTTTTTCAGGTTTTTCATTATGATCACGGAAGATTGTCCTTCTCTGCAATCCATACAGACAGTCTTGCTGCTCTGAGATGAGCAGTGTTACAACAGTAAAAGGGGTGGAGGGGGATACTTTATAATTCAATTACTCTTGAACTACAACTCTGACAGTAATGAAATAACACTCTCCGTGGTTCAAATAATATGAAGATTAATTGAAGCTGCATTTATTTTGAAACATTACTATCCTTTTAAGGTCTTAAATATTCAACATGCATCTTACATTGGATTATAATAGACAGTACATTTTTAATTATTACTGTTTTTGTATTTATTTACTATTTACTATTTTTATACGTTTTTCTTTAGGGGTACAGGCTGTCAACAACAGTCTGCCCCATCAATCCGGGGCATGCACAGGAGCATACTGTGGGTCTCTACATCAGTATTCTAGGACATGAGCTACTGTTAGGAATTTAACATTGGTGGCTGGTCTTCCTGTATATTTCTTTTACTAATATGAGAGAAGCATTGCATTGCTTTTGCCTGATGTTTCTAGTTTGGAGAGTGAACACATTAGTTCCTGTGAAGAAACTCACAGTACTCAGAAGATGAAAAAACATGTAGCCTAGATAGTATGTTCCCTTGTAAACAGACTGAGCCTGTCAAGATATATAAATATGCAGACACATGAAAATAAAACCTTATCATTATACCTAGGAAGTCTAAAGCACTCACGCACAATGTCAGTACATGCATAATTGTACTGTTTTGTTCATTAGTCTCTGCTCTCCACATATCTTCCTAGGTTCAGACCAATGACATATTTCATACGCATGTTCCAAGCACTACTGTATCAATACTTGACTTAGCCCATTGAGTGTTGAAGGAGACTACAGCATACTAATCATAACATAAATGCACTATAGTGTTATGTGTGCTGCATCCAAATTTGAGATAGTGGTGGTTGCTCCCATTGCTGGCAGGAGGACAGTGACACCAATGACTGGAAGTTAAATGATGGCTTCCAGCTACTGCCTTCTTCTGCTTCCCCTGTTGCTGTTGTTGTGTGTGCTGGAGAATGCACCTCCACAAGGTCATCCCTCTCTGTTACAGAATAGATGCTGTATGGTGATAAGGAGTAGCAAACTGGCCCAAGAAGACATGATAGCTATGCCTTGAAATTAATTTATTACAACTGTACAAAGAAAGTCCAAACACAGCAATGTATGTCAGTTATGTTGTAGTTTATATACAGTGGTTTGAGTTGATTTTGCAACCTTGCTAAGCGTAGATTGGCAGGATTTGAACACTTTGATGTTGAACATGGATGTCATATGTCAGTCTTCCTGATTCATGCTGTATTTAGCATTTGAAGGAGGAGGAAAAAACCTATGATGCCTTCTATATCGAATTGTACTGCCTAGCTCAGCATGCTAGTCAGGTAACAGAATACTTCTGGAGCATGGGTATGTTTGCTGAGGTGTATTTGTTAGGTAATACAGATTGTATCTGCCATAATAGAATCAGGACCCGTGGTGGGCCAAAACATTGACCAATCAATTTGCACATTTTCATATTAAAAGGTCTCAGCCTGTCAATCTTTGCCTCTTCCCCTCCCCAAGTAGTGCCTTGTTCCCACCTCCTCCAATGACAGAGGATGTCCCCATGTGGGCTGGAGCACTTTCTTGCCAATGAGAGTGCTCCAGCTCATGTGGAGTAAGCCTCCATCAGAGTATGAGGTGAGAGCGAGTGTCACGGTAACTTAGGCAAATAAACACACGACACAGTACAAGTGAATTTAACCAGTTTTTTGATGCAAATAATAATAATGATAATAATAATAATAGGCACAAACACTTCCTCAACCGTGTGGAGACAGGTGTAAGGACAGTGTCTAGTCCACTACCCAAGAGCTGACACTGAACTGAACTCGGTAGAGTAGAAATAAGGGGTACAGAACCAGACTTGGCTCTAACCGACAGATAAGAACCTGGAACGCCAGGAATCAGTAACGGAGCGTACCCAGACAACCTCCAGAGAGGGGTCAGACAACAGCTTGGGTGTCTATAGTACTAGAGTAGTACAGAGCGGAGGCACACTAGCAGGCTACCAGAGATGTAGTTGCAAAAGTTCAGTGCTGAACTCAGAGCAAGTACTAGGCAGAGACAGCAAGGAATATTATATGGTAGTGTACCAAGAGGCAACAGATCGAGAGATAACAGGCAACACTACCAGTCCAAAGGCAATAGGATCGCACAGCGCGGAGGCATCTTGCAAAGCTACCAACAACGTAGCTGTTGTACCGGATAGGTAGAGCACGCCTACAGCTATACCTGGAGACAAGTGGTAGTCAGACAGGAGTGGGGAGTGGCACAGAGCGTAAATCAGAAAATCAGACAAGCCACAGTCAGGAACCAGATGGGTAGTCAGCCACAGCCTAGGTCAGCACATAGCAGGTAGTCGGACATGCCAGAGTCATACACAGATCAGATAGACAGACAGAGCCAATGGTCAAAACTGGAACGGATAGTCAGACAAGCCACGGATCAAGTACCAGGAGATATCGGAAGCCAAGCAAGGGTCAAACGAGCAACACTGGAATACGCACAGAAACACCACGAAAGGGCGATTAAGCCCAGGTCGAGGGCAGATTATAAGGCTGCCGCCGGAAGTCAAAGAACAATCAGCCATACAGACAGGAATCTACAAAATAGCGAGCGCAACATCAGAGATGCACATCAGCAGACAGAGGCAGACCAGAGGACGCAGCTCCAGTCCCAAACCATTGGACAGGAATTGCAAAGCAATGCATTCTGTACCACTCTGGCACTCAAAGGGATAAGCCAGCTGTCCGTCCAAACGGCAATTTAAGTATACATAATGTTAATCTAATTGGTCTAGAAGGCTATAATGGAGCCTTCCCACAATTGTTAAAAATAGATGGCTTTCCTCACTGCGTCACAATGTAAACCAAAACAAAGGAGGCCATGTGGATAGCTATAAATAACAAGCAGTTAAACATTGAATCCATGTGATCAAATGAACAACTTCAAGAGTTTCACCTTGTATACAGTTTGGCTTACTGCTCCTTTTCCTTTCAGATAATTGTTAGGCCAATGCAACTTAGTTCTCATTCTCTACTGGATTTCTCTACTGGTGGCCAGTGGAGGAACATTATTAATAAAGAGACCATTATTTATCTCAAACACTTTACTAACACTTTTCTCCTGAGGGGGAGTTATAGAAGCTTGAACACTACTTTGCAAAGCCACTGATAAATTGTCCTCCATTGTGGCAACAAAACTAGAAATGACACAGCTTATCATCATCTTTAGGCTTTGTAGTACTGCTATTACTACTAGTGGTAGTGGAAATCTTCACATCAGTTTTACTAATGACATCCTCTTCATGCCTCCATTGGTTCAATAGCTGCCACGAATATATGGCCAGACTCAATTTCTTGAGTACCACTTTAAAATCACCAACAGGACAATGCATTCCTTCTACCCTTCTTTTTCCCTTACAACTGCCCTTGGCATATTTGGTAGACATTTCAATAGTACTGTTGACTGGTACAACACACTGCTGTCACTGTTACTGTTGGTCATTGTAGCACACATCAAAACAATCCTGTTTGTCTCTGTCTATCAGCAAAGTTTTTAATTGCCCTGTCTGTCACAATCACTATGTGCAGCTCACTCACTCACTCACACCCACACTCCCTATGCATTCACAAGTAACTAGCTCCCCTCTTTGCTTCTACACTAATAGTGTCACAATTGTCTTTTTCTCTCAAGAACTACTGCAGTGGAAATTTTACAGTACTGTACAAGATAGACTTGGGCTGGCTTCAGAAAACACAGTCTTTACTGTATGTAGTAAAACATGCACACAATAATCACTGGTGCACAGCAGACCTCATTATATTCATCCTTGCTGCTGTAGTGGTTTGTTTGTTTTTATGAAAGTATTTTACCAGGAATGATACATGGAGATTGTCTCTCACTTTCAAGTATGTCCTGGGGACTCATTTTATCTACCAGAGAAGGGTGGAAGGCTGAGCTTGTCTTGCCAGGACTAGAACCTGTGACCAAGATGTTTGAACAGGTTCTATAGTTGGTGCATTAACCAAACGAACCATCTCACCAGATGTATTGGAATATGGCTGTGTATGAATAGTACACATAGTATGTTAAGCTGAATTCCTTTACTATATTTATTTTGATTCTAATGTCACATGTATTGTCAGGTGGTATCTGTCAGAGTCACGTTACAGTCTCAGGTTGGCTGGCTGATTGTTGTCACTTACTTTTTTGGGGTGTTAACGGTCTTCTTTTCATGCTCACCCAGAAAACAAAAGGTAGTGTATGCCAAAAAAATGCATCTAACACCTCCACAAACAACTTTTTTTTTTGGGGGGTGGGTGATAAAATCACTAGAAATCACAATATGCAGCTTTGTCTCACTCCCCAGTACAGATATATCTGTCAGTGTTGTTGTATCACTCAGCCTCAGGATGGTTAGCTGCTTGTCATTCAAACTAACACTTCTGTGGAGGGAGTTAACTCTCCCTTCTTCTCACCTACACCTCGAAATGAACTGGCAGTTAGTCCCCGGCACTTCACTAACACCTCTACAAACAGCTCACTTTCTTTGTTTTTGATTAAAGCCTCTAGAAACTACAGTGTTCTACTTTCTCTCTCACTCATTAATCACAGGCACAGATGCATTGTCTGGTATCTGTCAGTGTTGTCATGTCACTCAGCCTTAGGGTAGCTGGCTGCCTGTCATTCACTCTAACATTTTTTGGAGGGAGTTAGCCCTCCCTTGTACACACCTACATGTCAAAAACAAATGGCAGTGTATCCCCAACACTCTTCTAACACCTCAACAAACAGCTCACTTTATTTATTTATTATTTATTTATTTTTGTCTTTTAAGGATCAAAATTCACTTATAATCACAAGCACATATGTATTTGTGACACCTGTCAGTATTGTTGAATTACTCCACCTCAGGATAGCTGGATGCTTATCACTCATTATGACACTTTTTATTTTGGGGGGGAGGGTAATGCTCGTGTCTTTTCACCCACACAGAAAACAACAGTGTCTCCCCACCACTGCCATAGAACCTCAATATACAGCTCAATATATTGACTTTTTTAATAAACTCTGTAGAAATCACAGTATGCTCCTCTCTCTCTCACTCCCAAGAACAGACTGACAATCTGCAAGATGCTGAGACCTTTTTAATCTATCACAGTGGGAATACATGCAGCAATCAGAGGAAATTTAGTTAAACCATAGACTTCAATGCAACATGAATCCAAGAAAAGCAGAAAACTGTCACTTTTCACTGGAAAATTCCTTTCATCGGAAAGTGTTGTTTTTTTGCCTTGCTTCTAAGGCAGAAAGTTGCACCCATCTCTATCCATCCCTGCTCCACACATCTAATGTGCACGTCCAGCGCAGCTGCAATGCTTAAGTGAATTTGTGAACATGTTTGTTATTTGAAGTCTAAAATGTAGTCCTTAATATGCATGTTTTATGCATGGGTTTATGCATGGGTTCCCACTGGCATAAGAAAGCTTGATGGGTGCGTCAAAAGTGAGTGCAGTACTGCCTGTAAACTGACAGAAATAAAAGTAAATTATTTCTGAATATGACAGGTTTATACCAATTTCAATACATTGTGCCTTAGATATTGTCACTCATTACACGCGTGCAGAAAAAAAGTAAATCCCCCTGTTCTATAGAGCAGGGAGCTCAAATCTGTCCTAAGGCTCCCAATAGTGCAAGATTTCAGGATCTCTTTACATGAACACGTGTATCAATCAGTGGTTCAATCACGCTGTGGAGTCTGCCTGAGTTAACTACATTTAACTGTGCTTAATTAAGGATATCCTCCTGGGGGTGCTGCAGTCAAGTATGAGTGCCACGGCTTTTTATTCTTGTATCTGATTTTTTACAGATACTGGGGCACAATGTATGAATCCATCGTCGTAGCTCATTTTCTTAGTGTATACGTTTGATTCTCCATTAAATTGCAGCACCAATTCTTCTTTAATCTTTTAATAACACCTATTGCTATGTTTAATTACTTACAGTTCTGTAGTTCAAAAGATATTCAAGCTTAAAGGTTCCCCCTCCTACCCTTTCTGGCTGCCTCACTTAGAGCTGCTATCCAGTCGTGGGACGAAGGAGGGCAGGATTTTCCTTTGCTTACTGAAGATTGTCCCTCGCCGCTCTTCATCCAGACCACGCTTACAGGCAGGGTGATGCAGAGAAATGGGCGGGAGAGGGATCCTTTTAGCTTGAATATCTTTTGAACTACAGAACTGTAAGTAATCAAATGACGCTCTAGGTGTTATAAAAAGCTTAAAGAAGAATCTGAGCTGCATATATACCTTTAAGGACTACAGGGAAGTGTAACGCAATGCAATAGCTTAGCACAGAGGGTTGCATGAACTACTCTATATAGTATATAGTTGAACTGGAAGATAGTAAAGTTGATGTAAAGGGTCACAGTGGAGATTAATGTAATTATTTATGAGCACTTTTATCATTTCTGTGCATAGTGTCCTTGTGCTGTGAGCTAAGCATGAGAGAAACTGTTTAGTGTTTTAGCAAAAATAGTTTATTTCTAGAATATTAAACATGTATTTGTGAGTCATGCATTTAAATGAGACAGTTATGTGATTAAAACCTGAGAGCAGTTGGCATTGTGACCTTGTCATTAATGTCTTCAGTTTGGCAAAACCAGCATGGTGTCTATTTACTGATGAATGTATTGACATTAATCATTATAATTATAAAGTGAATACAGTGGCATCAGCAATGACAGAAGTAGACTCATTAACCCCTTGTTGCTGGCATATTAAGGGCTGATTTACATGGGTGACAAATCTGTAGCATCTGAGTGCCATTGTTCTGTGGTATAAGCTCACCATTCTCCTGCATTCCTTAGGCCGCCTTGTAGACCTTCTTTGCAGCATCTTTACCACATTTGTGTGTGTAAACCGTAAAGATGCAGCTTGCTGAAACGTGCATTCAAACAAGGCGATGAATGTCTGTGTGAAAGGCATGGCATCACCATGTGAAAGGGGCTTAAGGATCAGGCACCGGGCCTAGTAATGGAACTTTAATCCCTTGGGGACAAGAGGCAATAAGTTGAACATCCATCTGATCGTCAAAGGGTTAATGTTATGTTTCTTTCCGATCAATAGGGAAAAAATAATACCTGTGATGCTAAAATACAATTTGTTATTTTATTAAAGAATATGTTGTAGCATTTGTCATTGATGTAATGGCTTCCATCACTTGCTTCAATTTAAAGTGGCAGTAAACCTTATTATACAAATATTTATATTGTGGTTACTTTTCAGCTGAGTAAAACAAGGGTACTGCTCAGAGATGCTTCACTCAAACATTATTACAGAGCATGTTTGCAATTTTTGGATACTTTTTCAGGAACTCGGGAACAGTTAATCTTGTTTGTAGCTCTCTTGTAGCTCTCTTGCATATTTTTCAGATCCAATTAATAAGTATAATCCAACTTGGAAATCCCATGTAAATCTATTCTGCACGAGGGTACCAGCAATCCCCAGATTTGTTTCTGTATCTATGGGCTTTCCTAGGTACAAGAAACAAGGGTTCCACATTTTGAGTACCTGTTACAATGACCCCAAAAGTTTCAACAAAGCTAAGAGAGTGAGATACACTCAACAAGAACAAACCATTCTTGATAGCTTGTTCTATTGAGATGACCCCCCCCCCCCCTTAGGAGCAGTAAAACTCTTTAAAAGATTTGCGTACCATTGCAAAGGAAACATTACCTTATATGTCACTCTGGCTCCACCTTTAAAGAACAGTGCAAACCAAACGTTTGCTCTGCGTTCAACAAAAAACACCCAGATATAGGTTTCTGCCTCCAAACACATCATCAGTAAAGTGCAGATGGTCTCCCTACGGACAAAGAAAAATGGCTCCATACCTAGAGTATCACAAGACTTTCAGCCGATAAAGCTAAAACTATATGAAAAGCTCACTGAGAGCAAACAACACTTTATAGATTATTCTGTGCCATGGTTCGTATAGAACCACATCAAATGTGTTAACACAAATTTTTGGGCCTTATGCAGAGGAGTAATTCTGGAGCAAACCAGCCCATCATGGGGACAAAAACATTTTGCAAAGTGCCATCGATTTTAAATGGGGCTTTTAACCCTTTCAAAGCAGGAAAGGTATCCAAAGCATTGATTTGTCCCACATTGTACAGTTGCTCCAGAACTACTACTTTAGTTTCCCCGGTAAGGCACTATATGCTTTGTAGCTGAGGTTACAAATTACATTGGTCACAACAGTTAAGTGCCAAAACTCATCTGTAGAGGGGACTTTCAGTGGAGCCATTCAGTGAGTTCTTGCATGAGACTGACAAAATAATTCCAAATTGGGATGTATACACCAGGAATCAGGTTTATTAACACACAGGATGGAGGCATCAGAGCCTAACTAAAGTCGAGGCCCACCCTGGACACTTTATACCCAGAGGTATAGGCACCTGGGAAGGTCATACATAATCTGTTCTTGGGGAATTTCATCACACCATCACTTCTGAATATCATAACCATTTTTATTTCTTCACTGTATCAGAGGAAATAATATTAAGGCAGCTATTTTCTGTAATTATAATCCTAGGATAAAGAAAGGTTAAAATTAACTGGAATATCTAAACTGGGAGATCTCCAGGAGACTGATTTTCTGCTTTACAACCCACCCAGTGACTAAGGCACATTGGAAGGAAATATCTTGGGAATCAGCCTATGATTAAGTGTCTTCAATGTACACAAAACACGTTAGGTTTGTCTCTTTGTATCCTTGTGAGGGGAAAATTGCCAAATGTTTGATGCTTTTAAAAAGATTTTGTAATAAACTTTGAAGTTTTACTACTTCGAAGTGGTTATATTTTGCATAGGTGGTCCTGTGAACGCTGCCATCCAGTGGTCCTCTTAACATGGGAATCAGTCCAGAGACACTGTTTAGTAATTGCTGGCACCCTACACAGCTCATCTCAGCCATTTGTACATCATTGAAAAAAAAACAAACAAACAAAAAACCCTCCACTTTGGAAATTACATTTGATGCTAATTGTCCTAGATAATTCTTACAGCTGGAACAAACACACTTACTTTATTTTATCAGCATCAGTAGTTGTGTAAGACAGTAGTGGTAGAGGCTCACATTTCTTCCAAATAAAACATAAGTTTACATTGGTAAGAAGCCACGTTATAAATTTTATTCTCTGTAAAGCAGTATCATGATTGTCCAATACTCACAGCTGATTTACTAAAAATCTTATACTAATGTTCTATTACAAAAATATAATTTTAGATTACAATAGCTCCTTGATGTTCTTTCCTTGTTACATCCAAGACTGTGTAATGACTGTATATTTTTATGTCTCTGACAATGAGCTCCCTTAATTTCTCTTACATATTATGCATGTGTAGTATATGTAGGCAAAAAAGATGTCAGGCTCAATTAGTAGTGATTATAGCTCTTTATTGTCTGTAGGTGCATTGTCTGTTTCTCATTTCCAGAAACAGCCACAATTGCCCTACGTACAAAAATTAATGTCTGGCTGGCAGATTTAGGGCTCTATCCAAATGTTGGAGTTAAAGCCAGGGTGAAGAAAAAACTGCCTGGGTAACATGAGATTCAAGTGTTCCTTACCCAGAATAGTTAACTGGCGATGGCCTACAAAACACACCAAAACTGGAGTCGCCTAAAATCTGACCTCATCGTCACCGCAAAACACACGATAAACGCAAGAAACGTCCCAATAAAAAAAACAAGCGAAACGTCCGACATTATCTAGTGCCCCAGCCAATCACAGCACCCCAAAGTATCAAGTTGAGTCGAATACACTATATATAGACCCAAAATCACCTACGCACCTTTGTCTGTTATCGAGTTGAAAGAGCTAGCTCTCAGGACCCAGGCATGGAGGCTAGTATAAGAGAGATAGGTGGAGAGGAGCAAAGCACATCAGTCAAGAGCTGGAGAGCATTGTTACACTATAATAATACACATAAGACACTTTTGCACATATCCATCACACACATCCAAACACAAGCACACATACACACACATAGCTTATTTTTATTTTAATAATACATCACATATAGTTTTATATTTTTTTTGACAGTGTGAGTCTGTGAGTGCAAGTGAGTGACAGAGAGTGAGTGAGTATGTGCGTGAGGGCCTGAGTGAGTGCCTGTGTGTGAGTGAAGAGGAGAGAAGGACAGGAGAGAGGGATGAGGGGTGTAGGAGGAGAGGAGCAGGTGGGCATCCCCGGACAGGGGAGGGGAGGGAGAGCCCTGGGGAGGAGGCGGAGCCACAGTACAAGAGGCACACAGATTGCAGGGCAAGAGCTGGTAGTGGGACGAGGGGTACATCAAGGGCCAGGGCCAGCACAGGCAGGGCTGGAGAGCCAAAGCCAGGGCTCCCAAAGAACCTCTGGAGGTGAGGAGGATGACAGGGCGAGAGACCCCAAGTTCTCAGAGGAGGAGAACCTCATCCTCTGTGAGGCAGAAAGGGAAGAAAAGAAAGGGGAAACCAACTGGAAGAGAACCACCAGGAGGTGCCCCCACCTAATAACACACACACACTCCAGGAGTATACAAAAAATAGAAATAAGCTTCATTAGACAATACAAAATCAATCAAGTGAATACATGAAATCAAATAAAAACCATCCAGCACTGGAATATAAAGTCATAAAGATATTTTCCTATAGAATAATGCCCCTACAGACTGAGAGCAGGTATATGTAAAGCAAACGTGCAATACCAAGTACCTACAAAAAATCCAATGTGGACTATTAGCAAAGTGCAGTATTAACATACATATAAAGTACAAAGTGATAATAATAAACAAAGTATGAATCCACATATACCTATCTCTATGAATATAAGTAAGAGCACAAGGGAAAGATCAAACAGTGTGACTCCTGGAGTCATAGAGATAGATAGGTATATGTGTATTTATACTTTATTATTCTCACTTTGCACTTTATATGTATTGCAATATTGCAATCACCGGGTCTGCTCAGTGAAGTGTACAAGGTAGGGTACCCTCTCTTTTTTATACATTATGGAACAAAATGATTACATATGAATGATCACATTAATATATATAACTAAACAAATAGGTTAGCTTTAGAATGATACCATACTGAAAGGGTTTGAAATGTCCAGCTAATGACAATTTTTTTTATAATAATCATGAAGCAGAGGTGTGCTCTTACACCTCTCAAATACTAGGTCAGCCCATTCATTAAGTGTCTGGTAGCTTAACATCAGCAGCTAATAGGAAGAGCTCCTACTTTGTGTATTCCACCAATCCCCAGGGAGCCTACTTTCTCTCTGTGTTATTCAATGTGGATAACTCTTCATCCTCCTGACACCATAATTTTATAGCTGACTTATAAGCCCGTCAAGGTCTTCCTGCTTTCCTTTTTGCAAACTGTAAATTTGGAAACAGTGATCAACGTCAAACAACAGCAACATAATCAAAGAAATTGTTGTCTTGCATAAAAAGGGGTGTTGAAGCAAGAGTGTATAGCATAATTTTGCCACTGAGCAAATCTTTGGTAAGACCTCACAATCTAAATCAGCAATAGAACTCCTTTATAAAAGCACAAAAGTTTATAGAAGCATTAAAAAATTAAAATAGATGCTGACATAAAAAAAACACAGTAGTCACAGGTATCCAAACAGTCTTACACATTTCACAGTAAAGTATCGCCTACTCATAAACTGGAATGGAGGCCAAAAGGAGACACTAATAAAGGGCACATTGTAAAATACAAAAAATATGTGATTGGATAAAAAACACACACCAAGAGAAAGAAGTATCCCTAGTCTAAATATTGTGACTATCAGAAAAACAAAATAACTCTTAATCAAATCAATATAATACAATTTTGACCCTCAAATTGTCAAAAATATGATATAATCAATATGAATGGGGACTAATAACAGTGTTCTTCATTATTATTTTGAGCATCATTTAAATTATTCTGATGATTTGGTTTGTTTTCTGTTGCAGGTCATTGAAAACCTTCTGTCCCACAATTTCATCTCCTTTTATGGCATGTTCTGTCTCCAGACATGTGGAGCAGCTATAGGCCCTCTTTTTGCTCTCTCTCTCTCCAATCTTTATATGGGTTTGTGGGAGACCACCCACATCATTGAGGATGAGAACACATATTGGGATCAGATCTTGTGGTACAGAATGACCTATTATTTGTTTGGTTGGGCACTTAGTGGGAGGTGGAAGTTTTTGTTGAATCAGTGAATGATCCGAATTTGACATTTACCTCTTCATTTAGTCCAACATCAACAGCTTTTTTGGATTTGTTTTTAACAGGTCACCAGGCTTCTGGAGAAATTCACAGCAGCATCTATAGAAAGCCTATTTCTGGGAATAGTTTACTAAATGCAACCTCTTCCCATCCTTCTTATCAAATTAACAATATTCCTAAAGGACAGTTTCTGCGATTGTACTACAGATCAGGACTTTAAGTCCTCTATGAATTTATTTGATAGATTTAGGGAATAGGGATACAGTAGTACTCTTCTCAATAAGGCTCATGATGCTGCTGCATCTCAGGATAGGGGTCTTTGTTGGGGACTATCGATCTAGAACAAGTAAGAATCTGGATGACAGTATCAGATTTTTAATAACCTATAGGCCACAGCATAATAACATTTGTAACATTGTTAAGTCATTGAGCACTGATACTACGTTGTCTCTGATTCTGAAGTAGGACTGTGGCTGTGTGAAGAAACGTAACACCATTACTGGGAATCTAGTTTACCCAAATTATTTTCCTAGTAAAGAGACTGGATATGAAGGTTTTTTTCCAATGTGGTGCAAGGTATGCAATGCTTGCAGCTTTGTCATGGTTTCTAAGTCTTTTTTGTGTATGTTTGATGGTAAGGAATATTATATACCTAGCTACATCAATTATAATACAGAGCGGGTTATATACCTGTTTACTTGTCAGATATGCTAGATATAGTATGTATGGTAAACTATACACCCTCAAACAGACTGAGAATGGTGACATGGATTCTGCCATAGCTAGACATAGTCTCAGTGTCCACTCTGGTGATATTAGGGAGGCGAGCTTTCAAGCAAAAGAGTGAGGTTGCCATAGAGATGGGGGAGGTGTCCTACAATTTATTAGTAGGATGGAGGCTTTTTGAATCTTCAGGATCCCCTCCGGACATAATTCAGAATGGGATATGAATGAATGAATCAATGAATGAATGTTTATTTATATAGCACCACGCTCTACAATTTAAGGGTTTAGACAATACAGGGTTACAAGTGCTTTGCAAAGTGAATCACAGGAAGTGAGGTCCCTGACTGAAAGCTTACAGTCTAAAGTGGTGATGGGAGATATACAGAGTAGATAAGGGTCAACTGCTAAATACAGTGCTAGAGTATCAGTTATATTGTGTGACTCACCCTTCATTGCTTCATCATGGTTATCCTGTCATGGTTCTTTTTGCCTGATATGTTCCCATCCTTTAATAATATCCCTTAGATAGTCTATAATTGATTGTTGTGCCTCAGACTACACACCAATTATCCTGGTCTCCTTTATCACTGATTGGGTTGTTATCAGGTTTCTGACGATTTGAGAGTCAAAATTGTATTATCTTATTATTGATTTGTTGGTAAGACCTCACCTCGAATATGCAGTGCAGTTATGGGCACCAGTTCTGAAAAAGGATACTTTTGAACTGGAGAGAGTACAGAGAAGAGCAAGAAAATGAATCAGTGGAATGGAGGATTTCAAATATGTAGAATATCTAGCCAAAATTTGTTTATTTATTCTAGAGAAAAGATGCCTAAGAGAGGATATTGTTACACTGTATAAGAATATGCAAGGTCAATACAAGGATCTCTCTAGTGAAGTTTTCATTCCAAGACCGCATCAAATAACTACGGGCCACCCCTTACGATTAGAGGAAGTGAGGTTTCAACTTCAGTATTTAAAGGGTCTTTTAACAGTAAAGTCAGTTGAAATGTGGAATTATTTGCCTAAGGATGTGGTAATGACAGATACAATGGATACATTTAAGAGTAGATTAAATTAATTTATTTGAAGAGAAAACATACAAGGTTATTCCGTGTATTAGTAGCTAAAACAGAAAGCTCTGGTAAATAGACTAAGACTAATTTTGGAGGCAGGAAGGATAATATATTTATCATTTTTCTAGGTTATAAGGCAAAGGTTGAACTTGACTGGACTTGTAAGTTTTTTCAGTCTCATTTACTATATATATATATATATATATATATATAATGTAAACATGTGCAATAAAAATAGCACCATGAATTAATATATCTAGGATGAAGTCGTCTAGAAGATTTATCACTGTATAGAAAAACAGGATATAGTAGATGCTCATACTAGAAATCCTCTCTAGGGTGAACAGGCTCATCACAGTTGATCTGACCCAAATAAGTAATAAACAGGGAGGTTCACATGTGGATTATCTGTAAGAAGTGTTCATTGAATAATGACACATCCCATTTCATCAAACACAGATGTTAATGGACACATTGGAGGGGGTCACAGATATAGTATGCTGTAAGCTGTGATTATATGTGATTAGTTGGCATAACACATAGCATGGCACAGATGGGAAGAGTGATTATGGGTGGGGAGGCTCAGGCATAACATGTATAGAGGGCAATGACAGGTGTAGCACAGATGGTTATGATGTGTAAATATCACTAGATCCTCTTACTACTACTTGTCTCCTCTTCAAACTGGCCTTTCCCTGATTTAGTCAGTGCTGTGAAACAAATACAATGGGTGAGCACTACATAGACATGATAAATTAGCGTAGTATAATATAAGTATTTATAACAGGTATACTCATAGTTATTCGAGGAAACACTGTTATTCATATAATTTTCTTGCAGGATGAGTTCAAAACATATATGTAAAAGAAAAAAAGAAAATACAAACCATAGCGTAATCTGTGTATATAAAAATATAAACGTGCACACAATCTACAATAAGAAAAGTCCCATAAACAATAAAAATAATAATCAGATTCTTGATCTTGTGATCGCTGTAATTCTCAAATTCAATTAGAACTGGATATACGGAGATGTAGATTAATAATTCTTTATAGCTAGCAGGAGTAGTAGTAATTCACTCACCCTTAAAGGGATATGCTTGATCGGTCAATAATGATCAGATCAAGCTATAGCATGTGGGGATATTTTAAGAGCTGTCCTCACTCAGCTACCCAAAGGGTTCCAACAGATACATTCAAGAAGATCTTTCAATCAAGAGTACTCACGGTTGTAGAATAGCCTGGGAAGGATACTTTCAATTTCCAGGACTTTTAACTTGTGGGGAATTTTACAACCACCCTCACTCGGTCAAATCTGTATGTCTTCTTCGTAAGAAAATCTGTCCGACAGTTCAGCAGGTGATTTGTATTCCCCAATATAATAATTCTTAAAACACGCATTGAGCTTAGACAAAAAAATAACTTTATTGCAAAAAATAAAAAAAAAATAATGATTAAAATTACCACATTTTAATTGGCATATATTTAAAAAGCTCAACGCGTTTCAAAACTGTAAGTTTTTTCCTCAGGAGCTGTAGCAAAAAACATGTCCATTCACACAGAAGGCCAATTAATTACACTCTCGGAAATGACGTTCTGTTTCAAATTTAGGTGCATTAACACTCTCTGTGCCGACAAAAAGATTATATTCCATCAGATCATCTCTATATTCAGACCATTTAGGGTGTCAGAAAATATCAAAGAATGCCAATGCATCTCTCCCGTTTAAAGGGATAGTAATGTTTCATAATAAAAGCAGCTCTAATTAATCATCATAGTATTTGGACTTTGGAGAGTGTTATTTCAATTCTGTCAGAGTTGTAGTTCAAGAGTAATTCAATGACAAAGTGTCCCCCTCCTGCCCCTTTTACTGATGTAACACTTTTCAGCCAGAGCAGAAGGGAGGTGCCCAGGTAGATTGCAGAGAGGGACAATCTTCAATTAAGATAAGGGAAAAACCTGAAAAACTTGTCAAGGGGGGCAGGACTTTCATTGTTTTCATTGTAAGAAGATTGTCCCCTGCTGTTATCTGTCTGGTCTTACAACCAGATCCCCATCTGAGAACAGATGGCTTACACTAGGTAAAAGGGGCGGGGAGGGGAAACTTTGCTTGTGAATATCTCTTTAACCATAATGGTTTGAGAGATAAGACTTATATCATTCTTCATATTTTTTTAATGCCTACAAAATAAAATAAAGTTAAAACGAAGTATTACTATCCCTTTAAATTAAATGGACATGTATGCAACAAAATGAGCAAAAAAACGTATCATTAATTCACACATGATCAACAAACAATTTAAGATAAATCCCAAGTTTGATGGAAACAAAAGTTTAACCAAAATTTTTAATTATGTCCAGCTTTCAAAACATGAGTTTCCAACTCAAAATTATCTCCTAAAAGGGAAAAAAGAAAATATATATAGAGGACAAACCAGGTATAAATATAGAAAATCACCTTATATTTAAAGAGCAGTGATTACCATTATATCCTTCCGTATGTTCAATACCCCAGACTCCATATATAAAAAGAAGAAAAAAGGACCTCGGTCCAATTTATAAAGACCCTATAAAGATGCCTGACAAAATAAGTATTGTTGCTAGCCAGTTCTCTGAACAGTCGCAGGGAGTGTGGGTGTGTTTGTACACGGTGACACAACCGTGACAGGCACAGTTTAAAAAATACCTTGGACAGATAGATGACAGAGCCAGGAAGGAGCTTCTATTCCTACAGCTGAGCAGTGACTGAGAATGACATTGATTGAGACAGAGACATACTGTACATCATACATTATATTCAGACAGACAAATCATTGCTTCACATGCTAACATCTCTGTTGTGTACTTTACAGAAAAAATAATAGCACCATCACTATGTCTATCAAAGCACCTGGTCATCAACATCACTGTTACCACTTTCTAATCCAACCCGCACTCTGTCACAATCAGTATTCATTACTTAGCAGCAACACAGGGGGATCTCTCACCTATATTAAAATAGTTTTAAAGGGATAGTAATGTTTCAAAATAAAAGTTGTGGTTCAAGAGTAATTGAATGATAAAGTATCCCCCTCCCTCCCCTTTGAGTGATGTGACACTGCTCACCTCAGAACAGAAAGGTGTTGTCCAGATGGATCGCAGAGAGGGACAATCTTAATTAGCGTAAGGGAAAATCCTGAAAAACCTATCAAGGGAGGCAGGGTTTTCATTGTTCTCAAAGTAAGAAGATTGTCCCTTTCTATGAGCTGTCTGGTCTCTGGACCAGATTCCACATCTGAGGGGATGTGTCTTACACTAGGTAAAAGTGGTGGGAGGGGGATACTTTATCATTTAATTACTCTTGAACTACAACTCTGACAGGATTGAAATAACACTCCCCATGGGCCAAATCCTATGAAGATTAATTGGAGCTGCTTTTATTTTCAAACATTACTATCCCTTTAATCTGAATCCTCCCATGACATAAATCTTTGATCCCGTATTTTTTTTTAATATCGTGCTGTATTATCAGTGATATTAACTTTAAAGTGAAGCCCGTGACGTCAGTTATGTACAGCTCTATGCCGCAGCCTGTCAATCTTTGTCTGTTCCCCTCTTCAAGACTTGCCTCCTTCTCCAGTGACGGAGGACTGTGTCATGTGACCTGGAGTGCTCTCTTGCTGATGCATGTCCAGGTCATTGTATAGGCATTGACTGAGCACAAGAATTGGCATTGACTGAGCATGTTCATGTGCTCAGGCATTTATAAAAAAGTGGCAGTGCGGTATAACATTTTCCTCTGCAACAATAACACCCACGTCATCTACTGCTACTGTTGTGCATATTAAAAGCACAGAGGAGGATGACTGAGTTACTTGGAGTCCCCACATCTGCCGGCAGTCCCGCTTCCACCATCACTAGTCATGTCTAAAACAATTAAGTTACAAAGTTCTTCTATGTACTGCCAACCCACACTTACTGAGTTCTCAGAAAGAAGTAAACACTGCACAAAATAATGTACCTGTGGAATGGTAAGCTCGCAGATGATATGCTGTCCTATTTTTTTGTTGGAAAACAAAGGTTTTAAACAACTGATGTTATGTGTTGCACCCCACAAGCATACCCAAGTGGAGGTTATTTTTCAATTATGACTGTGCCATAGTTGTACAAACAGGTGCTTAGTGTTGTGGACAAGGGCCTGGAAACATCATATTGTGGGTTTGTTGACTATGTGAAAGATTCCTCACAGTTTTAAGGACTTATGTTGCTTTAAGGACCAGCCTGTTAACAACGTTTCTCAAGGCTTGTGTTGCTGTAGGTCTCAACTTGGTAAAGATGCATTACTTCCCCACCACAGTATTAATTCTGCTAAGGGCTGAAGTGGAGAAATAAATAGTTTAAAGTCAAAGTTGTGAGTCCTACAGCAACATATGCCTTGAACAGATTGTTAGCAGACTGAATGCCTTTGCCCTATGCCCACAACACTAACTTCATGCTTAAGTAACATTGGTACAACTGTTCTTGAAAAATAACTGTGGCTTGGGATATTCCAGCAGGGTGCAACACAACATCAGTTCTTTGAAGCCTCTGTTTTCAACAAAAGAAAAGGCACCATGTCAACTGCCAACATTCTGGCAAGTTTACTATTCCATAGGCATACTTTTGAATTACTTTTGTACAGGTTTTGATTTCTTTCTAAGATCTTAGTAAGTGTGGGTTGGCAGTATGTAGGAGAAGAACTGTGTAGCTTTATTGCTTTAATGACATGACTTTTGAAGGTGGTAGGGTGGTGGCACTCTATGACTCTTGTCATCTCCAATAATAAACTTAGAGTCATACTCCCCTGAAACAGGAGCAGAACATCTTGGCACACTCTGTAACACATCAAGAGCACTTCTATTATGTATCACAGAGACCCAGGAACATTTAGGAGTATTTCTGCTGCTGCTACATGCGGCAACTCTGACCTGTTGATGGTATGTCTCCCAGTCAGACCTGTAGTTGTGCTTCAGGTGGGAATTTATTAAGGAAGTGCCTAGGTGAGAGCCTGCTGCCCCCCTGCTCAAATGCTTCTTACACAAACAACAGATGGCAACATGCTTATCTTTTGGATTCCGAGTGAAGTATCTTCATACTGTGTACTTCATAGACTCTGAGATTCCTGAGAGGCTTGTACTACTGCTAGATGTTGCTGAATTTCTACTACTATTAGGTGTCACAGGTGTTGCACGCCCAAGAGCAGCAGAGACTCTCAAAGCTAAGATGTAGATGCTGATAACCTGTGTTGCCGCTGGTTGCTCAACACTATTAGTGTGTGTGGCTGATAGGGAGTTGGAAGCAGTGACGATACTGATGATGACTGACAGGATGACTGTGTACTTTTCCCATCTTTGGTTGTCCAGGGTCAGAATTTTAATTTGTTTTCTCGAAAAATTTATAGACACACACAGTGCTCCTTTTCAGTGGTGGAAGATTAAGCCTTTGCCTTTCTGCTAACTTTCTAGACATGTCATCATCTCTCTCACTCTCAGCTTCATCTGTATCTAAAGAAGAGGAGGATGCTGGAGGGATATATTCTACATCATCATCAGTCATTAGGTCATCCTCAGTATCACCCATCGCTTCTTCTAAGCTACTTTTATATTCCTCTATTTTTTAGAGGTCTCAGTTTCTTTTGACTTTCCTCTTTGAGGGATTTTCACAACATCCACTACTACTTTCAGGACAGCTGTTTTTGTGCTTGTTTATCACACTCTCAGATGCAGCAGTTGTTTGAACTGCTATAGCTTCTTGCACTGTGCCATCAAGACTGAAATGTGATTCATTGTTGTCTTCAGTGCTTTTAGATGGTTTATTAATTGTACTGGTACTGGTGATGGTGAAAATTTTGGTGGGACTTTGGCAAACGACATCATCCTCAGGAAGAGAGGGATTGCCATTATTTATTGCACACGCTGCAGCAATAGTGACTGCAGTCAGTTTTTGGACTACCACTTAACTCACACGTCCCTGTACTGCTTCCAAGCCTTTCACCCTACCCCTACCCCTTGTGTATTTGCTGGATCTTACTCAGTTTTTTGTACTGGTGCTGGTGGAACTTTTGGGGGCCTTTGACAAACTACATTTTCCATGGGAGGAGAGGGATTGCCATTATTTATTGCACACGCTGCAGCAACCATGGCTGCTGTCAATTTTTGGACTACCATTTAACTCATACATCTCTGCACAGCTCCTAATCACCTGGCCCCTACCCCTTGTGTATTTGCAGGACAATACTTTTTAACTGTAAAGTACACAACAGAACTGATTGTGTGTGATGTCTTGCCTTGGATCTCTACAAAATACACTATCTCATCTAGTATCAGTCTGCCTCAGCCACAGATCACATCAGGGTACCTGTCAGCTATCAGTGTGTTTATTTATTTATTTATTTATTTATTTATTTATTTATTTATTTTAATTGAATTTAAAACAAACTGTCAACAAAACCAAAAAAGTACCCTGTGTTCAATTGCTTCTTTCCCCAGACTCCCCTAGGACACAGGTAAAAGACAGATCAGGAAGAAACCCAGATCACAGTTGCCTGTGTCTTGACAGTCAGTCCCTCAGAATTTTGGGGTATTTGGGTAATTCTCCTTTTCATCCTTCTCACACCCCTATGACAGAGATAACAGCCAGATCAGGAAGGAACTTGGATCACAGCTACCTTTTTTGAGACATTTGAGTTAAAACACCTTTTCTCCCTTCTCACACCCCAGACTCCCGTAGGTTAAAGATAACAGCCACATCAGGAAGAAACTGTGAACACGGCTGCCTGTGTCTTTCCAGTCAGTCACATCAAATTTTGGGGTATTTAGGGTCAAACTCCTTTCTCTCTTCTTCTCCCACAGAGTCCCCCAGATTCCCCTAATACAGAGAACAGATTTCATGCCTGTAAGACTCCCTAAACAAACCTTCAGCTCCATTTTATTAGATTGCCTTCTTTAGCTCAAAATGTGCTGCTTTCTCTTCTTCTCACAAACATAGAATGTGAGAACCTGACACCCTTTTATATGCCTGCAGGAAAAGAAGAGAAAGGTGCCATTACGTGTGGAGGAGATCTTTCTTTCCATTTATTTCAATGTAGGGAGCTAAGTAAAAAAAAGGGGAAAAAAATGGCAGTTTTCGTGAAAAATGTCCCACTTGGCGAAAACTGCCATTTTTCTCTTATTTCTCTTTTGAGGAGAAAACATTTACCCATCCCTACTAGAAAGTTTTCTAATTATTATTATTATTATTATTATTATTATTATTATTATTATAATGCTTTATTTATATAGCTCCTGCTATAGCTAGACCTTTCTAGAGTCCAAGTGGTTAATAACCCTTTGAGTGTAAGAGGGGATACATTTGCTCCATTTATACTTAGGTTTGTGTAGAGTGTTCTGTTACATTGACTGTTCTGGTATGTTTTTGTTTGAATTGCTTTAGCAAGCAAAGGTCGTCTGTAACGTGCAAATACAAGAAAATTAATTGTAACAAGTTGATTTCCTCAGGACATGGTGGGAAAAGTAGAACAAATGTTTACTTAGCAGAATTAACACACAAAGTGCCATTTTAAGAAATTAAATATGACATTTTCCCCACGTCACAACTACATTTTAAGTACATTACTCCCTGAGGGGAATACACTAAGGAAGATATGAAGGAGCAATTCTGGTCTAAGCCAACTGCATCATTGGGGACAAATCAAAGATTCCAATATTGACTTTACTGGGGCTTTTAAAAGTTCCAGTTAAATCCCTTTCATCCCCTACGGTGCAGGTGGTTTGGCCTAGAATCACACTTCTTCAGCTTTGTGAATTTAGCCCTAAATGCACATAGAACTGTCTTTGTGTGTTGAGCCTGCCTAATACTTATGTACAAAGCTAGTAACATATGTAAATGGACACTTTTCTCTGAGCGAGTCTAGGGGTGGTATAGGGCCGAGTATGGGGGTTTTCAGGGTGTGCTTGTTAATGTGCTTGATAATGTGACAGTGCATATCCAGTTATGTTATATTTAAGCCTATTTTCTGAAAATCATGTTTACAGCTTTAGGTGCCTGTTTATTTTAAGACTTTGCAATGTGTTGAAGGTGTCACTACATCGGTTTCATGCTTAACATAATACTTATTTGCATTTTGCTTCTGTGTCAAAAGGTTTTCAGTCAGAGGCAGAACAGTTCCCTAGAACTAGCTAAATGTGTCACACTGCTTTGTAGTAAATAGAACTGGGATATTGTTGGGATTTTGCTTGCTGGAAACATCCAGCGACTGCATCCAGCTACAGTTGACCTTAGGCAGTGTTTGAATGGACACAGAACATTTGTGTCAGGAATTAATCTAACAAACTTCACTCCTGTGTTTCAGATTCCTCCACAACCAAAGCCAGTCAAGGATGCTGTAACCAGAGGAAACGAAGTAATGAAGAGTCCAGCAATCTAACTTTTATTTATTCGTTACATTCCTAAGTACTGTAAGGATGGATGTGGTTGTTTCTAAGCTGGTGTTTCAGACAATCATTATCTGAATGCTGTTTTAATTATTATTATTTCAAGCACTTAATCTACCTAAAGGACTCCTTTGAAGACATAATGACTGGCCAGCCAAATGAAGACACATCAGAGTCTCCAAATCTTAACTCTGATGAACTTGAGTGCAAGATTTGTTACAATCGTTATAATTTAAGACAGAGAAAACCAAAAGTACTTGGGTGTTGTCACAGAGTATGTGCCAAATGTGTTTACAAACTTGTGGATTGTGGTGAGTCCCCACAGTGCGTCATTGTGTGTCCATTCTGTAGATTTGAGACACGCTTGCCTGAGGATGAAGTCAGCAGCCTTCCAGATGACAATAATATATTACTGAACTTAGCATGTGGAGGAAGAGGGAAATGCACTGGAGACAATCCTACAGAGCTGCTTCTGACGCCAAAACGTCTGTCAACTCTTGTTACACCATCCCACAGTTCCACCAACTGCCTTGTTATAACCATCATGGAAGTTCAGAGAGAGAACTCTCCTACTCTGAATGCTACTCCTGTGGTAGAGTTCTACAGGCCTTCCAATTATGACCCAGTTTCAATGCCTCAAAACTGGACCGTGTGGAACTGCACATCTCTCATCTGCCAAACCTCAGTGCGTGTGTTTGTTTGGTTGCTAGGGTTGCTTTACTTCAGTTCTCTTCCCTTAGGAATATATTTGCTGGTATCAAAAAAGATAACCCTTGGGGTTGTCTTTGTCAGCCTTGTTCCTTCAAGCCTTGTTATTCTCATGGTGTATGGCTTTTGTCAGTGTGTGTGCCATGAATTTTTAGACTGTATGTCCACTTCCTAGAGAGTGGAAGACAACACCTAGTACAAATCTCTATGGTAACAAATCTCATTGAGGTTGATGCACTAAGAAGTGGAGCAATTCTGGGGCAAAGCAACTGCATGAGAGAGGACAAATAAATGTTATTCTTGAGTTAAATGGGGATTTTAAAACTTGAATAGTTAAACAGTCTCCATTGCATTGCAAAGCAATGTGAAGTATACCTCTCCAGCATCCAAAAGCCCCATTTTAACTGGTGCCAGTTTTGAGAATTTGCATTGGCCCCCAACAGTGCAGTTGGTTTGCTCCAGAATTTCTCAGATTCCCCGTAGTCCAGGGGTAGAATGCATCTGGCTCTCATCTGTTGTGATGAAGAGGAGGTGATAACGTGGAGATAACTTCTCCAGTTATATCACTTCTCTACATTCCTATGTTAGTCTATGGAGCCTATGCACTAAGATCTCTCCCACTTAAGAAATCTTAATGCACAGACTCCATAGAATAACATATGAGCTGGAGAAGGGATATCACTGGTGAAGTCATCTCCACTTTATCATGCCTTAACCCTTTGAGTGCCAGAGGGGTACACATTGCATTGCTTTGCAATGCATTGCGGACCCCTCTGGCACTCAACGGGTTAATACATCTCCACTCAGGTGTCTGGGACTACAATTCCCATAATCCTCAACCAGCTATTGGCTGTTAGAGGACGATGGGAGTTGTAGTTCCCATCAGCTGGAGAGCCAATGGTTGTCCACCCTAATGTCTTTTCCACAGTAGGTAATTAAGTTGTTGCATTTGGGGGGGTTTCATTATTTTTTTACAAAAATGTAATTGATTTCTAATTAATTTGTTTGTAGCTGGTGTCTTCTGATGTTTGATTCTGTTGTTTCTGCTGTTCTATAAGTGTACATCTACTTATAACTCCTTGGATGCTATAGGAATGTCTAATGCATCACAAAGAAATGCACTGGGGGCATCTCTAGTATTCAAGAGGTTACCATTACACATCTAGATTTCAGTCACAGGAGGGAATCTGAGCAGGATGCAGAATTATTATGAAATGGCAGGACGTTAACATTAGAGAATAAAATGTTAACTCAGGGAAAATAACGTATATTGCTGATTTTTGACAGCATGATTTTATTTGTTCTAATTTAATGGAGCTGGTGAATCTAGGCCTTAGATCAGGGGTATGCAACCTTCGACTCCCCAGTTTTTTTGGTAGTCTACAAATCACATAATCCTAAACATACCAATGGTTGCTCACCCCACAGTGATGCTGATGTACCTAGAACTGAAGAAATTATAGGGCAAACCAAATGCATCATGGGAACAAATAAAATTCCAATTGATTTAAACTGGGTTTGTAATCACAGGTATCCAGTGCATTGCTACTCAATGCATTTGAAACCTCTCTAGTATTCAAAATGTTAAATAAAAAACCCAATTTAAAGGGGAACTACCACCCCAAAATAACTTAACATGCATTCATTCTTCATCTGGCGACTAGCTGCTTAGTAGTGCTAGTCGCCAGAAATATTACCTGGTTCCAAAGATTTTGCCGTTTTTCCGATGCTCACAGGAGCAGGTTCTTCCTGCTCCTGTGAGCATCGGAAATATGGCAAAATCTTTGGAACCAGGTAATATTTCTGGCGACTAGTTCTACTAAGCAGCTAGTCTCCAGATGAAGAATGAATGCATGTTAAGTTATTGCGGGGTGGTAGTTCCCCTTTAAATGAAAGGAAATGTCTATTTGTCCCTTATGGTGCAGTTAGTTTCCCCTAGAAGTGCTCAGCTTATCTGTAGTACATCAGACTGGTACTGTAAGCAGTAATGATTGTAATGCCTTTGGAAATAATGCAGTGCCAGCAAAAAAAACTACTAACTACTGTTATGCTAAGCATTATATTTTTGAATATAAAACATTGTTTGAAGGCATATGAATCAAGACAAAGGTAAAAATGTAACACATAATTTTACCATAAATATCAGAGAAGAACTGATTAACCCTTTCACTACCAGAGGGTGCCCAATAAGCAATATATTGGGCACCCCCTGGCAATGAAATTGTTAAAAAAAACATTTTTGTTTTGTTTTTAATACGTGATCACATGTATTGTTCCAGATTCACCATGATTTGTCCTTTAGCTATATGTCCCTCTGTCTTTATTTAAAGAGGTAACAGACATCTTTCTACCTACATATAGGTAATTCCACTTCTAAATAATGTATTAGTTACTGTAAAGTTAGTACAGCGCAAACATTTAATTTTTTTGATAGTTTAAGTTTAATGTTTTATGAGGCCATTATATTTTGCTGTTGTTTGTAGTCCCTTTTCACAGGAGTGATGTTGTTGCCGCGATAGCAACACATGAAAAAAAACACGAGTTGCAAATAATTATGCCCTATGGGGCAAGTTACACAGGCAACATGCTTTGTGATTGTGGGAAAGAGATGCAGCAACTGAGCTATATTCACTACAGATTTGTAGTATGGATTTTCCATGGAATCATATTGAAATTGCACAACCATTGCAGTTAGTTGCATTTTTCACTGTGATTTTGTCACTTCTGTTTATGTTGAGAGAATGGGATGCTGGGAGAACATTTTTTAAAAATAATCCAACATTTTCAGTTGCTACAAAAGAGTATTGCTACAAAATTAGCATTGCTACAAAAAAAAGTTATGTTATAAATGCCGGCCACAGGGAGAACTTTTAGGGCTCTTTCAAATAAGGGATGGAACTGTAGCAGTTCCCTACTACAGTTATGTTGCCCTTGCTCTTTCATTATCTTCTCTTACAGTACACCACCAATCCTGGCATTTCTAACAACTGCACCATATTATCAGCTGATTCCCAATTTGCATTGCAACCTCTTACTCATGTGAACGGTCTGCTGGCCAACCCATATGCCTCTGTGCAGTGATTCCTTGTTGCATCTTACTGCATTCCTGTTGGAACACGGTAGTATAATGGACCTTGGTTTGTTGGCACAAGGTGACAGATGCCTGACTGAAAGGCACCATAGCCTAGCATAGTACCTTTCACACCAGGTGACATCACAAGCACAACATTGCATTAGTGTTTACTATGTGAACGGGGCCTTACAATCTATGGGAAGGTCAGGGTCTAAGACATACAGTTCTCTGTTAACATCAACAGTGTCAACATAAAATGGAATGGCCACAAAAATAGTAATCACAGACTCAAAAAAACAAAAAAAGGTTTTGCTAGAATAACAATATGTTTATTCTTAACCCTTTGAGTGTAGGAGGGGTACACAATGTATTGCTTTGCAATGCATTGTATAGCCCTCTGACACTCAAAGGGTTAATATGTCATTATTACCTTTTTAGTCACTGTTGAATTAAAATGTTTTATTGGTCAGCTAATTCATAATTATATTATTGCACTTTGCAGGAACTATTGCTATTTATTGTAACATTTTTCTTTAGAACTGAAAAACATACAAGTGATTTTCTATTCCAACATGAATTTGTGTTCTATATTTGGTAAATGGAGTGTAATACTTAAAACGTTAAATATATATATATATATATATATATATATATATATATATATATATATATATATATGTAGTAGGGTTTATCCCTTTGAGTAAAACAAGGGTACTTCCACTGTTGAAAGGTGTTCTAGTCAAAAGATATTACAGCTCAAATTTGAATTTTTTAGGTGCATTATAACAGTGGCCTGAAATTGTACAGTGGCGCTGTTACTACACCATCCTATGGAGATTTATGGTCAACTGACCAGAGCTGTCCATAGGATGTTTTAGGAACAGAGGCTTTGTATAATTTCAGGCTGATGTGATACTGCAATTAAAGAGATAGTAATGTTTACATTACAAAGTCGATTATTCAGCATACTTTTTATAACAAATTATACCTTTCTATCTGTCTATAATGTTGTAGTCTTCGATTTATTTTATTTTAAAGTGTCCCCCTCCCACCACTTTTTCCATAAGTCAATCTGCATTCACTCAGATCTGAAATCCGGTCTCTTGATCGGACAAATTGCAACGATGGACAAGCTTGTGTCTATCAGTATAAGGAGAACCCTAACCCCTCTTGATGAAGGAAGGCAGGGTTTTCCTTATGCTGACACAAGATTGTCCCTCATTGTAATCCATCTGGGCCAGCTTGCAGCTCTGAGGAAAATCAGTATGGAAAAGGGGTGGGAGGGGGACACTTTGAAATAAAGCAACGACTACAATATTATGGACAGTTAGAAAGGTACACTCCGTTAAAAAAAGTGTATTGAAGAAGCGACCTTACCTTAATACCTAAACATTACTAACCCTTTAAAAATAATCAAGTTTGAGCTGTAATAACATTTCATAAAACACCTTTCAGCAGTGGGTATAAACACTACAACATTTTTTTTTACATTTTAAATATTACTATCCTTTTAAAGAAAAGCTATCATTAAATTGTTATAGTAATAAATATTAATCTCTAAGCACATCCTTAACACTCTACATACCAGAATTGCTTCTCAATGCATTGGACAAACCTCTGGCACTCAAAAGGTTAAAGAGAATAGTATATTTTTCAGCTTCATATGCCCACCTGCATAACCTTTTATGATTTGTTCTTTCATTTGCTTTTCTTTACTTTTTTTAATTTATTGCTTTCCTAAATCAATCTGTAAGGTCCTTTTCAAATGGGTGAAACCAGTGAAATAATGCTGCATTGGATCTGTTGCTCATGGTGAAAGGTAACATGTTGGACCATGGTGCCTTTCACACGTGTGACTATCTCCTCTTGTGATCACACCAAAGTCCAGCAAGCTGCATCTTTAGTGTATTCCCTTGGGAATGCAGTAAAACTGCAATAAGCAAGGCCTGCACAGTGACCTATTGGGCTGCCAGCTGACATTTCACACAAGCTGAGTGTGATGAGCATCACAACCTCCAGTGAATGGCTGTCTTACATTTACACCAACCAGTAATATTGGTTGTAGCATTTGTGTATCATCCAGAAGACACACCCTCCTCATTCCTGATCAGCAGTGATATGCAGGATAGAGGTGAGTGTACGATTAGGGTGCCACAACTGTCACAGGGGGCTGTGATAATCCTGTTTTCTGTCTGAAATAGCCCTAAAGGTCTTATCTTACTATACTACAGTAAATATTAAATACACCAACACCAAGCTTACTATTTTATTATATGCTACAGATATTTAGACCATTAAGTAAATCATGGTAATGTCATAGCCTTATTGAGAAAATTACGTCAATATGCGAATATGACACTAAAGAGAAGTGCACTTTACCTGCTAAAAATTACTGTGAGAATGTTTCCTTATTTTCATTAAAAAACTGGACCAATGCATTGACCTTATAATTAAAGATTGATTTACATAGTGGAAGATATTTTTTAATACACTAACTAACATTTAGTTATATTATTCCTCTGTTCCTAGAACAAATTGGTTGCGAACATTTTAGTTGATTTTTTTACTGGTGTAGTATTCCCCAATTTATTAACAATAAAAACAAACTATATATGATACTTGTACAAAAAAAAGTAGCAGTTAAAAATAATAGATGAAACAAAATTAAATTTGTGTAATCTTTCACTTAAAAGTATAATTGATTACAAGACAGAAAGGCTAGTTGGTGAATTTTGTGCCAGATTAATGGAAACCCAATACAACATTAGATTATACTAGTCATCGTTATATTCAACTAGCTGTATTGTGCTGTAGCACAGTTTGTAAAATTATTGCTCAGTAAGTTCTTGCAGTTAAACATTTAAATACTGTTATCAGTGAATAATAATCCAAAACTGTTCTTGTGCTGGTGTTTGAAGTTGGTATTGAAACTGTGGTATGTGTGGCACATCTTGTATGTCACTTCTTGCCTTGTTCTAGAACCAAGGAAATGTTCTATGTAGCTCAGTCTATCAGCTCTGTCTATTATGTGATTTGTATGTGATCAATGAGTCAAGATGAATGTATTGAATATGTATATAAAATATAGATTTCTGATTTCAATAAGCTTTGAGTGAGTTTATAGAACAACTTTCTTTTGCTGTGAATAAAATTTACAAATTAATGTCAGTAAAACTGGTAGCTGAATATATTAGTTGACCTGGAGAAAAATGGATGCCTTTAAGTTGATTTATCAGGACTGTTTTAAAGGGATAGAATTTTGTCACAAAAAAGCAGCTCTGAGTAATCTTCATAGTAGTTGGGCCATGGAGGGAATTATTTCAGTACTGTCCGAGTTGTAGTTCAAGAGTAATTGAATGATAAAATATCCCCCTCCCGCCCCTTTTACTGATGTAACACTGCTCACCTCAGAGGAGCAAGACTGTCTGGATGGATCGCATAGAGGGACAATCTTCAGTGAGAATAAGGAAAAAACCTGAAAAACCTGTCAAGGGGGGCAGGTTTTTCTTTATACTCACAGTAAGAAGATTGTCCCTTGCTGTGAGCTGTCTGGTCAAGAAACCAGATTCCACATCTGAGGGGAGGTGGCTTACACTAGGTAAACAGGGAGGGAGGAGGATACTTTATCATTCAATTACTCTTGAACTACAACTCTGACAGTAATGAAATAGCGCTCTCAATGGCCCAAATACTATGAATACTAATCGGAGC
This sequence comes from Rhinophrynus dorsalis, assembly GCA_037306005.1. Classification (NCBI taxonomy): domain Eukaryota; kingdom Metazoa; phylum Chordata; class Amphibia; order Anura; family Rhinophrynidae; genus Rhinophrynus; species Rhinophrynus dorsalis. The sequence continues at coordinate 199,478,430 of CM074723.1, forward strand.
TGCCTTTTTTGAGAAACATTACTATCACTTTAAGTCACTGCGGCCCTATGGAAAGTAAATGAGGCCTTATTTATCAAGCTGAAGTGGAGAAGTTCTAGAATAAACCAACTGTATCATAATGGACAATTAAAACTTACAAAAATAGTCATTGTTTTAAATGGGGCTTTTAACCCTTTGAATGCTAGAAAGGTTCCCAAAGCGCTGTAGGCCTCTTCGGCATTCAAAGGGTTAAAAGCCTAATTTAAATCAATGAGAAATGTATTTCCCCCCTGTGGTGCAGTTGTTTTACTCTAGAAGTGCTCTACTTCAGCTTCATAAATAAGGCACGTAGATCAGACCCCCTTTAATCCCTTGCATGCTAGAAAAAGTCTTGAAAACATGTCAGTGAAGACCTTACATGCATCCAAGTGGTTGAATAATAACAAACCCGTATTCCCTTCTTACTGAATGTGGCACTTATAGTTGTAGCACCAAATGGTTACATAAACATTTATAATTTTATGTTCTCATGCCTAGCTTCACCCAATTCTAAGTGCTCACATCTCCAGGAGCTTCACAGTACACATCTTCACTCAGTGCTGAATTTGCACACTTGGTTTCACACATGACTCAAAATGTATTATATGCCCCAGATCCAGAGAGATCCATAGGGATCTACCCTTTAATGTATGACAGAAAACTTCCTTGATTGGGGGAAGGGTAAAACTTACACCAGTGCTCCCAAGGTGCTTCCCAGTTTGTCATATTGTTTAAATATCCCTGGAACCAAACTGACCTCTTATTCAAGTGTTTTGTGAAGAGAAAAATAATATTGATGTACAAAAGCTCAATATTCCATAAAGTCCTACTGTGGTGACGAAAAATATATCACTAGCTACATTACCCCATGACTAATACTGTAATCAATATGTTGTAGCACACATCAACATCATTATAGATATAGTAATTCAGCACTTGACCTGGTATCCCTCCCATCTCAAACATGCAGAAGCATGGTGGCATCTAATTCCTAACAGCTTGCAAAAAAAACATTATATCTAAAGAACTACAAATATATATTTCACTCAGAGCAATCAGCAATGGAAACTATACAATAGCCCTGCAGAAGGAATAACAAAGCATCTTCTCAGAAAATACCTCAAATCAGTGTTTCTCTAACACTGAGAAGTGTGCTGTATACACCAGCTTAAAGGGATAGTAAGTTTCAAAATAAATGCAGCACCCATTATTCTTTATAGTTTTTGGTACATGTAGACCGGTATTATCATTCTCTATGATGTGTAGTTCTAAAGTAACTGAATCATAAAGTATCCCCCTCCCACCCCTTTTCCTACGTAAAGCTACCCAGCAAGACTGTCCAGGACAATCTTCTGTTAGCATAAGGAAACAACTGCCATTCTCTTCCAAGGGGGGAGGGTTTTCCTTATACTCACAGTAAGAAGATTGTCCCTCGCTGAGAGCTGTCCAGTCAAGGGATTCACATCTGAGGGGAGGTGGCTTACAATAGGTAAAAGGGGCAGGAGCGGGACACTTTATAATTCAGTTACTCTGGAACTACACATAGTAGAGAATGATGATACTGCTCTACATGGCCCAAAAACCATAAAGAATAATTGGAGCTGCATTTATTTTGAAACATTACTATACCTTTAAGGTGCCGTATATTTTGTATGAAGACTTGGACAATTATGTAAAAGTTGAGATTCAAATGTATGTATATATGCAAATTGTTGGGCAACTGTTGCTCTGACTGTGGACTCGAGTAACTATTTATAATTTCATAGTCATTAGGACCTACTAAAATTAGATGTATCCTGGAAATACCAGACTATGGGCCTTTATACAGTAAAGGATGAGTAATTCTGGAGCATACCAACTACACCATGGGGACAAATAAAATGCAGCCCTATTCTGGTTGATTTAAATGGGGCCTTTAACTCCTTGAATGCTGGATTGGTCTTCAATACATTGCAAAGCAAAGGCTGGAGACCTCTCTAGCATTCAAGGCATTAAGAGCTCCATTTAAATCAACAATAATTTTTATTTCCCCCTGTGCAGTTAGTTTGCTCTAGAATGGTTCATCTTTTGCCTTCTGCTTAAGGTCCTATTGAGAACCATTGACCTAAGTGCACAATTACTTCCTCTCTCCCAACATATGACTAGTGATAAGTCATACAGAGCATTTAGCAGCAAACAGTAAAGGTCAAAAATCTGTTTTAAATGTATACATTTTACCTTTGATTGGTTTTGTTCTTTAACTAGTGTGACAGATGAAGATATATATAGATAATTTATGCATTCTAGACCCATGGTGAAAATGTTAAGTTGAAAGCACCATAAGCATTACTTATTTATTTTTACATTCAGTAGTGTGATGTCATGTTCCTGATTGCCAGCACACAGACATGTACATGTTCTCCTTACACCTGTCATCACGGCTGATGTACATGACCTGCTTTAACCTCTTGGATGTTAGAAACATCTACAATTCATTGTTTCATAATGCATGGAGATGTCTCTATCATCGCAGGATGAAAGGTTCACAACTTCAAAGAGAGAATGATGGTGTTTTATATAATCTTGCTAAATAACAGCAAAAAACGTAAAAAAAATATATTAACAAGAAAATACAGGGTAAGTCTTGTTCTGATTATTTTTGAACATATACACGGGTAAGCAATATATATATATATATATATATATATATATATATATATATATATAGCCTCTAACCCACGGAATAACACTACTAACCTAAATTAAATTATATATGTATGTTATGTAGTATCTATGTTATGTTTGAATTTACAAAATATTTATATTGTTTCTATGATTACCTACATGTTGTTTTGGTTCTACTAACTGATGATGTATCGGGCTGTGGTCCTAATTATGTTGTAAATTGACCAACTAATTCCACAATTGATTCATGACCACTCAGAAGGTGAGGTTGAGACTTCTCCCTGGTGAGGTTGAGACTTCTACACACAAAGTAGTTCAGTAATGTACAGCAAACAAACAAGGTGTTGGGTGAAAGGATTAGGAGCAATGCAGAGACATGTGTAAAGTGGTAGTCCATAAACTGAAAGCAGCCATGGTTGAGCAGCATGTGCAATAAATGATGGTGATCTTACTGTCAAGGTTTGGCTGAGTGGCTCTAACTCTGCCGATTGATTCTGCTATCTGAGCTAATCTAGTGCTCTGCTATCCATTACTGTTGCCTTCTTTTTCCTTGATCAGGCTGAATCAGCTGACCTCTCTGTGTTGTTTACCTGTTATCAGCCAACCCTCCCAGGGTATTTAAAGCAGCTTGCTCACTTCCTGATTGCCCTTGTGTCTGATTCTGGCTGCAAGCGTGTTATTCTGAGTTGCTGTTTATCTGTGCATGACCTGGCTTCCTCTGACATCCCTTCTGGCTCCTGACTCCTGGATTGTTCCTGACATCATGGATCTCCGTATTCCTGACCCCGGCTTGGCTAAGTACCTGTCTTGGTTCCGGACCCCCAATTAATTGTTAGTATCTTGTTAATCATGGAAATATTGTAATAAAGTTTCTTAAGTGCCGGCATGAGTTGGAATCATAACTTTATATGAAACTTTCATCAACAGGACAGAGCAGACATCTTGGCGAAGAGGGATCTGTACTCCTGCACTGTCCATCCCTGACTCATCACTAATATGTTATTTGCCAAATGGGGAGTTGCATTGTACCATACTGTACAGGCAGTGATGGACAGAGCAGGCACAAAAATCCCTCTACTCCAAGATGTTTGCGCTGTCCTGTTGATGTAAGTTACATACAAAGTTATGATTCCAACTCACGCTGGCACTTAAGAAACTTTATTACGCTATTTCCACAATTAACAGGATATTAACAATTATTTGGGGATAACGTGTGTGCATGATAGTTCATCTTTAACCCCTTAGTGACAGCCGCGTTCGTACGCAGCTGTCACCTTAACGCCCGAGGAACTTTTTTTTTTTTTTTAACAAGTCCGGAGTCTCCGAGCAGCGTGCAGCCGCACGGAGACCCGGACTTCCATGACTTACCAGGTACGTCCTCTGTCGCTAAGTGACAGTTTCTGCGGTACGTACCTGGTAAGTCATCCGTCGTTAAGGAGTTAAAGGGGATCTATCACACCTTTACATGTTGGTTTAAATAGTTAGTTTATGTAGCGAGTAGATGTTATAATATTTTCATTTATTTTTTAATAAAATTGCTATTTTGAAATTAAAGGAATAACTATTAATCAGCACCCTACATCCGGACAGACTGTGGTTATCAGCTCTGTACCTCAGTCTGTTACTCTTCCTCTGCATCCCTTCCTCTTTCCTCTTCGCTCTCGTGCTCCAGGTTACATGCAGAAAGCCTCCATCACCGGATGTAGGGAGCAGGGCAATATTTATTTGTTTAATTTCAGCAAAATAGCAATGTTATTAAAAAAAAATGAAAATTTTATAACATCTAGTCGCTACGTAAACTATCCATTTAGACCAACATGTATAGTGGTGATAGATCCCCTTTAATGGTTTCTTTATGCATTGTGCATGACTCAGGTTAGCCAAACACAAACCCTAAGAAGAAACTGATATGTATGACTTAGACTTTTTAGAGGCCCAAGCCCTGACAAAACTTTTGATTTGTAGGACTTAGATTTGTTAGAGGCCCAAGCCCTGAGGCAACATTGATTTGTAGGATTTAGACTTGTTAGTGGCATAAGCCCTGAGGAAACAGTGATTTGTAGGACTTAGGCTTGTTAGAGGCACAATCCCTGTGGAAAGAGTGATTTATAGGAGTTAGACTTCTTAGAGGCCGAAGCCCTGAGAAACTGATTTGTAGAATTTAGACTTGTTAGAGGCACAAGCCCTGAGGAAACAGGGATTTGTAGGATGTGTTAGCAACACCAACTACCAATTTCTTTACGGGTGGTTGGCTTTAACATGCTTCTCATAAATGTTATGGGGTCTGTATTTCATGTGTGTTATGAGGGCGGTTTTACCGATGTGTGTCCTCTCCTTTCCCCTTTTCACTGACTTGTCACATATAGTGCACAGTGCCGTAGCTGATGACTGCACTTTGCCTGCCCCAAGAGAAAAATAGTCCCACAACCATGACCTCAGGGGGAAGGGGAAAGGTGGAGAATAGTAGCCTCTTTCTTCTCCAAAATCCCCTTCACTGGCTGGGACAGAGGATGATGCTGCTCTGCTGCTGCTTTGTCATAATCAGCACTAGATCTAGGACCAGGATTATTGTTGGCATTGGCAAGTGGAACCTGTTGTAGTCTCCCATCTCTACTGCTGGAACCCTTTCCCACTGTGGACACGGTGGTCTGTGGCACATTAGTCTGCACATCATCAGTCTGCTGCTGAGTCAGATCCACATCTGGCCCTTGCAACTCATCAGCAGAAGGAAGTACAGCAGCAGCAAACGCTGTAAGGTCACTGCTTGTAATGGTAGTGATGCCCATTTCCATTCACATATCTGTCTCCGATTCCTTTTTGCTTTCAGCTAAAAAGTCCTTCATTCTCTCCTCCACCCAAGCTTCTCCACCATAACCCTTATCACCATCACCTCCAGTCCCTTGTTGCTGCTGCTGCTGCTTCTCTGATAATTGGACTGGTTGGTGATTATTACAAATGTGACAGAGGGCACCCTACTTTCACACTTGCCATCTCTTCTTCAATTGAAGAAGGCACATTGGCAGCATTATAAGTAGCACAGGTAGCTGATGAGTGCTGATGCTAATAGTGATAGCCATCATGTCTCAGAGGGACAATGCCGGGGGAATGAGAATCACAGGGTCAGGGTTCCTTTGACCACTAGTCTGACTGCTCATCACTTCCCCTTCCACCTCAGCATTAGGAGGATCAACACTCAAGCTAGTCCCAACAGTTGCTTCACAACCACCATCACCCCCACTCTCACCCCACCACTCTCTAGCTGCTGTGTGGTAATAGTGGAACTGCTTGCAGATGACAAGTGTGACGTAGGATTCCCTGCAGTTACACTTGCCATCATCTCTTCCTTTACCTCAGTATCACAAGACTCACTGACAGCAGTAGCAGCAGTCACAGACAGCTCATATGTCCTGCTCACAGTGCTACCCACTTCTTCCAGTGCCTTTGCTACAGATGAAACTATTTTCCCCCCAGAATCCAAGGGACAATGTAGGGGAACTGGGTATCATTTGGTCTGTGGAATCAGGTCTCCCAGACCCTTCCCTGCTGGTAGTGGTCACATTCTCCTCCTCTGACTCATTGGACTCATGACGGTCCTCCTTTTCTTTTTAATACTGGTGCTCATAGTGTCAGCCAACACTATCAGCCTCTGCTAGCCTTATTCCGCTAAATTAAATTCTAGAAAATCACCTTCAACCTCTCGGTCTCTCTAGGTGCTTATTTCTCTGTTTGACTTTCTGGTAACATCACGTTTTGGGTGAAAAATGTGAAGTACACATAGTAAACAGGTGGGAAGTTTGTAGCCATTGAAAAACATAGCAAAACATTTTTAGGCAAAAAGGAGACATTTTTAAGGGGTTTGCTGAGGGCAGATTATCTAGTGAAAAAGCATACAACGTGGTTTTCTCAGCATTTCTCGCGGGAATACAGCTGGACCTTTCACCCATAACTATAACATATTGTGCTTTCATATTCATGCATTTCCCCCTCAGATGTCTATTGCTGCTTCCATTAATGTTAAAATTTTTATAGGCAATGCACATGACAGTGTGTGTGCATTAGAAGAAAATCAGAGCGGCTGTATAAATGGTCTCTTACACATTACTTCATAATTCATTAAATACATATAGCATACAAGGCGTTAAATACTATTAACTATTTGGATTACAGTTGTACCAGGCTACTTAATTAAACATGACCATAAATAAGGTAAAACTTACTACAGGCTATATATATTGAATGAGAATGGCTAATCTGAATCCCATTTGGTGCACAATTTTCAAACAGCAGAGGAAACATAAAGAACACTCTTATGCCTTGTTCAGTAAAATAAAAATTTATTCAGTTTACAAATCCTATCTTTACAGATATCTTTACGTGCATACAAAAGAAAATATAACCTATAAACAATATGGGGGAGCATGAAATACAAAACAAGCTGTTGGTAGAAATTCATATTTCAATTCCTGTTACACCATGTGGAGTCAGTGGGTCAAGCATGGTGTCATGATTCAGCAACAAAATTCAAAACGCTGACAATAAACAAAAGCAGATATTGTTTATACCACAGCTAATTACTATTCAGAAGCATCACATTTTATCTCTTTATAGCCATTACAAAGAAGAAATGTTCATGTGCATATCAGAATAGTCCAGCCCAAAAGGGAGGCCCAGTTCTGAAATAACAGGCAAGTACAGTCTACACAGGAATACCAGCTAACCCGAGACACATGTTTTGGCCTCCTCCTTGAGGTGCAGCTCGTTTTCATAGGCAGTGAGAGCAAAGAGTTCACATCTAGATTTCCCCTTCACCTTAGGTGCTTTGAAGACCTCCCTGGTATGGTAAAAACCCCTTTTAAATAATTGTCAGTTCTAGGAATGTTTGTTTCCTATGAAATATTTGGTTTGACCCAGAATTTTTCCACTTTTATTTGATGCGTTTGTCCCATCACCACTGAAGCACTGTTTTTTAGTAACAGTTTAGACATTCAGTTCTGTTGTGTGTAAGTAGAATTACCCCTCCCTTTAATTGGCCGTCTGAAGACAGGAGTTATTTAAACTACATGTACCTTATTTTATATGCTCACTTTTTATATTCTCACTGATGTGTAACATTAATTTTATTCTCTATGGGCTTTATTGTTTGTTAGCTGTCTTTAATAAGCATGGTTATAGAAGGTTATCATGGGCTTTAAACCTTTGCATTACTCTGGTGAGCTGCACATTGCATTGTGCAAACCAGAGGCGTAACTAGAAGCCACGGGGCCCTGGTGCAAGAACTGCCATGGGCCCCCCTCTGACCTCATTGCCCCCCCTCAACCACATTGGCCACCTCTACATTGCCCCTCAATCTCCACAATGCCCTTTCCACAATGCCCCTCATTCTCCACATTGCCCCTTCATCTCCACAATGCCCCCTCCACATTGCCCCCATCACAATGCCCCTCATTCTCCACAATTCCCCTTCCACACTGCCCCTCAATCTCCACATTGCCCCTTCAAAAATGCCCCCATCACAATGCCCCTCATTCTCCACATTGCCCCCATCTACACATTGCCCCTACTGACACCCCCCCACACCTCGAGTCCTTGGTGATCTAGCGGTGTGCCGAATGAGGCACAGACCTCTGGAACCAAACTCCCGTGCGGTTGTTAGTAATGCAGAGCGCTGGGAGATTATGTCATCTCCCAGCGCTCTGCATTATTAAAGCGCCAGCCGCCAGGAGATCAGCTGTTCTGCGGGCGCGTTGCAAGGAGGTCGCAGGGGGCAGCCGGGGCAGTCACCCATGCGACCCCTACTGTTACGCCACTGGTGCAAACCTAAGAAATTTCAAAATGTATAAAGAAAATGTGGTAAAATATAATCTGGCCAAAAGGCTATCTGGGGGTTGGAGACTCCCTTCCTACTCTACTTTACCCCCCCCCACCACCACCACCACCAATTCAACTCAGCTTTAAAGAATAGCAAAGAAAAAAAACAGAAGTGAGGCAAGAAATGGATGAACCTGAACCAGAGAACAAAAAGGACCCCCCTGCCTGAAGCCCAAATAACTTGTTTTTCACTGGGCATGATGTATTGTGGTCCACATAGATTAAGAGAAAATTATATATCAGTAAGCACACAAAAATTTCTTTTTCATCGGATGTGTTACACAGGAACCATGGGGATATTCCAAATCCATCCACCAAGATTCCCAGGAGGGAAAAAGAGACCAGCTCTAACAGAGAGGAACTGTAACATATACAGCCACAGGTGTCAACCAGGTATCAAACGAAGTGGCCAAACACAAGTGACTGGGGGAAAAGAAAAAGAAGGATACCCCCACAGGGCTGCAGCCAAAACCAGAACATTGACATGTTACTTAACAACAAATATGTGAAGAGGTGGGCACATCACTGCCAGACACAAGTTCTTCATAGGTCGGGTCCCTGTAGATCCAAGAAGCACCCACCAATCTGGTAGAAGGAGCTGTAACCCAAGGGAACAGATATGTTTCCTGAGCACGGAAGAATCGCAAATGGGTCATCTTAACCCAGGAAACCACTGACACCCTATATACAACTAGGCATGCAGAAGGGCCCACAGGAATAACAAGAAACAAGTGCAGAAAGGCATCATGTGAGGAATGTAGCACTACAAGAACCTAAATACTGTCACATTCACCCGGTAGAAGAAAGAAAAATACAGAACCCCCCTGAGGAGTATAGAAGGTCAGACTCCTCCAACAAGAGATAGTATTGCAAGGAGCTAGAGTGCTATGGTAGAGTTTGAGGCTAGAGAGCAGAGGTTGCTTCAAGGGAATCGTGCATCAGCCCAAAGCCGTATAAAGGTACTAGCCGCAGTGCTAGATTTGACCCCTTCAGTTGAGCCAAAGGGGTCCCTCGATAACCCCCTTTAGACAAACTATACTACCACTATCCCCAGGGAGAAAAACACATTCCAACAGGAACCAATACTCAGATGGGAAGGCGAGAACTGTTGAAGTCCAACCACTTGAACAGGAGAATAGTCAGTCATTCCAGGTCATACCATGGGTATCTCAGGAACAGGAACAAATACAAAAGACAGAGAAGTAGTGGGTATTCCAGGCTGGGTCATACACAGAGGATGCAAATAGGACTCAAAACAAAAAGCAGAATCATGGTCAGGGTTCAAGCCAGGGCATACATGGAATCTGCAGGATACAGGGAACAAGAGACTAGCAAGGTCAGGACAAGGCCAGGGTCATACACAGAATCAGCAGGATACAGAGAAGTCAGGTTAGCAGGGTAAAAAAAACAAGAAAGACAGGTACAAATAACTCAGAAGCACTGCACACACTATACAAACACATCCCAGTGCTGCACTCACCCTCTTAAATACCAGAAGATCAGGAAGAGGCACAGCTGGAGGTCCCAGACTGGCAGAGCCGGCCATGCACGCACCCTAGGAGACCGTGCAGAGACGTCTGAGCATGCATCCGATGGGGACAAGTATAAAGGACAAGGCGTCATAGAGCAGCGCCGTCTAACACAGGAGGAGGAAAGAGCCGGATGTGGGCGTCCCAGGGAGAAGCCAGGGAGAATGGGACCAGTCAGCAGAGGGGCACTGGAGGTATGACAAATAGCTCCTTCTCCTATCTGTCAGAAGGGACCAAACAAGGAAAGAACAAAATCCTAGATAATGAGAAAATCAGAGACAACCTAAGAGGAAAAACACCTACAGGAGTTTTGAAAACCACCCCATTAGAAAGAAAGATCAGAAAGGGAGGTTTACTACAAAACATGTAGCCTAGCCATACACTAGCTAGACACAAACACAAAAAGTAAAGTTGGTATTTCAATCTTAGCAGAAAGAGAAAGAAAGGGCCTCAAAATGAAGCCTTTGGAAACACTCCCAAAACCAAGATCCAGTTCCTCAGAGTGGGAACTCTGAAGGCTTGAATAGGCATCAGCCACTCTCTGCACAAAGATACGCTTCCAGTAACAAGGCAATATGTCACTGAAAAGATACAGATACAGCAGTGACAAAGCTCTTGCTGAAGACCATCCTGGAGAAATGCTAAAAACACTGGAAGATTAAAAGAATGCAGTCACAATCCCTGGTCTTCACAGCACTAGAAGAACAAGGAAAATACTTCATAGTATGCTGTGGAAGACACTTGCTTGCAAGCCATCATTACAGTGTCAAAAGACCAAACCAGAGAAACATTTCTCCTTTAGGATGCTATCTACAACAGCCAAGCCATCAAAACCAACACCTCTCTAGGAAACACAGGGGACCCTGATTCTAGAGAACCAGAAGGATCAGAAGTGCAAAAAGGTACAGTTATGGACCAAATGAGAAAGCCTAAAAACTAGGTCCAGAGGGTCCAGAACCAGAATCACATGAGCTTGCTGTGTACTAACTTTCCTCAATACCATGTTAATAAGAGGGAATGTAAGAAACACATATTCCAGTGGGATCTTATGTCACATCCACAAAAAAAGAAGGAGAAGGAACCTGATATGCTGAGCAAAACAGGAAAGCCTGCAATTCAACCTAGAGCTAAAACCATAGCCAGAGGGCCTCACAGAATGACCATGGGATTGAACACAATGGGGCCGAGTTTTTGATTCCTAGGATCTCTCTTCTGATGGCCAAATAAGTCTGTCACAATATTGTCTACCCCTGGCACTAGAATGACGAGCGCGGTACATGAGCTTCTGTCCAAAGAAGAATGAACTGACCTTCTGACCCTGAGGCAGCACTCCTGGTCCTTCCTGAGAGGTTGATATAGACCACCATCATAGCATTGTCAGACTGAATTCACACTAACAAATCCTGGAGGGACTGCAATGCGGCAGAGCAATACAAATCTCCCAATGCCCACTGAGCATAAGACTCTCTTATCTTGCCAAAGGCCCTGAGACATCTGAAAGTGGCATGTGAACTAGTCAGTACGGCATTCTTCATAACTATGACCCAATTCAGAAAGAGCCATGGAAGATCCAATTGTCAGATGGGACATCTAAAGCCACCAATGAATATCTGACATTGTCCAATTAGGGAGAGACATGGCACAGGAAAGAAAGATTCCTGAGAATCTTCATCTCAAGTTCTGGAGTATGGAATTGGGCAAAGGGGACTGCCTCCAAGGCAGAGACCAGAATCCTCAACAATTGCAGGTACATCTGCAACATTGCAGACAGACAAAGAAAAGCCAGAAACATCTGCCAGGACAAAGATATAATCTTATCTTGTTGCAGAGAGACCCGTTCCTGAAAAGTGTTCAATCTTATGCTGAGAAAGAGACAGAGATGGAATGGAACCAGAAAGTATTTCCGGAAATGGAGTACCCAACTGTGTTGTTCCCAAATGGACACACAAGTCTGAACCTGAAGGCACAAAGCCTTCACTGAAGGAGCTTTTAACAAAAGGTCATCCAGACAGGGAGCAAGAAAAAACTCTAGAGAACGAATGTGAGCAGCCAAGGCTGCCAAGACCACTGTAAAAATTTTGAGCAGATAGCACCCAAAAATGAAGGATGTTGAACTGAAAAATACGGACTGCAAGTCATACTGAAGAAAGCATTAGTGGTCTGCATGGATAAGAATATGCAGATATGTGTCCTTTATTTCTGGGGAGGCTAAACATTCCCCTAGACATATAGTAGTCATGGAAGAGCACAAAGACTCCCGCTTGAACCGGGACATAAGAACAAATGGTTGAGATACTTCAAGTCCAGAATAGAACGGCATCTGCAGTCTATCTCGGAAACTGCAAAAAAGAAGGAGAAGGATCCAGTGCATCCCGCTGGAGGAGTAGCAGGTATCAAGACCTTCACCAGGAAAGAAACCGCTTCTCGTAATAAATGGTCCCTCACCAGATTGCAAGAAACTCTGGACATGAAGAAACAACATGGAAAAAAATCACTGGTCTGCCATGGAGCATGTATTGTAAAAGACACACAGACAAACTCTGATTACCTGAGACAGATCAGACCCCTGCAAGTCATGCGGTTGACTTGAGAGCTGGGGCCTTCAGTTAGGCATCTTGCCTGCGTCGACCTGTATTGGTTTTGGGGTAGGAAAAGTGGAAAGACTGTGCCACTGTAGGAATAGACACACTGGGAGCATACCCATACTGGCGTGGAGGTAACCTGAGGAAACAGTACACTCATACCCCCAGTAGCATGGCTAATAACTACTTCTGATTACAGACCAAAAACACACCTGCCTACAAATGGAACAGAAACCACTGACTTAGAACGCTGGTCTGCTGAGTATAAGTTTAGCCAAAGGGTCTGAGGTGCAGCAAAAGAAAGCACAAATAACATCCTCTCCTAGCAAGTCCACAGGGAGACCCTAAGAGTTCTACCCCAGTGAGAGAAAAAAGAGAGGCAACTGTTGGGGCTGGGAGGTAGCCGACTATAGTAGACATCAACAGAAAGGAATATATGAAAGAATAGCATCTTGGAAATTAATTATTATAACAGGTGATTTCCTTTCCTTTAGAACCATCTAGTCCAAGGACTGACTAGGAGGGAAATGCAGCATCCCTCTAGCAGCATTTCAAACTGTATTTGGGAAAAAGTATTTGAGTCATAGGCTTCAGAGGCCCCACAAACGACGTTGTGCTAGGACCCTAAGCAGGTGGTGCAGAGTAAATGAGGATTCAAACATCGTCATCCGCATGGGTTTGGAGAGATATTTTACTCCTAGGCTAGATGCTTTGAAAGAATTCCTGTTACACTCATCTATATGGTTTCCTCAGCTTAGATCTCACCCAGTACTCTTGGCCGTACTTTCAGCCTGATCCCTGTATGTACCCGACTCCCAATTCCTTACTTTTCCTTCCCTTACCTCCTGTGTATTCTGCTTGAGGCCCACACTGCACACTGTGCTTTAAGGACTTTATTGATCACTCTTCTCTCCATACATTTCCCACTCTGAGCGCCCACTATGCTCTTCCTTCCTCAAAGATGTGGTGATTTTTTTATGTTAAACATTTCCTGGACCAACCATGCTCCCCAGCCTGTCCAACACACTCCCCCACACCTTTTGAATCTCTTATCCTTGGAGGCTGACTTATCAGAGGCTATCTGGGGAAAATTTACAATATTTTCTCTTTCATGAAAGTGGGAACGAAACTTAGTTTTGCTAAGGCATGAGAGAAGGAGCTAAGCCAGACTATACCAGAAGATACCTGGTCCAACATCTGGAGACCTATGATGTCTTCCTCAATATGTCCCATACTCTGGAGATGAACTATAAATTACTATCATGTTCGTACTATGTACCATCGAGACTTCATGCCATATCTCTGAGGCATATGCGCTGGAGGTGTAGTGCAGATGAGGGCACCTATTTTCATATATGGTTGACCTGTGGGGCACTGCAACCTTACTGATCCCAGTGTCTGGAACACATAGAACACTTATTACAGGTCACACTAGCTAGGGATCCCCTAAAATTGCTGTTTTTTATAATCGCCCAGCTTTGCTTCATCATCAGAAAACCTTTCTATACATTATGCTTAATGAAGTCAAGACACCCATCCCAGTCCATTGGAAATCTGCTACCATATCTGCTCTCTTGGAATGGGCAAATAGGGTGAGTACACTTGAATCGTTTATCCCACCTGCAAGATGGTAGGGATTCTGATGGGCTTATTGGGATTCTCCATGACTAGGCAGATTATACCTCCCAGTTCCTCTGACTAGGGTCGTCATGTAAGCCTCCCTGGATTGTATTGGGTTAAATTGGGGTCTTGGCTCCCCCCCCCCCGGTGGCTACCTGGACAGGCGTACATCTTTTTCTTGTATCTTTCTATATTTTCTTTCCTTTTCTTATCTTCTCTGTTCCTCTGCTCTTTTGTTCCTTTCTCTGTCTCCTGCTCTTCTCAACCCCTACTCCCAGCTTTCCTCCCTACACTTACCTATTTCTGCCCTTTTTCTCCCAATCCTTCACTTTCCAGTAATTTATAGTAGCATCCCATTCTTCTTCTTTTTTGAGTGTTCCCCTATCCCTGCATACATTAAGATACCTTGAAGCTCTGGGTCTCGGATGTGTTACCCTGATTAATGAGAACCTGGTCCTGTTGGACCTCCCTACATATTATCCACTACAGATCTGGGAGCATAACTTGTGTCTATCGTCTTAGTTTTGCATTGCTTTATATCGATGTGTATGTATCTTCTTAGTTTTGCATTGCTTTATATCGATGTGTATGTAATTTCCAAATTTGAATAAAAAAGAATTATTAAAAAAATAAAATCACAGGACCGAAGTTGTTGGAAACTTGCTGAGGAAGCCATCATCCTGCAGCTGATCAACAACATCTGAAGATGATGATGAGAGGTATATATCATTTTACAGATTACTATAATTTTTTGGGGGGTGGCTATCCCCAACCCTTTGTGCACCGGATGGCTGCCCAATGTATTTTTAAGCTTTATTTAATGTATCAGTGTAAGTTCATACTGTGATGAAAATATACAAGCACAAACATGCCTTATCCTAGAGACTTCTCTAGCATTTGAAGGGTTTAAAACTCCATCTAAGCATTTTTTCCCCTCTTTCTCAACACGCATTTTGCATGCTTTTATGTGAGTACAATATAGTTACTGCTATTGGAGTATGTTCCTTACTGCATAAGTCTGATATAACTAATTAGTAGTATAATGTATTAGGCTTAATGTTAATCTTATGCTGTGTTTTTGCTTGCCTTATGCATTGTTTTAGATTTGTATTATGTTAGAGTACTATAGACAACAAAAAGTTGAGGGGGAGTATGACAGCCAAAATCAATTAAAATCTAACCTTTATGAATTACAATTAAAGGAAAAAAAAGCTAATTAATAATTAATAAAAGCACCTAAACAAAAAACAGTATAGGCAAGCATATGTGCCACATACTGTTGAGGTCAATTTGTGCAATGCTTTGAAATTGGCACAGTTACCAATAGTGTAATGAGATGTAAAGATTAATTACCACCCAGTCAATATTTAGCTCAGCAAGTATATCTAATGAGAAATAGGATTTAGGTACTTTTTCATTCATACTTATTGTCTGAGTTTTTCGGGGCGATACAAGCAGCCTTTTGCTGACTACCAGTACTAGAGTCTGTTTCGGTGGTAACCACCGAAGCACCAGATTAAGATTCAGTGATTAGGACTGCCTTTCTGATTATCAGTATGCTTCGCTTGTAGCATATTGTTATCTATCTAGATGAGATGGATATTAGCCTATAACGATATACTCTCCTTACAGTTGAACAAATACAATAAGCGGACACTTCTTCAAACACCACTGAAGAACTTGAATCTCTCGGTCTCTCTTACACATATGAGTGACTGAGAGTGAGACACCGAATTAAACATTGACTGAGTGGTAATTAAACTTTTTGTTGTCTATAGCAGTTTATCTTTATATTATTATTATTATTATTATTTATATTACAGAGCAGCACATTCCCTTTGATTAACTGACACCCAAAATACATATAACTGGTGCACCATCTCTTCTTATATATTATGTTAGTGTAGTCTCATGTGATGTCATAATAAAGTGATTAAGAAAAGTAAATCTTCTGGAATTTTGGGAATTTTTATTTGTCCCTCATGGTGCAGTTGGTTTTGCCAAGAATTGATCCTCTTCTGCATTTTAAATGCAGCCCGTTGTGTTCATGACATTGGCATCAAATTGTTCTATGAGATGCTAGATTTTGATGTGTTGGTTTAGGTTGTACCATTTAATAGAAATATAAAAGTACTAAGGGCTCGATCCAAATGTTGGAGATGGCTGTTTTTTCTGCCAATGGCATTTTTTCAAGCACAGTAAGCTAGTCAAATGCCTGGCAAAAAAGAGACATTGTCAGGGCCGGATTTACATCTCAGGAGCCTGTAGGCACAGAAATCTGAAGCATCGCCCCAATTGACCATCCCCACAATGCTCCAAATCTCCACATTACCCCCCATTTTCATATTGCCCTCACATTGCCCCCCATCAGCTCCATATTGCCCCTATCAGCTCCAACTTATCCCCCATCAACTCCATATTGCCCTCACATTGCTCCCATCAGCTCCAACTTTCCCTATCAGCTCCAACTTGCCCTCACATTGCCCCCATCAGCTCCAACTTACCCTCACATTGCCCCCAACAGCTCCAACTTGCCCCATCAGCTCCAACTTGCCCTAACATTGCCCCCCATAATCTCCACATTGCCCCCATCAGCTCCAACTTGCCCTCATATTGCCATCAGCATCTTCACTTTGCCCCCTATCTGTTTCCTACCTCCCTGGTGGTCAAGCGGCAGGAGATGTCTGTGCTTCTGCACAGACCTGTAGTTGCTGTTGCACCCCGCGCGGTCTTCTATTTAGGAATGCAGAGCGCTGGGAGATGATGTCGTCTCCCAGCGCTCTGCATTAGAGCCGACGAGGGGGAGCAACAGCAGCTAAAGGTTTGTGTTACCATTACCATGCGACGGGCGGGCCGGCATGGCGACTTACTGTGCGCAGCGCACAGCGCTGTGAATATTAAAAAAAAAAACAAAACAAACAAAAAAATGTTGTGAATAAATATTAATAAAAAATGTATTTCAATGACAGGCGCCCCTCTGTGGGGTGCGCCTGTAGGCAGGTGCATACTCTGCCTTCTGGCTATTTCGGCCCTGGCCGTTGTGTGATAAAGTTAAGAGGTGTTTTCATCCATTGAAAATGATGAAAATGCCGTAATTATCAATTCAAACGTCTGAGATAGCCATGAAAACCCGAAAAGGGACTCAAGGTATCGCAGGAAAGTTAAGACCTACTTTTTTTTTTTTACTTGAGTCCCGTATCACCTCTTTAAACTAAAGAGCTAAGCCCCATATCAATACATCCATAGTATGAAAAATGTGTCAGTCGTTAGTAGAATTAACCCTATGAGTGCCAGTGGGGTATAATTACCCCGCTGACATTCATAGGGTTAACCCGACTAAGTTTAAAAAGAATCCCATTAAAAGTAACATTTAGCATTAATCCAGATGTCCAGCGAAGTCCTCAGCTTCCTGGTCATCTTCTGTCCTTCTTTTCAGTCTTCTCTTCTGTTCTTCTCTTCTTTCTTCTATCTTCTTTCTTCTCTTCCTTCTGTCTTCTGCCTGTGAAATAGAACAACAGTATTAAATGGACAGTAATGTCCCAGAAAAATTCTTTATAGTTTTGTAGTGCTTAAAAAATGTATCTATATGCAACAAATCCTATCTCTCAAACCGCTATGGTTTGAGAGATATTCATATTCAAAGTTCCCCCCTCCACCCCCTTTCCCTGATGTCATCACTGTGCTGACTGCAGGGGAATCCTGTTTGGGGACCAACCAGCAGCTCTGCAGCAGAGCCGAAATTGCTTTATTGAAATATAATTACTTAATTCGAAAGGTCTACCAAGTGTGCCTGGTTTGCAAGCACACTTTGTAGACCATTCCAATGAAGTAATTTGTTTAAATAACGTGATTTCGGCTCTGCTAAAAAACCTCCTTGTGTCAGCCGACACAGATCTCCTGCTGGCAGCATTACAGCTGACAGTAGGAAACGGGAAACTTTTAATGTGAATATCACTCAAACCATAGCAGTTTGAAAGATAGGATTTGTTGCATATAGATTCATTTTTTAAGCACTACAAAACTATAAAGATATTTTCTGGGACATTACTTTCCCTTTAATACAAAGCATGAACAATTACATTGATTAACCCTTTGAGTGGCAGAGGCGTATGCAATGCATTGCAAAGCAATGCATTGCGTATCTCACTGGCAGTCAAAGGGTTAAAATATTATTGTGCCATGAATATTCCGTAAAGTAAATGTCTCCATTTAATGCCAAAGTACGTAAAAATGCCATGAAGAAATACTATAAATGTACGCCATGAAGAAATGTCATGCATAAATGCAAAGTAAATGTATTTAGCTTAAATCTTCATGTCTCCACCACTTGGTGCGGCTGTGGAGGCAGTGGTGGCGGAGATACTAATGAGCCTCATGGGTCCCTTCTGTCCTGCACGGGCCAATGCCTGTAGCACACTGAGGGAATTGGAAGTGAGCCTGCCTTTATATATGGGCAGTCTCACTTCCATTACCCTCACAGCCATTGGCTGGGATGTTCTTACGCACATCCCAGCAAATCAGATTTGAGCGGCTGTTCTTTAAACTTTTAAGTGCATTTAAGAACAATGGTTCATGCTTTGTATTAATACTGTTGTTTTATTTTACAGGCAGAAAGAAAAGAAGATAGAAGAATAAAGAGAAGACAGAAGGAGAAGGACAGTGGATGACAGGTACGTGTAAGAGTTAATGAGCGGTGCTTGGCAGTATGTCAGGCATTGATCGCTAGCTTTTTACTGTTAAGTTCCCAATACTGCCATTATTTAGAGGCGTTTTGGGGAACTTAACGCACAAAACGGATGTTTGGCCACAAGACCATTTTTGTAGCCTAACGTCTATTGTGCTTTTAGACAATAGGACATTTAAATACCAACCAAGACATTTTCTTTTTTGTCGGTCCTACAGGCTTTTTTATAGCCAACATTTGGATCAAGCCCTAAATGCCTTATCCTGACTGGGAATTTTCTTTTGCCTATGGTGCAATTGTTCCTCTACTACTTCTTGAATATGGCCCAAGCTATCTGACAAATCCCATTTGTAGTATATTAGGAAGAACAAAGAATTATAGTTTACACCTTGAAACCCTGGCTGGATTTAGATCTTTGGTAACAGTGACACTGAGCAGAAAATACTATAGAGATAAAATAACGTGCAATTAAAGCACACATCTGCAACTATCAGATGTTCTCTCTAACACTAAATATTTTACACACAGATACCAGAAAAATATTTACAAAAACCTCTACAGTCACATTTCATAAAAAGTGACCACAAGAGTAGTAACATTTGTGAATGGTGACTAATACATTTGTGTACCAGACCACTGCATACTGCATCTTCAAGGTGTCATTAAGATTTATGTATCATTATGAGCCGCAGATATTGGAAGTATCCTTTGGTCTTTACTATGTTGTTAATCAGTTGTGGAGGATTTCCATTTTAAGATAGAATTATTGCTACTGTTCTAACAATGACAAATTAATCACGGCATTTATAATTATAAATCATTTTGTATGTGGAGCCCATGACCCTTATGTCATTATAGGAAGGAGCAGTAATGTTCTATTTTACTTTTGCTTACTTTATTAGAACACATTACTACATTTTATCTGCTAACCTTAGATTACTTTAATCTTGTACCCTTACCTTGAATCATCTGAGTGCCCTCTACATGCAGCTCACTAAAATAATCTGTGACTCATATCTGCAAAGGACCATGAGAGCTAAGTCTGTTTGTGTCTCTATGTTCAGTCTTTTTTCTTTGTTCAGTTTTTCAACTGGAACACATAGAGATTAAGACACATAAACATAGAACATTATTCCCAATAGACATTCAGGAACAAATTAACTGTACTATAGGGAGAGGTACAAATTACCAAAACTCCCATTGATTTAAATGGAGCATTTAACCCCTTGGGTTAAATTATTCAAATCAATAGGAAGTTTTAATTGGCCGCTAATAATAATAGGAGGGTCTCTGTCTAGGGTTTTAGTCATAGAGAGCGTGTGATATATATATATATATATCCTATATAGTAAATGCTAGGATGTTTGTCTAATGTAGTCATGCACAGTAGAGACTGCCTGAATGCTCCAGCCGAGTAGTCAAGTGTGCTCCGGGTGTGAGAGGAGAGACAAGATGGCTCCGCAGCTGATATGGAGCGTGATTGAACTTCTGTTTCCCGTCACCCCCGTGCTCCCGGCACACCGGACTCCTTTCTGCGCACCTTTGTGGGACCACTTGGTGCAAAGGAAGGGCGGTATAACCAGCTCCAGCCTGAGGATGAGGGGAGGCCGCCGAAGACTCCGGTGCTTCCAGACTTCTCCTCCCCGGGGCCCACCGCCTGTCTCTACTCCCGGCTCTGGGGCAGCAGCCGAGGCCACTGGGTGGCACTGTAGCCAGTGTACACGGGCTTTTACACTAGTATATATATATATATATATATATATATATAGAGAGAGAGAGAGAGAGAGAAAGAGAGAGAGGGAGCATTGTCCATGATTAGAAAGAATACTATCCTGTTGTATGAATAACACCTGCATAGGTAAATCATTTTGTTAAAAAAATGAAAATCCATGATTCCAAGGGAATATTTACCCTTTAAATAAAGTTGGTCAGTGAGAACAAATGCCATTATTTGAATCACCTGAAAAAGGGGAAGGGGGACATCATATAAGGTTTATGGATAAAGGAAGGCAAATCAATAGCAACTGCAATTCTAATTCATGTACTTCACCTTGCAGTTTGAAGATTAAACCAACTAGATCTTGAGGGCAAGTTAATGCAAGTCGCAATCAGATCCAAAAGAAAATAAACAGAATCAAGGTAGACAGGACACAGAATGCAGAGGTCCAAGGCCAGGACAGAGTGTAGGCAGACACTGGTGTTTAGGAAAACCTGAGTCACGCAGTGTTATTTTGTCAGGCTCCCAGACAAACCCAGGTACAACTTTTTAGATAATTAAGCTATCCAGGGAATCAGCACCAAAGAAGAATGTGTTGAACAAAGAATTAACCTTCACCAAGGTAAAGATATGTAACTATGGAGTAAACTAACTGCACCACATTAAACCAATGAGTTAGATACTACTCTGTCACTCAAGATGTATTAATAACCTTTCTAAAATCAATAAGAAAGTGTGTGTGATTGGGTGTGTGTCTGTGTGTGTGTATGTCTGTGTGTGTGTGTGTGTGTGTGTAGATAGAGGTAAATAAAACAAGCTTCATACGCAGACTATACTTTCAATGATCTTTGCGATCAATGCCACTGTTTACTATGGTATTTTACTAGATCAGCTGTTCCACTAAGCATTAGTCCTAATGCGGCTAACACAAATCTTTTTAAAGTTCTAGTTAAGGAAAATATAGATTACTAGCAATGTGGGACGGCGTTGCCCGTCATGTTATGACCATTGGGCGCACGTGTTTGAAATGCAGACACACTGATAAACACAGACATATGCAACACACAGGCAGACACATACCATACATCCCAAGTGTCCCTCTTTAGGAGGGACAGTCCCTCTTTGAGGGCCAAATCCCTCTGTCCCTCTTTCCCACCCTGTTGTCCCTCTTTTTAGGAGGTCAGACTGTGTGCAGGGCCGGCTCCACCTATAGGCGAGGTAGGCGCCGGCCTAGGGCGCACACGTACTGGGGGCGCGGGCATGCAGCGGAGAAGAGCTGCGCCCGCACACACCACGCCGGGAACCACAACACAATCAGGTCTGCGTTGCTACAGCGCTCCCTCATTGGGTTGGATCTTTAGTAATGCAGAGAGCGCTGGGAGTCATGATCTCCCGCCGCTCTCTGCATTACTGAAGAGAAGACTGCGCGGGAGCTACAGGTATGTGATGGGGGGCAAGTTGGAACTGAAGGGGCATAGTGGAGCTGCTGGGGGCAAGTTGGAGCAGATGTGGGGCAAAGTGGAGATGATGGGGGCAAGTTGGAGCTGTTAGGGGAAAGCTGGAGCTGAGGGGGCATAGTGGAGCTGGTGGTGGCAAGCTGGAGATGATGGGGGCAAGTTGGAGCTGATGAGGGTCAAAGTGGAGCTGATGAGGGTCTAAGTGGAGCTGAGAGGGGGCAAGTTGGAGCTGAGGGGGGGCAAGTTGGAGCTGAGGGGGGGCAAAGTGGAGCTGGTGGGGCAAGTTGGAGCGGATGGGGGGGCAAGTTGGAGCGGATGGGGGCAAGTTGGAGCTGCTGGGGGCATAGTGGAGCTGATAGTGGAAAGTTGGAGCTGAGAGGGCATAGTGGAGCTGGTGGGGGCAAGTTGGAGTGGATGGGGGGCAAAGTGGAGCTGATGGGGGTAAGTTGGAGAGGATGGGGGGCAAAGTGGAGCTGATGGGGGTAAGTTGGAGGTGAGGGGGCAAAGTGGAGCTAAGGGGGCAAAATGGAGCTGGTGGGGGCACGTTGGAGCTGATGGGGGCAAGTTGGAGTTGATAGGGGCAAAGTGGAGCTGGTGGGCCAAAGTGAAGCTGATAAGGGGCAAGTTGGAGCTGGTGGGGGGCATCTCTTACAGGCATCTCCAGAACAGGGGGCAGAGTGGCTCAGGGGGCAGAGAGAGGACAATCATGAAAAGAGGTTGGGTATAAGTAGGCAGGGTATAAAGGGGTGGGACACAAGGGGCGGAGCGAAATGGGAGGCAAAATTAGGTTTTGCCTAGGGTGGCAAAAATCCTTGCACCAGCCCTGACTGTGTGGTGTGTATTACTTTGCTCTACAGCAATAAAGCAATAAACTTCAGTATATGTGTTTATACATTAGTCTGTGCAAATAAAATACTTTGGTCTTGCATGAAATCATTTATTCAGTTACATAAATAGACAGTAATAGGTCATGAAATAACCTAAAAATTCTTACTAATGCCCCGCCCACCAGCCACACCCCCAATAATATCACCTAAAACTAACGTGTCCCTCTTTGGCCATGTGAAATGTTGGGAGGTCTGCACATACACACAGTGAGCGGCAGAAACATGCAAAAGACATGTACACACAGACACACTGGAGATGCACACATGGACACACATATGTAACAGAAATGTACACAAACACACACGCAACATATATGAGCAGAAACACATGTGCTCATGAGTTGTGTACCCCTCTGGCACTCAAAGGGTTAAGGTATAGAGAGGCATGTCAGAGTTAAATAGCAGTGGGAAGTGTGTTCATACCTGGGAACACTGACTTGTGAAGTCCCTAGAGGGGACTGATGTGGTGCTGATGTGGAGAGACAAATGGGGCAATCTGGGTTAAAAGTGGGCGGGGCTTAATCGCGAGTAGGGGCGGGGCTTAACATAAATGTGAAAAAGTGTTAGTAATAGGCTGGGGAAGGAGGAGAAGTGGGAGGGGAATGCAAGTTTACAGTGTGAGGGGTTTTAACACACTCCATGAGGGGTAACACTTGATACAGAACCCTGTGGCAGTCAGTGGGTTAAGTGTGAATCTGATGGCTGTCTGTCCTGTGTCTTGCATGGCAAATGGTGACAGTGAAGAAGTAATTCAGCAATGAGGGCCTACCTTAACCCTTTGAGTGCCATTTTGTTCCCCTGGTGATGCAGCACCGTTCAGTGGCTTTACTACAGGTCCTGCTGAGGCCACTGGGAGTCAGGGTGAGTGACTGTGTGTCAGCCATCTTTCTTTCTGGCATTGTGGATGTTTGGTGCTGTGTGAGTGGGGCATGAGTATGTTATACCTGGGAACTTTTACTTGTGGAGTCCCTCATGTGGTGCTGATGTGGAGAGAGCAATGGGGCAATCTGGGTTAAAAGGGGGCGGTGCTTAATCGCGAGTAGGGGGCGGGGCTTAATATAAATATGGAAAAGTGTTAGTAATAGGCTGGGGAAGGAGGAGAAGTGGGAGAGAAATGCAAGTTTACAGTGTGAGGAGTTTGAACACACTCCCTGAGGGGTAAAACTTGATACACAACCCTGTGGCAGTCAGTGGGTTAAGTGTGAATCTGATGGCTGTCTGTCCTGTGTCTTGCATGGCAAATGATGACAGTGAAGAAATAATTGAGCAATGAGGACCTACCTTAACCCTTTGAGTGCAATTTTGTTCCTCTGGTGCTGCAGTACAGGTCCTGCTGAGGCCACTGGGAGTCAGGGTGAGTGACTGTGTGTGTGTCAGCCATATGTATTTCTGGCTTTGTGTGTGTATGTGGTGCTGTGTGTGTGAGTGGGGGCATGTCTGTTTGGTGCTGTGTGAGTGGGGCATGTGTGTGTGTTAGTGTGGTGCTGTGTGAGTGGGGCATGTGTGTGTGGTGGTCTGTGTGTGTGAGTGGGGCATGTGTGTTTGTCTGTGGTGTAGGAGCAAGTGGCGGCCATATTGTTTTTTTCTGACTTTGATAGTGGTGGGCGGGCTGCATAGTGGGGGCGGGCCAACTCCCTGCATGATTGAATCACCCAATAGGAGTAGTAACTCCTGCTTTATGCCTCCCCTGGGTGTGTTTTGGCAGGCACAAAGTCTTCTTTTATATATATAGACAAATCTATAATTGATGTCATGGGATTTATCACTGCAATGAGAGTTTCTGCTTTGCTAGCTTAGGGAATTCATTACAAGTATACATGTTAAGGGTTATATGATTCCTCATTTATATGGAACAGAACAAAAGATGAGGAGATTGCATTGGGGTCATGTGGCATGTTCACATTACTTGCTATACATATTAACAATTTATAAAGTCAAGATAAGATAAAGCAATTTAATCAGCTATTACTTAAGGCATAATGCATTAGTTCTCTAGTTCATCAAAATATGGTAATGACTTATCTAATCAATACCATTATTGAATTGAGACCACATTATGAATTGCACAATTAAAAGGTTCCCCCCCCATACAGTGTGAAGTCATTAAAGGGATAGTAATGTTTCATAATAAAAGCAGCTCTAATTAATCATCATAGTATTTGGACTTTAGAGAGTGTTATTTCAATTCTGTCAGAGTTGTAGTTCAAGAGTAATTCAATGACAAAGTATCCCCCTCCCGCCCCTTTTACTGATGTAACACTGCTCAGCCAGATCAGAAGGGAGGTGTCCAGGTAGACTGCAGAGAGGGACAATCTTCAATTAAGATAAGGGAAAAACCTGAAAAACTTGTCAAGGGGGGCAGGGCTTTCTTTGTTCTCACAGTAAGAAGATTGTCCCCTTCTGTTATCTGTCTGGTCTATGGACTGGATTCCACATCTGAGAAGAGATGTCTTACACTAGGTAAAAGGGGCGGGAGGGGAAACTTTGCTTGTGAATATCTCTCAAACCATAAAGGTTTGAGAGATAAGACTTATATAATTCTTCATGTTTAATGCCTACAAATTAAAATAAAGATAAAACAAAGTATTATTATCCCTTTAAGTCTGTAGCAGATAGTAAAAAGAAGGGCATCCAAAACAAGTTTAATACTTTGGAACTATTGATCTGAGTCATATACTGTCAATATGTTATATAGATAAAACCATTAATGTTGCATGAGCTTTGTGAGGTAATACCTACAGTTTGCTGATAGTAATACATTTAATTATAAAAACATTCAAATTAAATAACTGATCTTTGGAGAATATTCTTGGATCACATTCCAAAAAGTAATATGCAACATATAAGGTATACAAGTACAAAACAGCTATATAAAATTACTTTTATGTAGATTTATGTGCTAAAAAAATGTATTCCTCAGAGTGAACTTATCACAACAAATCGTATGGACTTTTATAATAATTGAATATAGTGACAACATTTTTTATCGCAGTTCCCGAGGAATCCAACAGAACTATTTGTTGTACAAAGAATTATTCTTATATTTAGCATTTTTTGCTACGGTTTCCCTCACATTTAATTTCTTTTTATTTTCTATTTTTTATTTTTTGTTTCGTATTTTTTATTTTTCTTATTTCCTGGTATAATATTACAGGAAATAGGTTGTAATGCCCTTTAATCCTTTGAGTGCCAGAAGGGTACGCAACTCTTACCCCTCTGGCACTCAACGGGTTAAAAGAGAACTAACACCTTAAAAATAACCCCCACATACCTTACTATGGCCAGAAAACCCTATTGGCCTCTATGAATTATAACCATTTGCCTGTGTTCAGGATATATTATTCAATCAGTCTTGGATGTCATGTCCATGGAGGCAGACATGACAGCTGCTGGCAATTCTTCCTACTTGAATCAGGCAATGTACATGAGTCTACTTCATCAATTAGGGACCAAAGAGGTGTGCAATGCATTGTGAAGGACCCCTCTGCTCCTTAAATGGTAAATATTACTATGTACAGTGAGAGTACCTGGGAACTTTGCTTTGTGGACACTCACCCAGGAAGTCCTCTGGTGCTGTGGGGGAGATAAATGATGCGATTCCCATCAAAAAAGGGGGAGAACTTAATCACTAGTGGGGGCTGGCTTCATAAATATACAAAAAAATGGAGGAATAGGCTGAGAAAGGAAGAGAAGTGGGCAGGGAGTAGGAGGAACAGACTTGGAAGGCGCAGAAGTGGGCAGAGTTTCATTAGAAACTCCCCACATCGGGAGAATCAGCCTCTGCCCAGGAGACCCGGTAATTAGAAGCCAAAACCTGAGTTTCCGGAGCAAATCTGTAGAGTTTCCAGCTATGATAGTGAGAAGAGATTGAGGTAATGTGGTCTGGTTATTAACTGTCATGGCCACCTCCATGAACATGACATTCAGGACTGATTGTAGATGTTACTTCTTGAAAAAAGCACAAGGGCAGAATTCACAGGGGTCATTAAGATTTTCTAACCAAAGTAAAGTAAGTGGGGGGTTATTATTGAAGGTGTTAGTTATCTTTCATGGGGCTGCCAAGATTACAGTAAGAAATGAACTCACTAATATAATGGGATAGGTAAGTAAGGACTGAATGCAAAAGAAAATGCACTATAGGGAACAAATAAACATTCTCATTCATTTCCAGAGGGATTTTAACTCTTTGAATGTTAGTGAGTTCTCCAGTGCATTGCCTTGCAATGTGTTTTAGACCTCTCTCTAGCAATCAAAGGGTTAAAAACCCATTTTATCTCAATGAAAATTTGGTAAATTATTATCTGTCACCTATAGCGTAGTTGGTTTAGTCCAGAATTGCTAATATTTTGCTTTCCTCATAAGTGCCCTAAAAGTATATCAGAACATGTATTTTCTTGAAAGCATTTTACGTTTCATCAGGTAGAACAAAATATTAAGTAATTATTTCACGTTCTAGATTATAAAGATCTTATTAGACTAAACCAATTCTACCAACAATATATATATATATATATATATTTATTTATTTATATTTTTACAAAGACTGTAATGTCACAGTATTCAGGGGCTCAGCTTGGCTTGGAATTGGGCATGTGTGTTAATTAATTTTTCATAGATTTTCCTTTGTAAATGGTCATTCATGGGAGCCTTATATATGCACAATGTGTGATTTCATCCTTTTAAGATATGGTGTACATCTGAAGAAGGGACAGCCACCATGTCACAAAATCTTAAAGGCCCTCCAGCCCTCATTACATCATTTTAGACACCAATGCAGTCCCATTATTTGGAAACTGCGGCCACCAACACAGTGATTCTGTCCTTTGTCAAAGTTCTTTCCAAATGCCTATGTTTAGTTTTGAAGATTAAACTTTCCTCTACAGAAAAAGAAAGTGGGTCAATTAGGATGAATCTAGTAGTTTACAAATACGATACAATACCAAAAGGAAAAGTTTGCCTTTAAAGGGACACTAACGCCTACATATAAATGTGTCCCTATTTCCTCTTTGCAAAATTGCTAAATTGAAGTATTATGGAGTGTCCTACAGAGTTCTGAGGAGCTCCTTAAGACAGAAAGTGACTTCCAACCTGGAACCCATAGGCTTCCTGTCTGCACAATGATTCATGATCTGCTCATGCACAACCTATTGATTCCTGTGGCTGGGTTCCTGGAAGCAGCTGTAAGTTCAGGAGTACACATGCTTCTCATATACAGAAAAGAGAGATGCTGTCTATAAAGTGGCCACCTCTTCTCCCAAGTAAAATAATTGGCTTCCAGGTTCTGGAAGGGTTGTCTCAATATAGTGCACTTTAGAAGGTTCAGTGATTGTTGACTTATTGCGCACAGGTAATAGGGATATGGTCTTATGCTGTTCTTACTGTTCCTTAAAGGTGCTTATGCAGATAGGAGACTTCCCCATATCTCCTAGTGGGATAAATGGGGCTTTAAACCTTTTGAATACTAAAGAGGTCTCAGACGTCACATTTAAATTACTGTGAAAATTTAATTTGAGCAGTTGGTTTGCTCTAAAATTACTCTTCTTTTATTTTTATTCTTCTAATTTATGCATAAAACTCAAAGTGTTGGCCATAATGCACTTGGACAAAGTGATGAAACACAGCAGCTAACGTTAACATTCTCAGAGGTGTCTTTTTGGGACATGCATCGGATTCCTCTCTGGACACTAACCTTGAAATTCAAAGTGGCTCAAAGGAACAACAGATGCATCTTTCCACTGGGATTCCACCCTGGATCTTCTGAGAGCAAGGATCATATCAAGGGTGCATAGCCATCTGGTGGTAAGAGCTGCTTTAGCATGAAATGTTATGCATAATACTGCTATATACTAGTGCAGGCTTGGATTACTTTCTGCTTAGCTTAATCACATTTTTTTTGCCCAAAGTATTGCTCGGAACTTCCCGTCTCCAAAGAGGGTAACAGCTTTGCTTTATAAGTGGTAAAATACTTATTCATATATTTGTCCCATATCAAGTACATTTTGCTACTTAGATTTTTATTGTAATTGCTTGTATGAACTATATTATTATTTTCAAATATTCTATACTTTAAACATATTTTATAATGGTGGTAGAAATCAAATTCCATAAAAAAATATTAATTTGTCTTTTCTTTCTCTAAAGGCAAGAACACACAAATATTAGAAACTGCCATTCTGTCTGTATAATGCATTCTCCATAGCATCTCCTTCCTCTGTCATCAGGATCTCATGTGACCTTCTGTTCTGAAAGGGTTTAGCATTTAGTATTTGGTGCTTTGTATAAGCAGAAGTGACAAGCAATCCATATGTGTACAAGCAGGTTATTTGTTCCACTCTAAATGCATTTGAGCAACATATGTTTTAAGCAAAGAAGAAGCAACATCTTCACATGAGCACATAATAACCTCTTGACCTTAATTCTCCTATTTGTCTACATGCTGAACAGATAGAGTAAATTCAATGCAAACAAAGTGATTTGTTTGCTGTAAAATTTATATATGTATAGAGCAACTGACTATGTACAAACATTTGCATCACTCTGTAGAGGACACATACTGTGTAACAAAGCTGTGTTAAAGGATCAGTTAAGTGTTATTCTACAGCATATATTGTATGATTTTTTCTGCCGAGAAAAACAAGCATGGGTATGTTAATGCATAGTCATCCCGAGGTCCTCTGGTTTCAGGGGCAACTCACCTTGGGTTCCCAAGAACTCCAGTTTTACAGACAAAAGTGAGTTTAATCCTGTTATCACAAATAGGAAGAAAAAAGCAGGCTTCAAATAAACTTAAAAGGTTTTTAACCTACATCTGGGAGTCTGGGAGTAAAACTGCCCTGATAGCATGGTTCCTCCCACTGCTGGGAAATATTTAATTCAGAAGTGATTGCAATTCAAACTATCACAGAGTGGCGTAGCTGTTACTATCACAACTTCAATCTCAGGTTTTATAAGCATACCCATGAAAAAATAAATTTAAATAGCTAGCGTGTCACCAGTTTTTACTAATATAGCTAAAAAATCAAAAACAGTGGGTACTGGTGCACAGCCACATTCACTTAATATTATCACTATGTACTGTTGTACATTGTCTGCATATAATCACTTTACAAGTGTTGATGTTTCAGTCACATAATTTTCCTATAGTATGAAACGTTTACCAACAAGCCAGTCCAAATAAAGGGAAGTCCTAACCTTTCTCAGTTTGCTTAGACTTGTGAGCTGTTACATTATATAGAGAACTGAACCCATGGGCTCACATCTCCCATATAATGCAATAGAATAAATGTCTGGATATCAGGCGAGCTCTCTGGACACAACGAGGCATTATTGCTAACAGTCTAATATAAAAACTGACTCCTATAAAGTTTTGAAGATAGCAGTTTCCAGCAGCATGGGTATCTTTGTTTTACTCAGAAGGAAAATTATTCACATTGTTGCTCCTTCCATAGTCCCTCTGTGATTCATTCCAGATCAGTGTGGAAGGACCTGGAATTTTCCACAGATCCTATGCACGAATCATTGAAACAAATTGCAGCCATTTCTCTCACCCTTAGATGCAAGGATAAGGGTTTCTAAGGGATACTAGTAGATTTCCAATGAAACTCTGCCCACTTCTGCTCCTTCCCTGTCTGTTCCTCCCACTCCCCTCCCACCTCTCCTCCTTCCCCAGCCTATTCCTCCATTTTTTTTTATATTTATGAAGCCCTGCCCTCACTCACGATTAAGTCCCACCCCTTTTTTATGTAAATCTCGTCATTTATCTCTCCCAGCGGCACCAGTGTCCACAAAGCAAAGTTCCCAGGTATGGAGATATTGGTGTCCTTTTGAAAGTTCGCCCAGAGAAAGAAAATGCTGCATTAAACATGTTGCCACAATGAATAGGGTGACATCAGAATCTCGCCTGCATTAAAAGGGCGAGATTCTGAAAGCTGCCTGTTTTTCTCTGACTCTGCTGCATGCTTCTCTGTCCTGTGCACGTAGGAGTGACCCAAGATGAAAGCCTTAGGAACCACAGCTGGTAAGGGAGACAGAAACACACAAGAATAGGCATTTAGCAATGGACAAACATACTTCTTGTAAACCCGGGATAGCCACCTACCCAAGTGCATGATCCCAGGCAACTTGCCTTGCTCTGCAGCTGCGTGGATGCAGGGTCTAACCCTGCTGCAACCAGGATCCTGCAGTGGACTGCCTTAAACTGGAAAACAGAAGGCGGTCCCATCAGCATGCTTTAAAGGGTTAGTAATGCCCAAATCTAAGTTTATTCAGTATGGTAGATTTAAAAAAAAAAAGTATCTGTACAAAGTCCTATCTTTGAGAGATATTCGCCGCCAAATGTCCCCCCTCCCTCCCCTTCTCCTGACATCAGTGCTCTACTGACAGCATGGGATCCCGGTCCTGGGACCAGCTGGCACCTCTTCAGCAGAGCCGAAATAGCAATCTTTAAAAAGAAGTACTCCATTGGAACGGTCTACAAAGTGTGCCTGGTTTGCAAGCACACTTTGTACACCTTTCCAAATAAGTAGTTTTTTTAAATATAGCTATTGCGGCTCTGCTGAAGAGCCTCCTCGAGTCGGCCGAAACAGATCTACTTCTGTCAGTTTTACAGCTGACATGAGGGAGGGGGGAAGTTTAGCGGCAAATATCTCTTAAACCATAAAGGTTTGAGAGATAGGACTTTCTCCAGATACTTTATTTTTTTTAAATCTACCATATTGAATAAACTTAAATTTGGGCATTACTTACCCTTTAAGTAGTAACTCCCCCCTACCATCCTACATCTCACTACACCTCCTCCAAATTGCATTCTATCATGTCCAAAACCACCATTCTCCTTCCCTGCTATGTGTGCATTGGGCAGACACTCAGCCTATCTATGACCATCGGACAGACTGACTCTTTGCCTGGTATACATAAAGTGGACAACAGGAACTCAGCTTTGGCAAATAATAGAGCTTTACTGAAAGTGGACCTGTCAGCTTGAAATTTTTTTTTACAAATTTGAAAATGTAATTTAAAACTGCCTGTGTGTCATGCTAACCAAAAGTCTAACAGATGTGTATATTAGAGACTATTCATTCATAGTGTTATTTCTGTGAAAAGTGAAGTCTCCTGGTGCAATTCAGTGCTTAATTAGCATATGAAACATAGAGAAAACATTTAGTAACATGTGAAATATCATTAAAAGGGCTTCATTAGCATATTAAATGTCACTGAAAAGCTTAATTAGCATATGAAACGTCAGTGGTACCTCACCTGTACTGCATTTCTCATACATTAACATATGGTACCAAGTGTGAAGATCTCCTTAACTGTACATTTGCTGATCTTTTGGCTAACATGACACATAGGCAGTTTTTAATTAAGTTTTCAAATATGCAAACTTGAATCAAGGTCACCATATTTTTTTTTTATTATGGTATTTATTTGTCATTGCCTTCATTAATGCCCACTATCGGGTGACAAAGAAAACAGCGGATTAAACATGTCACTGCAATGAAAAGGACGATATTAGAATCTCACCCACATCAAAAGGGCAAGATTCTGATATCACGGGCTTAAAGGGATAGTAATACTTCATTTTAACTTTATTTTATTTTGTAGGCATTAAAAAAATATGAAGAATGATATAAGTCTTATCTCTCAAACCTTTATGGTTTATGAGATATTCACAACCAAAGTTCCCCTCCCCGTCCCTTTTACCTAGTGTAAGCCATCTCTTCTCAGATGTGAGTCTGGTTGTATGACAGGACAGATAACAGAAGGGGACAATTTTCTTTGTATTAAAACAATGAAAGCCCTTCCCCCCTTGACAAATTTTTCAGCTTTTTTCATTATCTTAATTGAAGATTGTCCCTCTCTGCAGTCTACCTGGGCATCTCCCTTCTGATCTGGTTGAACAGGGGGGGATACTTTGTTTGTGAATATCTCTTAAAACGTAAAGGTTTCAGAGATAAGACTTATATCATTCTTCATGTTTTTTTAATGCCTACAAAATAAAATAAAGTTAAAATGAAGTATTACTATCCCTTTAAGCATTGCACATTTTAATAATTCACTTTGAAAATGATAACCTATTCGCTGCACACGCTATTCAGTACAACAATGACCGCTGTAGTACCAGCAAAAATGGGAATGACTGAAACCGAGCACTCCAGTTTCAGCCGCCCCAGCATCATAGTAGCGTGCACTGAGGCTATCATTAAACCCTTGATGTGCCAGGACCATCACTGGTCCATATGGGAAGTTTACCCATGATGGTCCTGGCACGTCATGGGTCCTCAAGGGGTAAATAGGGCAGGTGTCTGGTATTTTCACCCCCGCTCTCTCATTGTAGTATCAATAAGTGACAAAGACAAAGATGGAGTAATTCTGAGGCAACTAATCTGGACTACAGAGAACAAATCAAATATCTGATATGGGGTTTTAACCCACTGAAAGCTATAGATGTTTCCAAGACATTGCTTTGTAGTACATTGGAGACCTCACTAGCATTCAAGGAGTTAAAAGCTCTATTTAAATCAATGAGAAGTGTTATATGCCTTTCCAATCTCTTCAGTAGGGATGGGCGAAAATATTCACCTCAAACCAAAATTAGCGAAAAATGGCACTTCCCGCTTGGCGAATAATTTCTGCGAAAAGCGCCATTTTCCTGCTTTTTTTTCGCCTAACTCATTGCATTGAAATCAATGGGAAGAAGTTGCTGATTTTGCATTTTGCACCAAAACACCTGTCCTCAAAGTAGTAGCAAATTTTGTGAAAGTAAAGTAAAAAGACATTGTTTGCACCTCTAAAAGCTTAGAGGAATATAAGGGTAATGGTCAAGTGGTGGCGGGCGATGTTGATGCTCCAGCATCCTCCTTTTCTTCAGATACAGATGAAGTTTAGAGTGAGAGAGATGATAAAATGGCCAGAAAGTTACCAGAAAGGCAAAGACTCAGTCTTCCACCACTGAAAAGGAGCACTGTGCCTGTCTATAAACTGAGAAAACATTGAAAAACTCTGACCCTGGATAAGAAAGATGGCAAAAAGTACACTGTCATCCTGTCAGTCATCACCAGCCTCAGCGCCACTTCCAAGTCCCACTCAGCCACACACACTTGTATTGACTAACCAGCAGCAACAACAACACAGATTATAAACATCCACAACCTTAGCTATGACGAGTGCTTCTGCTGCTGGAAGTGCTGCACCTAGTAGTAGCAGTAGAATTGCATCAACAACATCTAGCCCCAGTAGTAGTAGTAAGCGTCTCAGGAACCCCTCAGTCCATGAAGTCCACAGTATGGAAAGACATTACTCAGGATCCAAAAGCTA
Source organism: Rhinophrynus dorsalis (assembly GCA_037306005.1). NCBI lineage: Eukaryota > Metazoa > Chordata > Amphibia > Anura > Rhinophrynidae > Rhinophrynus > Rhinophrynus dorsalis. Next base: position 199,512,772 of record CM074723.1, read on the forward strand.
TGACAGAGAAAGCAAGGCCAAATGTATTGGCAGCACAGATGATGAGGAGGAGGAGGGATGTGAAGAAGGGTTGCTACCACCTACCACACTTTGGACCACTGCTATAACCAATAAGTAATAAGTATATCAGTAATCTGAGAAGAAGGATAGCTTACATTTGACACAAACATGATAATGATAGCTTACATTTGACACAAACATGATAATGGTATATATATATATATATATATATATACACACACACACACCGATCACACCACACCAGTCCCCCACCACCACTACCATACACATCTGCCACATTGTAGGTTGTACTTTATTTTTTGTTATCACTTGACAGCATCCTATATAATAATTCGCTAAAACGTGTGTAACGACGTGTGTAAGGTGTGTAACGACGCAGTCATGCACAGTAGAGACTGCTGCGTGTGATGCAGTCATGCGCAGTAGAGTCTGCCCGCGCCGAGGCTGATACAGAGCTGGACGTTCTGAAGAGCGTCCAGCTCTGTATCAGCCACGGCGCAGGCAGTCTCTACTGCGCATGACTCCCCTACGACCTGCCGGCAGTGGCACTGTGACCCATGTAATGGGCTCTTCAAGTAGTCATGAATATGTGCCAGTGTCACTTAAGCAGTAAGTTAGTGTTGTGGCCAAATGACAAATGCACTCTGCATGCTAACAATTTTTGCAAGGTATATATTGTTGTAGGACTCAAAGCTTTGACTTTCAGCAAATTATTTCTCCACTAAATCCTCAGAAGAAGTCATTGTGCTGGGAAATGTTGCACAATAAGAAATATAAGTGAATTTGTTGTAATAGGCGAAAAATTTGTTGTAATAGGCGAAAAGGAGGAAAATCTTGCATTTGTGAAAATGAGAAAACTTTCACGAAAAAATAAAACATTTGTCCTTTTTTTGCAATAAGTTATGCTGGGAATTTTTCTCACTTTTCGCCCACCCTTACTCTTCAGTACTACAGTCAGCCAGTATCAGAATACAGTAATATAAATATGGGGAAAAAGGCTGGAATGATCAACTACGTACTGCATATGAAGGAAGCCATATGCATAAAGACAAATGGGAGTAATTCTGGGAGAAGACCATGCTCACAATAGCAGAAAGATAAATATTTCCCTAATTCCCATTGATTTTAATTGGTCTTTTGAGCCATGAAATACTAGATTGGTCTCCGAATGCATTGTTTTTCTTAAAGGAAAACTAACACTTAAAAATTAAATTGGGTTATATCATTTTAAAGATCACATATTTCTGACTAGCATCCTTAAAAATAATTTTATGTCAGATCCCTAAGATCTTATCCTAACCATGTTTATTTTAACCCCCTAATGACCCTTGATGGTCATAGTACGTCATGGGTCGATCTGAGTTAACTCTTTGAATGCCAGAGAGGTACGCAACGCATTGCTTTGCAATGCGTTGTGTACCCCTCTGGCACTCAAAGGGTTAACGACCCATGATGTGCTATGACCGTCATGGAATTCCGGGCTCCCCCACTGCTGCACGCCGTTTGTGGAGTCCGGAACTGGAATCGGAAAAAAAAAAAAATGCTCCGTGGTCCTTAACTGACCGCGCCAATCAGGCGTTCGTTAAGGGAGTAATGTCCGGTATAGACACAATTTAGTTAATTTTGTTTGTCCAGTTAGAAATGAAAGACAAGAGCTAATGCAATGAATTTTTGAGATTAGTACCTACCGCTCTTCTATTCAGAAAATATGTTCCGTTATCTCATCCCGTTTACAGACAAAACAGCACTTGTAACTTCTGAGCCATCCATCAAGTCTGCTATGTTAATGGAAATCAGGCAGACCCAGAAAAAGCTGTGATTGTTGCCCCCTCTGAGCAAAACAATATATTTTAGGTCTCAGAAACAGAGAATGTTTACAGAGAGAATATAAACCCGGATTATTTTATGTGTTTTTGTTCCTTTAACCTTTGAGCACCAGAGGGGTGTGTAACGCATTTCAAAGCAATGCTGGGGATTTGTATTTGAATCCTATTGTGCAAACAGTTTTTATCCAAAATAGCCCTGAAACATTTTCTTTTTTTAAGTAAATGTAGAAGGCAGAGTTATATACCAACCTGTTATGTTTTCTAATAAGCAACCAGGTAATTTAACTGAAATATATGCAATTAAGCTAATTTAAAACAATGGAGAGTTAATAGGTGTCTTGCTAGTGTTTTGTTGGATTTATAAGAATGGACACATATCCAACTACCCATTATATAAATGACTGCTTTAATTTGCCTGTGAGAACACGGCTATTATATAACAGAAAGTATCTTTAGAATTTGGGAACCTGCCTATTATATCCACAGTATGTGGGCTATTCAAAGGGCTATAAAAATGGCTTTATTGCCTTAGAAAGTACACAGGAAATGTAATTTGTAATGCTAATGTATTAAAGTGCTTTTATAACATTATTGCACTGTGTGAAAAACATTGTTGCCTGGTTAAAAAGAGAACAGTTTACCTGCAATCTTTGCAAATGCAATTTACAGATTATATTTCATAAATACACCTCTACATATCAGAGATTATTATCATTGGAAAAATAATATTCAATCCATCAGCAGTGACCTATGGAAGGTTCATTACAGTAGAAGTAGTAGTTTCAGACTGGGCCTCAGTAAGTGGCTGCTGGAGAACATTATGAGCAAAAAAGGAAAGAGGAGCAATTTAGAGGCAAATTAATTACATATTAAAGGGATAGTAATGTTTCATAATAAAAGCAGCTCTAATTAATCATCATAGTATTTGGACTTTGGAGAGTGTTATTTCAATACTGTCAGAGTTATAGTTCAAGAGTAATTCAATGACAAAGTGTCCCCCTCCCGCCCCTTTTACTGATGTAACACTGCTCAGCCACAGCAGAAGGGAGGTGCCCAGGTAGACTGCAGAGAGGGACAATCTTCAATTAAGATAAAGGAAAAAGCTGAAAAGCTTGTCAAGGGGGGCAGGGCTTTCATTGTTCTGATAGGAAGAATATTGTCCCTTGCTGTTATCTGTCTGGTCTATGGACTGCATTCCACATCTGAGAAGAGATAGCTTACACTAGGTAAAAGGGGCGGGAGGGGAAACTTTGCTTGTGAATATCTCTCAAACCATAAAGGTTTGCGAAATTAGACTTACATCGTTCATGTTTTTTTAATGCCTACAAAATAAAATAAAGATAAAATGAAGTATTACTATCCCTTTAAGGTACAAATAAGAAATCCCATTTACTTGAAAGGGGCTGTTTAACTGCTTGAATGACAGAGAGGTCTGCCAAGACATTAAGGGTTATGCACTAATGCGCGATAAAGAGGTGAATAAGTAGAGATAACTTCTCCGGTGATACCACTTCTCCAGTTTCTATGTTATTATATGGAGCCAATGCACTAAGATTTTTCCAGCTTTGGAGATCTTAGTGCCTAGGCTCTATAACATTGACTCTCAACCAGGATGCCGTGGCACTTTGGTGTGCCATAGACATCAAGGTGGGGTGCCCCATGTTTTCTAGGAAGACTTTGACAAAAATGTAATATTGACTTTTAAATGTAGATTTATGGAAATTGTTAAGCACAATATGTTCAGTTTTGTTATTCTGATTGTGAGACCTAATAATAAAGTATAATTATGTATTGTACCCTTCATTATGCGTTTGATAAATTACATTAAATATGTTAGGGTACCCTGAAGGTTCTAAACTGCATGTTAGGGGTGTCTCGAGCAAAAGAAGATCGAGAACCACTACTCTATAGAATAACAGGAACTGGAGAAGTAATATCACTGGAGACATCATCTCCACTTTATCACATCTTATTGCACATATACTTACCTTAATATGCACATATACTTAAACACAAACACATCGTACCATATAAATAGCATATTAAGGTAAGTCGGGGGATTGAAGGTGGGGTATATTTCCTCACAATAGCAGAATTTAATATATTTCAGCATAGGTGAATCTGTCAAAATAACAGCTCCCAACAGATTCACATATTCATATGAGAATGTATATATACTTAAAATCTGGACACAGGTTCTTAACAACAGTGTTGATTTTCAATGTGGTGATCATAAAAAAGGAATTATATACAGCTGCAGTTCTTAACCCCTTAACAACCAGTGACCATGCCAGGACTGTCACTGGCTTCCCTGTGTTAAGGACCAGTGACAGTCCTGGTATGTTATGGATTAAATAATAGCAACGTACCTCAGGGCATGCTGTGATCAAGCTGGGGAGACTGAAACTGACTGCTCCAGGACCGGAGCAGTCAGTTTCAGGCTTTCCCCTTTGTCAGTGTTCTCTGCCTCTCACTTCCTCACTGTGATAGTTAGGAAGAGAGAAGCACAGAACAGACATTAAATAAAATACAAATGGCCAAAGATGGGACAATTTCAGTAAAATTGCTGTTGCTTGGGGCAAAATTAAGTGTAGATCACTTTATGACCTACTGACACCTCTTTGTTCAAACAAATAAATGATTTAGAGCAATCCCAAAGTATTTTATTTATTTAAACTAATTTATAAAGACATACACAGAAGTTTAACCCTTTTCGTGCCAGAGGGGTACTAAACACATTGCAAAGCAATGCATTGCATACCCCTATGGAACTCAAAGGGTTAAACAAAGATTAATGTGAGTTTTATTGTTGTGGAGAGATGTAATACACTTATCTGCACACCACAAAGTCTAATGTGACTGTCTGTCTGCTGTGTCTCCCTGGATGTCCTCCCGTCAACTCAAACTTAACCTTGGCGAAAATGAACTAATCATCTTCCCTCCCACTACAACCAGCCTTACCCCAGATATTACCCTCACCATCAACAACGCTACCATCACACCGACCCCTACAGCTCGCTGCCTGGGGTCACATTTGACTCTGCCCTATCCTTCATTGCTCACATCCAGTCAATCTCCAAATCATGCTGCCTCCACCTCCACAACATCTCTAGAATCCGACCCTTTCTCACACAAGACACTACCAAAATTATAATCCAAACACTCATCATGTCCCATCTTGACTACTGTAACTCATTACTAATTGGCCTTCCTCTCACCCGACTAACCCCACTACAGTCCATAATGAATTCTGCTGCAAGACTAATCTACCTCTCTCATCACTTCTCTGACACCAAACCCCTCTGTTAATCCCATTAGCATACAGAATTAATTCAAAATTCTGGTGCTAACTTATAAAGCCCTCACTAACACCGCACCACCCTATATTTCATCTCTCATTTCCAAATACACTCCCTCTCACCATCTTCGCTCTGCACATGACCTTCTGCTCTCCACAGCTCTTATCACATCCTCCCACTCCCGCCTACAGGACCTCTCCCGTGCTGCACCTAAGCTCTGGAATTCCCTCCCCTGCCCAATCAGACTCTCCCCCAGCCTTCAGATCTTCAAACGCTCCCTGAAAACTCACCTCTTCAGGGAAGCCTGTCAACTGCCTCCATAAACATTATCACTAAGAATCACCCCTTGCCTTGACCACTGCACTCAACAGCACTTCTCACTCCCACCCACTGACTGGCAGTTCATGTGGCAGGAGGCACTTACACCCGATAGCACTTTGTTAGTCATATAAATGTGGTATCAAAAGAAAGTCCTACTTGTGCTAAAAAAAATGGAATATAATTTGTATGGGTATACTAAAGGAATTAGAGGGAAAATATGGTTGAACAGAGATACTCAGAAAGGTCAGAATTGCTCTGGTGCAAATAAACCCTGATCCGCCTGGTCCTTAAGGGGTTAAAGTTAACCACAGGCATTCCTACTTGCATTTCATTTCACATTGGTTTCATTCACTAATTGAATGGATGATTGTTTACGTTAGTTTGCACTCAGGTAAGTTTGAACAGACTTCCCACCTGGTGCATGCATAGTAACATCAAACGGAGAGATGTACAGTGAGGAGGAGATCTTATGAATGCACTTTCTGAAGGCATACGAAGCTGAGGAGTGAGGACTGCCTATACCTTGCATATACCCTAGGGATCACACTTTCTTCCAGCCTACTTCTCCTCAGGCAGGGTTTAACCCCTTAACGCCTGCATACAATGCTATGACCATCACACAGTTTTTGCTTTAAGGACCAGTGACGGTCATAGCGCATCACGCACATTTTACTTACAGCACTCCTCCGGGAGCGCTGTAAGTAAAAACGGGGAGTGAAATTGACTGCTCCAAGACTGGAGCGGTCTCTCTCAGTCCCCAGCGCAGCGTGCCGGTACGCATCACAGGTCACATGCATCGGAAATATCAAAGTGGTCCTTAAGGGAAGATTACTTAAGGATGCAGGTCACGTGCGTCGGAAATATCAAAGTAGTCCTTAAGGGAAGGTTACTTCCCAGGACCATGGACGCTAAGGGGTTAAGGAGCACTTTGTAGCTGACAATTACTTACCATTTGTTTACATCCATAGCTGATCATCAGCTTGTTCAGAGCTGGTTTTTCGATGTCCAAAAGCTACTGTAAGGGGGAATTCATATACGCAACTATAATATATGCATTTATGTGAGTAGCCAGTTGGCTGTTTTTGTTTTATTCCATATTAAAATAAATATTGCCCTAGGGATTGTGCTGCTTTTCTTTTTGTGTCTTTCTGAGAGTCAGAGGGGTGTCCAAAACATTTTTGGCACTCAGTTAAATTGTCTGCATATAACATGCTAGTTAGATTTGTAATCTGAGGTTGTGTAGAAAGCTATGGCAAGAACCTTAATTCAACAGCATCAGGGAGGCAAAATTGTTTCTGTAAGCTGCAATGGCATATCCAGCTATGGATAGGCTGACCATACCTCAACTTTAAAAAGGGACACACATGAAAAATGCATACTACAGGGTTGCTTTGATTTTGGTGCACTCCTGAAATATGTCTATTTCCTATGTGTCCCTTTTTAAAGGTGAGGTATGGTCAGCCTAGCTATGAAATTGTGGTGCTTGTAGTTAATAGCAACATTACCATATCAATATGCCCTCAGGAATATGAAACTGGCTTATTAAGTGATGTTTCCTGACAGACATGGAGAAGCTGTATTTGAGGCATGATCACAAGGATAAGATGGCAAAATACCTTAGGTCATAGCACAAGAGCAATTCAGGTCCAATCTGCCACAATATCACCAAACTGGATGTTATGACTCTGGTGTATTCAGTGGTGGGGAGTCAGTATGCCTCTTTAAAGTAGCACTAAACTTTTTTATGAAAAAATATATATTGTATGGTTTTTCCTATTGAGTAAAATAAGGGTACTTCAACTGCAAACAGATGCATATTTCCAGCAGTATTACAGTTTAAACCTGTGTTTTTTTATATTAACAATGCCCTCTAGTGGTCAAATTCCAATTAGTAATTCTGTTATATTCTAATGGAGAGGAAAGTCAGTGACTTACCGTTCTCCATAGAATGTGGTACCAATTGTTGAGTCATGGTGTCAAGTTAGAACTTCCAAGAAGTAAACATACAGTAAATTCACTTCCTGATTATTTGAATTGTAATAAATGTTGAATAAAACAACTGACAGCAGTTAGAGTGTCCTTGTTTTACTCAACAGAAAAATCTATATAGCATAAATGTTTTCATTAAAAAAGTTTATTGCTCCTTTAAATAAAGGTTAAGTCCAGAACCATGTTTTCTGTTGTATGATCCCTGTTATTTAAACACACACACACACACTTCCCCAGGTTGCCGGGCACAGGGCTCCAGGTTCAGCACCATGGACAATGCCAGGTTTGGGGCTAACAATGCTTGAAAACCAGAGCTGCAGATTACCTGTCAGGACACTAGGCAATCTGCCCGTACTCAAAGATAACAATATCACTAGGGGTCTTCAAGAATGAGGGGATTGTCTGGAGGGCACAATGGGGAAGAGAATATTTTTTTTTTTACTCACTGTGCAACAGATATTGTTGAATAACTTTTATTGGGTGATTTGAAGCCCTGAGGCTTGATGAAAATCCCCTCATTGGCTTATTCATGTCTCCTAGGGTATAACTCACCACATGAGTGTCCAAAGACCTTCAGGGAGATAAGTGGAGGAATCTGAGCTGTTGGCCAAGGGGGGAGTTTCATGGATGTGGGGTGGATATAAACCAGGGCCAAACGTGTTTGTGGTGGTATGATTGGGTTTCATGCATCTCTCATCCAATTCTTCTTAGTGCATTTGCATCAGTCTGTTCAAAAGAAGATTAGACTATTTTCATTAGGCTGAATTCATTTAATATAACATAGAATCTTTTGGGCTGCAGAAGCAGAGGTAGGAATAAATATCACATGCCACAAACATTATTATTTTAATATATCTGTACTGGTCTCTGTTTCATTATTCATGTAATTTATTGTAAAATTCAAACTGCAGGGTTCAAGCAAGTGTAGCAGAGGACATTAACATGCTTTATCTTCCTAGAAACATGGATTGGAAATTCTGAACATTAATTACATTTATCACCATGTCAAAGCTAAATGGATAATTAGCATGCATTTTGGTGTTACTACACGCTGGTGCTTATTGCATGAAGGCCACTGATGCATATAGAGGAGAATTGTGATAGGAGAAGATTATTAAATAAACTCTAATTTTAAAAATGTTATTTTTTTATCTGAAAATCACAGATATATGTGTTTTAAAGTCTAGATGTCAGGAACATCGCTAGGTACTTGCTGAAGTGAAGTGAACAGTTCATGTTCAAGTCCAGATTCTTGTTTCCAGCTTGGTGAATATTCCATGCTGATCTTTCAAATAGTAATGGTGCAATTGTGGTTAATGGAGTACTAATAATGCACATAAGTGAGAACAGAGGCATTTTTAGATACTTGCTAAGGGGTCTAAAGCCCCAGGTCTCATGCTTAAAGCTCCAGTTCTTGAGGTATGTCATGTGCTAATCCCCCTTCTGGTAATGGTGCAGCTGAGCTGCACAGTACACTAAAAATACATAGACTGTATTCAGTAAGCTTATTCAGTTTGGAACAATGTTGGCCCGAGCCCCAGGTCTTTTGGGAACCAAGCAATTCTGCTGCCTGGAAACAATTTCTTCTCCTGTACCCCGAGCAGTAAGAAGTGCTTAAGAGGAAGTGTCAAAATGATGAATTTTTTTCATAATAAGGATAGTGCTTAAACTAAGTGGGAATGGATAAGGGAGGGGAGTATGCATAGTTTTGCATAAAGTGGATAGTATTGGTGGGAAGTAAGTGAAGCAGGTGTAAAGCTGGCTAGGCTATGAAGCAACTCTCATAGCTGGAGAATAAGAGAGATGCATTCAAGGTGTGATAAATATGTGATAAAGAAGAGGTACCATCTCCAGTGTGATAAACTCTGCAGTTCTGATGTTATTCTGTAAAGCCTATGCACCAATATCTCTCAAGCTCGAAATATGTTAGTGCATTAACTCCACAGAATAACACTGGCAGTGGAGAACTTATCTCAGTGTAAAAGTTATCTCCACTTTATCACCTCTATAACACACTTTTATATATTACCACCCCCAGGTACCAAATATTGAAAAACAGAGACTGTATGGATGGATCGCAGCAAAGTACAATCTTCAGTAAGCATAAGGAAAAATCTGCCCTCCTTTGTCAAGGGAGGCAGGGTTTTCCTCATGCTTACAGTAAGAAGATTGTCCCTTGCTGTGACCTGTCCAGTCGAGACCAGATTCCACATCTGAGGGAAGGCATTTTACACTAGGTAAAAGGGGTGGGAGTGAGATACTTTATCATTCAAGTACTCTTGAACTACAATTTGTTCAAGTACTGAAATAGCACTCTCCATGACCCAAATACCATGAAGATTAATCTGGCTGCTTATTTTGTGAAACATTACTATTCCTTTAAATTATTTTTTTCTAGTGCTGAGGGCTGATTGATCCAGTTTTAGATAGATAGATAGATAATAGATAGATAGATAGATAGATAGATAGATAGATATGTCTGGCATGTGATGTTTTTCATTACGCTAAATGAAGCATTTTCTTCTACTTCACTTCCTGTTTGTCTAATAGAATAAGCTATAGCCTCCTAACCAGGAAGTGAAGAGTGCTAAGAAAAATGTTTTTCTGCATTCTCCTGGAGACAAGCACATGTAAGATCAAAAAGGGACCATATACACATATATCTGTTAACGCTATACTGTTCTACTGTTTTGTAATATTAGTGTTGCTTTAAAAATTAAAATACAAATCAAATGCTAAATATTGTTATTTCTTTAAAGAGATAGTAATACTTTTTTACACATTATTTCAATTTGTTCTTCTTAAAGCGGAACTACCACCCTGCCTATACTTGCCCCTAAAGAATTACCCATTTGGCGACAAGCTGCTCAATAGTGCTAATCGCCAAAATTATTACCTCCTTTTATAGAATTCCTACTGCTCCTGGGACTGACAGCCAGGAAACAGCGTAGACATCTTTGCATAGTGATGTCTGCACGCCTGCTCTATCAGTCCCAGTCTGCTCTAGGAGACATTGCTAGGAGCCACACGGTACTGGAAGGGACTGACAGCGCAGGCGCACAGACGCAAAGATGTCTGCTCTGTTTCTTGGCTGTCAGTCGCGAGAGCAGTAGGAATTCTCTAAAAGGAGGTAATAATTCTGGTGACTAGCACTACTGAGCAACTCGTCGCCAGATGGGTAATTCGTTAGGGGCAAGTTTAGGCAGGGTGGTAGTTCTGCTTTAAATAAATAAATAAAATGATGCAAGTTTTTTCTGTACATTGTATACTTTTTGAGTAATATGTAGGTAAAGTTCCCCCTGCCTTAAACCAGGCAAACTTTGTAGATTGTTCACATGAAGATTCTCTTTCTCTGTAATGTTATTTTGGCTCTGCTGAAGAGCCGTCCAGTCAGCGGACCAGAATACAAGTTTGTCAGCTAGAGCGCTGACGTGAATAAAAGGGGCAGGAGGGGGGAACTTACCTGCATATTACTCCAAAACTATACGTTATTAATAAAAGACTTGGATCGTTTTATTTATTTAAAAAGAACAAATTTAAATAATGTGTATAAAAAATTACTACTATCCCTTTAACTAAAGGATACAACTCACTGGATCACATTTATAAAAGCAAACTGGAGTTATTGTGGAGTAAACCAACTGCACCATAGGGGACAATAAAATTCATGTTACATAAATTGTGCTTTTAACTCCCTTGAATATTAGAGAAGTCTCTAATGCACTGTGAAACAATGCATTGGAGAGATCTTTAGCATTCAAGGGGTTAAAAAGCTATATTCTAGTCCATGGGAATTTAGGAATTTTATTTGTTCTTTTTGGTACTGATGGTGTACTCCAGAATAACTCCAGATTTCGTTTATAAATATGGACCATTAGGCTTTATTTTACTTTATTTTACCAAGTACTATTCTGTGTAAAGTGAGGGGATTTGCATCTTGCCTTATTTTATGGCACTTCACCCTGTTATTAATATTGCAGACAAAACCCAGATTAAGGGCAATTTACTACCATCTAGCCATTGTTGGACTATAAATTCTGTTGGCTGGTTGGCTGGTTTTCTTTGACTGAAACATCTGTATTTTTATGCATCAATAATTTCTTTCAATTACCTTCAGGCTGTTGTGGAGTTTTTGTGCCTGGAGTGATCAGTGAGTGTCAAATATCAATGAATCACAGCACTCGCTTCATGGGTGTGACTCCTTCCTCAGGTATACATAAATTGAATTAAATTTAAGTTTTGCCTATATGCTAACCAATATGTACATCAATATGGCTGCACTTCAACCTTTGTGTCTGTCCATGACCTTAAAGAGGGGACAGGGTGAAATATGTGGGGTGAATTTACAAATCCCAGTGTAGCTCATTTTCTATGCTTATACATTGGTATAAGAAGAAAGTGTTTCTACTTCAGGATATGTTCAAGTGTGTATGATAACTTTAGTGCATGTCAGTGGATATACTTCACCAGCATTTAGACTTTAATGCTAGTAAGCCCTAAATGTCACCCTTCCGGCATGTGCAGGAAATTCAAATAATTTTAGCACAATTTCCTCTACACCTCATTAGTACATGTAATGAAGCAAAAAACAGAGGAATGGAACACCCTGAAATGCCCCAAAACTCTCTCAATAACCTCCTCTTAGTGCAGGCTTCATAAATAGAATGTTTTAGGTAGATAGCTTAATAAATAGGTGTTAGGCAGTCACAGTGCCCATACACTTATTGCAGTGCCTATTTTAGTGTGGATTTGTATTATTACATCCCCCATTGTTTGCTTGTTAGCTTATTATCATGAAACCATAAGAAAATAATTACTGACATTGAGTAGTAGGGTTATAGAATTATATTTTAATTTATCTTACCTCATCACATCTAATCCTTGATAGAAAGATCTACATTTCCAGTCTACCTATAAGATGCTCGTTTTTTCACTCTGTATGTTACCCTTGTCTCCTGGCCTACAGAAGAATGCGCACTTGAACAAGATAAACAAGGGCTTTTATGCACTCAGAGTCATAAAAGCAATTTTATAATAGGGCAATTTCACATATATAGGAAGTAGATGACAGAGAGCAACATAATGAGTTTTAGCAAAAGAAAACATTACCTCCATCCGTAAAGATACTGATCAATATCACAAGCAGCACTTCAAATGTAATATTATATGTGCGTAAGAACCAGCTCCAATCAGTCCTGCTCTGCACTTGTTCCTAAATACACCCATTCCAGTCAATCCTGCTCAACAATTACTTTTGTTCCTTTCATCTGGATACATGAACTCCATGCAGTCCTGCTGAGAAATTATTTTAGCTTCTGTCTCATCTCGTGGGCATGCCTCCTTACTCTATATCAAACAGCCACTCAAGTCTTGCTCTATCCTTGTCTAATTTTTTTTTTTTTTTGCAACTCACATTTGTTAAATTGCCATCATTCTCCTTGGGTCCACCTGCCACACCTAAGCCTGTTAATCAACCATTCTCCTGTCTGCTGCTTGTCTCAACCCAAGCCTGCTTACCAACTACTGAATCCTGGTTGCCACTGCCCACGACCCAGCTGTAAGTCATCACTTCAGTCCTGGCTCAACCGATGTCTGGTATTAAACCACTTGAAGTTAACTCCTCTCCCTGACCTGTCACTCCAGAGCTGCTTCTAGCTATTACAGTGGACATCTGGGCAAATCAACAGGTGGCTTTCTTGTCCTGAGCCAAACTCATCATTAGCTTGTCAAGTAAATGACTAACCTGTCTTCTAGAGTCTCTAGTTCAGATCCTGTTCTTATTCTCAGTCTGTGACTAGTCTTGTTTGCAAGAGCCACTTACAGTAATACTTCTTGGTGGCCCAGGTCAGTGATCCCTGTTCTCTGGCTAGTTTTCTGAGTCACTTCACTGCAATGCAGGTCCATGACCTATCTAGTCAGTCAGTGTGATAACACCATAGGCTTTAGAAAATAATGATATAACGCCAAACTGAAGCAATTCTGAGGCAAACCAACTGAATTGCAGGGGATAAGTAAATAATCAATAATAAAATCCCATTAATTTAAATGGGGATTTAACCCCTTGAATACTAGAGCAGTCTCCAATACATCGCTTCACAATGCATTGGAGACTTCTCTAATACTCAAGGGCTGAGATGCACTAAGGGTCAGGATGATGACTGTCAGATCTATGTCAATGGCACATCACCAATATGTACTAATGTGTCTTCCCTGCTATATCCCTTTCAATCACCCACCAATCTGCCCTCATCCCAATGAATCCACTATGCCTTCGACATGTTTATGATTTTAATAAGATAAGAAGAAAAGTTCTGTATATATATGAAATTTATTCAAATATGGAATTGAATTAAAAAACGATACATCCCAAACATATATAAAATATGCATAAATCGTTCTGGTACCAAAATAATAGTGACGCCACTTATAGAATGATCAGTTAAGATACAATATAAGTATTAAAATACATCCAATATAAGCAGTGTAAATACCAAATGTGATAGTCCAAATAGGGTTAAAACTGTCCCTGAATGTCTGATATAACTATCCTGGTATAATGTAGTCACTGAATAGCTGCTGTATAACTAGAATAGTGTAGCGGGCAGGCGTAGCAGAAATTAAAGTTAGTGTGCTTACTCTCCTGTCCAATTGGAGTAAAGTGCTTTCCACTGTGATTAGTACTTGAGCTCCATTTAACAATTTAAGAGCGGGCTTCGCAAATGCTGGCAGTTTCTCCCGTCCGATTGGAGTAATACATTTCCCAGTGTAGTTGACTCTTGAGCGCCTTTTAGCGATTTAACAGTAGGCTTAGCAACTGCTAACATGCAATGGTTTGTTAGCACTAGGAATCCTTCTCCTCTCCAAAGGGCAGAGTTCACTGACTGCTAGTATAGTGTCCAACACCTCCCGTCTTCAGCATGAACATGTAAGTCGTTCGTAAGATGGTAGATACACCGGGAATATAGCAGACAACCGGATATGCAATATACACTGCCTTCTCAAATGTAACAATATAATAATGTATGGTAGTCTTATAAAAACAATCTACACGTTTTGTATCATAAGATACTCCCTCAGGATAAATGTTTATCCTAAGGAAGTATCTTATGATACAAAATGAGTATTCAATTGTCCTACCAGCTGAAAGCACAACGGACATTAGGCTATAGTAAATAACTCTTAGACAAACATCTGTTTTGTGTGCTAAGTTCCCAAAACTCATGCTAAGTAATGTGAATAATGGGAACATCATAGGAAAAAAGCTAACGATCGGCACATGAGATACTTTCAAACACAGATAATTAGCTCATCTGTGTTACACTTACCTGTCATCCACTGTCCATCTTCTTCTACTTGCCATGTTTTTTTTCTCTAATATTCGTCTTCTATCTCCTCTCTTCTTTCTCTCCTACTTTCTTCTTCCTCTCCATTCTGTCATTCCTGTGAAAATAGAAAAAAGATATATTAAATGATGTGTGCCCAAACATAGCCCTGATATTTATGCATAGTTTAAAAAATGCACAGATGTCAGGGTTAGGTATATGGAGAATGCCAACAGAATTCATTAATTGCCCCATAAATCCGTAGATAAGTAAAATATGTGCCCAAAAAATATTTGAATAAATATGTCCCCATTGTATTCTCTGCTGCTGGAGGCAGAGGAGAAAGGATAAATGAGCAGACATCCCCCTTACTATTTGATGGGCCAATGCCCTTCCACTGTGAGGGGATTTTGAACAGAGGCTGCCTTTATATGTGCAGTCTCTGTTCAAACTCACAGCCATTTGCTGGGATGTGTGCTTATGCACCTTCCAGCCAATCACCCTCAAGCAGGGTAATGACAGTGGCGGAAAAGACAAAGGGGACATATTTATTTCAATATTTTGGGGGCAATAAAATGTTTTACTTATCTCTGGATTTATGGGGCAATTAATGTATTCTGCTGGCATTCTCTGTATACCTAACCCTGACATATTTGCATTGTTTAACCCCTTGAGTGCCAGAGCAATGTGTTGCATACCCCTCTGGCACTCAAAGGGTTAAACTATGCATAGCTGTCAGGGTTATGTTTGGGCACACATCATTTAATATGTCTTTTTTTCTTTTTTCACAGGCATCACAGAACGGAGAGAAAGAAGAGAGAAGGAGGAATATGGAAGACGAAGATGTACAGTAGCTAACCTGGGTGCTGAAGACCCGGCTATTTTCAGGGGCTGTTGCTTTGTAACTTAGTCAGACTAACCTTGTGAGTGCCAGTGAGGTTATTACACCCCACTGGCACTCATATGGTTAATTCTACTAACATTGGTCACATTTTTTCAGTGCTTTTGATATGGACTTTAGGGCCCCATATCAATATATCCAGTGGGGACTTAGGATCTTTTTTTACTTTTTTTTCTTTCAATTGATGCGTCGTGTGCAGATTTTCCCACGATAAAGTGGGTCCCTTTACAGATCTTAGGGGTAACAGATTTTTTGATAGCACAAGTAATTGAATAACTTGCAGTGCTTGAAAAAATGCCATTGGCTGATTTTTTTGCAGTCTGACCTCATTGACTCGAGGCCATAATGTGTTGCGTGCACTGTAGGGGCTCCTACATAGGGTCAGATTTTGCAGGCAATATTCAGCATATATCTGAGGGTTTTGGATTCAAGTAAATTTAGCACATGGGCAAAGCAGGGTACATGCGCCATGTCACTCATTCTCAAGGTAGCAATTATGTTGGAACCATTATCAGCAGGCACAAAACCAGCTTTCAAGAACGGGATACAAGCTATTCCTCTATCACCTGCTTTAGTTTACCTAATACATCTATGACTTTGTGGGACTGTCTGTCAAAACTCTGCATGCACAAGGTGGAGTACCAATGATATGGGCTATCTTGCTACTGCCTTTTAATCACACTGCCAGAACCAGAGGCAGGATTACTGGCTGTCATCTGTTGCTGTAAGCCAGTAGTGTTGCCAACTAGTGGTGGTGTGAGGGAAACCAAGTGAGCAGTCACAGTCATATAGTCTGTGCTCTAGCCACGTGTCCATATATCTGTTGTCAGGTGGGTTTTCTTGCCATATGATCTTTCCAGCCCGTTTCCCCACCACACCAACCACCTGTTTGTACAATTCTGGCATAGTTGTTTGGGGAAAATAACTGCAACCTGGGATATGCCAGTGAGAAACTATGCATGACATCAGTTCTATAAATCCTTGGTTTTCTACAAAAGAGTACAGCAGCATGTCCACTGCCAATATATTGGCAATCATTCCATTCCACAGGCACACCTTGGGCTTGTTCTTGTTAAGTTTTTGACTCCTTCTCAAGAACTCAGGAAGTGTGGGTTGGTAGTACATAGCAGAAGAACCCTTTTACTTGATTGTTTTAACAGTTTGACTAGAGGAGGTGGCAGAGGTAGAGGCAACATGACTCTTGCCATCTCCTACAACAAACTCAAAGTCATACTCCTCTGCAGCAGGAGCCAGATGTGCTATTAGAAATTAACAATCTCTTGGCACACTCTCTGACACATGAACATCACTCCTTCTATTATGTGTCCCAGAGCCCTAGGAACATTTTGGAGTGCTACTGTTGCTGCTGCTAGTTGTGGTATCACTGATATGTTGATAGTGTCTCCCAGTCAGACCTGTGGTTGTTCTTCAGGTTGGATCTCATTGAAGAGATGCCTAGGTGTGAGCCTGGTTTCCTTCTGCTCACCTTCATTTTACACAGACATCAGATAGCAACATGCTTAGCTTTTGGATTGTAAGTGTTATTACTGGGTGAAAAAGGTGCTGCAACAACAGCAGAAGAGGCATTCATCAAAGGTAAGGTTGTGGATGTTGATAACATGTGTTGTTGCTACTGGTTACTCAACACTAGTGTGTGTGTTGCTGAGTGGGGCTAACTTTCTGCCCATGTCATCATAATGTCTCTCACTCTCAACTTCATCTGTATCTGAAGAAGAAGAGGATGCTGGAGGGATATATTCTAGATCTACATCATCATCATCACTCATTAGGTCATCCTCAGCAACTGCTGCCTTTAGCCCACTACTTCATATTCCTCCTGGCTTTTGCAGATCTCAAACAATTTCTTTTTACTTTAGTTGCACAAAGTTCACTACTACTTTCACAAGAGATGTTTTTGTGATTGTCGTTTGGGCTGCTACACTTTCTTCCATTATCCTTACACTAGAATGCCACTCATTGTCATATACAGTAATTTTGGATGGTTTATTAATAGTGTTGGTGCTGGTAGAGGAACTTTTGGTGGTACTTTGACAAACTTTATCACCATCATTTATTGCACACACTGCAGCAATCATGGTTGCAGTCAGTTTTTACTTGCGCTTCCCTGCATTTCTCCTATTCCTTTCCCCCTCCCCCTTGTGTGTTTGCTGGACATCACTCAACTGTGTGTTTTTACTGTAAAGTACACAATAGAACAGACTGAGTGTGATGTCTTGCCTTGGACCTCTACAAAATACTCTATCTAGTACAGTATCACTCTGCCTCAGTCATGGCTCACATGAGGGACCCTGTCAGCTATCAATTTTTCTTTTTATTGTTTTATTTATATTTTTTAACTGTTTGTCCCCCTATCCCTATAACTGTCAACAAACACAAACAAATTAAAAAAAATCCCTGTTCAACTACTTCTTTCTTGAGACTCCCCAAGCAAAGATATAATAACAGTCTGCTCAGGAAGTAACTTGTATCACAGTTGCTTGTGTCTTTCCAATCAGTCACACAAAATGTTGGGGTGTTTGGGGGTTAATCCTCTTTGCTACCTTATTACACCCCTGGACTCCCCCAGGACAGAGATAATAACAGCCAGATCAGGAAGGAACTTGGATCACCGCGGCCTGTGTCTTCCCAATCAGTCATAAAAGACGTTGGGGTATTTGGGGTTGACCTCCTTTCTCCCTTCCTGTCACCAGAGAGCCCCCAGACTCCCCTAATATAGAGAACAAATGTCCTGCCTACAACACTCCCTGAACTAAGCTTCAGCTCCTCTTTATTAGCCTGTCTTCTCTAACTCAAAAATGTGCTGCTCTCTCTTCCTCTCACAAACACTGAATGGCATGCTGTGGGAACCTGACACCCCTTTTATACTATGCCTGCAGAAAAAGAAGGTAAACTTGCCACATGGTGGGGAAAGGTTCAGTCTTCCCATGTATCTCAATTCAATGAGCTAAGCAAAAAAACTTTATTTTTCACAAAAAATTTGCACCTCTGCGAAAAGTGCCATTTTTCTCCAGTTTCTCTCTTGAGGTGAAAACTTTCATCCAACCCTACTCCTGTGAAGGCTATTTGTCAAACTCCCAAAAAAAGTTCCACCACCACCGGTAATATTAATAAACCATGTAAAGGTGAAAATTAGTCACATTCTCGGGTTCATAGCAGAATGGCAGAAGGTGTAGCAGTTCAAACAACTGATGTATCTGACAGGAACACAAAAAGTAAAACACCTGTCCTGAAATAGTAATTGACATTGTGAAAATCCTTGTAAGGGGAAAAGTAATAATACATTTTTGGAGACTTCAAAAAGCCTAAAGGAATATAAAAGTAGTGGAGAAGAAGCTGCTGGCGATGCTGAGTATGACCTAATTACAGATGATGCTGTTGAGTTAGAATATATCCCTCCAGCATCATACAGATGAAGCTGAGAGTGAGATGATTTAATGGCCAGAAAATTAGCTGAAAAGCAAAGGCTCAAGTTTCCACTACTGAAAAGAAGCACTATGCCTGTTTATATACTGCTTGAGAAATCAGCTGGAACATATGACTTTGGATAAGTAAAGATGCCAAACAAATTCATAGTCATACTGTCAGTCATTAGAATTATCACTACTTCTAAGTCCAAACCCCATTTAGCAACACACAATAGTGTTGAGCAATCAGCAACACAGGCTATCAACAACATTCACAACCCTAGCTACTCTATGATGAGAGCCTCTGCTGCTAAGCATAGCATTATTGACACCTAGTAGTACAATTGAAGCAACACATAGCCCCCAGTAGTAGTAGTTTCCCTAAGGAACCCCTCAGTTTATGAAGTTCACATTGTGAAGAATCTTCACTCACAATCCAAAAGCTAAACAGGTTACTATCTGTTGTCAGGGGAGAAGCAGGCTCACATCTAGGCACCTCCTCACTGAGATCCCACTTGAAGCACAACCACAGGTCTGATTGGGAGACACGCCATCAACATGTCAGAGATGCCATAACTAGCAGCACCTAAAAGTTCCTGGGGCTCTGGGGCATATAATAGAAGAGATGTTGATGTGTCAGAGAGTGTGCCAGGATTTCATTTCTTGAATTAACACTTATGGCTGCTGCTGCAGAGGTTTATGACTGTGAGATTGTTGTAGGAGATGATGAGCCATAGAGTGCCCATACATGCCACCAAAGTAACCCCCGCCACCTGACAAGTCATTACATAGTAATGTCATGTACTGCCAACCCACACTTACAGAGTTCTTGGGAGTCAAAAACTTCACAAAAATAATCCCCAGCTATGCCTGTGGAATGGCAAAGCTGCAAGATATTAGCAATTCACATGCTGCCTTATTCTTTGTAGATGCTTAGTGTGTGATGAATACCCATCAATGGTGCTACGAATCCAGAGCCAGATTAACACTCCACGGGGCCCTAGGCAAGGTATCAATTTGGGCCCCTCCCATACCTCTCTAACTTTGGCTACCTACACATTGTTTAGTTTACACTACAATTTTGTGGGTACAGGCACTCAAAGGGATATACTACAGTTTTGTGGGCACTATCACTCAAAGGATTATCCAATGACTGGATAACCCTTTGAGTGCCTGTGCCCACAAAACTGTAGTGTAAACTAAATACTGAGTAGGTAGTCAGGGTTAGGGAGGAAACCTATTATACATTACTTAATTTTTGTCCTCTCTCTGCCCCCTGGGCCAGTCTGCCCCTGGTATGGAGATTCCTGTAAGAGATGCCCCCCACCAGCTCCACTTGCCCCCATCAGCTCCAACTTGCCCCCATCAGCTCCAACTTGCCCTCATCAGCTTCAGCTTGCTTCCACCAGCTCCAAATTGCCACCACCAGTTTCTGTTTGCCCCCCACCAGCTCCAACTTGCCCCCACCAGCTTCACTTTGCCCCACCAGCTCCAACTTGCCCCATCAGCTCCAACTTGTCCCCCATCAGCTCCACTTTGCCCCCTATCAGCTCCAACTTGCCCCCACCAGCTCCACTTTGCCCCCTCATCAGCTCCAACTTGCCCCCCATCAGCTCCAACTTGCCCCCCATTACAAACCTGTAGTTGCTGGAGCTCCCGCATGGTCTTCTCTTCACTTATGCAGAACACTGGGAGATGTTGACTCCCAGTGCGCTCTGCATTACTAAAGAGGCGACGAGGGAGCACAGTAACTACACAGACCTGACTGTGTTGCGGTGCCCGGCGGAGGAGTCCTGCTAGCAGGAACGGCGTTCCCACGCGTTCCTGGAGGACTCGTTGAGACGGTTGAGTGCAGGAATGAGGCTTCCTCCGGGCCCCCTCATTGGACCGGGCCCTTGGCAGGCGCTTGTGCACTTTGCCTATAATCCGGCCCTGTACAAATCACGTTTTGTGCTCCCATGTGGCGCTGCAGAGAGAGAATTTCTATATCCATAATGCAATTTAGATTTAGACTAACAGCAAGCTTTTGGAAAAAAAAGCCTGAAAAATATTTGTTACATGGGTCTACATAAATGTAACCATTCAACGTATTAGAGCAAGGCTAGATGTGAATAAAAATTACAGCTGGCTTCAAACAAGGCTATCCCTGAGAAAAATGTGTTCACTGGCCTCAGGCTTGCAAAAAACAAGCCTTGAGAAAATTTTGTTTACAGGCCTTAGGCTCAAAAACAAGCTCTAAGAAAAATTTACTTGCAGGCCTCAGGTTTGCAAAAACAAGTTCTGAAAAAAAATGTATGCCATACTGGCCTAGTGTCAGCAATGCAAGATGGTGATGACAAATGTCACTAGTGACATTCTGGCATTTGCTAGTGCTGCAATTGCTGCTGCTGAGTCATCTAAGCAGCAGGAGGATTAGGCTGCTGCAAGAGACTGGGATCATAATCAGCACTGATATAAGACAGAAGGTGGTATGGTGATGATGCTTCTACTTGCCACTAGCATTAGTATTGCTAAGGCAGCAGCAACACTACACCACAACAAGGCCCCACACCACTTCAGGTGCATCTAGAGAAAAATAAATTGTCCAGTAATGCTTTTAATCCTGTATCTCCTCTAAAATCATGGGTGTGGTGGATTACTATTTTCCCCTTGAGAGCAGGAAGGAACTGTGCCTTTAATCAGCAACTGCATGTGCACAGTGTGGGTGTAAGGAAACACTGTGAAATAGGGGAATGACTGGGAAGTATCACAAGAATTGACATACCTTCTCTCATATTAAGCAACAATAACTACTGCAGCCAAACACTTTGATGCTTTGGTCAGCAATGTAAAACCATCCCCCAAGAAACCAAGTGCAGCTGTCACTATGGCTTTTGTCCACTCCGCTAAGGACAGTGGGTGTCAAAATCAAAGACCTAGTAAAAATAATGAATCCTCCTTGCCAGGAGCTTGGCATATTCAGCGGGATGGAATGTCTGCAGATGCACCCTGATACCCTGCATCTGATTGATCTCCATCACATTGACATGTGTGGTCAGTGCACCGGACAATATGGAATGGAGGGACACAAAATGCCAGATCCTGACATCTACATAGTCGCTATCAGCTGGTGGAGGAGGTAACGAAGGAAAAGATGGTACACCAGAGGAGGAGGTAGACCACTCTGAGAATGCTGTGGTGGGGACAATGGCAGTTGAAAGCAGTTGAAAAGATAATTGGTGGCTGTTATAAGTAAAATTAAATCTGCTGTGCAATTACTTGACTGCCACATTTAATATGGAAGAAGACCCAAACGTGTCCAAACAAGAGGGTCAAGTAGTCAGTTTCAAGACCAATATTAGTGAAGGAAACCCACCCTACACACATACTTAATACCTACCAGCATCTAAGGCTACTAGCAAGTTTTCTCCCAGTTCTTCACACCTAGATTGAGTTGAGAACTGAATTGTTATTTCCACTTGGAAGACTTGAGAAATATACTACTGTTTTATTACCTTCAAGTATATCCAGTAAAACTATGTAGTTTATTAGTAAAAGGTAGGGGTTTATGTGTTAAGGCAATGATTCTTAACTTATATGCTATGGCACCTTGGTGCACACACGTTGTAAAGATGGTCCAGTATAATGCAACATATTAATTGTAACTGTTATTGTGCAATTTTAGCTTTATTTATTCAGTGTTGATTTTAAAAAGTGATGAAGCAAAATATAAAGGTCTGTGAAAGTGAAAGGCAAATAATCTAACACTGAACAAATGCTGCCATCTTCTGGTTAAATGCAGTTCTGCAGGGAGCTTTTTAAAAGATAAAACAATATATTAAATGCGCATACAATAACTTCTCTTAAAAAATAAGAACAGTTAGGTGACTCTCCAGCTTCACCATCATGCAACAGGACCATTCCTTCCTCCAAAACAAAATTCTGTGCGTGCAGATTTGGTGCTGGGGTGGGTTATGATGCATTATTACTCAACCATTTAGCTAACAGATAGATTTATATCACTATAAGACAGACATGCTTAGGACTATATGTGTCTAGGGTACACCTACAAACCTGCTCATCATTATGCTGGTTGTACACCAGAGGTAGGAAGGTGAGAGTAAAGGCTGACCCAGTAAACTGTTATTTATTTTTTTAAGTGGAGTGCTTATTCTTCATTTGTCTATTGCTGCAAAATATGTGTTTAGAGAGAATATGTATACCTTTCTGCATCTGTGTTTTACTGAGTCCTGAAAGCAGGCTGAATAATCAGCTGCTACAATTTAAACAGTATGAACTTTCATGCTCAATTGTAAACAGTGACGTCTACCAAGCAGTGCTATAAAGGCATCCTGTGACATATCATTTTGATTAGCTGCTAGGATCTCATAGGTGTGGCCTCACACAGAAGGTTTTTTCTGTTAACCATTTGAGTGCCAGAGGGGTACACAATGCATTGCAAAGCAGAGGGTTAATAACATAAACACCTGGGCTTAGCAGCTGATGGATCTTGGTTCTGCTTGTGACTCCGTGTGACCGAAATCCGGTATTGGAATACCAGTCATGATTCATGATGGAAAGTACTCTTCTAACATGTTGGAGTGTAATGCCTGTATACTCAGTGCTGAGGATATGAGGGGGACTGCTGTTTTTCTTAATGTCCCCTTTTCCTTAATTATATAGCTACTATTATTCCTATAATGTATACATTTAACTCTGGAAATAAAGAATGTAGCATTAGCAATTCATATCCAAGCCACAGAGTCAACCCTCAAGCAAAACAAAAAGAACATTCTGTATATCATACCAAGACTTTATATGTAGTATTCTCATTTATATACATTATTCATGTTATTCTCTGCGCAATGTGCTCTGAGCAGTCTTTTTTTACAATGTTTACTTGCGCTTATGCATGCAATATACTTTGTGTCAATTCTTCTATAGCCAGTATGTACACACTATTATCTATATGCAGTGTACCTGTTTTTGTTTTTTGTTTTTGTAACATATCTCTTTTTTACATACACTGTTATGTGCAAACTTTGTTTATGCAATGTTTACATATTTCTGTATGCAGTGCATTTTATGTGCACTGTTCTAACTAAAACATTTACACCATGTTCAGTATGCAATATGCCCTGTGTGCACTGTTGTACATAAAATACTTACACACAGTTCTGTATGCTCTGGACTGTGCAGTTTATTGTATATACTTTAGTTACACACTTCTCTATACAGTACACCCAATGCACACTGTTCTACATAAAATATTTACATAGTATTCTGCCTGCGGCACACCCAGTATGCACTGGTCTATATAAAATATGTATGCAATTTTCTGTATTCTATAACATATTAATATATTACACACTGTTTTCTGTGCAGTATCTATAACAGACTAACACAACTTTACTCAGTTTCCCATGCATGCCCCAGGGAAAGCATTGAAGGCTTGCTCACGTTAAGGCCTTAACAAGTGTGAAGTATGTTTGTCTGTATGCACCAAAGTGTTCATATGCTCCAGTACATATCCCTTCATGCTGGGGCATTAGCAGGAAGTCAGTGTCCCAGGGAAGAAAATGAGCTGTGCCGGTGGATTTGTACATTCTCCCTTGCCCTCTAGTCTGTAAGCTTTTGTGAGCATGGCCCTCATCAGCTTCTGTTTTATTGGGCAATTTTTTTATAAAAAGAAAAGTGGGGCAATTATAGGTCAAACCAATTGCACCAGAGGAATAAATGGAAATGTGCATTAATTTAAATGGGGATTTTAACCCAATAAATACTAGAGAAGATTTTGACGCATTGTCTCAAAATGGTAACGATAAGGGTATTATAGGAATTGTAGTCCTACAACATCTGGAAGCTAGGTAAGAAGGTAGTTCAGTAACCATATGACTACAAAGGTTTATATGCAGCTCTGCAATGTTATCCATGTAGGGAATGTTTTTTGACCTCTGGTTGCCATAGTCTCTCTGGCTCCCAAGAAGTTAAGAGAAAGATAATCTTGTGTGGGAGAAGGTGAATATGTTGTGGGTAATGTAGAGCTCTGGAGATAAGAGTCTGGCATAATAAGATTAAGCAGGGGCTGTCATTTCACTCTGCTTTGTGCCTCTTTGTTTAATCCCTGAGATTACTCATCAGCACTATTTGTGTTAGTGTCTGTGCTCAACTGAATTCAAGAGAGCATCTTCTCTTGTTACATGTATTTATCAATGTCCCATTATTATGGTGAATACTTACTACTAGTGGTCTTTGGGTGGGAGAGTAGAAAATAAGATTGATATGCTTTGATTGGAGACTATCCAGGCAGCTTTTTGTGTCTTGGGTGCTAAAATACTGGAGACTCCACATCCTGACATTCATAAGGTAGAATGGACCTTAGAAGAGTTCACTGTATTTAATCACAGAAGAAGGAATCAACAATGCCTATCCCGAACATAAAGGTGGCCAATGAAGCGAGTGTGAATTCCCTAAAACTGAGAGAGGAATGTGTTGCTGTGGTGGAAGCACTGCACAAGGTAACTGAATAATTCTGATAATTATTATTATTAGTAGTAGTAGTAGTAGTAGTAGTACATTTGCAAACTTCTCATGTTCCATGCATTGTTTCTAGGTCATTCTAAAATTTCCATCTGATTAAATGGGGCTTTTTAACCTATTGAATGCTAGTGAGGTCTCCAAAGCTTTGTGAATGAATGAATTGTAGACCTTCCTATCAAGAGTTAACCCTTTGAGTGCCAGAGAGGTATGGAATACATTGCAAAGTAATGCATTCAGTACCTCTCTGGCACTCAAAGGGTTAAACACCCATTTAAATAAATGGGAATGTGCTATTATTCCTCTATGGTGCAACTAACTGGTTTGCCACAAAATTCATCCTCTTTTCCCTGGAACATTAGGCCAAAAATGCAGGCTCTAGTGACAAACTGAATACGTCAAAGTAATTAAAAAGGAACAAAGAAATATGTGGCTTTTAATTTGTTTAACATGAAGACTTACCTAGGTATGTATCTATCATGCACTGATCTGTTATATCTAAAAACTTTTCTGCATTGGACAATGAGATTTCCACTTAGGAAAATATATAATGTTCTAAAGTCCCATGGGTGATTCTTTTCTCTATAGGATTTCTTATCAGTGGTGTATCCTACATTGATTTTTAATGTGTTATCATGGACACAAGGGTAGACAGAGCCCACCCAGGCCCACCTGTAGCTATGACTTCTAATTCAGATTATTGAAGCCTACTGTCCATACCGTCCAAATGTCCCTCTTTAGAAGAGACAGTCCCACTTTAAGACCCAAATCCCTCTGTCTCTCTTTCCCACCTTTTAGGAGATCAGACTGTGTGATGTATATATAAGTGTATTATATTGCTTCACAGCAATACAACTCACATTAATGTTTGTTTAAACTTCAACACGTGTGCTTATAATTTAGTCTTTAGAAATAAAATAATTTTGTCATGCTCTAAATCATTTATTCTGTTAAACAAAGAATTGTCAGTAGGTTATGACATCCCTAACAACATCCCTAAAATAAAAGTGTCCCTCTTTGGCCATTTGAAATGTTGGAAGGTATAACATTTGTCTGTTGTGAGGAGGTGGCAACTAAAGGCAGACTAAACAAATACAGGCAACTGGAAACATAATTAAAGACATTGCTTGTTCTGTAGGTAGCATTCCACTTTGATATGGTATCAGGGCTATAAATTAATTTTATAAATAAATTAATTTTATTCTAGATAGTTGATCGGGTATTTTCTTTAAATGGCTTTAGACTACCCAACACTGACCTGGCTCTACATGTGTTGTTCAAAGACAGAGCAAGGACAAGCACCCTACAGACGTTTCACAGAAAACAGATGTGCTTTAGGGAGCGTAGAAGGACAAGAATAGATAAAGCAGGATTACTTGTGTAGGAGTAGGAGGCAAATATAGTTTTTGATACCTTTTATTGGCTAACTAAGCAGATTTAAATGCAAGCTTTCAAGACCTTAGGTCTCTTCCTCAGGCATGTTATACAGATAAATATGAAAACATCTCTCTTAAATACAAGTACACATCACATTGTTTAGCATGGAAATCAGATAACAGAATGCAGTCCAGATCCAAATATCTTTGATCAGTCAATGGTAAATTGCACTCTTCCTCTGAGGCTTTAGAGGTATTTACGATGCTCTTGGGTCTGTTGGAAAGGTCAGTCAACTAAATTATATTTTGCAGGGTCGGGCCTGGTTAGTACTTGGATGGGAGACCGCCTGGTATTCTGTTATCTGATTTCCATGCTAATCAATGTGATGTGTACTTGTATTTAAGAGAGATGTTTTCATATTTATCTGTATAACATGCCTGAGGAAGAGACCTAAGGTCTTGAAAGCTTGCATTTAAATCTGCTTAGTTAGCCAATAAAAGGTATCAAAAACTATATTTGCCTCCTGTATTTATACGGCTAACACGGTACCAACTCTCATCTGTTGTGTAGGAGTAAGCTTACTTGTAATTTAGGAGCAGCGTATGTATAAATATTGGAAGACACTGGGAATAAGATAAGTAACTGAATGCATAAATGTATATTTACAATAAATGTCTTTGAATATTACCATATATTTGAAAGCTATTTAAAGGGGAAGGGGAATATTTCATCTCAGGGTGGGTATAGTTTATTTTGGTATCATACATGTATATATTATTGAATCATTAAGTTTCATCACTGGACATACTTTCCAGTTTTTTAAGCTGTTTGCTAAATGACACAATTAATTTTGATGTCACTCCTTCTGAAGCTTAAATCCTTCCTTGTATAGAAAACAGATTAACAGCATGTTCAGTGGTGGCCCGAGACTGCAGTTACTACTTAGCACGGATATCATTAGTGGCAAAATAGATTGTGTATGGCAGTTTTCAATTCTAGAGTACAAATCCAGTTCTAGAAGGCTTAAAACCAGCTCTTGCATATACTCTGCATTTTGCATATTTGAGTAAAAATATTTTGCTTACCTTTATTACTGTTACGCTTTAGTTATGGTGTAGCAATATACAGCTGTATGCAAAACTTTGTTGATTTTCTAAGTGAAAAGAAGTTAACACAACATCTGCAGCGAACAAATACAAACTTGACATATGTCTGAAAATTGTAATGCACTGTTGCTATTTATTTTCTGAATTTAATAGACTAAAAGAAATAAAGCAGAAAAGGTGACATCTACAAACGTTTGGCACCCTGTCAGTGAGTACTTACTAACACCTCCTTTGGCAGAAATCACAGCCTACACACATTTCTTGTAGCCAGCTAGTAGTCTTTCTATTCTTACTTTATGAATTTTTTCTCACTCTTCCTTACAGAATACTTCTAGATTATACATATTTTTAGGTAGTTTTGCATGCACTGCATGTTTGAGATCAATAGATTTTATAGATTTTCAATAATATTCAAGTGAGGACTGAAAAGGTCATTCCAAAACCTTGAGCTTTTATTTCTTCAATAAATTCATGTTTATTTGAGGTTTGTTTCAGATCTCTTGTTGTAATATCCAACTTCTTTTCAGCTTCAGTGTCTTCACTGACTGTGGGACATTAGCTTCCTGGATTTGTTGATACTTAGTAGAATCCACTCTTCGGTCTACCTGAACAATATTTCCTATGCCACTAGCTGCCACACAACCCTAAAGCATACTAGATCCACCCCATGCTTAAAGGGATAGTAATGGTTACTTATAACAAAGCTTAAAGGGATAGTAATGTTTCATAATAAAAGCAGTTCTAATTAATCATCATAGTATTTGGGCCTTGGAGAGTGTTATTTCAGTTCTGTCAGAGTTGTAGTTCGAGAGAAATTGAATGATAAAGTATCCCCCTCCCACCCCTTTTACTGATATAACGTTGCTCACCTCAGAGCAGCAGGGTCTTTCCAGGTAGATTGCAGAGAGGGACAATTTTCAATTAAGATAAGGGAAAAAGCTGAAAAACCTGTCAAGAGGGCAGGGTTTTCATTGTTCTCACAGTAAGAAGAGCTGTGAGCTGTCTGGTCTATGGACCAGATTCCACATCTGAGAAGAGGGGGCTTACACTAGGTAAAAGGGGCGAGAGGGGGAAACTTTATAATTCAATTACTCTTGAGCTACAACTCTGACAGTACTGAAATAACTGAAATAACACTCTCCATGGTTCAAATACTATGAAGATTAATTGGAGCTGCTATTTTTGTGAACATTACTATACATTTAAATGGGGCTACAGTTGAATTGGAGCACCACAAGTGATACCATTAAGCTTTCATTTGAACTGGAGCTACACTATTATTGTTGCTCCATTTCAATTGTAATCCCTGTGGTATCACTAGTATTGCTCCATTTCAAATATAAACTCCTTGGTATCATTAGTGTAGCTCCATTTAAATTGATAGTAATGTTTCAAAATAAAAGCAGCTCCAATTATTCTTCATAGTATTTGGACCATGGAGAGTGTTATTTCAATACTATCAGAGTTGTAGTTCAAGAGTAATTGAATAATAAAGTATTCCCCTCCTGCCCCTTTTACTGATGTAACACTGGTAACCTCAGAACAGAAAGGTGGTGTCCAGATGTCTTGCAGAAAGGGACAATCTTCAATTAGCATAAGGGAAAAACCTGAAAAACCTGTGAAGGGGGGCAGGGTTTTCATTGCTCTCACAGTAGAGCGAGAAAGAGACTGTCCTTTACTATGAGCTGTCTGGTCTTAAGACCACATTCCACATCTGAGGGGAGTTGCCTTACACTATGTAAAAAGGGCAGGAGGGGGATACTTTATCATTCAACTACTCTTGAACTACAACTCTGACAGTATTGAAATAACATTCTTTATGGCCCAAACACTATGAAGATTAATTGGAGCTCATTTATTTTGAAACATTACTATCCCTTTAAAATGTACGTTACGTGGTATTACAAATGAAATGAAGCGACACTCATGATACCATTGAGATTACAACTGAAATTGACTACACTAGTAGTGTCACTCCATTTCAATTGTAAGGTATGTGGTTTCACTTATGTTGCTCCACCACTGAGATTACAACTAAAATTATGTTACATTAGTACTGTATATATATATTTCAGTTGCTAGCTCTGTGGTATTACAATTGAAATGGAGCTACCACTGAGCTTAATACTGAAACTGAGCTACACTAGTATTGTAGCTCCATTTCAATTGTAAGCTCGGTGGTGTTACTTGTGTTGCTTCATTGCAATTGTAAGCTGTGTAGTATCACTTGTATTGCTCCATTTCAATTGTAAGCTCCTTGGTGTCACTAGTATAGCGCATTTCAATTATAAGCACTGTGGTATTATTAGTGTTGCTACATTTCAACTGTAAGCTCTGTAGTATGACTTGAATCACTTAATTTCAATTGTAAGCGCTGTGGTGTCACTAGTGTAGCTACATTTCAGTTGTTAGCTCTGTGGTATTATAATTGAAATGGAGCTACACATGTGATACCACTGAGCTTAGAAAATGAAATGGAGATATGCTAGTATTATAGCTTCATTTCATTTTTAAGCTCTGTGGTATCACCCGAATTGCCCCATTTCAATTGGAGGCTTGGTGCTGTCACAGGTGTACCTACATTTCACTTGTAAGGTTTGTGGTATTACAAGTGAAATGGAGCTGCACATGTGATACCACTAAGTTTACAATTGAATTTGAGCTACACTAGTATTGTAGCTCCATTTCAGTTGTAAGCACTGTGGTGTCATTGGTGTAGTTACATTTCAGTTGTAAGCTTTGTGGTATTACAATTGCGAGGGAGTTACACATGTGATTCCAATGAGCTTACAATTGAAATGGAGCTACTCTTATATTGTAGCTCCGTTTCAATTGTAAGCTCTGTGGTTTCACTTGTGTTGCTCCAGTTTAGTTGTAAGCACCTTGGCATCATTAGTGTAGTGTCTGACATTGACAGCATGATGTTTCTTTGTGTCTGTATAGCAATGGAATTGGCAACAATTTTGCCCATCTATGCACTATTTCCAAATTTGAAATACATGATATATACTTCTGGGTTTGTGGATGATTATAGGAGAAATTATTTAGGTCCACAGTTGCATTATTTCTAATGTGAAATGTCTGACACATAATATTTCTAACAGTAAAACAGAGATCTAGAATACACGCCATTGGTGGATTCAAACATTAATCTGGATGACTCGGCTTGGTTCACTTTGAGCGTTGTATCTACACTTACACAATGGTTGATGGTATTATGTGAATAATTTAGGTGTTCATACATTTATGTTTTTACTTTTCTTCTTTCTTCTTTTTTACCTCTTTCTTTTTAATAGTCACCAATAAACATTTGTTTTTATTTTTATGTTCCTCTTGCCCCCAACAGAGATCAATGATTTGTTCATTCAGGGATACGTTTAAAGTGCCCTAATAGTGGTTCTTTTTTCTTCTCTTTTTCAAATACAGTTGGCATGTTTACTTATTATAGTGGTATTATCCATTCATATTTCCCCTAGTGCCGATGATACATTTCTGTAGTTATATTTCAGTTGTAAGCTTTGTGGTATTACAATGGAAATGGAGCTACACTTGAATTGTAGATCCATTTTAATTGCAGGTTCTGTGTTATCATTAATGTAGCTTAATTGTAATTTTAAGCTCTGTGGTATCACTGGCTTCACTTCCCAACATTAATGGCAGTTATAAAATTAGCAAAGGGGGGCTAGTATGGTGGGCAGTAGCGATAGGTCAGTGGTGGGACATAACTTGAGGTGGGATAAAGGGGGCCCATGACATGACCTCCTTTTCCCAGGGGTCTTGAGTGCTGTCACTATGCCTCTGTTCCTGACCATGAGCAGTTCTATTGGATGTTCTCCTTAGTCTTCCAGATCTTGTCTTAACAGTTCCCTGTAACTTCCCTCATTATTAATAGTACAAACTAGGTAATGGGAAAACTATTTTATTCACCTGCTATTTCATGCAAAAGGCATAATTAATATATTTGTAAATGCCATCCTTTGACTAAAATAAACCCCTTAGGTAATTAGTCTAGGAATGGACTGTAAAGCAATGCTTTGAGATGTTGAAGGAGTACTAATACAAAAATTAAATTGTTTCATATAACTTTAACCCTTTGAGTGCCAGAGTGGTGCGCAATGCTTTGCAGTGCAATGAGTTGTGTACCATTCTGGCACTCAATGGGGTTAAAAAGTCACATACTTACAGCTAGCATATGTAAAAATAAATTTTTCGTATGTGTTACATCCCTAAAATATAAACTAAAACTTTCTTTTTAATGCATGTATAAATTGTCCTGTTTAGAAAGCTTTTATTTAATGTTGTTTTTATTGAGAGATAAGAGCCAGTCAGTAAATTGTGATTTGTGCCAAATGCTCTTGTAATCAGAAGGGCTGTTATCTTGTCTCAGCCTATTCTCAAATAATCCCAGGCAATCACTGGGGGCCTTGAGACCTAGAAAAATGGTATTCCTACTGCCTCCGAGCATATGAAAGACTAGATTTTAGGCCTCAGAACAGAAACTCTCGAACAGAACCTTTGAGTGTGTTGCATACCGATCTGGCACTCAAAGGGTTCAGTCTATATAACCCCCACCTCATTTTGGGGATTAGTGTTTTAACAGTAGCTAGCTCATGTTAATTCACAATGACATCAGTAGGAATTAACATGAGGTAACTTCATGTTAAGCTTCACTATGCAAAGAAAATAATACCTGTTAAGGATCCAAGGAGATTTAAGCTATATTTTCTCAGTTCATATCATGCCTGCTGTCTGTAATGTATTACAATTACCTATAGTAATGATAGACAACCAGCTTCACCTCGGGGGCAGCATATGTGGCCCTCAACTCCACCAGGGGCTAAAAGTTCTAAGTAGAGGTTGAAAAAGTAGATTAAACCATTAGTGCTATAGTGGTCACGAACACATTTATTCACAACGAATTGGAGACCTATCTATCACCCGTGGGGTTAAGGAAGGCAGGAAGTATAAAGGGAAATATACTCTGAGATTAAAGAAAGAAGATGGGTGCTTTTGGGGCCTAATGGTTGACCCATGCTGTTGGTTATACAATTTGTTTTATTGCCTGTTGTATACTTTGGGCCTGGGCAAAATGGGGGGGGGCACAGGGGTCCAGGGGGTTCCATTGGGTTTTCCCAGATGTTTAATTGATTATTTCAACTCTTGTTCTTTTCTTGTTTTCTTGTATTTGAAAACCTTCAATAAAAAGTTTTATTAAAAAAAAAAGGATTATGTGTGATGTGGCAAATGGAAGTTATGTCTTCCTTCAACTGTACCAGAGAACAGAGGGGAGCACACAAGAGAAGCCTTTGATAGCCACATGTGGCCCAAGGCCTGCTATTGCCCACCACTGACCTATACTATCAGTTATGTTCTATATATGATAGCTCAATGATTGTATTATATTTAGAATACCACAGTTTCTTCTGAAAAATAGGGATTGGCATAGTTACCATACTGCACAGAGTTTCCTGCAGAGCAATACAATGCTACTTCCACTACTAGGAGATGTGTCCTTCAAAAGTGATTACAGCTCAAACTTCCTTTTCCTGTCTTTGGGGTTCATATACTAGGATATTTTCTTTGGCCTGCACCTGAGCATGAAGCATGGCACCATGGCAGTCTGGTATAAAATTACATATCTGTGCTCACCTTACATCTGTTTGCACCTGAGTCAGACAGGTAAACATGCAAAGGTAGACATCATCAGTATGCTGTGGGTACAAAGGTGTGGAGATGTCAGGTGATCTATATATCTGTTTCTCTGAACTTAGTTAATCTCCAATAAACTCTCATCTTCACCCTCCTCTATCCTAACCTAACTTCATATTAACTCCTCCATTGCTGGATCTTCTTGTATTAGTCGAAACGGAAACTGAAGGATTCATATTTAAAATATAAAGCATTTTATTTTATTGAAGGCCAGCTATTAATATAGGGGTCCCAGACCATATATTCATTTTTTAACACCTCCTTTCACAGTGTGATCATAGAGGAGGGGATCTAGGATGATTTCCTTCAGAATTTGATAAATTAATATGGGTGGCTTTGGCTTTCATATTAATTTACTTGTTGTGGAATTACAATAAAGCAATATGGGGTGTATTGCCCCATTGTTTTACTGCTTAATAAAATATGAAGTGAATGTAAGCCATATATTGTATCTTTTAATTTGTTAAGGGGGGGAGGCAAATTTTCAGGACCCCATATTATTACTGATACAATCTGCATCAGGCACGTGCACACATAGACACCAAGAGGGGCTTGAGCACCTGCCCTTTTTGTCCAAAGTGTCCTTGTGCCCTTTAAAAAAATAAAAATAAAAAAAATAGGTCCGAAGTGCCCTTTTTTTTTGCATTTGGGCCCCTGCCCCCCAAAATGTCTGTGCACGTCCCTGATCTGCATCCTAATCTGATCACGATGGAGAGATGGGAGTATAATGTTAACATACACACTAACCTCTCCACTCCTGGATCCATTAATAGAAGCTGGTTCAGCAATGAATGGGTTCATCTGTCGTCAGGTTAATTGAGATGAGGGGGTTGCCAGGCACAAGTATAGTGGTTTTACTGTTACTTATCTCCACAGTGATACTATTCAACTCCAGCAACAGAGGGGGTTAAAAAAAGGGAGGATGTGGGGAGGATATTTCAGGAAGAGGCATTTGCTTGGTACAGGGGCGAGGGAGCAGGTGTATGGTCCATATACTTCCCTTGCACCTAATTCATTAAAGCAGGGGCGGCTGCCCTTCCATCAGGGAAGCACAGTCAGTCATGACAGGGAAATATAAAAAAGGTGTTTGCGCAAAAATCCTGAGTCTTACAAATAAGCATCTTATTACTTGCTACAAATAAAACAGTGGGGTTTAGTGTCATATTTTTGTCAATGTCTGCATGCCCCATCAAGGAACCCCAGATTCAGGCAAGTCCCTACCTGCCTACAATCTGTGAATATGTATGTAATATAATGCAATTAAAAATAGTGATTCCACGTTACCTCTGCTGTGAACAAATCCCTTGCATTTATACCTTCCCTATTTCAGCTATCACCCTGTTTGTGGAGCTACCAACCAAGAGAGGAGGAGCCCAAACCTCTCAAAATACATACAAAAGTATAAAATATACAGGTTACTGGGTAGCTCAAAATAGCTTTTATGAGTAGTGTTCAATTAGTTACATATGTGAATAGTCAGGAGAGCAGCAAGAACAATATTTTGGCTATACATAGTAAGTAAACAGTTTTTTAACTGCATTATACTAAATACAGTTCACAGACTGTAGGCAGATATGGACTTGCCTGAATCTGGGGTGCCTTGACAGGGCAGGCAAGCTTTCCATGCCTTTGGCCAAAAACATGATACCAAACCCCACTGTTTTATTTGTACCAAGTCATAGGTTGTTTATTTGTAAAGCTAATGATTTGAACTGCAGACAACTTTTTTTGTTTGCATACTATATGTAACCAGAATATTATTCTCGCTGCTTTCCTGAACAAACACATACGAAACTCAGCACTTTAAATAAAAACATAGTGGCTGAGTGGGAACACACACTGTGTTCTCACATCTCTGCAACCACAATGCTGAGATGTGCAGCCACCACCCTGCTCAGCCTCTCCCTTGCTGAGTGCTTCAGTGCCAAACTCCAAGGAGGGAAGGAAGATCAGTTATGTAATGGGAGGGCAGTGCCAGCCCAAGACATTCTGCTGCCTGGGTTCAACGATAAAATGCTGCCCCACCTCCCAAAAACCACACCCACCAAAACACACCCACATCCATTATGTTATATAAAAGTAAAAAATGGACACATAAAATATCATGTAAAAATTTTAGATATTTTATAAGTGTCCAAAAAAGAATTAACCCCTTGAATGCTAGAAAACAACTGCATCATAGTGGACAAATAAAACTTCCAATTCATTTAAATTGGGCTTTTAACCCCCTTGAATGCTAAAGAGGTATCCATTATTTGATTGGTAGTGCAGACCTTTATAGCATTCAGGGGGTTAAAATACATTTATTGACCACCCTATAGCTGATTAGTGGGACAGGGAATCTGCAATATACACTGTGAACATTTCCATGACAGAAATAAAAAAAAAAAAGTAAACCATGTAACAGAAGAGAAACAAAAGAAGATGGGCAGGATGAGATAAGTGGTGGGCCTTCCCTGCGGACACAGTGATAGCTGTGGATGAAGCTGTGGCAAGGCTGGATCTGGAGGGCAACAGGGGAGCTGACTGTCTCTAGCATAAAAGCAGCCGAACGGCCTGCACATTACCCGGGAGCTGCAACGCTCATTGAGGGAGGCAAGAGGAGGCTTTCTAGGTGCTCACTCTTTTCAGAGCGGCGCCCCTCTCTTCCCAGATTCTTCACACAGGCACAGCACCCTCTAAGGTGCGTGCGTCTCTGCACACTGAATAAATGTGCAACCTAGGCCCACGCCTACAGGTGGCGCCAACCCTGTAAGTGGGACACAGTGACAGACTTGGGGATGGTGCATGAAATAACATGCCTTGGGGCGGCAATTTGCCTCCCTTGTCAAAGTGCCGCCTGGGTCCATGGCCCCACTGGGACCCATGTAAGGGCCGGCCCTGTGGGAGGGAGGGAGCAGAGCAATTGGTGGAAGTGAGAGAAAGGGCCAGTTCATGGAGAGTGGAAGAGGCATACCTGGTACACAACTGAAGAGCTGGGGGGAAAGAAGTGCACAGTGAGATTGCGGAAGTGTAACAGAGGCAGCAAATTGTGTGGAGGAAAATTAATATGAGGTGAGAGAGTGATGGTCAAGCTGGTCCTCCTCTGTTCATGCCACCACTGTAAAAGTTTTGGCCACATATGGGGCGATGCAAGAAACGTTCTAACTGGATAAAGGCATTTTTGTGCGCAGATAGATTTTGCGCATGTTCTAATCCAGGAAACTAAATACCGAATGTTTCTTGAATTGCGCATAAAAAAATTCCATTTTACAATAACAATACACAGACGTATAAATTCATTTGCAATAGCAGTTCTTGCATTAGGTGCATTCGCTATTCCACTCACACAGATTCGTTAATCTTAGCCACGCCCACAAAAAAAATAAATATACGCAGCCGTTCGCTAATCTTGAATTTTCATACACAATTCAACAAAATCATGTGCAAACCTATTCCCTAGTGGTTTTCATACAGGAAATAGATGAGATGACAATTATTACTAGAGAACCCGAAAACTCAATCAAAGATGACAAAGAAGCAGAATTACAGAAGATTTCTGAGGAATATTACTAAGGATAGTAGAGACAATAGTAAAAAAAAAAAAGGGAATGTATGAGGAATATTACCTGAAAAACAAAAGATGTAGTCCGTTCCTCTATGCCATGGGCATCCTACATGCTGCCCGTGGGCCAAATACAGGTATCAAATCCCAGGGTGAGGCCTGCTTGAGATTTTTAAACCTATTTTTAGCCAATTCACTAGCACACATGGATTAGTAGACCAGTAAGACCTAACCACCTGCTGACTGTTACTATACAGTTCAAGTTAGTTCAGTCTGTAAAATGTCTGTATTCTCAATGACTTGATCTATGACTAGCACTAGGCTATAAACCAGAATTGTTATCAATATGAAAATTAATATGGCCCTTTAACTCATGGATTTCTGACCATGTGGCCCATGATTGAAAAAACCTGGACACCGCTGCTCTATGCCTTGAGTAACAGTATGTACAAAACAAGAGATAGAAGGAATTGTGTTATTGTACTTCATTTTCCTGTGCATAGTATGGGGCAAGCATTAAGTGCGTTTTGGAATAAAGGTATGCATAGAGGTTGAGTGTATTCACCAGTATGAACTACCAAGATCACACAATATAGTACTTACCTTAAAGGGATAGTAATGTTTCACAATAAAAGCATCTCCAATTAATCTTCATAGTATTTGGGCCATGGATATTGTTATTGCAATACTGTCAGAGTTGTAGTTCAAGGGTAATTGAATGATAATGTATCCCCCCTCCCGCCCCTTTTACTGATGTAACACTGCTCACCTCAGAGCAGCAAGACTGCCCAGATGGATCACGGAGAGGGACAATCATCAGTTAACATAAGGGGAAAACCTGTCAAGGGGGGCAGGATTTCCCTTATGCTCACAATAAGAAGATTATCTCTTGCTGTGACCTGTCAGGTCAAGAGACCAGATTCCACATCTGAGGGGAGGTGGCTTACACTAGGTAAAAGGGATGGGAGGGGGATACTTTATCATTCAATTACTATTGAACTACAAATCTGACAGTACTGAAATAACACTCTCTATGGCTCAAATACTATAAACAGGGCTTAAAATTTGAAGTACTACTAGCCAGACCTGAAAATTTACTCGCCCCTGCAAGCCATAACATACCCACCAGGGCTGAATTTCTACTCGCCAGGGCTAAATTTTCACTCTCCATTGGCTAGTGGCGAGTGGAAATTTTGAGCCCTGCTATAAACATTAATTGGAGCTGCTGTTTTTGTGAACTATTACTAACCCTTTAAAGTACAGCCAGTGACACTGGAGGCTAGTATCAGTGGAGATGCCCTAGAGTATTGATACATTCACGCCAGTGTTACAAGTTTGTATTGAGCAATAATTACTGTGAAATATGCTACTGGAAACATCCTTAGCGTGTGGCCACTGCCTGTGTACAATGGGGTGTAATTTTGGCTGAGAACAGTAACTAATTACTCTGCCCAAAGAAAGTGCTACAGTGCTGATGTGGGAATATACTCCAAACAATAATACAATATAAACTGAATAAATTCGTTTCTCACTTCTTCAGTTCCTATGTTATTCTATGGTGCTTATTCACTAAGATCTCCAAAGCTGAAGAAATATTAGTGCATAAGCTCCAAAGAATAACATAGAAACTGGAGAAGAGATTAACTGGTCATCTCCACTTTATCACCTCTTTTTCACCGCTTAGTGAAATTCCCTTGGTTCTTGGTCTTGTCTTATGTTCAGGACAGCCTTATGCCTATCCCATGCATGCTTAAATTCCTACCACTTTTGCTGGTAGGCTATTCCACTTATCTTCTAAGGAAGGAGAGATATGAAATGCTTTGGGCAATTATGTAAGCATATATTTGTCTTGAAGCATTTTATGTGGAGTGCACTTTTTAAATATCCAAATAAATATAATCCATTATCGACCCTTGAATCTTGTGGCTGGGAGCGGGATATTGCTTTGTGTTTGGAGACAATCCCATTGTATGATCATCAGACTCCACATATGGTGTTAATGGTTTTCTACCTGGTGAGCTACTATATATAGGGGGCTTATTACTTATATTTTTATACAGATTTACCCTTAGAGGGATCTGAGCCCTTTCTTGTTCTTTTCTTGTTGTTTATTTTTACAGTAACTAATTGACATACTGTAGCATGAAACAGCATAAAGTGAGTTGCTCACTGTGCCCTCTTGTAGCCAGATTTTAGAGTTACTGACAACAGATCTTTATAGATTGTGATAGCAACTCTAGTCACTTGCTGTCAGTATGAACTATCAGGAACTAAGCTTTCCCTCTTTTGAAAGAGTATAATAATTTTAAACTGCTATAACTTATGAACAAAACAACTACACCAGTGGGAGTACCCTTGTTTTAGGTTTTCATAGAAAACGGTTGACTGCTACTTTAAGGAATATTGAACATATATATGTATACAGATTTATCTATTTGTGTTTAATTTTCACTTGTCTCTTATCTTTGTGTTTGGGAAGGTGGTGTCTTGCTACAGGCATTTGGCCCTTACTGTTGGGGGTTCATCAGACAGTATTCGTCTGCGTGATGAGTTGAGGCGAACTCGAGAGAAGGCACAGGAGATGGCTCTAGGTGGCAGAAACAAGCTTACTGCAGCCCTTCGAGACAAGCAGTTATGCAAAAAAGATCGTGAGGAGCTGGAACGTCTGTGGGTACAGTTCTCCTCCTGTCTGGAGCTTTTCCACAATGACATGTGTAAGGTGTTTGAACTGGGATTGGTCGTCCCCCTTTCTGCAACTAATCAACCTACCATGCAAACTGGCCTTACAGGTGAGATGCAATCCAACAGATCTACACCAGTCATGTCAAGCATAAGGTGTCTGATTACTGTGATACGTAATTATTTCTAACTAACATATTCAGATACAATTATTATTATATAGGCCCAAAATTACTGTTACAGAGAGTGTCTCCAAATGTTCTATGCGTTGGCCTATATAGGTGTCAGCCTGAATAATTTACTAGAGGAAACAACTTTTTGTAAAGATTGACAATTCAGCTGTCTTTTTCAAATAATTCTAGATGAGTGAAATGTAAAGATGTAATATTTTTACTATTTATTTCAGTTGAATTTCTCAAATTCATAAAATAATCATTAGTGCTTTGTTGTTATGCTGTCTTATACTAAATGTCAAATTCTAACAGGAGTGATTTTATTTAGCGTCACAGATCTCCATTTACCAATTACAACTTCCATTTCCAGATTGTGTAAGCATGTTCTGCATTCTCCTTCCCTGGTGATTTCAACAAAAGACTCCATAACACATAGTGTGATAAATACAATAATTTAAATCCATTGAGTAGGTTGAGAAATTATTCTTGCAGCATCAGGTACATTACTTACAACTCCAGCGCACTTACCCACCTCTTACATGATTATGCTGCAGCAAGTGCCCTTGCTCTGTGAGTTCAGTCATAGCGTTATGTACAAGGTCTGTCCTCGTACATTATAGAGCAGCAGAAGAGTACTAGTGATTGTACAACTGGATTAAAGTGTTAAGTAAACATTCCTTACTCCATATTAACACCTATAAAGATATCTAGTTGGTACCTGTGATGTAAAATTTAGTCTTAAAAATGCCATGAGCAAATATTCATGAAAGCCTTATGACCCCATTACCATGCTCAAGCTTGATATGTCTAAGAAGTGATACTGCAGTATTTTCTGCAAACTGCTAGATATGTAAGAAAGGTGTCACTAATCGCAATAGATTAGCTGCCTTAGATCTTGTGCCACTTGCTACTCCGTGCATCTATCACTCTTTTCATGAAGTAGGCTTTTTTCATATTTCCTCTTTTTTTCTCAGACTCCATGTTTAGGCCATATCCTCTTGTTCTAGTGTCCCTTTTATTCTAAAATGTGATTGTACCTTAAACTTAACTCTTTGATTAGCACAGGGGTGTCTAAAGGCTTATTATATGGTGCCTTTGACACCCTTCTGGCAAAGGTTTAAAATGCGTATTATACTTGAAGGTTTCATTGATATCAATTCTAGGTCCCAAACTATACGTTAAGGTCTTGGACTCTTTGATGCAATATTTTGTTATTTAGATCATGCATCATTTTAGTAGTTCTTCTGTGACAATTTATGAATGTCTTTCTGGTTTCCAGAACTGTACACTGTATTTTAGGTGAGGGTTAACTATTTGTTTATAAAGTGGCTCTAGAACCTCTATTTTGCAACTATAAACACTAGGATATTACTGACTTTTCAGACAATTTTGCTGCATTGCTTGCACACATTTACTTCTTCAGATGTATCTAATCCCAATTACCTTTCCTTTGCTGTTGTTGACAAGAGAATAATATTAGGTCAATATACTACATCCTTATCTTAGGTACATAGTATTTAGCATTTTGTGGCCTTAATTTTAGATCCCGCTCTCTTGTCTATTCATGTTTTAACTAATTTTGAGCTACACCCTACAGTATCAAGCCTGTTCTACATCTATGTGCCATCTGAAAAAAAGGCACACTTCCCACTTAAACGCACCAATAATATTACTAATAAAAATATTTGATGTATGCAACTAGTAACCATCCATCCTTTTTTTGACAACATTTAGAGTAGAATGCAAGATCAGTGTGCAATCACTAATTACAATATACTTTTGATGTGTACTTTTGAAGTGTACTTTTTTAGCAAATGCATTTAAAATTTGGGAGTGGCTAAAGTGTCCACTATTTTGTAAGAGGATTAGCAAATGTGCCCAATTCAGCAAAGCAGTTAGCACACATTTTCATACAGCTAGCTAATTTTGCTGTTAATTAAGGAGCATGTGCTATTCAGCATCAAGGTGCATACTGTTTCTTGCACCAAAATGTGGGCAATCACAAACTGCACATACAATTATGGATTTCAAACAATAGCTATTGCTCCACTTCTTAAATTCTGCCCTCATTAATAAAGATAGTTGATGTGTTCAACTAGTAACTAAGATGGAATGCAAAAAACTTCACTATTTGCAAAGAACTTTTGATGGAGAAATGATTTGCACCAAAATGTTACTGAACTGAGCATTTTTGATGAATTAGAGAACATTTTCTATGTTTTAGCTAATGCAAAATTGATCAAAAACAGATAATGCTCTACTTTATTGCATTCTTCCCTTAGTCTCCTATAATTCTGCCATTGGGTGACCACATTTCCATTCTGCCATTCCGGGACATGTGGTCACCTTAATCCCACGGCTGAGGCTCCCACCGGTGCTGACCATCTTTCTGAGGCTGACACAGAGTAAGAGTTTGCCACGGGTCTCACTTGCAGCGCCAGCCAGCCAATGAGGACCATATAGCAAATACATTTCATTGGCTGGCTGGACTGGTGCATGTTGCTTCATTCCTGGACTCTTTGTTGTCCCGGTGGACAACAATAAGGGACAGTCCCGGGCATTCCGGACATGTGGTCACCCTATTCTGCCAATGCCCAGTCAATCACCTATGAATCTAATCCCAAATAACACAGTGTGCAAATTATTTTTTTTAGGATGGACAGTTGCAAACACTTTACTAAAATCTATTTTACTACATTTGCTGCCTCACCTTAACCTATTATGTTACTACCATAACAAAAAAAACAAAACATGAGATTTGTTTAACAACAAAACAACAACAAAAGTAAATCCATGTTGACATGGATCTTGCAAATTTGTAGATTTCAGATATACCAGATATTAAATAGATATTATACATGCACACCCTGCCTGCAATGCCTAAATATCACAGGAAGCAGGGGTGGATTATAGAGGAATATCAGCCCGGGCATTTTTTTTTTTAAAGCAGCCCACTAGCTGCACCAAAGTCCCAATCGACGCCCTCTTGTGGTCCCTGTGTGGCATGGGAGAGCAGGTGCCAGGATATTAACAAGGAACGCAAAAGGCTGGCAACACAGACCTCTCCTTCAAAATATCTTGGGACGGTGAGGTGAGATCCGCTGATCTCCCCCACCTGCCCATGATCTAGCAGCCCACTGGGAGATGCCCGATCCCCCAATAGGACAATTCGCCCATGACAGGAAGTATTAATAAGAGGCTTACAGGGTAATAATCAATAAACAGAAAGAAGAACAGATTTGTCTACTGAACTCAGCACTCATATATTACCGTGACCAATAGATTTCAGATATGCAACAATCATTTATTTGAAACTGGTTTAGTTTAAATTTCCAAATAATGATGTCAGACGTACAAGCCTGTAGCCAAAAGACTGTTTCAAACTTCTAAATACAGTATTTGTGGACATACACCTTCATATCTGAAAAGAAAAAAATCAAAGCAGGCTAACACTAAAACATGGAATAATCCATTAAAATTGTTTATAATCATACAAAAGCAGGGCATTATTATACAGTTATCCTTTTCCTGCTAAGCAGTTTTGTAAGGTACATGGCTTGTTTACACAACAGCAGCTTAGCCAATGAATCTAATGAACGCACCATTTGTTGCTATGTTAGATATTCCTTCCACCAGTGCTCTTCCTAATTCTTCATCATGCTATGGAAGTCTGAAAATGACTCCAACAAAAACAACAGCTCTTTCTCCAGTTTCAGTAGTTAACCAAATAATGCACAAACCTTTCTTCTGTAACCTGTACAAAAGTAACCTTGATATTGTTCTCTTAAAGGGACAATATCACCAGA
The DNA here is from genome assembly GCA_037306005.1 of Rhinophrynus dorsalis. NCBI lineage: Eukaryota > Metazoa > Chordata > Amphibia > Anura > Rhinophrynidae > Rhinophrynus > Rhinophrynus dorsalis. Next base: position 199,556,786 of record CM074723.1, read on the forward strand.
AAACTGAAAAGGGTTACTTTTGCTTAAAATATTATGTATTCCTCGTCAGCATATTTTATTTTTTTTCCTTTGGTGCAAATGGTCTTAACTATTTCAAAATAAAAGTAGACATTAGCTAAAAGTGACTACATGTTATCAGGCTTGTTAAAAAGTGATAAAACCATAAATAGAAATAATAGTTTTTAGATTAGAAGCCACCCAGTCCAGTTCACAGAAACCTGTATCTTTTTTGAAGCTTACATATGAACTGGGGGTGAAATGGTAAAATCAAGCTGCCAACATATTAATAGGAGAACCATTTTATAACATATATGGGTGTTTATGTAGGTAAGAAATACTTTTTTCGGAATTGCTTGCTAAAAGTAAATAGGTGTGAACCCTGTTTAATTTTAGGTGATAATCTCCCTTTAAATAAAGAGCAACCCCCCACACACTTTCCTATCTCATCTTCCCTAAACCTAGCATGACCCAGTAGTGAGTTTTATTACAAGACAAGCCGTGTCCAATATGCTAGTCATGTTGGGGGAGGGGCACAGGTATTTTTTATTACACCTAAGTTGACTGTCCCATTATTTATATTAAATAATTGCTAATGTAACATCTAAACTTCTCACTTAGTATCTTTTTTAAAACCTAGGTGTATGTAAGTAGTTCTGTCAACCGTGTTCTTATACTCACCTCTTTCCTGTGTTGCCTTGCCAATCTGGTCACAACAAAGGCAAGTTTGCCAGCAGGCCTAGTAGAGCCCCAGGCAATATTTCTTGCTGGCTCTCACATGGGTGGGTCAGCCATTCATTGCTTGCAATGAGTATTGTATCACCCTTTAATGTTCATATGAATGGTCTGCAGGTGACTCAATGGGCCATTTTCTAGACCTTCCTTATGGCAACTTTATGGGAATGTAGTAAAGTTTCAGTCAGCATTCTGGACTATGGTGACTTTCACACTGGTGACTATTGCCTTGTGTCAACAAGATCAACGCGGCATCACTGCATTGGTGTCATTCATATGTAAGGGGTCACAATGCCTTTTCATTAAAAACAACACAGTTTAGGATTGGATTTTAGGGATCTAGAATTAAATGAAACATTTTTACAGAGGTAATTTATGTTAGAATGAATATAATACTTTTTGTGTTAATCCTTTTCACACTGGCGACAGAACTGTTTTAGCCTCCTGTGTTTTGTCACCCACGTAATTTCACTCACCTCTCTCCTGCATTCCACCGCTAACCGGGATGCATGAGAGGCACGAATGATGGCCACAAACATGAGCACCAGCCAATATTACTGGCTGCATCCCACGAAGACTGACCATTCACTGGAGGTTACAATAATTATCACAATTTCCAAAGCTGCTGGGGTTAAAAGTCTGCAGGTAGCCTCATAGGCCACTGTGCAGACCTTCCTTACTGAAACTTTACTTCATTCCTGAGGGAACACAGTGAAGTTGTAGCATGATGGACTTTGGTCTGATCACATCAACTGATAGTTGTCTGTGAGAAAAGCTTCTGAGTCCAACATGTTACCTTTCACAGTCGGTGACAAATCCAATTCAGCATCTCTTTGTTGGTGTTGCCTGTGTGAAAGGCATCATTGTCTAGCATAATACTTTTCACTCTGGGCAAAAGATCCAAGCTAATGTCTCTTCCTGTCAGAAGTAAACATCTGTATCCAAAGGAGCATAGCTGTCTAGTAATATAGAGTCAAAGGCCAAGAGCAGAGCAGCAGTCAAAAATGTTTAATCAGATAAACAAGATTTCTGGAAAGGTCCTAGTATAATTTAAGAAACCCAGAACCCTACAATTATTTTAATAATATGATCTTTTATGTAAATGCAACTGATTTCTGAACAGTACTATTCCTGGCCACTGGCTAATTCCGCAGTTTAATAATGGAAGCTCAATGTGTATTAAAGCGAAAAGTCTAGTGTGATCAGTGGGATCTGTATATTTCAGAAACATGATGCATATGTTTGTTTGCCTTTTGCCTTGACATGTTTGCCTCTTTATGATTTTTTTAAAGTTCATTAATTCCTCCCCTACAGAATAGCCACTTTAGTGCTTTCATTCCCATGTGATGCTAATTTTCCTTTATTTACACTGTTTTAACATATACTAATTAATGTTAAAGGGACAGTAAAGTTTTTTTTATTAAAATATGTTATAGTGCTTTTCCTGCTGAGTAAAACAAGACTCATCCCAAACTCATTACAGCTGAAACTTATCTTTAGTCAAACTAATAACAACAGTGCCAAATGGTGTCCAAAAGGCAATGTTTAATTTACTCTGTGGGAGAGCTAGAGTCATTAGAAAGTGACAGGGACAGAACAACCTGATGGACAGAATAAAAAAATGAAGTTATATTTTTCAAAAAGTATTAATTGTAATCGCTTTTGAAAGAAAAATCTCAAAACCAGTGAGAGCACATTTGTTGGAAAATCTCTATAACATTTTTCACACTCAAAAAAAAAACGCTCCTTTAAATCCTTTTTCTTGTTGTATATATTGGATTGCACCCATAACACTCTTAATACCAGAAAGGTATCTAAAGCATTGTTTCGTAATGTATTGAACACTCTTCTGGGATGCAAAGATTTTATAGGTAGAGCCCATTCTGGTGTTCAGTCTGTAAGTATTTGATCATGTTGAATAATCTAATGTATTTATATTTAATCCCTCTTAACCTTTATAGTGACCCAGAGCAGCAATGAATCCCTGCTAAGAGACTATTATCCACTTTATAAATGTAACTGCATTAGTCAGTACTCCAGCCAAGTTATTCTTAACCCTTTAAGGATCAAAGGGGTGAATAACACATTAAAAAGCAATGCATTGTGCACCTTTATGGTCCTTAAAGGGCTTAATAACATTACTGTTCATATTTAGTTGTTTTTTCTTTATTTCGTTTTACAAAAACCTTTTCCTTTTACAACAAAAAAAAATCAAACTCTAACACAACACATTTATGTTGAAACAGCCACATATCTCTACCATTATCTCTTTATTGATGATTTTGGGTAGAACTAAAACTTCCTTTCTTGCACCTATATCAATACTGTCAGAGTTGTGGTTCAAGAGTAATTGAAGGATAAAGTTTCCCCCTCCCGCCCCTTTTACCTAGTGTAAGCCATTTCTTCTCAGATGTGGAATCTGGTTGTAAGACCAGACAGATAACAGCAGGGGACAATCTTCTTCCTATGAGAACAATGAAAGCCCTGCCCCCTTGACAAGTTTTTCAGGTTTTTCCCTTATCTTAATTAAAGATTGTCCCTCTCTGCAGTCTACCTGGGCACCTCCCTTCTGATCTGGCTGAACAGCGTTACATCAGTAAAAGGGGTGGGAGGGGGATACTTTGTCATTGAATTACTCTTGAACTACAACTCTGACAGAATTGAAATAACACTCTCCAAAGTCCAAATACTATGATGATTAATTAAAGCTGCTTTTATTATGAAACATTACTATCCCTTTAAATGAAAGGGCACAATGGTTGTAACATTCACAATCTGTAACTTTCTCTGGTCACAGACTAAGCAGGGGTACATTTTAAAAATGCATTTGCACTTAACTCCTTGAATGCTCTTATGCTTTAAGTATCTTCCAAAACAGAACATAGCTAAACACAAACACTTATCTAGGCTTGGGCATCAAAAGTGAAAATAATGTTGCTTATAATAACCCCTTCAATGTATAGGCATAATCAATACAGTGCACACATTCATAAGAACATTAATAAATTGGGACACAGATTCTGTACCTGGGAGATCAATGTGCCAACATATATCATGATAGAACTGCATAATGATAAAAATACAGAGGTGCAAATTAAAGTAGCAAAGGAAAATGCCAAATGTGTAAATAGGCAGAATGTTAACAGCATTAGAAAAAGTGCAATTCTACGGTGAGGCTGTTAGTATCACAAGTCAGTTTGAGCAGTAATAACTGTCAAACAAAACATCTCCAAAATTTGGTAGTATCATCATTTTACTCAGCATGAAAAAAAACACAGAAATGTACTTATTTTATGCAAGTTATTCCCCCAACCTGTGGAAAAACAGCAATTTCATATGTTATAAGTTCAATCAAGAGTGGGAACCTTTTACAACACTAGAATTCTGCTATGTTAACATTAAAATGTGAATTATTCTGGGACAAACCAAGTGTACCATAAGGGACCAATAGAAATGCCATGAAATCCCACTGATTTAAATGGACTCTTAACTATCTGAGCATCAAAGAGATATCTGCAAGCCACTGTAAACCAATGCATTGCTCACCCATCTGGCATTCAAAGGGTTAACCCCTTAATTGCTAGAGAGATCCCAAGACTTCTATAGCATTCAGTTGGGAAAAAAAAACATTTAAAGTGAACCTTTTACTATAGGAAAAGTTTAGTTAATTTTAAAGAGCAACAAAAATGCATATACCTTATTTTAGCTATTATTTTCTAATATAAATAGTTTCAGAAAAATTAGTATTTATTTGCTGATGGAGCAGTGATACGTTATGCTGATTGGTTTCTGAGCTGGGTCAATATTACCAAACTCTGTGCTATGAAGGAATCTAGGCAGAACACAAACTGGGAGCATTTCTTTTAGCACAGCAAGACTTAAGTACCACTTGAACATTACTCATTAGCATAATAGGCATGTGTTTAGCATAACATGCCACAATGCATCAAACACAATGGTTAATTTCTAAAACTATTTATTTTACAGAAAATTGCTAGTACAACATATAGGCAGATTTTAAAGCTCCATAAAACAATGTAAATTTCTTGTAAGGTGACAGGTACATTTTAAATCAGTTTAATGTGTAATATATTATTGGGCAGTTAGTTTGCGCAAGAATGACTCCACTTTTATTTTGAACAAAAACCCCTATATCTAGTTTTTAATATACTCTTTCACTTGAGAGCAAATGTTACCCGTAATAACATACAGCTTTGCTCAAGCTGATTCACCTCAAAAAATAATGTTTTTTTCCCATTTGCAGGTGGCACTTCTGCTATAGCGTCCAGGGCACTCAGCGTCCAGAACATCAATTACAGTGATTCACCAACTAACAAAGGGAACCTGGAACACAAAGAACTGGAAGATGAGATTCTCAAAGTGGATACGATGATCAGTGACATGGAGTTGAAAGTGAATGTTTTAAGGTGGACTGTAGAAGCCAACGCAAACTTGAATGATGAGCTTGGCAGCCCCAATGACACATCATCTGTGGCTTTGCTTTCTGTCGAAGAAGGAAATAGAGATCAAGGTTGCAATAAAAGACAATGCATTACAGCTTTGCTTTTAAGTAGTGTAGCCCTAAGTATTATTATTATTGTTATCACTGTTAATTTATAAAGCATCAACAGATTCCACAGAGCTGTACAATAGAATAACACATAAGCTCACTATATACTTGGCAACCCCTGCATACAGTCTTGTTATCAGGATTAAAAAATATACATATATATGTATTAAGGCAAAAGGATATGAAGGCTATGATCATTAGAACTTGCAACATGGATGGGGCAGCCTGTGCCCTCCAGATGATGAACTATGACCCCCAGTATAGTAACTGATGTTATAGTCCAACAACAACAGGAGGGCCACATTTTGCCCAAGTCAGGCTTAAAATATGTAGCTAATACTCTTGTATATGTGTTGTGAATGTAGAATAGGTTGTATTTTTTTGGGGGTGGATTTTTTTCTAGACACAGAGGGAATTAGATCAGAATCAAGTTACTTTCTTAAAGGCAGTTACATGTAAATGGTCCTTGGATTTTGTATTCTCTCCTAAAAGACAATTTTAGCCTGAACTCATAAAACTATATTTATTCCCCTCTAGTATCCTCTAAAAAATTCTGCTATGTCCTCACTTATATTTTGTCTTAGACATTTTAATTTACAACAATATTTTTAGACCTGTATAAAAGGGTTATGTTATGCCAATTGGTGCTAAAACTACATCCCCTAGTCCCTCTGTATCCCACTTCAACAGCTGTCCCCTTCAAACTTTGTAAATAGGTTTCTAGTTACTGGACAGAAGGGATCCACAAGACACCCCTCTCCAGTCAATTAAAATTAATTTAAAAGTTTATTTTTAAATAAATGTGAGGGTAATGACAATCTCTTCATCAACACATTGCTCCAGAAAGAAAGGGATGACCTCTTACTTTAATATTCATTTTAAAATGTCCTTCTAATAGTAAGAAATGGCAGACCCCTTCTCTATGAGGCTCTGAATTGCCACCAAAAGAGCTGTTTAAAGGGATAGTAATACTTCGTTTTAACTTTATTTTATTTTGTAGGCATTAAAAAAACATGAAGAATGATATAAGTCTTATCTCTTAAACCTTTATGGTTTATGAGATATTCACAAGCAAAGTTTCCCCCTCCCGCCCCTTTTACCTAGTGTAAGCAATCTCTTCTCAGATGCAGTCCATAGACCAGACAGATAACAGAAGGGGACACTCTTATTCCTATGAAAACAATGAAATCCCTGCCCCCTTGACAAGCTTTTCAGGTTTTTCCCTTATCTTAATTGAAGATTTGTCCCTCTCTACAATCTACCTGGGCACCTCCCTTCTGATCTAGCTGAGCAGTGTTACATCAGTAAAAGGGGCGGGAGGGGGACACTTTGTTATTGAATTACTCTGGAACTACAACTCTGACAGAATTGAAATAACACTCTCCAAAGTCCAAATACTATGATGATTAATTAGAGCTGCTTTTATTATGAAACATTACTATCCCTTTAACCCTTTGAGTGCCAGAGTGGTACGGAACGCATTGCCAATCAATGCATTCCATATCACTCTGATACTCAAAGGGTTAAAAAAAATTAGCTTTTATAATTTGAAAATGGAAAATCTACAAGCAGCGAAAGTCCCCTTGTTTTACTCAGCATAAAAATCAATGGCTTTCCCTGCAAGTCCTCAATTTACTTAAATTAGGTAGCCTGTTTATCAGCTGTTTCAGTATCTACAGAATGACAGGCAATCTGTTATATGTAATAACTTATCTGCCTGTTCTTTCACTTTCTAAATTGTGGCAACGGCTTTTAATGTTCTAACCATTTCAATGCCACAGAGGTGTGCAAAGCTGCAGTCTTTGCTGTCTAGTAGGGACAGCAAACTGTCCTCTGACTCCATAGAGAGCTACAGAATTACATCAAATCAGTCTGGAGATGTTGGGACTGTGAACTCTGACAGCACAGGCATCTATGTGCATGTGGTGAAGTGCCTCAATAACATATAAACATATCCACAGGAATACGACAATGGCTCATTAAGCTGCATTTCATTTGCCATTGTTGGAGTAGTAAATGCAAAATTGTAACCTTGATGATGATGATGATGGTGTATTTGTGGCAGATTCACGGGGATGTGATGGTGAAGACATCTTAGAGCATATGTTGAGACTCACTATCATATCACCAACCTGGCCCTTAATTGACCCTTAGTGCATCTTCCCCAGAAGTGCATCTCCCCCATCAGGAGTTTAATTGGGATGGAATGCAGAAAGTCCCCCAGAACCAATAAACACATTCAAACAATGCTTAAAGGGATAGTAGTACTTTAATATTATTATTCCCCATATTGTAGCTATTTCAAAAAGAAATGAATTGCCCCCAGGTTCATCTCTCAAAACTTTATGGTTTGAGAGATAACCGAAGGCAAAGTTCCCTCCTCCCTGAAGTCAGCGTTGTACTGACTGCAGGGATATCCGGTCTGACTTTCATCAGGCGGCTTTGCAGCAGAGCCGAGATCGCGTTAGTAAAAAATAATTATTTCACTGAAATGGTCTTCTCCATGTGCTTGCTAACCAAGCACATGTAGAAGACCCTTTCTGTGAAATAATTATTTTTTACTAACGCGATCTCAGCTCAGCTGCACAGCCGCAAGCCTGTCGTACAACAGACTTCACCTGCAGTCAGTACAAAGCTGACTTCAGGGAAGGGGGAGGGAGGGGGAACTTTGCGTTCGGTTATCTCTCAAACCATAAAGGTTTGAGAGATGAACCTGGGGGCTATTCAATTCTTTTTGAAATAGCTACAATTTGGGGATTAGTAATATTAAAGTATTACTATCCCTTTAAACTAATTTTACAAAAAAAAGTTTAACACAGCAGGCAAGTCATTTTTAAAGCCCTTTTGAAAGTACTTAATGTTTGTAACACATTACGTATAACTGTCTCCTCATTCATAAATTTGAACACCAGGCACACGTTTTAGACCATTCCAATGATTCCTTGTAAGTAACGAGATCTCGGCGCTTCTCAAGCACCTCCGTGTCGACTGATACGAATCTCCTGCTGACAGCTTTACAGCTGTCAGTAGGAAACAACGAACTTTAAACGCCTGTATCTCTTAAACCATAGCGGTTTGAGATATACGTTTTTTTGCATTTAGCTCAGCTTTTTAAGCTCTTCTAAATGCAAAAAACTTTTTTTTGGACATTACTAACACTTTGACTCTCTGGATCTTACTAATTAAGATGAAGAGATGCAATTCTGGAGGAAACCAACGTCACTAAAAGTGGACATTATCCCATTAATTTAAATGCGACTTTCAACCCATTGAATGCCAGATATGTCTCCAACATATTAAAAAAATTAATAACAGTAATTCAAGGGGTTAAATGAATGGAAATGTGTGGAATTTTCATTTAAAGGGATAGTAATGTTTCATAATAAACGCAGCTCTAATTAATCATCATAACATTTGGACTTTGGAGAGTGTTATTTCAATTCTGTCAGAGTTGTAGTTCAAGAGTAATTAAATGACAAAGTATCCCCCTCCCACCCCTTTTACTGATGTAACACTGATCAGAAGGGAGGTGCCCAGGTAGACTGCAGAGAGGGACAATCTCCAATTAAGATAAGGAAAAAAACTGAAAAACTTGTCAAGGGGGGCAGAGCCTTCATTGTTCTCATAGCAAGAAGATTGTCCCCTTCTGTTGTCTGTCTAGTCTTACAACCAGATTCCACATCTGAGAAGAGATGGCTTTCACTAGGTAAAAGGGGAAGGAGGGGAAACTTTGCTTGTGAATATCTCTCAAACCATAAAGGTTTGAGAGATAAGACTTATATCGTTCTTCATGTTTTTTTAATGCCTACAAAGTAAGATAAAGATAAAATGAAGTATTACTATCCCTTTAAATCCTGCGGTACAGTTAGTTTGTTCTAGAGTTACAGCTCTTCAGCTTGATGGATACAATCCTCTGTTTTCCTTCTCAGACCCATTCCTCAGACTCCCTCAGCCCAATTCATCTGCTCTTTGCCACTCATATTATTCTCCCCTGTTGCTTGACCCCTGCCAACTAAAGACAAGTGAACTGGTTCTGTGAATCCATTTTTTACTCAAAATAGGTTGTTTTGCGAGACCCGAAAGAGTGTCTTGCAAAAAGCTGTTTTGGTTCTGTTTTGTTAAACAAAAATACATAAACAAACAAATAAAAGGCCCCTTTACTTTTAGACTTCATTCTCAGCATCTTCCAGTTCAGAGCAGCTGTCTTTCTTTTCCCTGCCCAGTTAACAGTGTCTCTCGTCTCATTCCCTGCACTCACCACTTTCCTCTCTGTGGTCTGATATTCTCCCTTCCATCTCTTCATCTCACCCCAACTCCTTGTCTTTGGCCAGGTTCACTCCCTTCCATCTCCTCCTGCCCACTTCTCCCACTTTCATTGCTTTAGGCCTGCACCCCTCCACTCTATCTCCTCCAGCCCCATCCCCCTGTGTTCCATCTCCTCCAGCCCCTTCCCCTTCCTTCAATCTCCTTCAGCTCCCCTGCTTTCCATCTACTCCAACTATTTCCCATATCTTCCATCTCCTCAGCCTACTCTCCTTTGCCTTCCATCTCCTCAGCCCTCTCCCCTGCATTCCATCTCTTTTTCCCCTACCATCCATCACTTCCAGCCCACTCCCCTTCCATCCATCTCCACCAGCCTCATTACCCTCTTTTTCATCTCCTACAGCCCACCCCCCTTCTTTCCATGTCCATGTCAAGTTTCTCTTTCCAGCTTCCCTTGTCCGGCTCCTTGCCCTCTACTCCCAGAAGGGTGTGTATTTCTGTTCTTTTTACACACGCCTCTGGTCTTCAAGGAAATATGTGAAAATAATTCAGTTTCTCAAAAGAACTTTTTTTCAGCAGTCTGTGGGAAGACATTTTCATTGAAGGAGTTGATATGATAAAAAAAAAACTTTAAATATCTTAAGTGATTTAATATAGTTCAGGAAGAAAACATGTTTTCAGATTAAGGAATGCTAGAACAAGAGGATAAGCTCTAATGCTATAAGGAGGAACTTAAATTTAAAACTAATGTGAGTAAGTACTACATTATAGAAAGGGTGATAGACTCATGGAATAGGTTACCAGAAGAGGTGGTAGGGACTAATACTGTTAGAGAATTCAAAATGCCTGGGATAGACAAAAGTCTATTCTGAGAAGTATGTAAGACTGTATTCTAATTAGATCGGAAATTAGCAGACTGGATGGGCCAAACTATTATTTTCTGCTGTTAAAATCTATGTTTCATGTTTCTATGCAAAATGTATATGACTGCTTTTATAAAAAAAAAAAGTTACTGTCTCTGATTAGCATTTCAAGCAAGAGAAATATAAGTTTAAAAAAGATTTGCAAGTGTGGTTCTATTTCTTTCTCCAGTGAAAGCTAATTTATAGGGCATTATTCAGCACACTTGCTCATTGGCTTGGAGTGAAGGGGATTGGAGTTAAGCAGAGTTTAAAAAAATCAGGTAACAATCTATTATTTGAACTTGTGTGAGCGCTGTGCTTGGGTAGCTAAAGAATTAACCTCTGAAACTGTAATCCTCTTCAGTCTTAAGGCTCATATGAAATACAGAATGAAAGAAGGGAGAATGGCTAAATAAAGCTCTGAAAGCCAATCCGTGCAGACACCAGGTCCTGGCCCGGCCCATATCCATCATTCAGGAACAGGAAATAGGCTCCTACATAACAGGGGATTCAGCAGCCCCATATAAGCTGGAAAAATAAAAATGCTAGCTAAGAGAATCTTAGTCCTGACTGTCTCCTATCAGGATACTCCTAAACTAAGCATGATTAGTGGGGGTAAAGTGGACAAAGGGGGGGGGGAGTCTCCTCCACCAGAAAACTCTTTATGCAAGCATCCTGCCTCCTGGAGGAGGATACTTTAACCCACAGTTCCTATGTTCTACAGCCGATGAAAAAGGAATAATGGTAGAAGAGCCTCAACAAACAACAACTACAACAATACTTTTAACAGTTATTGGGTTTACACAAAAAGAGGCAAAGAACCTGATGGGATTCACCCAAGGGTTCTTCAGGGCCTGTTTGTAAGACCATTCTTCTTAATATTTACATACTCAATCTCCACAGACTTAGTGCCACAAGATTAGCTTAAAGCAAATGTGGTGCATTTATTTAAGAAGGGAACTAAAACAGAGCTTGGGAATTATAGACCTGTGAGTCTGACCTCGGAAGTAGGAAAATAGTGATCAATATCAAACAGCTGTAGCAAAAGCAAACAAATATAATTTATCAAACTTCCCATTGATTTTAATGGGTACTTTCTCTGTTTGAATGATATATTAATATATGGCAAATTGAATGAGGGTATTGCAAGAATAGACCAGTGCACCTCATCTGAAAAGCCAATATAAAGGTTTGCAATTCCAGTATCTGCATTTGGGTTTATGTATAGACTCATATACCAGTTTCTCCACACAACTCCACCATGCCAAATGTAATATAAACAATCCATTACTACTACCCCTGTAGGAGTCACAAGGAAAAATGATGAATGTTATTACTACATGACTCAGAGGAATGCACAACCAGAAACGCCTATACTTTTTTTACTGAAATTTTTGTCTAGCAATAAAATTTTAACAAATAAGCAAACAAATTTGTTAAAGTTTGTTAAGTTTTTAAATATATCAAAACTTTACATTAAATAGTAACATTCCCTTTTAATAAGGTTTTAGCAAATTGTAAAGTAGTGAAATTATAAACATATAGTTCAAATATATGGTAATAGTAAGTACATAAAAATATGTATTACCCATCCTCGCAGTATCAAGCTTGTAACAAAGATTTGTATACAATTCTCTCGCAAGATTCCAACCATTGAGACAAAGTTCATCTGAATTTAGAATAACTACCATTTTCTATAGAGTAAAGGTATTAATTATAACAAATTTGTCCTATCCTTTACCTTATGCTGGACCAAGAAATCTCTGTGGACTTCCACTGTGAAGCAACTGAACTTCTTACACCCATACAAACCAATGTTAAAAGTTTATCTAATACTTAGATAAGTTGACAACACTTCTTCCAAGCAAAGTAATCCAAACATCCGGCTCCAAATGTTTATTAAGAATTTCCAACATCAAGTTAAACACCTTGCGCCATATAGACTGAACTTTAGTATAGTCCTACCAAGTATGTAAAAATGATCCCAGCAAGCTCTAAAATGTTGGTGTGATCAGGATACATCTTTCAGAGTCTCACTGGGACCAAATAGGTTAAATGTAACATGCGGAACTGCTCTCTCAGATTTGTATTAATGCGCACACTTTGGGATCCTTGCTAAAATCTTAGACCATGATCATCATCCAGACACTCCCCCACCATTTCCTCCCATCTAAACATACATAGCATTTTTGAATTATCCAGAGTTACCATCTTGTAATTCTGAGACACACTTTTTCCCTTCATCCCAGAATCATCTCAAATGCTCAAAGGGACATAATGGAACATGTGTATAATTTCCCAAGTATCTTAACAATATGTTTTTAATTCTCAAAAATAGCTCCAAATTCCCCTGATAACATGCGTTCTGCTTCCTAAACTCCTCCCACTCCATTATGTCCCCTCTAAAAATTATGTCCCTTATAGATTCAATCACAAAATTTGAAAGCTGTCTTATCTTCTTCTCCTCAGTAGGATACCAATGAAACACACCAATATTATATATGGGAATCATTTTTGATCGGAAATCAATCAACCTTACAGGACCTTTAATTTTATCCCAATTTGAAATTGTCACCTTTTGTATTAGTCAAATCACACTGAGGTATAGGACATCTCAAAGATCTACTCAACCAAATAATGTTAAAAAACTCTTCCTATGAAGGAATTCTCTCTCTTGATTGACCCATCTCAGAGTGGTTTTTCTTTGCACACAAAATCAATAAATCAGTCAGACTAGATGAAATGTAACATTTGTATAGGTCAGGAACTCTAAGACCTCCTAACTCGTGTGCTCTAAACAAAAACTGTCATTGTACCCTAAGGTGCTTATCTAACCATATAAAAGCAAAAATGTTATTCTGAATCGCCATTAATTCTGACTTAGTCAGCTTAGCAGACAAGACTCTAAATAAATATAGAATTTTTGTCAAGAGCGTCATTTTTATTGCACTGACTCTTCCAAACAAAGATAATGATAAACTTCTCCAAAAAGATGATGTAGACCACAAAGACCGATCGTTTAAACTAACTTTATATTTATGCAATTTAGCAATCTTCACTCCCAGGTATGAAAAATGATATTTACACCAAACAAAATTATAGTCTCTCTTAACCCTGAGACTAATGTTCTCATTCAGGTTTATATAAAAAATTTCAGATGTCGGACTATTTATATGAAGGTATCCAAAGGGTTAAAACAGAGAACCACTCAGGTTGGATTTCTTCACTTAAATAGGCAATTGACAATAAAATAATTCGAGAACTTTATCTTTAATATGTATTGACACGCTACTTCACAGTAACAAATTGATCACAAGAATCAATCCTTCATATTTGTGCAATATACTATATATATATAACAAGTATCAGTAACAATGAAATATATACGTGATTAGCAATTATAATAGGTACATAGAAAACCAAACCACCCTTATTACCACGAGGATTACCAGCGGTGCAAGGGTTAACCACACATAGGTATATTCAGAGGTATAATAACAATAATTGCATTCAGTAGCATAGAACAGGCTAATTGAGTCTTACAATTAATTATAATACAGTTGGGCGCAGTGTCTCTTAATACCTCTGCCCCAGAAACTGTATAGACTATGCGAATTATGATGTAAGGGGTATTGTGAGATGAATTAAATAATTCCTGTAACAATTCCTTGTATCATATATCAATAATAATCAAATTTAGGGAATAACTGGAATAGAATCCAAGATTTAAATCACTATAATTTATCTACTGAATTCAATATTGAATAACTCTGAATAAAATATATAAATTGCAATTAATATAGTCAATCAACGATTATACAAATAATCTATCAGAATTAATCCAGTAACATATGTCTAGTAATGCAACATATATCATAATTTTGACTACAGCAACATATATAAAACCTATAGGCACTCCAAGGGTTAATCCACCCGTTTAAAATAGGTGCCACACCCAGAAGTTATTTTGTCTATAAGAAGTCAATACCTTCAATTTACAAAATATAAGCCTAGTACCCTCACAAAGAACTTTAGAATGCACACCACAAATAAATAGACAAACAGCAGTTAGAGAGTTAATAAATGAATTCCAAGAATTCCCTTGATTAAATATCAGCCATTATAATTTTACCAGAAACACAATGTTCTAGACATACCAAAATTATGAGATCCATCTCATTATACCGTGACATCACCAGTATGCCCTGATTGGATATTAATATATCCCTAATTATTCACAGAATGTGGATACCCCAGTCATGATGCTCTCAAGACTCTAGAGGGCACGCTTACTCTACTTAACATCTTACATATAATCAGTTTTTATGTCATCAATGATGTATGTAAGAGGGCATTAAACGTCATATAAATCTGCCTTTTTTTTTAGACGTTCTCATAGGGGAGTATCTTTCTCATAAGATAATATTACTTTCTAGACACCAAGACTGTCTGGCAAACTCAATTTATCACTCACCATTACTGTCAGTTAGTTATTTCTTTGTCTTAAAGAGGAGAGAATCTGAACACATTTAAACAGAATTTCAGTTAATATCTACTATAAGAGTTAACCCTCTATGCTCCCCCAGGACAAAGTCTCTGACACAGACTTATTCTCATTAATCTGCAAACTTGACGTTTCCCCAGACTTCACAGTAACACTGTATGCTTCTGTAAACTAAAACAGGATCCGAGATGGACAAAATCAAATCATCCGTATACATACAAATTTTGTCCGGATTAGAACCACAACCAATGCCACTAATATCTACCAACACCCTTACCGCCTCAGCCAAGGGCTCCAAACAGAGGGCAAAAATAATAGGTGACAAAGGACAGCCCTGACTAATATCAATCAAGACATTTACAGTTCCCATCAACATTAATATCACTTTAGATGTAGTATGAATCTATTTTAAATAACTTGTCAAAATCCTTTAAAAACTTCGGGAACACATAACCCTTTCCATATATTGCCAAGTGATAGAGTTAAATGCCTTGTTAATATTTACTGATAATATCATAGTATTCAACAATTTCTTACAAAAACAAATATCTAAAACATTAAACACCCTATGGACATTATCTCAAGCATGTTGACCCTGTACAAATCCAGTCTGGTCTTCATGCATTAAGTGAGGCAAAAAAAGACCCAGGCGCATTGCCAAAAGTTTAGACAATATTTTGAAGTCACAGTTATCAAAGAAATTTGTCTATAATTTTCCACTTTCTTGCGTATTTCTGTCAGGCTTTTCAATTACCTTTAAGAGTGCCAAATTTGATTGCAAATTTAGATCCTGTTTTTCAATAACATTCTGAAAGAATCTTTTTAAATATGGGAGTAATTCTGCACTAAATGATTTATAGTAAAAATTCCCAAAACCATCATGCCCAGGATATTTATTATTCTTTAATTCCTTAAAGCTGTTTCAACCTCCTCAGACTCAGTTGGTCTGTTCAGTGTCTCTTTACCCTCATCATTCATCAAAGGAGCCAGTATCATGAAAAAGCTTTGCATAATGCTGTTCAAATGAACTAATTATATCAACAATACTGGAGTTCTTACCCCCGATTACCACAATTCAAGGATCTAATATAACCTTACTGACCTATTAGAGGTCTGCATAGCACTCAATAGTACAGTCTGTCCTCTAACATTGTGATTGGCCCATTCTATCTTTAAGATGATTTTTTGCTACTCTCATCAACTCACCTCTGAGAGCCGACTTATGAGCAAGCCATAAAACATAATCCTCCACCTCTCCATTAGCATTTGTTGTAAAACGGCTATTAATACGTTTCCTAATCTCATCTCTAATAACATCATTAAGTAGCATCCTTTCATTGAGCCTCCAATGCTTTTTCCTACCAGCTTCCAGCTGGGGACTGCACCATAAAATAACCTAAATATGATCAGACCAGGTTCCAGGAACATCTTTACCTGAACAGCTTTACTAAAAAGGTTTTGCTCAATCAAAAAAGAAGTAAATTCTTGACCAAGAATCAAACTGGGGAGTAAAATAAGTAAATCCCCTTGCCCTGGGTTTTAAAAGTCTCCAAGGATCAAAACAACTCAACCCTTCCATGAAATTTTGGAACAGACCGTCTAAACTGTCCCTATACCTCCTCATGTTTGATCTATCTGACATATATTAAAATCTCCTCCTAAAATGAGGTTTTCCTTCCAATGTCAAGAAATCTCCCCTCCCAACTTGGTGAAAAAGGATCTTTTCCCCCTGTTATGGGCCATAAACATTAACAATACTAATTGGAATTCCTTATAAAGTACCAATTATTATAATATAACTTCCCACATCATCTTTCACCACTAGGTCCTCAACGAAAGGTGTATCTTTTTCTAAGACTAGCCACACCATTAAGTTTCCCCCTGCCATTGCTCAAGTAGAATCTACTATATCTAGCACTGAAAATTTAGGAGCATAAATATCAGAAAACTTGGTCTCTGGCATAAGAATAAAATCTGGTTTATTTCTTCTTAAATTTAGAAAAACTTTCCACCTCTTAAACCGTGAGGATAGGCCTCTAACATTCATAGAGGTAAAACATAACCCCTCCATTTTAAAAGAAGTGTCTCTGGGTTTATCCAGTGAACTAAAAAAAGGATGGCAGTAACTTTACCTCAGGACCCCGCCAGACCCACCCCAAACACCCAATTTAGAGGTAAAAAGAAGGGACTGGGGACAGAGACGATTCTTTAAGCTGACATTTCCAATGGCTACTGGCATTAGGCTGTTTGTTATATACTTAGGATCTTAAAAGCTCACAATCAGCTACCTTAAAGACTAACAACAGCAAATATGTAAATGCAGCTGTTTGTGAACTGCTTCAGTCCCCTACAACATTTGAGAAATATTTATATACATCACTCTCATCAATTCTCAACTTTCTTTGTATCCCTAATAAAGTCTCATAAACCAAGTTCACTTAAAATATGTTTTCAAATAGATAGATAAAATAAAATATTCTGAATTATTCAATGAATGTGTATCCCTCTCATTGTACACTCCTCCACCACACCCAAACCACATGAAGTACACATATATAAATTGAAGCAAAGTTATAAACAGGTAGGGGGAGAAAGCACACACGTGAACACTGGTGCACAATATTTATACACATACAAAGACTTCTGCCTGTAACACTCTAGGAAGATTTTGAATCACTCTAAGGCATTTATGACTGACTCTTTAACACCACAACGACCTTCCAATCCACATGAGGGCTGCCGTTAAGGATCACAGTGCATTTATTATTTGTTTTCTTCATTGCAATGAATCCAGGGACGGCAGAACGGTGTGCATCTGCGCTGCCATCCCAGAACTTCATCACGTGCCAGGACCACCACTTCCGAACTGACGTGATAGTCCCGACATACCATGTGACGTGAAGGAGCTAAACTATATATTTAATTGAAAAATGCACCTTCTGTATTACCAGACAATTAATGAAGTTGAGCTACACACATATACAAAAATGTAATTAAATTCAAATACCCTCTATGTAGTTATTAAAGCTAGGTATACTATAAGTGAAGCTAATTCCCTCAACAGCCTCTCAATGCGCTGCCCCCCATCCACGCTGCACCCCCTACACCGCCACTCCTAAACTTCATAAAACAAATAAAAAATATAAATAAATATGGGTGTGCATGACTGAGATCACATGTGCGAATGCTGCATTTGTTATATATGTATACATTTACACTCAAAGATAGTATATGATTTTAAGTAACTCTTCAAACACATTATAAACCATTATGACCATCTCTCTTATTATGTAATTAACTGAGTAAAGTACCTTCTATAGAACCATAAAGTTAACTATATTATTCTACATACATATACTTAACTAAGAATGGAATAACATCTATATGGCAAATGAATTAAAACATATTATTTAAGTGCAGAAAGTCATCATCAAAAAGGATAAGCTATGTAAATGGTATGAAGGTCCAACAGGACAAAGAATAACATTAGTTAATAAGAGATAAAGACAGAAATTATACCAGAGTCTACCAAATAGTCTATCCAGATGAACAGAACAGGGAATTTCAATTATTATTATGCCACCATTTGTTAGAAGAGTTGGATCCTGGATTTTCCCTTCTCCTTGATCTTTGCTTTGATTTTGTTTGCTTTTCACCAGTGGAAAGCATATCATGAGAATCTACACTTGATGTCATTGGATTTTCAGGGCTTAGATAAGGCTCGCTCTTGCACCTTTTGCTGTGGACTCCACAACTGCCTCCTGGTGTCATGATCTCTCTCTTGGAGCCATTGAAGAGTCTCAAGGCCTTCTTCGCCAGTTCTAATCAGGTACTATTTGCCTTCTTAATTAAATGAAGGGAGTGTAGAAACATTTATACCTGACTCCCCTTAGTCTCAACCAGGCCACCAACAGTTTTAATTCAAACTTCTTCTGCATTAAAACACTGGCAATGTTCTGATAAATAGTTAAAGACATTTCATTTAAATGTCTTGCAAACTTTAATATATTTGATCTAATTCCAAAGATGATGCATTTTACTAAAACGCCTCTAAAAGTTTTATAACTTACAGTACTGTGCAAACGTCTTAGGCAGGTGTGAAAAAATGCTGTAAAGTAAGAATGCTTTCAGAGAGACGTGTTAATAGTTTATTTTTATCAATTAACAAAATGCATAGTGAGTGAACAGAAGAAATATCTAAATCAAATCAATATTTGGTGTGACTACTCTTTGCCTTCAAAACAGCATCAGTTCTTCTATGTACACTCGCACAAAGTTGGGGATTTTGTAGGCATATAGTCAGGTGTATGATTATACAATAATACCAAACAGGTGCTAATGATCAATTTAACATGTAGGTTGAAACACAATCATTAACTGAAACAGCTGTGTATGTGTCAAGGTCACTGAGCAAATGCCATGGACACCAGAGTAAATGAAACACACAACACAGGTACAGTTGAATTTAACCAGTTTATTAAAATAAGAGCTAGCACTTCCCCAACCTAGTAGTAACAGGCGTGAGGACAGTGTCTAGTCCACTACCCAAGGATTGACACTGAACTGTAGCCGGTTGTCTGTAGCCTATAGAATATATGGGAGCAGAACCAAGCTTAGTTCTATCACAGAGTATATGGAAACCTGGAACGCCAGGAACATAGACTACTGGAGCGACAGAAAAACTCCCAGACATGAGACAGGGAGACCGGCGTCATGTAAGCAGTGACTCTACCACGGAGTGGTAGGAGGAGTGAGGCAGAGAGTAACCTATGCCCTGATAGGTAGGCACAGAGCGGAGGCAAGAGAGTGGAGCATAGCCAGCCGCTACACCAGTAAGTATGGGAAGGCCTCACAGTATATAGGCCACAGAGCGGAGTGTACACAACAGGACCAGGAGGCAACTGATACAGTGCACAGAATGGAGGCAATGGAGCGAGAGGCAACCAGCAACTCTACCACAGAGGTAGCAGCTGTTCTGCACCGATGGAACGTGCCCAAAACTAGCCAGGACAGGTGGTAGTCAGACTGGAGCGAAAGGCAGCACGTAGCGTAAATCAGACATGCCACAGTCAAGATCCAAATCAGGCAGTCAGCCACAGCCAAGGTCAAAACAGAGCAGGTAGTCGGACAAGTCAGGGTCATACACAGATCGGGTAGTCAGACAAAGCCACCAGGTCTCGAGCTGGAGTGGAAAGTCAGACAAAGCCAAGGATCGATCAGGAGAGAACATGACAGCCAAGCAACGGTCAAACGAGAGCAACACTGAAGCAACGCACAGGTACACCAGTAAGGGCAACAAGTCCTAGCCTCAATGAGGTTTATAAAGCAGCAGAAGGAGGCGGGAACCAATTAGGCCCAACAGAATAGGCCCATAAACAGGAGTCCATGCCAGTGCCTGTAACATGACTCTAGCAATGAGGAAGTGGCCGGAGGCCATGCCAGCTGGCGGCCATACAGAGGTAAGAGCACAGGATTGCTTAGGCCTCAAAGGGAGACTGTAATAGTATGAACAATAAAACTGGGTGAGGAAGAGCCAAACTCAGCTAACAAGGTGAGGTTGCTGAAGACAGTTTCATGTTAAAAGTTGTACACCAAGCCTGAGCACAGAATCAATACACAAGGTATACTGCATCAGCAAGGTCTCTCAAAGGCAGAAATTTCAAGGCAGACAGGGGTTTCCAGATATGCTAGAAAGAGAAGAGCACATAAATCTGAGATTGACCACCAAATGTATACAACAGACTGCTGTAGCATAATGCACTTATACTGTGCATAAAAGTAATAGTATGTGAAGTTATAAAAATCTCCAAATCCGCAATTCCTCCAGTTTAGAAGCAGTCATATATCCTATATGGACTAAGGGCCCATCTGCGCCTTCTCCAACCAGGTAGTAAGTGAGGAGTATCCTTAGGATACAAGCAAAGAACACTCCTTCTAAGCGTAAACCGCATGGCTATAGTCCCTAAAGGGAAGCCCCAAATGAAATGCGCTTACTGGATGCGCAGTAAGGTATACAAACCACCAGATGGGACCTTGGTCCATACAGGATATATAACTGCTTCTGATCTGGAGGAACTGTGGATCTGGATAACTGGACAACTTCATATACTATTACTGTGACGCACTCTAAAAAGAATGCACGGTGTAAGTGTATTACATTGTAGCAGTCTATTGTACATATTTGGTGGTCACTCTCAAATTTTTTGCTCTCATCTTTTTTTTTCTGCTATATGTTTATTAGAATATGGAGGTGAATGCTGGTGATGCCATAGAAGATGGTGTATGTCTGAAGACCCCCTCACATAGACTTTTATTATGGACTTTTACTGTGGACTTTTTATATAGATTTTTGTGACTGCTTTATATATATATATATATATATATATATATATAT
This sequence comes from Rhinophrynus dorsalis, assembly GCA_037306005.1. Classification (NCBI taxonomy): domain Eukaryota; kingdom Metazoa; phylum Chordata; class Amphibia; order Anura; family Rhinophrynidae; genus Rhinophrynus; species Rhinophrynus dorsalis. The sequence goes on from CM074723.1 coordinate 199,578,151, forward strand.
ATATATATAACTACAGGTTGGAGCGCTATATGTTTCCCCTCTTTTCCAGCTCTTATGAAGAAGCACAAAGAAATGGGCAACATTGAGGACCGTGTATGCAGTGGTCGGCCAAGGAAACTTAGTGCAGCAGATGAAATACACATCATGCTTACTTCCGTTTGCAATCAGGAGATGTCCAGCAGTGCCATCAACTCAGAATTGGCAGAAAACAGTGGGACCCTGGTATACCCATCTGTTGTCTGCAGAAGTCTGGCCAGAAGTGGTCTTCATGGAATACTTGTAGCCAAATAGCCATACCTCCAACGTGGAAACAAGTCCAAGCGATGCAACTATGCACAAAAACACATGAACTAGGGTGCAGAAAAATGGCAGCAGGTGCTCTGGACTGATGAGTCAAAATTTGAAATATTTGGCTGTAGCAGAAGGCAGTTTGCTCGCAGAAGTGCAGTATGCTTTTAAAATATCGCATAGAAAACATTGCACAACTACATAGCTCATTCAGTGTGTCTCAGTGATTAAAAGGAAGACATGAGAATCTTACCCTGCATACTTACCCTGCATAAAAGAACAAGATTTTCATGTTGGCTCTTTAAAAGTCGCTTCAAGCCATCAGCAGCTTCCAATGAAGTGCCCGCATTAACCATTGGGAAATTGAAAAATTACTGCCCGCATTAACCTTCCCTGAGCACAAGAGAGACCTAGCAAGGCTGTTGGGTTCAAGGAAGAGCACACCCTGGCTCCAAGGAAGAGGACACCCCGGGCGGCTTCCACCCCTGTGGTATCTTGCCTACTTCCTGTGCAACTCCATCACTAAACCGCTGGTGATCGTGGTAGAGGAGAAAAAGTTCCTGCTCCAAGTGAGGAGAAAGATGTGATGACCCCACTCCGGGACTGCTCCCTGAGGTCAGAGGCACACAATTGGTTAAATGCCACTCACTGGCAACAGGAACTTTTTCTCCTCTTCCGTGATCACCCACGGGGTAGTGATGGAGTTGTACAGGAAGCAGGTGAGATACCATGGGGGTGGAAGCAGCCTGGGGTGTCCTCTTCCTTGGAGCCAACAGCCTTGCTCTGGCTCCTCTTGTGCTCAGGGAAGGTTAACGCGGGAACTAATTTTTTCAGTTTCCCAGTGGTTAATGCGGGTACTTCACTGGAATCTGCGGGTGGCTTGAAGTGACTTTTACAAGGCCGACATGAAAATCTCTTGCTTTTATGCAAGATTCTCATGTCGCCCTTTTAATCATGGCGACATACATACTGATTGCCCCTTGTAATTGAGTGATATTTTCTAAGTAATATTTTAACAGTGAACCAGAAGGGCCGACGAGCAGTACAAGAATGAGTGTCTGCAGGCAACAGTGAAGCATGGTGGAGGTTCCTTGCAAGTCTGTGGCTGCATTTCTGCAAATGGAGTTGGGGATTTGGTCAGTATTAATGATCCCTTCAATGGTGAGAAGTACAGGAAGATACTTATCCATCATGCAATACCATCAGGGAGGCATCCGATTGGCCCCAAATGTATTCTGCAGCATGACAACGACCCCAAACATACAGCCCAAGTCATTAAGAACTACCATCAGCTTAAAGAAGAAAAAGGGGTCCTGGAAGTGATGGTATGACCCCCACAGAGCCCTGATCTCAACATCATCAAGTCTGTCTGGGATTATATGAAGACAGAGAAGCAAGTGAGGCTGCCTAAATCCACAGAAAAATTGTGGTTAATTCTCCAAGATGTTTGGAGCAACCTACCTGCTGAGTTCTTTAAAAAAACTGCAAGTGTACCTAGAAGAACTGATGCTGTTTTGAAGGCAAAGGGTGGTCGCACCAAATATTGACTTGATTTGTATTTTGTTAATTGATTAAAAATAAACTATAAAGATGTCTGTTTTGAAAGCATTTTTACTTTTACAGCATTTTTTTCACACCTGCCTAAAACTTTTGCACAGTACTGTACGTGAAAGAGTGTGGAAGAAAAATGACTTGCCAATTACATATCAGCACCTCTCTCATTAAACCCTGGCTGTACCTTTCTCACTTGGTCATGGCTGCTCTTTCATCCATACATGCCCCTCTCTCAACATTACCAGTTGCTCACGCTATCCTCTCAACCATTTTTGCGAGTTTGCATGTCTGTGGTATGCAAGCTGGGCCATTGCCATTGTTTACGTTATTGTGTGCGTAAGATTAACCCCCATGCTTTTCCTTTCATGCAGTCCTACGTACATTATGAGGTAATGTTGTGATACTCCACTGGTCTCACATAATGGTGGAAAGCACTGTTAATTTCATACAGTGAAAAGTTGTACTACTGCTAAAATTTTATGCACTGCTACTGACATGGGCTGCCAGTATTGTGGATGGGTGCGGGTCTCGGTTGAGGCGAGTGTGATTTCTTATAACTGTGTCTGAGAGCAAGGACGAGAAATTAGTGTGTGGGAGGTGACACATTGTATCTAGCTGATTGTGGGGTCCGAGTGTGTGTGTGTAAAGATCTATATACAGGGAAGGCTGAAAAAATTCCACAATCCTGGGTCTGGGGGAATTCCTGTGACTTTAGTACCAACATTCCTGAGAGCTCTTCCATTTATAGAAGGCCCTATAGTTGCCCTACCTGACATTTCAAATTGCCAAAGATGGACACTTTGGTTTTAGGTAGTTGGGAGTCATTACCAGGAATTTTAGGTAATTTCATTAACACCTCTTTGTGTGACTGGATGATTTAGAGCAAGACCAAAGTATTTTATTTCACAGAATAATTTAGAAATACATACCTCCCAACATTTCAAATGGCGAAAGAGGGACACTTCTGTTTTAGGTGGGGTTTCTGGGGGCATGGCTGGTAGGCAGGGCATTTCCAAGAATTTTTAAGTTATATCTTGACCCAGCTGCACCTCTTTGTGTAACTGATAAATGATTTAGAGCAAGATCAAAGTATTTTATTTGCCCATAATAATGTATAAACACATATACTGACAATTAACAACACATTTATGTATGTTTTATTACTGTGGAGCAATGTAATACACACCACTCATTCTGATGCCCTAAAAAGAGGGACAAGAGATTAGAAAAGAGGGACAGAGGGATTTGGGTCTGAAAGAGGGACTGTCTCTCCTAAAGAGGGACACTTGGAATGTATGGAAATACAAAAACTGATACACTTATATACACATCACACAGTCTGATCCCCTAAAAAGCTGGGTGGGAAAGAGTGACTGTTGTGACACTCGAAAGTTATGTGGTTCATTTAATCACTTACTCCACTGTAAGCGGATTACAGCTTTGGCTTTAACGCAAGTCACGTGGACCAGCTAAAATGAGACCAGTTCTAAGCTTTAAAAGGAATCTTACACAGGAGAACATCTTTGGATGCCTATGCACACGTCATGGGGACGTGGAGTGAGATTTAAATTAAAAAAAAGTCAATTTGAGTACCATAGAGTTAAGCACTACTCTAGCGCTTAAAGTGTTAAACAGATGACCCGCGCTTATACATTTACCCACATACGAGCCATCGTATGAGGAATCCACAAAAACAACGTGACGTAGAGTTCCACCCCTCACGTTGTATGCTCTTTTTTAAACAAAACTTTATTGCAATATCCACAATTGTTTAAATGCTTCCGCACTGTTAGATTATGGTTAATGTCATGTAACCTTGTGTTTTGTTCATTGAATTAGTTATATCAGTATATAAAACAAATAACAGCATCGTAAACACACTGTATGCGAACAGATCTGACTGAAAAGTTGCCCAGGAGAACGCACTGTATGGATATTGGCGTATTGTTAGCTGTGCACGCTCTCCGCTACATTATAGAGGCGCGCGCAATCTTGCGCGGCCTTGGACGAAAATGAAAACATCGCTGCTGCACGTTCTCTCTGCCCATGTACGCGCCGCGACTGTGAAAAGGAGCACGTGCCTTAGAGGTGAGAATGAGAGAAAGAAACGCTAAAAGGGATGGGCAGTGTGGGTATCGGTCGATGCTGGAAAACAGCAAATAAGGTGGGATCTAGTGCAAACATGGAGAACTTCAGGTCGCCCTCCACTAATACATGGTGTTTATGTATTTACATAATATATATTAAGCAGGTACAAGTGTAGTTGTGGGATAAAATGTAAATCAAGATCACATATCTTGTAATTCTTAAATTCGTCAGCGTGTACCTGAGGATCTGTGTGATGTCAGCTTGTTGCATCTTCTTTCTCTAAAACACAATTAGAACAATGCAGTCGCCTGTACGTGAAGCAGATCCTCCACTATTTGCATACAAGCACACCCTTCACAATTTTGAGTTCTCACACTTTAGGGAGGCCTCTCCTACTTCTTGGATATACACCTGTGAAACCAGTGCCGCCCCAAGACATTGTGCTGCCTGGGTCCAAGGATGAAATGCTGCCCCCACCAAAACCACACCCACCAACACCACGCCCACATCCATTATTTTATATCATGATAATTAAAATTAAATTAACTTTATCAGGAAGTGAGGATTTACATGAAACTATTAGATGTAACAAAATCCAATCTTGTTGTAAATATTTAAAAAACAAATTAACAGAGCCGTACAACTAAATAGAAGTTAACACACTGAGAACCAGCGAGATGTGCAAAGCATTACTTCACAATGCAGTGCTCACCTCTCTAGTCCTCAAGGGGTTAACAATGGACAATTACTTGAAAGTGACATTAAATATCTCAACAGTTGTTTAATTCCAGGCCTGGCCATGTGTGGCACTCCAGTTGCCACAATACAACTATCATCACCCTTAGTCTGCCGGCTGAGGATGATGGAAGTTATGATCCAACAGCAACTTAAGAGCCATTGGTTGCTCAGGCAGCTCTGGTTTGTTCCCCACGCTGTGCTAGTAGCGGTGCTCCTAGTGTTGTCCCAGTAGTATGAGTCCCAGGCTGCGCTAACTACTATCCTGGTTAGATATTTCATCTGCTAGTTAATTTCAGCAATAAATAAAGAACACTGTTCCATCACATATGTTAGTATTGTGTTATCCTCCCTGATCCTGTGTGTGTTTTTCTTTTGGCTAAAATATTGAGAAATGTTGGATTGGGAGGGGGAGAGTGCTTTCAGGTACCTCTTAGGATGTAAATGGCCAATGTCAATGATAGCCCTGATCCCCTAGATTTCCAAACCGTTTTCACCATACTAATTGTAAACACATCATTCATGTAGACATACTATGTTACTATGACATACAGTAAAAAAAAAAAAAAACCTCTGTATTGCCCCTCTCACCAGCCATTCGCCCCTGCAACACCCTACAACAAAAGTGTCCTTCTGACATTTGAAGTGTTGGGAGGTATGATGATGGTTTGGGATTTGGTGGATCCCATCAGTTGGCCCATAGGCCTGTTTTTCCCACCTCTGCCTTTCTTACATTGTGATCCACATTTGCATACACTGAGAAAGTGCATGCTGGGCGGTCCATTTACTTTAAGTACTTTACGTAAGGTTAGTTATATGATGTAATGCAACCCTTTGAGTGCCAGAGGACTGTGCAGTGAATTTTCACCCCCTTCTAGTTCTCAAGGCATTACATTACATGACATAATAGACCTTATTGAGACAAAAGGAAGAAAGAAGATGGGCTTACTGCTTTTTTAATATTTTGGGCTGATGAGGATCCCAGTGTGGTTAATATAAGCACAACATCCAAAGTGCCCAGAAATAGAATGTAGCCAGCTGTCCTTTCCTTTTGTCTCCCACTCACTTTTAACATTACAAGGAGTCAGGATGTAGAATGGAAGGCTGATTATAGATTGCCTGTACAGCCTGTTTCATTGAAATTTGTCAGCTACTGCACTCTACTCTCTCTCTCTCTCTAACCATAGCTTACGTGGTGGGCTGCCTTTAATTTATGCCATTTCTGCCTTAGCCATTCTCTTTGATGTGGAGCTCCTATGTCCTCCCTCTTCATCGTGCGCTGCTCTCTCATCACCACATTGCATCGCGTGAGAGAGTCAGCAAGGAAGTTACAGGCCTGACCATTCCACCTCAATACATCTGATTGGCTGCCTACCCAAGCCAGCAACCGTGCTCCGTAATCCCCTGTCTGTTAGGGTTTAGCACAATATTAACTTAGACGTTGGCCCTGGCACAGATTCAACCCTGTAGCTACACCCTTAATTGCCTCCAATTGCCCGACCCCTCAGTCCGCTCTTGCTTGGGGCGGCAAATTGCCACCCCTGCTAAAGTGCCGCCTGGGTCCCACGGACCCATCGGGACCCATATAACGGCCGGCTCTGTGTGAAACCACCTTCTTCTTCAGACCATCTCACCTTACTTGAGTCCAATAAATATTTGTTCTTTAAGGACTAACAGTGTACAAAAGGAGACAATATTGGTAGGGAAAGAGGGGCTAACAGGGAGGAATATTACCAAAGAAAAATAAAGAAGGGAGACCTGGTGTGTGTGTGTGTATATATATATATAAGAAAGTGTACACCCTCTTTTAATTCTATGGTTTTACATATCAAGACATAATAACAATCACCTGTTCCTTAGCCGGTCTAAAAATTAGGTAAATACCACCACAGATAAACAACAACACGTGACATATTACACGGTTTCATGATTAGTCACTTTATCTCCCTGTACCTCCACCAAACTTAGATAGTAAGCTTTGCAGGGCAGGATTTCACTGTGCTGGAAAAATTCTATGTAAAACACTGTTTACAAATTGGTAGCCTTATCCTATATAATAATTCGCTAAAATGTGCGTAACGCCGCAGTCAGGCACAGTAGAGACTGCTGCTCATGCTGCAGTCATGCGCAGTAGAGACTGCCCGTGCTGCGGCTGATACAGAGCGGGGCGCTCCGAAGGAGCGTCCCGCTCTGTATCAGCCATGGCGCGGCCAGTCTGTACTGCACATGACTGCCCCGCGACCGGCTTCAACTAGTATATATATAATACGCAGCAAGAATTAATTGGCAGTGACATTCTCACATAACATTATCAAGCAATATAGTGGTGCACGTCCCATATAATATATAACAAGTGTACTTAGCTGAGCCAAAGTAGAAGAGACAGAACTCGTGAGGTATCAAAAGCAAGTGAAGGATTTATTTGGTCATTGTTTCCAACCAAAAGTGTTCGGTCCTATTTATATATATTTATTTATTTATTCTGCTTTGCTGTCAGCCATGGCCCAGGGTGTTACAAAGATGGAGTTATACAAGACTCCCCTTTATGCAATGGAAAGAATGTAATGTATCTAAAACGTCAATCAGGAAATATTTTTTGGCCCACATTAGGGGTTATTTTCATCTCTAGCCATGCCAGGGGCAGTCAGAGGCAGGCAACCTATGGTTTTGTTTCACAATCACAGTAGAATCTTGCAAGTAGGGCCAGACCATACCCCCCCCCCCACACACACACACACACACACACAAACACTGTGTCTATTTTTTAAGACCACTACTGAGAATCTATGGGGATCTGCATCACATAGGGCAGGACATGGTCAGTGCATTGCCAATCTTTACTCTAGATCTCCCTCACTGTCAATAAATCTACTTTATCATTTATTTCCAAGTCTGCTGCCTTGCAATTACCTTTCATTCCAGTTCCTTTATTTTACCCTTCATTGAGCATGTCACAAAGTCCTTATATATCCACCAGTGCGACATTGTTAAAATTTGCCCTTTCCGCACAAAAGGCACTGCTAAAATTTTTATGCACTCATTCATATCCCTAATGATTCCCCACCTTTAATCAGCCCTCAATTCCAAATACATCTTACTCCTGTTCTTGCAATGATGAGCTAATTCTCACTGTCCTATAACTTTGTCTCATTCACACTATCACAGTATCCCTAGGAGGCCTAGTGATCCTGTGCTTCCTTTTGCTGTGTTGCTGTTGGCCGGCATGGAGGCCGGCTACTTCCACATTCCTGACATCTACTGCAGCAGGTGCTGTTATGTGCGCTTGTTTTGGGTCGCCAGCCCCTTAATAAACTTCCCTGGGCCTAGGATTCATTGCCCTTACGTGGTGTTTCTGCTAGTAGCTCTTGCGTTCTCGTTGTGACCCGTGCCTGACCTCCAAATCCGCTCTGTGTATAATCCCGGCTTGTCTGACTACCCACATTTGTTCTAACCTGTGGCTCTGGCTGAATAACTCACTCCTTGTATGATCCCGGCTTGTCTGACTGCACACATCGGTTCTGACCTGTGGCTGATTAACTCGCTTCGTGTATGACCCCGGGTTGTCTGACTACCCACATCCGTTCTGATGTGTGGCTCTGGCTGACTAACTCGCTCCTTGTAGACCCCGGTTTGTCTGACTACCCATATAGTTTCTGACCTGTGGCTCTGGCTGACTAACTCGCTCCTTGTAGACCCCGTCTTGTCTACCCACATCGGTTAAGAGCTGTGGCTCTGGCTGACTAACTCGTTCCGTTTATTACCAAGCTTGCCTCACCATTCATATCTGTGTCCCGTGGCTCTGGCTTGCGCTTGCTCCCTGTTGCCTCTGGCTAGCTATACCTTGGGTGGAGACTTGCGCTATCGCTTACTTGTTCTACCAGTGCTGAACCCTAACCCATTTTCAGTATCCCCCAGTATAGGGCAGTAGTGCAGTGCTCAGCATAGCGTTCAGCTCCAGGTAGTAGCCTGGGGACTAACGTCCAGTGGTCTGGGGTTGTGTGTGCAGTATTATTATTATTACTGTGTATTATCGATAAAGGTGGCTATATTTTATTAATGTGTCTGTCCTTCTTTGCCTGAATACCGTGATACACACCTACAAGAACTTGTCCATCCTGCTTCCCCCCAGTAACACTCATAACACTCAACTAAACTAGTCTTTAGTTTCAAAGGCTTCCTAATAACTCACCTATTCTGGAAATTAAATCCTCAGTCTCTTATAAATTCCTATGTCTGCTTTACAGTTTGGCTGTGATATTGTTCAACTGTGAAACCTACTTGGCAACCACATTGCTGGGCCCCCTGTACCCATCGTGATCATTTATCCGAAGTGTATTTACATTCCTCATACAGTCATGTACACTCTGCTGCCTATATACTGTAAGCCTTTCAGGGACCTCACTATATCTTGTTTTGTTTGTGACAGAAGTTGTTACTAGTGTTAAAGGAACACAAACATGCAAAAACCATCTGGGTTTATACACAGTTAAATACATTGGACTCCATGCTAGCCTCTATAACAATTCTCTATTTGTTTTCTTAAGCCTAAATTCTAATCTTATACACTCTCTCAGGAGGCTTTCATTTTACTGCTTTTTTCTGGGCTCCCATAACCACATAAATCTTGATAGGGTGTCGTAGAAGTGATTGGTCTTTAAGGTAGCAATCTTTCTGAATAGAAGAAAAGTGGGTGTTAATCTCCATACCTTAACATTATTATCTCTGCACAAACCATAACGAAACTCTCTATATAAGAGAGTCTACACATGGATTAGAAATGCAAGTTTAGAATTAGATTTTAAGGATCTAACATAAAATAACAATGTTTTACAGAACTAACTGGAAATACATGATATTTAAAATTAGATAACCCAGATTTATTTTTAGGTGCTAGTGTCCCTTTAATGTCTTTTTTGTTTATAATGCCATTGTATTACTTTATAGAATATAATTTCCCTCCATACATGGCAAGAATGATACTAGGTCAATATACCCTTTTGTATAAATATTTTTTGTTTTGTGGCTTTTTCACTTTAATCTCTGAAAGCTGGTTTCTTACATACAGTGGATATAAAAAGTCTACACACCCCTGTTAAAATGCCAGGTTCTTGTGATGTTAAAGAATGAGACAAAGATAAATCATGTCAGAACTTTTTCCACCTTTAATGTGACCTATAACGTGAACAATTTAATTGCAAAACAAGCTGAAATCGTTGAGGCGGAAAAATAAAAAAATAAAAGCTCCCAATAACCTGGTTGCAGTGGTGTGCACACCCTTAAACAAATAATTTGTTGAAGCACCTTTTGATTTTATTACAGCAATCAGTCTTTTTAGGTAGGAGTTTTTTAGCATGGCATATCTTGACATGGCAATATTTGCCCACCCTTCTTTGCAAAAGCGCTCCAAATCTGTCAGATTGCGAGGACATCTCCTGTTCACAGCCCTTTTCAGATCACCCCACAGATGTTCAATTGGATTCAGGTCTGGGTGCTGGCTGAGCCATTCTAAAACGTTAATCTTCTTCTGGTGAAGCCATGCTTTTGTGGATTTGGATGTGTGCTTTGGGTCGTTGTCGCGCTGAAAGGTGAACTTCTTCTTCATCTTCAGCTTTCTAATGGACGCCTGAAGGTTTTGTGCCAAAATTGCCTGGTATTTGGAACTGTTCATGATTCCCTCCACCCTGACTAAGGCCCTGGTTCCAGCTGAGGAAAAACAGCCCCAAAGCATGATGCTGCCATCACCATGCTTCACTGTGGGTATGGTGTTCTTTGGGTGATGTGCAGTGTTGTTTTTGTGCCAAACATACCTTTTGGAATTATGGACAAAAAGTTCCACCTTGGTTTCATCAGACCATAACACATTTTCCCACGTGCATTTTGGGGAACTTGATGTTTGTTATTGCAAACTTCACCTGGGCTTGGATGTTTTTCTTTGTAAGAAAAGGCTTCCGTCTTGCCACCCTACCCCATAGCCCATTCATATGAAGAATACGGGAGATTGTTGTCACATATAGCACACAGCCAGTATTTGCCAGAAATTCCTGCAGTTCCTTTAACTTTGCAGTAGGCCTCTTGAAAGCCTCCCTGACCAGTTTTCTTCTCGTCTTTCTCATCAATTTTGGAGGGACGTCAAGTTCTTGGTAATGTCTCTGTTGTGCCATATTTTCTCCATTTGATGATGACTGTCTTCACTGTGTTTCATGGTATATCTAATGCTTTGGAAATTCTTTTGTACCCTTCTCCTGACTGATATCTTTCAACAGTGAGATCCCTCTGATGCTTTGGAAGCTCTCTGCGGACCATGGCTTTTGCTCTGAGATGCAACTAAGCAAATGTCAGGAAAATCCTACTAGAACGGCTGAACTTTATTTGTGATTAATCGTAGTCACTTTAAATGATGGCAGGTGTGTAATGACTTTTATTTACATGAGTTTGAATGTGATTGGTTAATCCTGAACACAGCCATGTCCCCAGTTATAAGAGGGTGTGCACACCTATGCAACCAGGTCATTGTGAGTTTTTTATTTTTACCCCTCAACGATTTCAGTTTGTTTTGCAATTGAATTGTTCACGTTATAGGTCACATTAAAGGTGGAAAAAGTTCTGACATGATTTATCTTTGTCTCATTCTTTAACACCACAACAACCTGGTATTTTAACAGGGGTGTGTAGACTTTTTCAGGGCCGGATTTACCATTAGGCAGAGTAGGCATCTGCCTACAGGCGCACCATACAGAGGGGCGCCTGTCATTGGGATCCTTTAAAAAAAAAAGTTGCCTTGCCGCCCGCACTAACCCCCCCCACCACCCAGTCAGGTCTGTGCCTCCTTCAGGACAGACCTGTAGATGCTGTGCTCCCTCGTCGGCTCTTTAATATTACAGAGCGCGGGGAGATGACATCATCTACCAGCGCTCTGCATGAAGAGAAGATCGCGCGGGAGCTCCAACAGCTACAGGTCTGTGCCAAAGGAGGCACATACAGAACTCTCCTGCCACTGGTCCACCAGGGAAGAGGTAGGAAATGCACACTGGGGGGCAATGTGGAAATGATGGGGCAATATGGATCTGATGGGGGTCAAGATGGAGATGATGGCAATGTAGAGATGATGGGGCAATGTATGTGAGGGTAAGTTGGAGCTGATGGCAATGTGGAGATGAAGGGGGCAATGTGAGGGTAAGTTTGAGATGATGAGGCAATATGGAGCTGATGGGGGCAATATGGAGATGATGGCAATGTGGAGCTGATGGAGGCAATGTGAGAGTAAGTTGGAGCTGATGGGGCAATATGGAGCTGATGGGGGGCAATATGGAGATGATGGGGACAATGTGAGGGTAAGTTGGAGCTGATGGGGCAATATGGAGCTGATGGGGGCAATATGGAGCTGATGGAATATGGAGCTGATGGGGGCAATGTGAGGGTCAGTTGGAGCTGATGGGGCAATGGGGAGCTGATGGGGGCAATATGGAGCAATATGGAGCTGATGGGGGCAATGTGAGGGTAGGTTGGAGTTGATGGGAGCAATATGGAGATGATGGGGCAATATGGGACTGATGGGGGCAATGTGGAGCTGACGGGGGACAATGTAAGGGCAATATGGAGATAATGGGGGCAGTGTGGAGATTAGGAGCATTGTGGAGATGTCCAGTGGAGATGGCCAATGGGGGGGGTGCTTCAGATTTCTGTGCCTACAGGCTCCTGAGATGTAAATCCAGCCCTGGACTTTTTATATCCACTGTAGCTATAGTCATGAAGATAAACTGGAAAAATTCTTGACCAAACCATTTGCACCATGGGAAACCAAAAAATCTCATCGATATAAAGTGGTGTTTATGTCTTAAATACTAGAGAAGTCTCCATTGTATTGAAAATGCTCTTTTGCTGCACTTGGTTATTCCCTTAATTGCTCCACTTTTATTGTGTGTATATGGTCCATAAAACATTATTACTGGTTGTATGCATATTGTAACTATATGTCAAATCATTTGGTGATCATAGTCCTTTAAAAAAAAAAAAGCAAAAAAACTTGTTACCTACCTTGGCATATATTCCACCAGTGACTTAGCGTCCATATTTTTGTTAAAAAAAATGTATTTTAAATTAAAATATCTGGACATTTTGGGGGACTTATTTGTACAAAGCCAAACAAAAGAAAAATAAATCTACAAATCTAGGAATATTTCAGCCCAACAACAATGTAGAAGTCCTGTGTCAGCAAATCCACCATCAGTGAGCTTCTGCAGAGAAGAGAGCAATCTCCCATAAGTGCTGACTGAGACAGTAAAGTCATCTAGCCTTCATGATCTGCAAATCTAATTCAAGAAAAATGGTCTTTTATGGACTTTTTATTACTGACATTTTAAGATCAGGATTTTTTTTACTATAAATTCTGTAGTTAAAATAGCATTTAAAGCAAAACTACCAGCCAATAAGTATATTGCCCCACATAATTGTACATGTGGCGACTAGCTGCTCTGTAGATTAAAGAGATTAAAGAGAAATTGCTTTTCTTCCAGGACTGACAGCAGGACGGTGTGCGGGCATCTTGCCATAGTGACGTCCGCGCACCTGTGCTGTCAGTCCCAGTCGGTCTAGGAGGCATTGCTAGGAGCCGTCCGGCTCCAAAAGGGACTGACAGCGCAGGTGCAGGGACATCACTATAGCAAAATGTCCGTGCTCTGTCCTGCTGTCAGTCCTGGAAGAATAGCGATTTCTCTTTAATCTGGTAATAATTCTACAGAGCAGCTAGTCGCCACATGTGCAATTATGTGGGGTAATATACTTATTGGGTGGTAGTTCCACTTTAACATCATTGCAGATATTTATTGTTAAGTTTAGCTATGCACAATCTTAACTCTTAGAGTGCCAGAGAGGTATACCTCTCTGGCATTCAAAGAGTTAAGGCTATTTCTTTAAAATTGCATTTCCTTGCCTTAACTATGATAGTGTAAACTTTATCTGTGTAAAAATTTTACTAAAATATTTGGGCCTTATGTTTTTAATTTTAACACCACTTTTTCTTTTGAATATATATACCTTTTTCAGAATGTGCTGGAGACATCTGTTGCATCTTAAAAGTTAGAGATAATTGATTATATACACTACCGATCAACAGTTTTAGAACACCCCCATTTTTCTAGTTTTAATTGAAATGTACGCAGTTCAAGTCCAGTGAATAATCTGAAATGGTACAAAGGTAAGTCGTAAACTGCCAGAGGTGACACAGCATTTTGTAGCACCGTGCAATACCGTCTAGTACACCTACTTGGTCAGGGGTTCATCCTACAGCAAGATAATGACCCAAAACATACGTCCAGGTTGTGTCAGTTCAGATGACTTCCACTGGATATCAATACGTCACTCCAGGCTGATGACACTTCCACTGACTCCCAAGAGAGTAACTGAGCTAATAAATGTTGTTCCCAGTGCTAAACCACATACACAACATAGAATATGTAGATCACAACAGGAACTGTGAAGTTATATATGAGTGACAGAGTTTCCCATAACCCTCATTTGACATGTTAGGGTTAAACATTGTGAACTCGTGTAAAAATCTTAAAAAATAATAATAACAATTATATCTTTATAAGAAAAAAAACACACCTCAATATATTAGGGGTTTAAAAAGGTAAAAACCAGTGGCTCCACAGCCAACAATAGATGAAAGTAATAAACAAACCGAAAAAAACAAAAAATGTATTATATATTAATAAAATGACAGACCGACAAATGTAATATTCCAAATATTACCCACAATGAGGAAGTTGTCTCGCTCTACTCGTTTCGTGGCTTCCGACTCTGCCACTTCCTCAGGAGAAATAATTTTAAATAGACATTACTAGCACTTTAAATTATTGAGCACACATGAAACAAGCAAGATTTCTCCCTCTGTCTTTCTGGCAGAAATGGTGCCAACCTGGAGACGGAACAAGCAATCAAATGGGAAGTTCATATAGTAGATAATACTGGACACTCACATCTTGGGAATTTTACCTTTCATCTTTAGTCACATTATGCCTTTGAAAAAGCTACAGTGAAAATAGTTTCAGGCACGTACATTAATTTACTCTGCAATTTAATAGAGCTATCCTATTTAGTTTTTGAAGCTTGCTACAGTTCTGCTTTTTCCTGAAGAAATTACCGTTTCATACGCTAGATCTTGGTCCTGTCTGCAAGTCCCTCAGCACTTCGAACCATTAGTGATCTGTATAGTCAACATCAGCCATTTTTCATGTTTCTATTTTATAATCTTTTCTCTAAATGGCAAGACGGTTTATGTGCCCCTGTACTGTATTATTAGTGATGAGTCGGATTTGATCGACAGTTACCTTGTATAGTGTTGTTCAGTTTAATTGGTCTGTCACTAGTTTTGTCAGTAGTTAATGTTGAGCACTTTGTATCATTGTTCACAGAGGTGTAATGATATATTTTTACACTGTTGGTCTTTTGTGCCAGCTATTTTATAGCCTTCTGTCTTGGCATACTTTGACAGGTGGTACTTCTCAGGGCTATGCCTCAATTTCTGGTCGTCTTAGATTGTAGCCATATTCCTCAGAGTTGATGTCAAAGGGAGATCACATTGCTAATGTTTTATTCATAACAGTATAACTGACCTGTTTAGTGTACATCAGCTATTTTCATCCATTTGTTTACTTTTTAATCATGTTAAGTGGCTATGGCAATACATTATACGTGAAGTAAAAATAACATTTATGAGGTGGTACGTTAAAAGTTAAATCTTTTTCCATTACTGTCATATAACATAATAACCCTCATTAAGAAGAACTTACACAGAGTTCTAGGATCTCCGTTATTTTATTTATTTTTGTTCTGTTAAACTATTTCCCCTGTATCTGCTTTTGTTTGTCTTCAAATTTAATTCAAGTGATACATTTGAATATTGTAAAACTACTGTGCTTTTTATTAATTCACTTGGGGCCCTGAGTTTTGGGTCACATCCTGAGTCTCAAGCAGACCCTGAGAGTTCTTATGTACTGGTTAGATGCTAAATAAGGAAATCAGTAAACCTGTTATCTAGTACCTGTCCTCTTGAGGGCATCATAATTCTGAACACAGGAAGAGATCTATCAAAGTTGCAATTAGCAAGGATATTTTTTTCGTATTTTATCTTTCTGTAGTATAATGAATAAAACGTGAAACAATTTTCTTCCCTTGCACACTGCACTTATTACAAAAATCTGCTCCCCAGAATAATTATCTAATTTCCTTATATTCATTTGTTTGTATTCTCTATCAATTGCAGATTTTAGTATTTTGACTTCAAAAACACAACATGACTTTGAGAAAAGGTACATATTTTCATCATCTGGAAATCAGTTTTACTTTGACACTCATGCAGTGGTACAAGTTCTGGAAGCCAGTGGTAAGTGCAATGCAATTTTTGTTAGTAGCCCCAATGTAAAGTTCAGTGGAATCTTCTTTTACATTATTATTTATGTACAATGGGTGATACATTATTATTATATTAATACTATCCTCTTAAAGTGTTAGTAATGTCTAAAAATAATTTTTAATCCATTTGTAGAGGGTAAAAAAATAATCAGATTGCCACAAACCCCATCTCTCAAACCGCTATGATTTGAGAGATATTGGCAATGAAAGCTCCCCCTTCTCTTGATGTCAGCTGAAAAGCTGACAGAAGGGGATCCGTTTCGGCCAACATGATGAGGCTCTTCAGCAGAGCTGAAATCCTGTTATTGCAAATGAATTACTTCACTGGAAAGGTCTACAAAGTGTGCTTGCGAACCAGGCACACTTTGTAGACCATTACAATTAAGTAATTTGTTTGCAATAATGGGATTTCAGCTCTGCTGCAGAGCCGCCTGCTGATCCCCAGACTGGGATCTCCTGCTGTCAGCCAGACGCTGATGTCAGGAGAAGGGGAGGGAGGGGAGAACAAACCGTAAAGGTTTGAGAGATGGGGTTTGTGGCACTTCGATTATTTTTTTACCCTCTACAAATATATTTAAAATTGTTTTTAGACATTATTAACACTTTAAGAACTCAAAGCCAGTTGATTACAGCCTATGGACCATATCTACTGTCAGGGTCCAGAAGTGTGTAGTGAAGCATTGTCTAAATATGTAATGTTCATGTGTTAAGCCCTTGCATGCTGGAGACATCTCTAATGTCTAGAAAAGCAGAGGGCTTCAGCCATCTCAAGCTTCTCAAGTTTTCTTTGTTTCCACTTATAAAAACATTCATGTGTACATGAAAAAGTGCCTGAATATTTAATTGGAATGGTCTACAAGTGTGCCTGCCTCCCAGCCATACATGGTTTGGAACTAAATAGAGGTTCATGTCAGTTTTCAAGATAGCTGGTCCATGGCTTCAAAATATATGATAAGTGCTTATCTATGCTATGTAAACAAAGAAACAAAGCAAAAATAAGTAGTGAAGATGTTTGTACTTGTGAGGCATGACTGACTGTACTGTACAGTTTCTTCAGTAGACTTCATATATTATTTGTCCAATACACATGGTTCAAGTTTATTACATATTGTTACTGACGGACGTCCACCTAATATGCGGAGTTCTGTTTCTGTCCTTCCTCAGGATTCACTTCTCAGCAGTCAGATATCATTGTATCATCTCTACAGAAAATCTTGAACGCCAACATGGACCTGATATACAAGGACATGGTTACCAAAGTACAACAGGTTAGATGGAAGAGTTCTAGGGGGAGGGAGGGAGGCTGTCTTATTTCAAGCTGTCTATTATTTATATTAATCTTGTAACATGTCTAGGACTGCTTTATTTAACAAACTGAATGTTAATGAAGTCTACAGTAAATTTCTAAGCAGTGCATTGTAGACATCCCTAACATCCAAGGAGGTCATGAAACGTAGGGCCATTGTTAGACAGTATTTTCAAATAAGCAAGGCATAACTTGATTGGCTTAAAGGGATCGTAACACTTAATATGTAAAAATATGTACTGTTGGGTTTATTCTCCTGAGTAAAACAAGGGTACTCACACTGCTGAGAGGTGTTTCATTTAAAAGTTATTGCAGCTTAAACCTTATTTATTTTTAGGTGCAATATTTCAAAAGCCTGAAATTTTTCAGTGGCGCTGTTGCTACATCATTCTGTGGAAAGCTCTGGTCAATTGATGATAAACTTCCATAAGATGGTGTAGAAACAACAGCACTGTAGAATTTCATGCCATTGACATATTGCACCTAAAAAATTCAAGTTTGAGCTGTAATATCTTTTGAATACACCTCTCAACAGTGGTAGTATCTTGTTTTACTTAGGAGGATAAAATCTACAATATATTTTTTACTATATATTGTTTTACTATCCTTTTAAACCCAAGAGAAGCCATGCACCAAAGCAGTGTATTGTATTTTAACCACTCCGCTGCTAAGCATGTTTTCAGACTTTTGTTGCAGTTTACAGTCAAATTACTATTTTTGGTGTTTTTTGTGAACACCCCACACATGTCATGCACAATTTTGTTCAGACAGACCCTGCACTTACCAAAGATACTATTCGATTATGAATATACCCTAACCTTCTAAAATTGTACTCAGAATATATTATTATTATTATCAGGGCTTAAAATTTGAAGTCCTTTGCTACTAGCCAGACCTGAAAAGTTACTCGCCACTGCAAGCCATAACATAACCACCAGGGCTCAATTTCTACTCTCCAGGGCTAAATTTTCACTCGCCATTGGCTAGTGGCGAGTGGAAATTTTGAGCCCTGTTATTATTATTATTTTATTTATTTTTAATAGAGCCAAAAGTTGAATGTCAGAGTTTAAAATTATCTCCCCTTTCTGTGTTTTCATGCCTAGGTCTTTCTCTAAAAATCATCTTTCTTTTTACTTTTTTCACTATATTAAATTTCAGGCACAACATAACAGAAATAAACCACTTAACACTACATGCTATATACTTTATTTTATATCACATGCTTGCAATTAAATGTTGATGACAATTACAGACAAAATGAAAATGTAAACAATGCATGCCATTTTGGAAAGAAGATAACAACATGCTGCATCAAATGAGGAATTACTTGCCTTGCCCCTAACCCAGTGCGCACAAATGTTAAGAAGATGGTGCTAAAGGGACATATTTGCATATTTTTTAATTTCTATCCTTTCAAAACTACTGAGATCTTTGAAAAGTATGACGTTTCCTACATTAGCAGCTCATCCCCCAGAGAAATTACAATCCATTGGTAGGAGAGGACATTTTTCTCTCTACTGCTATCCTGGTTTACACATGTTTTTGATTTTTTTTTTACATATCCACCTCTTCAAAGGTACTTTGAAAACCATGAATTTCTTAATGCATTCAACACCAATTGCAAGCTCCAGAACAAAAAGGACCACATTGGTGTAGCTTAAAATACCTTGAGAATGGCATGAGTACTACTATATACCCATCACTTTTTTTTAAGTTTCCTACCTTTGCTTAAATACATGGTATAAACATATGTAAGTTATCACCTGCTATTAATTCTTTAATGCCAGACCTTGTTGGAAAGGGGAAACTCCCGTTTACAACAAGGCTACTTCTGTCATAACAGGAGTTAGGGGAGAGAGCCCCAGCCTCCGCTCCAATAACCCTTACATGCTTACTCATGATAGAAGGAGAGATTCCCTTTTTATAACAAGGGTATTCTTGGTATTATAGAAGTGGGGGAGGGTGAGTCTCGAAAATAGCATCCCCCATCTCCTAACAGAAAAAAATACACAAATATGTACTATATATTGAAGTATATGACTGTAGCAGGTGATCACCTGGTATTAACCCAGATAATGTCATACCTTATTGGAAAGGGAAGAATCTCTGTACAAAAGTTGATAGGAGCTGGGGGTACTGAGATAGCCTGACCCCCCCCCCCCTCATCCCATATATATATATGCCGTGTAATTGCATGAACACCTTTCATCAACCCAATTCAATACATTTAATACATTACATTTATAAACTGCAGAGCAAAATCATTTTGTAAAGATTATGCTTTTTCTTTTGAAATATTTAATAATGATGGATGATATGGGGCGTGGTAAGAGTGTTATTTGTTTACTCATTACTGCTTTCACATTAACTCTCGGGTTGTATATCTCTCTTTTCAGGAGATCACTCTCCAGCAGGTCATGTCACACATAGCCTCTGTGAAAAAAGATATGATCATTCTGGAGAAGAGTGAATTTTCAGCTCTGAGAACAGAAAATGAGGTATTAAATATGAGTAAGCTATTAGTAGCTGATGGGAAGACATTTAAGTGTTATGATGTTTTTTTGTCGCCGATGCATGGTTTGCTTTTAATTCTTTGAGGACCCAAATGGATAAATGAAAACTACTCCACGGCACAATTAAAACATATGGACTCATCTCCCCTCCTCCAGCTGGTAGAACCGGTCAAATTTCTTTTTAAGGTGACTCCCCCAGTTCCTCGACAGTTTTTTCAGGGAAGGTACGCATGCCAAATAAAGCCGGGGAAGCATGAGAGCAGGTAGGAATCTTAATATATTTATATGCATAAGTGGTTTTGAGTTTTTGTGATATATATATATATATATATATATATATATATATATATATATATACATATACTTCTATAGATATACCTGGCAGAATTACATTAGAAGCTAGGACAGTGCTACCGTTATGTCCTCCTCATCTAAGACCCCCTCTAAGAATAAATCTAATGAAGGCTCTAATTCTAAAGAAGAAAGACCCTAGAAAAATAAAAATTGTCCTGTCTGTGACAAAAAGATGCTGGCGTCTGATCCTTCACATCTCTGTCAAGAAAGCACCAATAAAACTGCTGTTTCAAATATGCCTAATGAATTTAAAGACTTTATTACCTGGATGAAGGCCTCCATGCAGGAGACCTTCACCGCAATGCAAGAATTATCCTGGGGAAGGGATGTCCAGTAGGGCCATTCAGTCTGAAGATACATTTAGTCTACAGGAAATAAACTCAGAGTATTCCTCTGAGGCAGTGGAATGCGAAATTCTAGATGAGTCAGGTGCATTCGCTGTGGATAAGATTGACGGTATTCTGAAGCATCTTAGAAAAACTCTTGATTAGTTGATGAACAGAAGGAACTAGGTATACTTAATACTGCATTCATGTGAAATAAAAAATCAACCCCATGTTTTCCAGTCCACCACTCCATTAATGACCTGATCAACTCTGAATGGAAAAGAGCAGATAAAAGATCTACTACAAAAAGATTTATGAAGATGTACCTGTTTGAAGAAAATTATGTTATTAATTGGACTACTCCACCTTGGGTAGATGCAGCGTTATCAAGATTAGTGAAATATACTACTATTCCACTAGAAGATGCAGCAGCCTTAAATGATCCCATGGACAAAGGCATGGAAGCAGCATTAAAGAGGCAATATACCCTTATTGGTCAGAACATGAAAGCGGCAACTTCCCTTGCCTGTATTGCAAGAACCATGCGTATTTGGCTTTCTGGCCTTGAAGAAAAAATTGACTCATCCATGTCAAGATCTAAAGTGGCTATTATCAAGGAAGCAAATAATTTCATCTGTGATGCATCCATGGATTCCTTGAGAGTTGCTGCAAAATCATCCGCATTATCTATTACAAGAAGAGCCTTATGGCTGAGACCTTGGGGAGCATATCGTTCTTTAAAATATAAACTTATGTCCATCCCTTTTTCTGGGGAAAAACTGTTTGGGGAGCAGTTAGAAGATTTAATTAAGAAGATGACTGGAGGAAAAAGTGCCTTTCTTCCACAAGATAGACGATCTAGACCATCACCATCTAGGAATACCTCATATAAGTCAGGAAACTATTCCTTTCGGGACATCAGAAGGTTTCAAGGGAAACAACACGAACAAAGAAGACAGGCCTCTTCAGGTCAAGCAAGAGGGGGGGATTTAGGAAGGATTTCCCCAGGAAAAAACAATTTAAAAAATAGTTCTGAGACACAGCGGATCCTGTCTCCATTGCAGTTAAGGGGTTTTCTGCATCTTTTTCAGTCATCTTGGAAGACCACAGATACTTAGGTTCTTCAGATATTGGAGATGGGATACCCGCTAGATTTTCTAACAATCCCCAAAATGAACAAATTCCAGAGATCAAAAATTCCTGCAAACAAGAACAAGGGAAAACACTTCTCTCAAGAGCTTTCTCAGATGCTACAGAAACAAGTGATCAAACCTGTGCCAGCACACCAGAGACGTCAGGGAATATATTCTATTCTGTTCCTGGTTCCAAAACCTTCAGGAAGTTACAGAATAATTCTGGACCTAAAATGGCTCAACAAGTTCCTATTCAAGAAACACTTCAGAATGGAGACACTGTCATCAGTCATCAGATCACTGCTTCCCAACAGTTTCATGACAAAAATTAATCTTCAGGACACATACTATCATATCCCTATAAATTACATAATTGAAGATATCTTCGCACTTTCAGTTCAGGGTACTTCCATTCGGGCTCGCTACAGCTACAAGAACATTCACAAAGATACTAGCAGCAGCACTAGAAGAAATGAGGGAAGAAGGAATCCCTATAGTTCCCTATCTTGACAACTTGTTACTAATAGCTCCACCACCTCATCTAGCAAGGTTATACACCACAAGAGTCCTGCAACATCTGACAGACTTAGGCTGGGTAATACATTTACAAAAAAAGCATAACCACCCCATCTCAGAGAATGGAGTTCCTGGGAATAATTATAGACACCAGGCTCTCAGAAGTGTGCCTGTCAAAGCAGAGGATAAAAAACCTTCATCAAACAGTTACCATGTTCCTGAAGAAAAGGGTTCAGATGGCCCAGACAATAATGCAGTGTCTGAGAAACATGGTATCAGCCATATAGGTGGTACCATGGTCAAGATTCCATATGCGACCTCTACAGAACCTATTTCTGAACACGTGGAACAAGGACTACAACAATCCATTACGGAAGATATCCATCCCCAGTCTACTGATGAAAGAGATGACATGGTGGACAAAAAGAAAGATCCTGAAAAAGGGAAGATCCCTTCTGGATCAAGAGTGGATCATAATTATGACGGAAGCCAGTCCATCAGGATGGGGAGGAATTTGGGACAACAAGACTGTCCGGGGCACATGTTCAATCCAGTAGAGGCAGATGCACATACACCTGTTAGAAATCAGAGCAGTATCAAACACTCTAAAACACTTACAGAGGGATCTAAGAGGAAAAGAGGTGCATATTCTCTCCGACAACAGCACTATGGTCATGTATATAAAAAACCAGGGAGGAACCAAAACCGTCGCTCAACAGAGAGGTAGCCCCCATTCTTCAATGGACAGAAAGGAATCTACTGGCTATCACAGCATCCCACATATCAGGTATACAGAATGTAAGTGCAGATTTCTTGAGCAGAAACAAAATAGACCCGGGAGAATGGTGTCTAAAGCAAGCAATCTATCATCTGACAACATCAACATGGGGAGACCCGGAGATCGACCTAATGGCAACCCCCAACAACTCAAAATGCAGGAAATTTTACTCAGGGTGGCAGAGCCCAGCATCCCTGGGACAAGATGTGCTCAAGCATTCCTGCATACATCTTCCCCCCCATTCCTCTAATTCCAGAAATTCTGAGGAAAATAAAAATGGAGAAGGCAGAAGTTATTCTGATTGCCCCAAGGTGGCCCAGACGTAGTTGGTTCTCCAACCTGGTAACAATGTCTGTATTTCCTCCTCTGTCCCTTCCGGTCATACAGGATCTGTTAAATCAGGGGCCCTTGGTTCACCCCAATACAGGGTTCTTCCATCTAACAGCCTGGAGGCTGAGCGGAAGCATCTGAAAAAGAAAGGCATCTCTGATTCTGTCATCACAACCATCCACTTCTACAATTTAAAATAGAGTTTGTAAAACTTTAACCCTTTGAGTGCCAGAGGGGTATGCAACGCATTGCAAAGCAATGCGTTGCATACCCCTCTGGCACTCTAAAGGTTAATACATTGGTGCGACCAAAATCAAATTGGGGAAGACAACATTTCTACAGCAGTTATCCTAGACTTCCTGCAAATGGGTTTTGACCTGGGATTAAAACCTGCATCAATAAAAGTACAGATTTCAGCACTATCGGCTATCTTGGTGCGTCATTTTTCAGATGATCCACTAATAAAAAGATTTGTGAGAGCAATTGAGAAGACTCGTCCTAGGATCAAGGACATTATCCCTGCCTGGGATCTTAACCTAGTGTTAAATCAACTTGCAGATTGCAATCTATTTGAACCACTGGAATCAATCTAAACTAAGCATTTAACTTGGAAAACTGTATTTCTAACAGCTGTAACCTCAGCTCGAAGAGTGAACGAATTACAGGCCTTGTGTTACATACCACCACTTCTGTCTGTCCCTAAGGATAAGATAGTATTAAGGATGAAACCAAATTTCAGGGGAAAAGTAATATTCGATTTCCACTTAAACCAGGAGATTGTTCTCCCATACTTCTGTACAAACCCTTCAGGGGCAAAAGAACAGAGGTTGCATTCATTAGATCTCGTGAGATGTGTATCTACCTGTCTGGGAAGATCTAAAGGCTTCAGGAAAACGGATTCATTATTTGTCCATTACCAAGGAAAGTACAAAGGATCAGCAGCATCAAAAGCATCGATCGCTGGGTGGATCACACAGTGTATAATGAGTGCATATCAGGAGGCCAAACAGGTTCCTCCTATGAAAGTAAAAGCCCACTCAACTAGGGCAATATCCACGTCATGGGCATTCAAGGCCAATGCATCTCCAGAATAGATTTGTAAGGCAGCCACCTGGTCGTCTACATCAGCCTTCATCAAACACTATAAATTAGACGTCACAGCCTCAGCAGACGCAAAATTTGGGAGGAAAGTCCTAGTCATTCTAACCTAACCGGGTAGGAAGTATTTTTTTTTAATTTTTTTACATTAGGTGCTATAAGGCTAATTATTCCTGCACTTGTTATCACTCTAGTTATACGGTTAGCATGCGGTTTACCCACCCAGTTATTGCTTGGGAAATTCCCATATGTTTTAATTGTGCCGTGAGTACACAGAGGGAAGGTTGAAATTTCCTTACAGATATTTCTTTTTCCTCTGTGTATCTCCATGGCACACCCACCCTTAACCAATGTTCCTTGTGTATTTACAGCTCAGCTGGAACAGAAAACTGTGAAGGAAGGGGTGGAGTCACCTTAAATAGAAATGGTCATACCACCTGGAGGAGGGGAGATGAGCCCATATATTTTAATTGTGCAGTGGAGATACACAGAGGAAAAGGAAATATTGGTAAGAAAATTTCATCCTGTCTTAAATACAAAAGAGATGCAGTTCTGGAGCAAACGGACTACACCATATAAAAATGACTTTTATTTAAATGGGGTTTTAATGTCTTCAATGCTAGAGAGGGCTCTAATGCATTAAGAAGAATTTGGAGAATTTGCCTTGTATAGTGCTGTTGTTTTGTCCATCTTTAGTTTACTGAATTGCACCTTATGCGCAATAAAAATCTAAGTGTTTCTGCTTTGCTGTCAGGGGTCGTGGCAATCAAAACACTGATTCACTGAGGAGGAGGCAGGTGCACTCCCTGCCTTCACAACCAACCACCGCTTTGCCTCTCCTCAACCAAGCACCGCTTAGCAACTTTGCTTAGGAGTGCCCCCTGCCTCCATAACCAAGGACCGCTTAGCAACTTTGCTTACCCTGCCACCTCAACCAACCACCCCACACGCAGTTACAAAAAAAAATTCAGACCCCTCCTGATGCCTCCTAGCTACTGATTTCCCAGACAGTTCGGCTGGGAGATAAATAGCGGTGACGTAGGTGAGCAAGAGGGCTCCCCTGTTTCCATCCTACCCAAACTACTGGGTTGGAGGGGGTGGGATTGGGAAACCCTTTCTTGTCAATGTGGGAGGCTTTCCCTTATTGATCTGAAAGGGTTTCCCATTCCCACCCACTCCTACCTGATAGTTCCTGTAGAATGGAAGCAGGGGAACCCTCTTGCTCCACTGGGTTGCCTATATTGATCTCCCAGCCACATAGCCTGGGAGATCAGTAGTTGAGGGGTCCTGATGCCCCACCATGGGGTCTGCCCTTAATGAAATAATAAAAAAGGAACCCAACAAACAAACAAGGGTTGATTACTATCATTTAAAAAAAAAAAGAATATATTCTCTAGGAGAAGTGGGAAAGCTGATGAACTTAATGACCCTTTACTGTGGAGACATTCCAGTGAATTTTGTCCTTATTCCTATGTGCTTGTCTCGATCCAGTAGCAGTGATGATATCTGATGTTTGTGTATGCAAGCCATATCAGTTCTACAATAGTTTTACTTCCCTGTGTACAGTTTATTGTTCATTGCTGGTGGTTCCTGGCATTTCCTTCACATTCACATGTCCCATTTTCTTCAGTTTACTTTTCTTAGTTTGTGATCCCAGTGTCCTTTGAAAAGTGGATAAGCTCTTGTGCTGGGGGAATCATTCAGTGACTCTTTGTTTACTACTTTAACTTGGGGTTCACTGTAGTGCAGTAATGGGCAAAATATGTCCTGCAGGACAGTTTATCTGGCCGTACAGTCTGGGTAGTTGTACAAATAACTATAAAATATAATATAGCAGTTCTGCTGTACAGAGGGAAATCACTTTTGTTTTCCTCTGCAAAGGACAAATTATTTATTACAAAGGACAATTTTGATACAAATGTATCATTCTACCAATGCAGAGAGAGCTAGAATGTATATATTACCAGTGTGTTTTTAACTGAGATGTGGCCCTTGGCCAAAATAATTACCCACCCCTGCTTTTATCATTCAAGTGAGTTAAGTGAATGAAGATGCTGGTTTGCTCTAATCACATGAATTGTGCTAACATTTCTGCCATAATCATGCAACCTAGGTAGGTACTAATTGCTTAATTTGTTATCCAGTAGGTGAAATGGGATCTTTCCTGGACTCCCCTTTTGTTTTGTTACCAGATTGCAATTGTCTTAGGCTTGGCTACAAGAGGCACATCCTACAAGCTCTGAGAAGGCTGTGGCATCCATTCAGAAGATGTAGATTCCACTTGGCCCTGTGGAATGTGCATCACATTACTCTTTAACTCCCTGAATACAAGCAAGATGGTTTAATGTCCATTTTTCATAGAATTAGGCTTATATGCGCAAGGAAAGAGTTGCAGTTCTGGGACAAACCAGCTGTTCAATACAGACAATTTAAACATTGTGAAAATGCCCTTTTAACCCCTTGAAAGCTAGGTTTCCAACACAGTGGGGGAGATTCACAAGGTGGTGATAAAGTGGAGATGACTTCTCCAGTTTATCACTTCTCCAGTTCCTATGTTATTCTATGGAGCCTATGCACTAAGAGTTCTAACGGTGATGAAATCTTAGCGCATAGGCTCCATAGAATAACATAGGAATTGGAGAAATGATAAACTGGAGAAGTCATCTCCACTTTATCACCTCTTTATCTCTGCTTAGTGAATCTCCCCATTATGAAGCAATGCATTGGTGACATACATAATATTCAAAGGGATAACAGCCTGGTGGAATTTTAAATTGTACAGCTTGTTTGCCCCATAATTGTTCCATTTCTTTGTGAATATGGCCTTATCAGTGCATAACACTTTCAGGGCTCGATCCAAATGTTGGCGTTAAAACCAACGTGAAGAAAAAAAATGCCTTCGCTCCTTAAGCAAGACCAGGTAACGTGAGATTCAAATCTTCCTTACCCAGGAAGCCTAAGGAGCGATAACCAACAAAATACATGTTAACCTTAAACCTGCGTCGCATAGAAAATCTTACCTAAAAACACACGATAAAAATGTTACCTAGCACCACAGCCAATCACAGCACTGCAAACTATCAAGTTCAGTCAGAAAATCCAAAACCCACGTCTCCAGTTCTGAATAGCTTTCTCTGTGCTTCCCTACCCAGCCACTAGGGGAACACAGAGAAGGCTTTCAGCACCATGGACAGCTTTGAATGCCATAGGGATGTGCACTGCTCACCCCTGTGGCATTCAAAGGGTTAAAATCAATAAAACTAGTACACCAAGCACTACACAATGCCCCCTTCCACATCCCCCCCCCTTAGTATGTCCCATATATTGCATATATGGGACATACTAACCCCATCCACATCCACCTCATGGACTTCCATGTAGTGGACAAATCTGCCTTTTATTCCACAATTAACCCTTTGAGTACCAGAGAGGTAGGAAAGCATTGCTTAGCATGTTTCCTACCCCTCTGGTACCCAAAGGGTTAATAGGCAACGTATGGACTACATACCTTGCCTATATATATATATATATATATGTGTGTGTTTTAAACTTTTTTTTAATTAAAATAGTATTATTAGACAGTTTAACTTAGATTTCATTTATTGTTAACCCCCTACCTCCTGTGTCCCATTGCTATTAGTACTTTTGCTCCACTCTTCTTCAAACTGAGAGTGGAGCAAAAGTACTAAAAGCAAAGGGACACAGTAAGTATGGCATCATTAATGGTTGAGATCTAAGTTAACCCTTTGGGTGCCAGAGTGGTTCGCAACGCATTGCAAAGCAATGCGTTGAGTACCACTCTGGCACTCAAAGGGTTAACATACAACTGAGGGAGCAGCCTGCACTGTGAATGCAGGGCTTCCCTCAGTTTTAATTATACATTCCTTATTTTTTAATACAGTATTTATTGTTCATATTTCTTTTTTATATTATTTATGTATTCTCTTGCTGCGGGCGGCTGTGAAGCCCGCAGCATAGTAAACCGTTGTGCAGAGAGGCATTGGCGACAGCGGGAGGAGGGGACAGAGACATTGGAGGAAGCGGGTGGTAGGCTTGTACTTGCTGCCCGCTTCCTCCAATACCTCTCCTCTAGCGGTGGCATTGTGCCAGGCTGCCTGATCGCCTTGTGCAAATCGTCCCTTTGCACAAGGCGTTGTACAACGTTGCAAAGCAATGCGTTGCGAACCACTCTGGCACCCAAAGGGTTAACTTAGATCTCAACCATTAATGATGCCATACTTACTGTGTCCCTTTGCTTTTAGTACTTTTGCTCCACTCTCAGTTTGAAGAAGAGTGGAGCAAAAGTACTAATAGCAATGGGACACAGGAGGTAGGGGGTTAACAATAAATGAAATCTAAGTTAAACTGTCTAATAATACTATTTTAATTAAAAAAAAGTTTAAAACACACACATATATATATATATATATATATAGGCAAGGTATGTAGTCCATACGTTGCCTATTAACCCTTTGGGTACCAGAGGGGTAGGAAACATGCTAAGCAATGCTTTCCTACCTCTCTGGTACTCAAAGGGTTAATTGTGGAATAAAAGGCAGATTTGTCCACTACATGGAAGTCCATGAGGTGGATGTGGATGGGGTTAGTATGTCCCATATATGCAATATATGGGACATACTAAGGGGGGGGGGATGTGGAAGGGGGCATTGTGTAGTGCTTGGTGTACTAGTTTTATTGATTTTAACCCTTTGAATGCCACAGGGGTGAGCAGTGCACATCCCTATGGCATTCAAAGCTGTCCATGGTGCTGAAAGCCTTCTCTGTGTTCCCCTAGTGGCTGGGTAGGGAAAAGCACAGAGAATGCTGTTCAGAACTGGAGACGTGGGTTTTCTACTCTTACTTGTGGACTGTACTCCAAAAAAAATAGGCGTTAGATTTCTGGAGAGAAATGTTGCAATTTAACGGGAGTTAGCCCTAACTCCAACATTTGAATCGCTTTTGGCGTCGCTTGTACATTATCCTCTATGGGTGAGATCTTGCTGTTCTGGCGACGGGCGATGTCTGTTTCAGAACTGCCATCACTTGTTTCTAGTAGAACATTTGCATTGCTCAATTGACGTTAAAACCAGCGTCTCCAGTTTTTTCTGGCGACGCCAACATTTGGATCGAGCCCTCAGAGTGTACGTCAGCAATAATATGGCTGATGTAGTAAGAAAAAGTGTTGTAGTTCTGAGGCGAGTCAACTGCACCACAGGTGACAAATACAAATCCCTGCTGTTTTAAATACGGCTTTTTAATGTTCTGAATACTACAGAGGTTTCATTGGAGACCTCTTTAGCATTCAAGGGGTTAAAATCCCAGTTTAAATTAGCGAGCATCTTGGAAAAGTTTTTTGTTCCTTTCTGTATAGTTGATTTGCTACAGAATTGCCCCATTTTCTTAGTACACCAGCCTCAGTACATGGAGATGCATTCAAGGAAACAATGTTGTACTTGATTTAACATCTGATTTTTTTTTTCTCTCCCCCACCTCAGAAAGTAAAAATTGAACTCCAGCAACTGAAGAAACAGTTAATTGTGAGTGTTGGGAAAAGGGACAACCTTTCTGTAGCTATTGGGTTGGCATCATGTGGGAATACTTAAGAACAGAGGTTCATTCCATTACAGAACCATTCTGTTTAATTTGTCTCTGTTGTCAATGAATAATGACTAGTATTTGTATTCACCTCTTTTTTTGTTGTTTCTCTTATAACCTTATTTCAAATACAAAATTGGACAGGGGATAAAACCAAATGTAGCATGCCCTTTACTTTAAAATGGATCTTTCTGTAGAAGAAAGAGATGATGGAACAGCTTGATGTGTTTATATTCCATTAAAGGAGCAGTAAACTTTTTTTATCAAAACCTATATGTTATGGACCTTTTCCTGCTGAGTAAAACAAGGGTACTCCCACTGCTGTCAGTTGTTTTATTCATTCGGAACAGAATTTACAGCGCATTTACTTCCTGAATGTGCTAACTGACAGCATGACTCAGCAGTTTCTATCACATTCTGTGGAGAACAGTTTGTCATTGACTTTTCTATCAAATAGAATGTAACAGAATAACTAATTTGAATTTGACCACTAGATGTCAATATTAGTGTAAAAAAAACCAAACAAACACTGGTTTAAACTGTAATAACTCTGTAAATACATAACTCTGAGCAGTGTGCTTACGCTTATTTTACTGAACAGGAAAAGCCCTACAATATATATATTTTCATAACTAGTCTTTAATCTGCAATATAGGACTTGATATACCTGCTGAGCTTGATCATTTACTTTGCTAGTTGCATTTTAACTATTCCTTTAAGTAGCTGTTAATTATGCATCGCTGCTGCTACCTTGTCCCAGATAAACAGAGGTCAGTTATGTACACTTACTAGTAAATTGGGGGTAAAGCTCTGTATCTAACTATCAATTTTAAAACTTAACCTTTATTTTATTATTATTAGACTAGTGTAAAAGCCCATGTACACAGGCCAAGGGCCGGGTAATATTAACCCTTTGAGGGTTAAGAGGCCGCTATCTCACTGCTTCATGCGATGCAGTCTTGCGTTGCTTCTCTCACGCGATGCAGTCATGAGCAGTAGAGACTGCCCGAATGTTGGCAGTCTCTACTGTGCATGACTGAATCGTGACAAACATCCTACCGAATTATTATCTAGGAGCATGTGTACCTGCAACTGTATTTTAGCGGCACTATTTCAGGCTCATGTTGAAACCAATACCAATCCTGTGTGTTTCACAAGAGCTGATTTAAAAAAAAAAAATAAAAAAACAGATAGGAATAATTTAGGGGATTGGCTTACCTTACGTGACAGAACCTTTACACTTTTTTTGTTGTTTAGTAGAACAAGTATTGTCAGCCACCAAATGACTGGGATGTTAAATAATTAGAGTAGCAAACTTTTAGAAAAGCTGAATGTTAAAAATTCTCTTTAGGAGTTTATTCACCTAGTCTGTTTATTCCAGGGCTCCATATATTAACAATATTCAAACAAATAGTATTTATTAATGTCGTGTTTCAAATTAGCTACTTCAAGGCTTCTGCAGGTTGCAAGAAAATGAATAAGCTCTTCTCATCCCAGATCAGCCCACCCTACGAGTTTCAATGTAGAAGCAACTTTGTGGAGGGCCTACTAGGGAATGATGCTGCTAGACAGGCTCTCTTTTATGCCGCTCCTTTTTTTCGGAGCAAGGCAGGTTTGCCCACTTTTCTACTATTGTAATTTCCATAACTTTATTATGGTAATACATCCATGTGGCTGTCAGAAATCTCCACTCTCAGACAGTTTGTTTATTTTTCTAGGTTGGATTTGTCTTTTCAAACATGGATCCTGATCAAAAATGCTTTCACAAACACCTGTAAATGTGAAATAACTGGAAAATGAACTAGCAAAGTAAATGATTGGATTGGATTTCATTAATTTTTTTTTTTCTTCTTCTTAAGGATGAAATTGTCAAAGTTCGTGCAAACAATAAACTGGATTTCAATTTGGAGAAAAGTAGAGTTAAAGAAATGGTAAGTGTTTTTTTTTTTAATATCATTCACTGTAAAACAAAATAATTACATGGGGGTGTACCCCAAACCGAGTACACATAGAAGATCGTTTTAGTGAAATAATTATTTTTTACTAACACGATCTCGGCTCAGCTGCAGAGCCGCAAGCCTGTTGTACGACAGACTTCCCCAGCAGTCAGTACAACGCTGACTTCAGGGGAGGGGGAAACTTTGCTTTACGGTTATCTCTCATTAAAGTATTACTATCCCTTTAACATAGTTTCCATTAATTTTCCCACTACTGATTTAAGTCTTACTGGTCTTGTAGGTACCAGACTCTTCCCTGCTACCTCAGGCTCTGCGTATTTCCTTTATGCACTTTTTATGTTTTACAATGCCTGCCACTTGTCTAGACAACCAGATTGGTTTTCTTTATTTTACCTTTCTTTACATGACTGATGCAGAATTCAGTTTCAGATAAATTTTAATGTTTTAGGCCTTCCCATTGTTCCTAAACACTGAAGAAATCTCCTCTCTGCTAAGGAATTGCTTACGGGTTCACACTTAAGAGAAAAGTCTGGCATTCTGAAATCTAAGACCTCTTTTTGAGTGTGGTTTACTCATAATCATTACCAGTTTATTAAACCATGCTGACTGATGATTATTGTTCATCAGCTCTCATGCACATATCAGAATCCATGAGTATCAAATCTAGTATTGCGTTTGAGAGCTGTATAAAGGATGCAGTTCACCTAGAATTCAGGATATCCCTACTCCTTGCTGATACACAACAGGAACCTGCCAGACCACACCTGGCATATTAAAATCTCCCATAAATACTACCTTCAGTTTATGACTTTTTAAAACTGACTGCAATATCCCTGTTTACATCACCAGACAAGAACTCTCCATAATCTTTATCGCCATAATAAGGATTGACATTATGCTGGCATTAGCATACTGTGAATGAAATTAGTATGAAGTGTCACACTGTAACACCCACCAAAACTTAAAAGTCAAGTTCTCATAAATTATTTATTTTGTAGAAAATGGCTAGTGCAACATATAAGAAGATTTTAATTATGCCTAAAACAAACTAAAACTAAAGTACAGTAAAACCTAATAATGTATTTAATCTAAAAGGTATACTGCCCTACAGCTAGCAACCCCAAATACTTGCCTTAATTGGAGTAAGTACTTCCTGTGCAGATCAACTGTTTCCTCTGAGATTTTTTTGAGGATTATGGGAATGTTAGTGTCCATTTTGTGTCCACCTGCTGAAACCCTGTGCTACAACTGCTCATGCGCAAATTACACCTTTTAACCAGTAACCCAGATACCTTTTCATAAGTACAGGGATTACAATATTTATCATTTCCTGCTTTTTTTTCCTGTATTGAGACTTAAGTTGAAAAGAAAAAAAAATCTTAAAACATCTGTTACTGTAATATACACACAGATTGCTTGGTACCAGATAAAGATTATTACTATACATATTTTATCTTTCAAGGTATCGGCTTGGCAGCTTTCCTATAATGTACAAATTCAGTTGTGGTGCCTTTTATAGGTTTTTCATACTTGCTTAAATGTAATTTCGTCTATAGATTCTTGTCTGCTAGCAATTTAAAGCGGAACTACCACCCTGCCTAAAGTTGCCCCCAAAGAATTACCCATCTGGCGACTAGCTGTTCAGTAGTCCTAATAGCCACAATTATTACCTCGTTATAGAGAATTCCTACTGCTTCTGGGGCTGTCAGCCAGGAAACAGCGCAGACATCTTTGCATAGTGATGTCTGTGCCCCTGCGCTATCAGTCGCAGTCTGCTGTAGGAGGCGTTGCTAGGTACCGAAAGATACCAGCAGGAACCGACAGCGCCGGTGCGTAGACTTCACTATGAAAAGATGTCTGCACTGTTTCCTGGCTGTCAGTCCCGGGAGCAGTAGGAATTCTGTATAACGAGGTAATAATTCTGGTGACTAGTACTACTGAGCAGCTAGTCACCAGATGGGTAATTCTTTGGGGGCAACTTTAGGCAGGGTGGTAGTTCCGTTATAACCCTTTCATTGCCAGCGGGGTATGCAACACATTGCTTTGCAATGTGTTGCATATCTCTCGGGCACTGAAAGGGTTAAAGGGTTAGTAATGTCAAGCTATAAATGATGATGAGATTATTCTTTAAACTTTTTAGTAATGCTCCATACCATTGCTGATATTTTTATCTGTATAGTTTTTTTGTAATTATATTTTAAAGTTTTCCCAACGTCACTGTTTTTCCTTCAGATGAAAAAGCCGGTCCAGACTGATCACAACGAGAGACATTGAATGTGAGCACCCTGCTCCCCTTCATCAAAGGGGGTACGGTTTTCCTTATACAGACACAGACAATATTGTCCTTTGTTGTGATGTGACCGGATTTCAGATCTGAAGGAAGAAGAGTGACGTTGGGAAAAGGGGCAGGAGGGGGGGACTTTAAAATATAATTACAGAAAAACTATACTGATATAAACATTGCCAATGGTACAGATCATTCTTAAAAAGTTTAAGGAAATAATCTGATCATCATTTATAGCTTGACATTGCTTTAATAAGGTTGCAAGTATTGCTAAACCTTTTTGTGGCTATCCTTATCTCTCCATGAGCGAACAGTTACACAGAAATGTAATAAAAAGTACGTGAAAATTACATAACCCTTTTTGCTGTGAAGAAATATCAAAGGTCAAGCCATTTTCAGTGGGAGTTTTACTTACGATAAGAAATTAAACAGAGCTCCCAAGGGCACAATTCTATTCCCCACGTTAATTTAAAAAACTGGTGATGGTGGTTTTCACAGCACAGTCTGCTGTTTTATGAACTGCGGTGTCAAAAACCACTACCATATAAAAATGTCCAGCGGTCGCTAAATTTGCTCGGTGGCTTCAACGACCGTTAAAGAACACACTTTTTATTGTGAAAAAACTGAGCCATGAAAAGGAAAAAGCCACCGGTGTGTGCTAGCAAACTGGTTTCCAACACACTCTTGTGCTTACAAACAAACAAACATTAATCCTGAGTGCCAGAGGAGTAAATTAGGTTGAATGAAGACACAAGTCCATCAAGTTCAACCTTTGAAACCTTTGAGTATGCAACATATTTATTGTACAGCGCTGCATACCCCACTGGCACTCACAGGGTTAACCTCCCTAAAGTTAACACATCCCCTGAAAAGTAAAAGCTGAACTGTAATCATGATGTCCAGCGAGGTCCTCCACACCCTGTTCAGCTACTGTCCGTATTCTCTTTGAATCTTCTGTAATCTTCCTTTTCTTCTTTCACTTTTTCTTCTTTAGTATGTTTAGTTTTTTAAAAAAAAAATCAATGAAAGGTGTCTTCCAACAAAAAAATGCCAGTAAAATATCCCTCCGGTACTCTTAAGTATAAAATGCAGTGTAGCATGTCTTTTAAAAATAATATGCTGCCATACCGGAATCCAAAAAGGTTAAGGTATTCTTTTTGTAAAATATAAAAAGGCCTTGCAAGGGTTAAAATTATGTCGCCGGCTCCACTGGTGTGGCAGTAATGCATTTTGACACGTACCTTTCAGGCCGTTGCCCAAGTGCGAATGAGGGAATTTTGAACAGAGACTGGCTTTTTATATGCCATTTTCTCTTCAAAATGGATGCTTTACGCACCTCCCAGCCAATCAGCTTCTAGCTGGGGCATGATGAAACCCTCTAGAAGCTGATTGGCTGAGAGGTGCGTAAGCACACATGCCAGTCAGTTGGAGGCTGGTATGCATTTTGAACAGAGTCTGTCATATTAAAAGCCAGTCTCTCTTCAAATTTCACTGTCGTCCAATACAGGTCACTGGTACACTGGGAGGCGATCCGTCCCTTTAACAGGCAGGAACAATTATTCAAATGTGAGCAGGGGGTGGAGCCTCCACTCCTACTTAAGCTGCCTTCAGGCCAGAGCCACTAGATTGATTTGTTCCTGTGTGCTGTGCACACCAGGTGGAGAACATCTATACATTCAACTTAGTATTTTTTTATTTTATTCAAATATGGAATACCACCATTAGGAGGGTGACCATGGCTTTGAATTGCCCTCCCCAAAGTGGCTAGTGCAGCTTCCAGGGATTTTCTGTGGACCTTATGCCCTGAAGAGGGAACAGCTTGAGTCAAGCAGCTTCCCTGCTGGGGAATTTACCTCTGGTTTATTCCTACTTTATCATGGTCACCTGAAGACAGAAGTCCTGCAGAAAGGTGAGCCACCCCTTGAGTGCTGAAGGTCCACTTGTCCCCACAGTGTCCCTTTGATGGGCTTGTATTTGGGAGTTTGCATCTGCACTCCAGCACTCATAGGGTGTTTTTATTTGCATTTCTTATGTTTATGCAATTTCTGTAGTATTCTCTGGGGTTTTGGAGCTTTGGGGTATTGTTTTCTTATGTTTTCCAAGTGTTTGGAAGATGTTTGGTGCATTTTATGTTTCAGTAGTACTTTATTAATATTTAGTGTTCCGCGCCTTTAAGCGCGCCTTTTCCCGCATAGACGCCATTGCTCCTTTACTCTCTATGAGTTTACACAGTGTGGGACATATCTCTGGAACCGCTTGTCACAGCAACTTCAGAGATGTTCATTTTATTGCTCTGCTCCTGCTCTATCATCCGGTATCTAGTTTCGGGGTGTGGGGAGTTCAGGGGGGCTTCGGGCACTGTTTGGGGTACTTCTGAGAGAAAACTACATTTCCCATGAGCGCCCATTTCGCGCTCGTTTTCTGATTGGCTGACCTGACGGCAGCCATTTTGTGGTGTTATTTCTCAGCGAGTATACTACGCAGGGACCGAGCCTTCTCTCTTCTCAGCAGATTAACCCTTCGCTGGCCAGATAAGTCCGATTTTAGGCATTTCTGGGGTGAAACTTTAATCTTTCACACTTCTACTGGGTGATATTTATTAAGTGGTGTATATTTGACGCTGTGAGCATGTCTACTCCACTGGAGTCAGGGGCTAGACCTAAGACTAAGGAGGCTGGGGTGTCCGTTCCCCCCATTGCGCTTTGCTCCTCTTGTCACTCTGGGCTGCCTAGAGATTGTTCTGGTACCTTATGCCCTAATGTACAGATTGTCATGATAGCAACCCTGGGCTTCCCAGCCATGCTATTGAGCCAACTTGGGTGAAAGAGTTTAAAGCTGCCACTAGGGATCTCAGATCCACTCTCCAACTCTTTCCCTCTCAGGTACAGGGGGCTCTTCAGATTTGGCAGACCCCCTCTACAATCAGGACTTCCCTGCCTAAGCCACAGGGGGCTCCTGATGTGTCTGATTCTTCTGAAGAAGAACTTTTGCAGGATTCTGATGCTGAGGAAGGCACTGTTATTGAGTCTAACAGGTCCATTGGGGACCCTTATGAATGTGACCCTGAGGTTTCTGCTGAGGGTTTGATTAGAGCTGTGTTAAACACGCTCAACCTTCCTCTGACTTAAGAATCTACCCATGATCCAACTGATGTTTTTCAAAAACCTTCTAAGGCGGTTGTATGTTTTCCTACTAATCCTACCCTTGCCCGGCTAGTCTCTGATGCGTGGAAGAATCCTGACAAGTCCTCTTCTGTGTCCAAAAAGTTTGCTAAACTTTACCCTTTTCCTGAGACTGAACTGGCAAAATGGGTTCATCCTCCTAAAGTGGATGCTCCTGTTTCTAGGTTATCCAAATCCACTGCCTTAGCTGTATCTGATGCCTCTGCCCTGCAGGATTGGACGGATAAAAAGCTAGAGCTTTCTCTTAAATCCATTTTTGCTTCCATTGGCACTGCCATGCGTTCAACCTTTGCAGTGGCGTGGGTTAATAGGGCTATTGCAGCCTGGACTGAACGACTGACTGAAGCGGTCCGCCAGGATGCGCCAGTGTCTGAGCAGTTGCAGCTCCTTGCTAATATTGCAGAAGCCCAGAATTATGTTTCTGATGCGGCCTTTGATGCTGTGCGCATGATGGCTAGGGCCTCCACGTCATCTGTGGTAGCCAGACGTGCTCTTTGGCTGAAAATTTGGTCTGCTGATACGGCCTCCAAGAAAGCCTTGCTTTCTTTGCCCTTTCAGGGGAATTTGTTGTTTGGTTCTGAACTCAAAGAGATGATCAGTGAGGCTACTGGGGGTAAAAGTACTCTTCTACCTTCAGTCTTCAAGAAAAAATTTCCAGCCAAACGCAATCGGTCCTTTCGTTCCTTTCAGACTGAGACACGCTCCACGTCCCAGACGGGGCTGTCCTCTACGCGTCCCTCCTCCAAGCCCAAACAGTCCTGGAAGCCCAAAGTTGCCCCTAAGGCCAAGACCTCCAAGACTGCTTCGGCATGACTCACCGAGCAGTGGGTGGACGTCTCCACATCTTTCGCCGGACTTGGGAGGAGTCTGTGACGGACCCATGGGTTATTCAGGTGGTATCAGAGGGATACAGGATCCCTTTCTCTTCCCTTCCTCCTTTTCGGTTCCATTTTACTCGTCCTTCTCAGGAACCTACAAAAAGGCGTCTGTTCGACGACGCTATTCAGGATCTTTTGGACAAAGAGGTCCTGGAATTGGTTCCTCCAGAGGACACAGGTTCAGGATTCTATTCCAACCTGTTCATGGTGGCCAAAAAGGACGGAGGTGCTCGTCCTATCTTGGATCTCAAGGATCTCAATTCCTATGTTGTGAGTTCCCACTTTCGCCAGGAATCCCTGCGCTCTGTGATTGCCGCAATGTCTCCAGGGGAGTTCCTTGCCTCCCTGGACCTTCAGGATGCATATCTTCACATCCCTATTCATCCGGAGAGCAGACGGTATCTCAGGATTGCCTGTCACAAGGGCCACTTTCAGTTTTCAGCTCTCCCCTTTGGACTGACCTCAGCCCCTCTGGTCTTGCAGAGGGTATTGGGATCCTTGATAGCTGTGCTTCATCGAGATGGGGTCAGAGTGACCCCCTACATGGACGATCTCCTCCTGAAAGCCTCCTCTGCGGGGCTTCTCCACCAGCAGATGCAGCTGTGTATACACACTCTGAACCGTCACGGCTGGATTTTGAATCTGGACAAGTCAGACTTGGTCCCATCTCAAAGGCTCCTTTTCTTGGGTCTTCTGTTCGACACTCAGCAGTGCATGGTGTTTCTGCCAGAGGAAGTGGCTCATCAGATTGCCATCCGAGTAGCCAAGATACTGGAACTCGACAGGGTTCCGATGCCGAAGTTGACGTCTCTGGTGGGGAAGTTCATTTCCACGTTCGAAGCTGTGCTATTTGCCATGGCTCACACCAGGGAACTTCAGAGGTTTGTGATCCAGACGTGCAAGAATCATCCAGATCATCAGTATCTGTCCGTCTCTCTGCCTCCTCATGTCGCGTTGAGTCTGCGATGGTGGTTGGATCTCTCATCTTCTGAAAGGGAGATCCTTTCGAATTCCCTATTGGACCACGCTCGCAACGGATGCCAGCCTCCTGGGATGGGGTGCTGTGTTGGGTCGTTTCAGTGCTCAGGGGAAATGGGGACTGGAGGAATCTCTTCTCCCCATCAATGTTCTGGAACTTCGTGCCATACGGCTTGCCCTGAGGCACTGGGAATCTCAGCTGGAAGGTTGCCCAGTCAGAGTGGAGTCCGACAACGCCACCGCGGTGGCCTACATCAACAGACAAGGCGGCACAAAAAGTTTCACCGCCTGGTTGGAGGTCAAGGATATTTTATCTTGGGCAGAAGGTCACGTGCCTGTCATTTCAGCGGTTCACATTCCAGGCGTAGACAACGTCATGGCAGACTTTCTCAGTCGTCACACAGTCGACAGCGGAGAATGGGCTCTTCATCCAGAGGTTTTTCACCTTCTCATCCAGAGGTGGGGGGTGCCTGCAGTGGATCTGATGGCTACCAGACACAACAGGAAGGTGCCAACGTTCTGCTCTCGGTGGAGGGACCCTCTTGCTCTAGCAGCGGATGCCTTGTCAATCCCTTGGGATTTTCCTCTGGCTTACATCTTCCCTCCTCTTCCTCTGTTGATCAGAGTCATCCAGAAGCTGAAGCTGGAGCGTTGCCCTGTCATCCTGATCGCTCCAAACTGGCCTTGCCGGTCCTGGTATCCGGAGTTGATGGCCATGTCAGTGGCGGACCCGTTTCCACTTCCTGCCTGTCCGGATCTGCTTCTTCAGGGATATCTGTGGAAGGAGGATGTTCAGAATCTCCATTTAATGGCGTGGCAGTTGAATCCTCACTTCTAGAGAAGAAAGGGTTTTCTCCTGCAGTGGTGTCGACAATGCTTAGTGCTCGCAAGCCTGTGTCCTCCAAGATCTATCATCGTATCTGGGCCACATTTGTGGCATGGTGTACTGATCGGAAGATGTCTCTAGATTTTCATCTTCCCACTGTCCTGGCTTTTCTGCAGGACGGTGTTGAGAAAGGACTGAGTTCCCTCAAAGTCCAGACTTCTGCTCTGTCCGTATTTTTCCAAGAACGGATTGCTATCCTTCCTGATGTTAAAGTTTTCTTCCAAGGCGTGACTCATGTTCGGCCTGCCTTCAAGAGTCCTACTCCCCAGTGGGACCTCAATTTGGTGCTGGGGGTTCTCCAGAGACCCCCGTTTGAATCCTTGGCTTCTATTCCTTTTACGTCTCTTGACCTGGAAAATGGCCTTTCTTTTGGCTATTTTTTCAGTTCGCCGGGTAGCAGAGTTGCAAGCTCTGTCTTGTAAACCTCCTTACCTGGTGATCCACAAGGATAAGGCTGTGCTTCGCACTACCAAGGAATTCTTACCTAAGGTTGTATCCGAGTTTCACATCAATCAGGAGATTGTGGTTCCCTCTTTCTGCCCTAACCCTTCCTCTGACAAGGAAAGAGATCTCCATTTGTTGGATGTTGTGCGTTGTCTTAAATTTTATGTTCATCGCACTGAGTCTATCAGGAAGTCTGACGCCTTGTTTGTCATTCCTGAGGGGCCTAGGGCAGGGAGACCGGCATCCAAGGTAACTATTGCCTCTTGGATTAAATCTACCATCCGTGAAGCCTACAAATTGCGGAATAAGCACATTCCCTTCAGGGTTACTGCTCATTCTACCAGATCCATTGGGGCCTCTTGGGCCTACAAGAATCAGGCATCTGCTGATCAACTGTGCAGAGCGGCCACTTGGTCCTCTGTGCACACATTCTCGAAGCACTATCGTGTTGATGTACTGGCCTCGGCTGATGCCAGCTTTGGGAGGAAGGTCCTGGAGGCTGTTTTGCCTGTTTAGGACTTCTACTCTGTGATTCCTAGTGCTTCCTTACTGTTGAGCCGGTTGGCTCTAGTTCTGTGTGCTGTGTTAGTTCGGGGGTTTATATTTTTCCCCCCTGGTTGGTGTCCGTTGACACTTCTGTTACTGGGCTATATGATTAACTGGTTCATAGCAGTTCTAGTGACTTGGGCCTAGCGTCTGGTCCTTGCCTTTCTTCCCGCCTCTGGGACAGCTTAATGTTTGTACATCCCAGTGTACCAGTGACCTGTATTGGACGACAGTGAAAATAGGATTTTAGTCTTACCTGTTAAATCCTTTTCACTTAGTTCATACAGGTCACTGGTCTCCCACCCTGTCAAGGGACCATGCTTGGCTCTCCTGTGGCATTTAGTGGGAGACCTTCGGGGCATGCTCACAGGAGTCTTCCTTCTTGCTTACCTCTGGTCAGTTTTAGTGTCTCAAATCAATCTAGTGGCTCTGGCCTGAAGGCAGCTTAAGTAGGAGGGGAGGCTCCACCCCCTGCTCACATTTGAATAATTGTTCCTGCCTGTTAAAGGGGCAGATCGCCTCCCAGTGTACCAGTGACCTGTATGGACTAAGTGAAAAGGATTTAACAGGTAAGACTAAAATCCTATTTTCTCCATTCTGACTCGGGCAACAGCCTGAAAGGTTGGGGGGGGCCTGTGTCAATATGCACTACTGCCGCCACCAGAGGAGGCAGCAGTGACATCATTTTAACCCTTGGAAGGCCTTTTCAATTTAAAAAAAATAATGCCTTAGCCTTTTTTGTATTCTGGAATGGCAGCATGTTATTTTTAAATGATATGCCACATTGCATTTAACCCTTAGAGTGCTGGATGGGTATCCCTCCAGCACTCAAAGGGTTAACTCAGACATATCTTGGGGGCAGTTTTTTTGTTGGTAGACACATTTCATTGGATTTTTTAACTAAAAATATTAAAGAAGAAAAAGAAGAAAGAAGAGAAGGATGTTTACAGAAGATTCAAAAAGATGACAGACTGGATGATAGGTTACATTTCTGGGTGTTAGGATAGTTTTAGAGGTAGTATTATTTAAGTATCATGTTAGGGATAGTGTAGGGTTAGTGTTTGGGAGGTATGGGGTGGTTGACTGTGTTTTGAGCTCACTCTCATTGTTTGACATTGTTTCAGACAACGAGAGTTGGCTATTTTCCTTTGATGTTCCCACAGTTCACACTATTTAGCATACGTTGTGGGAACAAAAATCTGCAACAAGTATTTGGCTATACGTGAGTTTTGGCCACCAATGCTCGTTGCAGTTTCTGGTAGTCAGGGAATAGACTTTCAACTGTACAACTGTTTGTGTGTCACCGGGTACTCTTTTGGCCCTTACCACCTGTTTTACCTTGGGGAATTGAATTGAGCCCCAAATCTCATCAAAAGGGTTAATCCACCCTATAGAAAGGGTCTATGTGCAGGGAGAGTGTTTATAAGTCCAAGGCATGATAATCAGCTGATGCAGTATTAGGAGTTCATGAAGCCTTTGAATGTCAAAGTAATGTGTTGTACACCACTGTCTGGTCTTTTTTTTGTCCTGCACAAATGTTGATTAATTTATTTTTCCTCCACAGCATGCTGATAATGATAGAAAGTTACTAGAAGTAAGAACTGGAATAGTGGAACTGGTATGTACTGTTTTTGTACTTAGGAAGTATCTTTAAAGGAACAGTAAACTCTCCTAACCTAACTAAAATGCAAGCTGTGTGCCCCTGACCACTACAAACTTGCTCTGGGAGTTCAGTGGTTAGTACTTACTGAGTCTCATGGCTGATCCAGTGATGTCCCTTAAGACTAGGTAGAAGGCACCTCAACCTCCTTCCACTGTCAGCAACTGGTACTGTGGTAGCTTGGACTGATTTCTCTAGCACTCATAGAGCCAACACAGAATATCCCCATAGCTGCCAAGGGACGTAGTCCGGGGCACATAGCTGCCACTTTCGTTTGTTTAGGATAGGAGGTATTACTATTCCTTTAAGAGGATTAAGAGCCTTATGCTGAAAGCAACAGATGAGTAATTCTGGAGCATACCAGCTGCATCATGTTAGGTACAGTTTGTGCTATTGATTGATTTAGATCTGGATACATTGGAGTCTCTCCATCATCACCTATGATTATAACAAGTAATAATGCAGATTATATCATTACACTAACTATCCAATTGTATTTCTGTTAGAAAATGTTGTGATTGTACATAAGGTCCTGCAGAGCACAGGAAATATATTAACATGATATCACATCTCTTTTAGCAATAAGTCAGAAAACTGGTACTTCTAATTAAAATATCACATTTTAAATTGAATAATATAAAACTTGTAGTGTGACCATGGAATTACATTGTATATGAAGCTGGCAGGCCACATTGAGCAAACCAGGTGGATGTAGAGTGTCAATAGGTTAATTTTGTTCTTTTTTCTCTTGTCCATTGTGGAATACAGGAACCATGGGGTTAAGTAGCTACCACTAGGAGGAAGCGCACCTGCAGACAATAGCTTTCCCTAGGAGGGCACGCTTTCCCAGCTCCACTTGACCCATCGCCCTTCAGCAGCACTAGTTTCATGCATCCTGCCTACAGCAATGCAAAGGACCTTTGTTGCTTTTCAGATATATATTTTTTATGGGGGGGATTAGTAATTCCCACATATGAATGGCCCCTAATAAGGGTTCACTTTGAAAATCTAGCACACAAAAGAGCGTGCAACTAAACGGCGCATAACCATGTCGCTGTGATGAAAAGGGACACATCAGAATCTTACCCTTGATCTAAAGCTCAAGATTCTAATGTTGCGGTATTAAATGTTGCATCAACCCGCATCCATTTTAATGCCCACATAGCTTAGCATATGTTATATGTTGCTTCAGTCTGCAAGTGGCATGTTGGCAATTGCTAACACACAGCTTTAACCCTTTGTGTGCCTCTGACCTTTTTAAAGTATTCACATCTAATTTTATGTATTGGTTCAAGAGTTTTATTCTTACTTTGTCATTTAAAGGTGAAACAACAAGTTATCACAAGTATTTATATTAATAGGCTTGCTATTACATTTCCCTGAAAAATAAATTAATCAACGTCAGACCATCCATGTTTAACCTTTAAGAAACAGAGGAGTTGTAGACAGATGTGGCAGAATCAGATATATACAAAGCATGCAATGGTAAAAATGTATTAAACTTTTTAATATTTTTAATATTGTCTCAAATTCGTTATTATATTAGGTGATCCACATTCCGTGTGTCACGTTTCCATTTTCCATTTTAAACTTTTGTATAACAATGACGAAGTAAGAATAAACCTTTTGAACTCATACTTAAAGGGGAACCAGATGTTTAAACAGTTAGGCAGTGTTAGGAAAAGTGCTTCTTATTTTTTAATTTTACATACTTTGTAAGATCTTTGATGTCCAAGCCGTGCATTTCCGCATTCTGCGGCACTGTGTATCTTCGGCACAGCTCTCAGGACTTCCCAGCACTAGTTCATTCTCCTCCTACCTCCCTCCCAGTTACCCTAGGGAGCACGTTCATGCTTCCCTTCTGTGTGCTGTGAACGGCTCCTAGCATTACAGCA
Source organism: Rhinophrynus dorsalis (assembly GCA_037306005.1). Classification (NCBI taxonomy): domain Eukaryota; kingdom Metazoa; phylum Chordata; class Amphibia; order Anura; family Rhinophrynidae; genus Rhinophrynus; species Rhinophrynus dorsalis. Next base: position 199,622,888 of record CM074723.1, read on the forward strand.
AGCTACGATTAGCATTATACTGAGGTTGCAACCTTAGTATAATGCTTACCGGAGCTTGTTGTAACGCTAGGAGCTGTTCACTGCACACCGAAGGGAAGCATGAACGTGCTTCCTGTGGCAAATGGGAGGGAGGTGGGAGGAGAATGAAACAGTGCTGGGAAGTCCTGAGAGCTGTGCTGAAGATACACAGATCTTACAAAGTATATAAAAATAAAAATAAGAAGCATGTTTCCTAATACTGCTTAACTGTTTAAACATCTGGTAAAAAAAATTTCTGAGGTGAAAGTTCCCCTTTAAATTAGACTTGAATAGGTTGAAGGCACACAAAGGGTTAGAGCTGTGCGGTAGCATCAGCCAACATGCCACTCTCAGGATGAAGCGAAGTATAACATATGCTAAGGTATGCAGACACTAAAAATGAATGCGGGTAGAAGCAATGTTAGCTTTGTGTTTTGTTTTAAGCTTTGATAAAGCAGCGTTTTCGCTGAGAAACGCGTTAGTGTTATAGTATACTTTTAGGTTTTTTTATCGTTTTTACACTTATTTGTATTGATTAAAATTGAGGCTTCTGGGATCCAGTCATTTGTCTGGAGCAGTTTCTTTCTTGCAATTTACCAGCAGCCCTCCGAGTGGAGACGGAGCTAATTTCTTCACAAAGCGCATTTGTCAGATTGACTGATATCAGCTCTCTGCATGTGAGTGCAGGTTCATATTTTAGAAGTCCATTTAATATTTTTACATATTACACTATTGGGCGCTCTTTTGTGTTTGTGTTTTATGTGATTTACCATATCCACAAGTTCCTAGCCGCTCAGGTGGAGAGTGTCTTTTGAGAGCAGCCCTTAAATCGCAAGATTCCTTCGAGGATGCTGTTTCTGGGAACAGTTATATATTCCCAGTAGTCTGGTTGCCGGTTTTTGGTGTAAACCATAACCCAGCCACGTTGTTTGTGAGTACACACCTTGGGTGTTGGTGGTGTAAAATCACAGAGATCTACTGATCCTGCACAGGGGCGCGTGTTCTTTTTCCCCTTGTCTTCTTTTGCTACACTGTTTAATGAGAATCTTGCGCTTTTGATGCAGGGTGAGATTCTCATGTTGCCCTTTTCATCACGGCGACATGGTTAATGCTCTGTTTAGTTGCACTTTCTTATGTGTGAGACAATTTCAAAGGATACCCCTAATAAGTATCCTTTCTTTTTGCATTTAGAGCTTGAACAGGCAGCAGAAAACATACTGTCTGCCAATGTGAGGGCCTGCCGTATGGGAAGGCTACTCTCCAGTTCCATTTCAACTGAGTCATGGGTCCTGGGTTCGGGAGTAGTGTTTCTCTGTCCCTGTGTCTGTTTATCTGTCAGCTGGCATTCTGGGGTCTGTCTAGTGGTTCACTGATTTTGCAGTCATTTTTCTCTTTTATGTATTTTATTTTTTTTCTCACTGATTCACCTCAGTTTCATTCATTTTTCTTTATTTTTGTGAACTTTAAGGCAATTTCTTTGTGCTGAGGACCCATTAAATTTAATAGGTTGCAGCTCCTTTAAATTTTGGTGCTAGTGGAAGCCATGATTTCTGTATTTGCAGCTGCTTTCTCTCACTTCCCAGCAGCTTCATCTGGAGTAGTCAATTGTTCGTCTTGTTAGTCCCGTCTCCCTAAGAGTAAACCTGGTCAACTATGCCCTTACTGTGTTGTGGCCCCCAGTCATACTGCCCAAGGGGCCCTTCCTCCTGATCAGGAGTCTGCTTGAGCTAGGGCTCTGACCTCCTCTCTGGCAAGTCTCCAGGCCCTGCAAGTCTGGCCTCTTCTATCCAGTGTATCTTGGATAAATTAGATCAAGGGCACCCTTTCATTCAAAAAGAGGGCTCAATCCCCTGCTGCGAGTGACTGTATTGCTCCTGCTGATGATTCCTCATTGGCAGGTGAGGCAGAGGATGTTTCATTCCACACCCCTAGGGACCCCCAGGGACTGTGTGGAGCGACTGATGTGGGCAGTGTTAGAGCTCTCTAGATATCTGCCAGTCCCTCAGGTGCATACACTCTAGACTTCTTTAGCAGGCGGAAAAGGGATTCTATACACTTTCCTTCTTATGATTCTCTAGCTTAGATTATCTTTGGGGAATGGAAGTCACCTGATTGGAACATCTACTTATCTAGTGTTAGGGACCAGGAACCAGACAGGACACAAAAAGGTAAAATGCAATATACCTTTATTAGTGAAACAAAAACAGAAGCATGATCCAAGAGCGTAAACCAAAAGACACACCAGAGTCAGGAACCAAGACTGGTATTCAGCCAAGCCGGAGTCAGGAAACCAGAAGTCTGCGAAGTCAGGAACAAGTGAAGGGTCAGAAGCACATAAGTCCACAATGTCTGGAACAAGTCAAGGGGTCTGGAACACAGCAAACAGGAGCGCAGGAAAATTCACAGCAGCCAGCAGCAACAGGTCAGCAAACAAACACAAGGACAATGGGGAAGTGAGCCAAGCTGCTATAAATACCCTGAGAGGGTTGGCTGATAACAGTCAGGTGAGTAATCAGAGAGCTCAGCTGAGTCAGCCAGAGCCATAAACTCAGAAGACAGCAGCAGTGGATAGCAAAGCACTAGATTAGCGCAGGCAGCAGAATCAATAGGCGGAATGGGGGCAGCTCAACAAAACCTTGACAGTAACCCCCCCCCCCCCGCGGGGCAGGACCAGGTTTATGGGGAAAGCGTGCATGGAAAGCATAGAGGAGGGTGGGGGCATGCACGCCTGCAGCTGGAACCCATGAGCTGTCTACTGGACCGTAACCCTTTCAATGGACTGAATATTGAAGACTCCCTCAGGACCTACGAGAGTCAACTATGGATCATAACTTGTACTCCTCATGGCCATCAACTGGCACCGAATGCGGCCGAGGAGAGACCGTAGTGAAACTATTACATACCAGAGGTTTCAGCAGCGAGACATGGAACACACTGTGAATCCGCATATTGGGAGGAAGGTCTAGGGCATAGGCCATATGGTTCACACGTCGGAGAATACGGAAAGGCCCCATAAAACGGGGAGCCAGTTTCTGAGAGGGCATTCAGAGGTGAAGATTTCTGGAGGACAACCAGACCCACTCCCCTACCTGGTAGGAGGGTGCAGGTACGCGTTTACGATTAGCCTGGAGCTCCTGGGATTGTTGTGAACGTCGCAACAACTCTTGGACCTGCACCCATGTGGAACAGATTCACTGGAGATGATCCTCCAATGCCGGGATCCCTTGGGGAGCGAACGACTCTGAACTTGTGGAGAGTTCATACCCATAATTCACCATAAAAGGGGAGAGCAGGGTAGAAGCCGAGACAGAACTGTTATGAGCAAACTCAGCACAAGGTAGCAGGTCCGACCAATTGTTCTGATGGTCTGAGATGTAACACCGCCTGATTAGCCCTTTCCAATGCCCCATTCGATTGCGGGTGATAGGCCAAGGAGAAGGAAAGTTGTATATTTAGTTGCGCACAGAAGGCCCTCCAGAATCTCGAGACAAACTGGCTACCCTAGTCGGAAACTATGACTTTGGGAACCCCGTGTAGCCAATAGACCTCTTTGACAAAGACCATAGCCAACTCTTTACCGGATGGAAGTTTTTTTAATGGTATGCAATGAATCATCTTAAAAAATTGGTCAACGACCATGAGGATGACAGTGTGACCATTAGACAAAGGGAGGTCGACTATGAAGTCCATGGCAAGGTGTGACCATGCCTTCTCCCAATTGGGTATGGGTTGGAGAAGGCCCACTGGAAGGAGACGGGTTGATTTGGTCTGCTCAAAGACTGGACAGGCAGAGACAAAGGCAGCAACATCTTTGCTAAGTTCTGGCCACCAGAAAGATGGGAAACCTACCAGAGGATCTGGTTCTTTCCAGGATGATCTGCAGATTTAGTATTATGGTATGCTGCAAGCACCTTAGTATGGAGGTCAGTAGGTACAAAACAGCGCCCACAGGGAATTTCAGCAGGTGCATCTACTTGAGCAGCCCATATTTTCTCCCCAAGGGGAGATGTTATGCTGGTACGTATGGTGGCCAGTACTTTGTCCTGAGGAATAATAGGACAAGGAGGACTCTCCTCTTTAGCTCCCGAAAACTGTCTGGATAGGGCATCAGCCCAGACATTTTTAGTACCTGGCAGGTACGAGACCACATAATTAAAATGAGACAGAAATAAGGCCCATCTGGCCTGTCTTGGAGACAAGTGCTTTGCTTCAGACACGTAAGTAAGGTTTTTTATGATCCGTGAGGATTAGGACTGGCATGGAAGTTCCCTTGAGCAAATCCCTCCATTCGTTGAGAGCCAGTATTATCGTCAGAAGCTCTCCATCTCCAGTCTCATAATTTCGCTCCGCTGGACTTAGCTTCTTCGAGAAATACCCACACTGGTGCATTTGGCTCTCAGGAGTAGGACGTTGAGACAGGAAGGCGCCTACTCCTGTCTCAGACGCATCGAACATGAGTATGAATGGAAGCTCGGGTTTTTGGGTGTGCCAAAATAAATGCTGCAGTAAAAGCAGCTTTTAGTGGCTGAAATGCCCTGATGGCTTCTCGGTACCAGTGAGTGGAGTTACCATCTTTTTTGGTCATAGCAGTAAGGGGTTTTACATTAGAGGAAAAATTGCGGATAAATTTCCTATAGTAGTTTGCAAACCAGAGGAAACATTGAAGGGAGCTGAGGCCTACGGGTTGCAGCCACTCAAGAACAGACAAGAGTTTTTCAGGGTGCATAGCGAATCCAACCTGTGATATTATGTACCCCAAGAAGGTGACCTGTTTGCGGTGGAACTCACACTTCTCTAATTTGCAAAATAGATTATTTTCTCTTAATCTCTGCAGGACTCAGTTTACAACTGCGTGGTGGCTTTCCATGGAGGAGGAATGGATCAGAATGTCATCTAAGTATACCACCACGCACTGATGGAGCATGTCCTGATGGACATCATTCAAGAATTCTTGGAAAACCGCAGGAGCATTGCAGATACCAAAGGGCATTACGAGGTATTTGTAATACCCGCTCCTAGTGTTAAGTGCGGTTTTCCATTCATGGCCCTACTTTATCCGTACCAAATGTTATGCCCCTCTCAGGTCGAGCTTAATGAATACCTTAGACCCTTTCAATCGATCGAATAGCTTAGTAACCAGTGGAATAGGGTAGGCGTTCTTAACCATGACATGATTGAGCCCCCTGTAGTCAATACAGGGTCTCAATTCACCACTCTTTTTCTTCACAAAGAAGAATCTGGCCCCAGCAGGAGAGGAGGACTTGCGGATGAACCCCCTGGACAGAGCATCTGCAACATACTCCTCCATGGTCTTATTCTCCTCTACAGAAAGAGGGTAGACTTGACTTCGAGGAGATATGGCACCTGATTGTAGTTCAATGGTACAATCGTATGGGCGGTGAGGCGGAAGCTCCCCAGCCCGGCCCTTATCGAATACATCACAGAACTCTTGGTACTCGTCAAGCAGCAAAGAGACCGAGGATGTGGTTAGCACCCTACCCACTTTTACTAAGCATGTCTTGGAACAGTTGGGAGACCATGCCATGACTTCAGCCCTTGCCCAGTCGACTGTGGGATTGTGTTTGCGCAACCATGGATAACCCAGGATCACAGGATAGTGAGGAGAGTGGATCACCTAGAATTGTAAGGTTTCATGATGGAGAGCCCCTACAGCCATAGCCAAAGGAGTGGTTTTGTGGGAGACCTGCAGCGTCTTTAAGGGTCTCGAGGGAAAGTGGAGTGATATGGAGCAGCAATGGAATAGAGTGCTTCTGGGCAAAGTCACTGTCAGCAAAGAGGCCTGCTGCACAGGAGTCAATAAATGCCTCTGAAGTAATGGAACTTTTGCCCCAAAAAAGCCCAATGGAGACTAGTGGTTTATCAGTATGAATATCCGGGGAAGCTGAAATGCCACCTATAGTCTGTCCCCTATAAGACCTTAGGTGCAGTCGTCCCAGACGTGTGGGACAATTTTGCAGTTGATGCCCTGCCTTACCGCAGTAAGGGCACAGGCCCTCCCTCCTTCTCAAGGCCTTTTCCGCAACTGAAAGACAAGTGAACCCAGTCTGCATGGGCTCCACATCGCCTGAGATTTCAAGGCTAGGAGGTGCGGGAGGAAAGTGAGGTACAGGTGGGGATGAAAGGCTTGGAATTAAACGGATAGGATGCCTCCGCAGTCGCTCCCTAAAGGAAGGGGTCTCATGGATTTGGGAGTCAATCAGAATACAGTATGAGACCAGTTCCTCTAAATCACTGGGAAGGATCCGGGCTGCAGTCTCATCTTTAACCATATCCGAAAGCCCATTAGAGAAAGCAGCCACGAGAGCCTCATTATTCCAACCAACCTCAGCTGCTAGGGTACAAAACTGTATGGCATGATCGGAAACCGTCCTAGTATCTTCTGGATGGACATTAGGTGCTTGGCAGTCGAGATGGAGCAGTCCGGTATATCAAATGCCCTTTTAAAGGATGCCACAAACTCAGGGTAATTGTATACAATAGGGAGTAGCCCAAGGAAAGGCCCTGTCAGAGAGTTAGGAAATCACGTGGCCCACCTTACTCCTATCAGACGGGAAGGACTGTGGTACCATCTCCAGATAAATGCCAGCCTGGTGGTTTAGAAAACCTCTGCATTGGTTAGGGTCACCCCCATAATGCTGGGGAAACGGGGTGGACCCTGTCATACCTCTTGCAACATTGGAATAACTATTGGCAGCCATAGGGGGAGCGGCAGCAGCTATATAGGGTCAGCCTGCGCTGAGGACCTCTGAGGCTGTGGAACCAGATGCTCAGTACGGAGCATCAAAGCCTGGAGGGCTGCAGAAAACTGGTCCATGCACTGGTCTACCTGGTCCCAGCCTGAAAAAAAAGATTGGTGGATTGCCTGCATCTCCTGAGATCATGGTCCTTGTGTACTGTTAGGGGCCAGGAACCAGACAGGACACAAAAAGGTAAAATGCAATACACCTTTATTAGTGCAACAAAAACAGAAGCATGATCCAAGAGCATAAACCAAAAGACACGCCAGAGTCAGGAACCAAGACAGGTATTCATCCGAGCCGGAGTCAGGAAACCAGAAGTCTGCGAAGTCAGGAACAAGCCAAGGGTCAGAAGCACAGAAGTCCATGATGTCTGAAACAAGCCAAGGGGTCTGGAACACAGCAAACAGTAACGCAGGAAAATCCACAGCAGCCAGCAACAACAGGTCATCAAACCAACACAAGGACAATGGGGAAGTGAGCCAAGCTGTTATAAATAACCTGAGAGGGTTGGCTGATAACAGTCAGGTGAGTAATCAGAGAGGTCAGCTGATTCAGCCTGAGCCAGAAACTCAGAAGACAGCAGCAGTGGATAGCAAAGCACTAGATTAGCTCAGACAGCAGAATCAATAGGTAGAATGGGAGCAGCTCAGCAAAACCTTGACATCTAGATGTTTTGCCCATCTTTACTCTTCCCCCAAAATAGAGTTGTGGGGCACCCCTCCTTCGGTTAATCCCCTATATCTCTCCTTTCTAAACTCACAGCCTTACTGGTAGCTGAAGCAGCAGCATTTAAGGATCAGGGGCTGGATTCTATTGCAATTGCTAATTTTATCACTGCTTTTATCTCCAGGTTTCCCCATAGACTTCAATAGGAAAATGTTTGCTAAAACGGGTGTTAACATTTATCACCTGCAATAGAATCCAGCCCTCGTTGTATGTATAAACACCTGCATTGTCTTTGAATGATGATCTTTATGGCTGAATGGGCTGTGTTGTGTCCAGCTTTGGCTAAGGCCTGGGTGGGAAGGGCTATTGATATTTGGTGCAATCTCTTGCTTGAGGTGGTCAAAGGATTTGAAGCGATCTTGGACATTTTTCTTGAACACAGATACCATGAGGTTGAGCCATTTCTCCTGGGCAGGGCACATCACAAAAGATAGAATCTTTGGGGTGAATACTCCCTTCTCCTCCAGCTCATCCCCCTCCCTGCCCACTAACTCACAGAATTCATGTGTCCTTCTAGAAGCTGGGCAGGCATGGTCATCCTCTTAGTTTTCTTTAGGGTTTTTTTTTTATTATTTTAATATTAGATATAAGGCTGTATAATCCCCATTAGATGGGTTACCATCACTGGCCTTCCCTGGAGGGGATTGACCAGTTTGCAGGTGCTTTGTGGACCCTTTCAGCCCTGTGGAGTGAATCTTGCTGCCACACTCATCTGGGAACGAGTCTGCAACACAAATTCCTCTTTGTGCAAGAGAAGCAGCCAACCCCAGACATATGTTTCTGCCTTGTTGGGCCTCATCACTGAGGTGTAGCTGATCTCTCTAGGCACTGTGAGCAAGGGGTCCAATGCTGGATTGCCCTATTACCTTTTGGGGTGACTAATCCCAAGGATAATTTAAATATGTAAACTGGGAGTCAGAGAAGCTCAACTAGGAACAAGCATGCAATACAAATTTACAGGCTCTCTAGGAGTGGTGTCCTACCAGGGTGCAGCCTCCTTTAGCCTACTAGTGGCTTTCACAGAGAAGAAATATCCTAAACCATATCAAACTGCTCCTGTGTGGTTGCGTAGTCCCAGGTCCAGTTGACTCTCTCCTGGGTAGAATCTCATGTGCCAGCCATACCTGCAATTCATATTCCAGGAGTAGACAGTGTAATGGTGGACTATCTCAGTTGTCAATGCCTGGGAACTAAAGCAGTCCATTTACAATTCCATAGTTTGTAAGTGGGAACTTATGACGTCTCACGGTTCACTTTTCATCCGGATGTAGGTAGGTTGGCCTTTACGGTGTGGCTCTTGAAGAAGATATCTTTTAAAAAAAAATGCTTTTCTGAGCAAGTCAGTGCTACTTTGTTTAAAGCCCATCTATTGTATCCAATGTCTGCTGTAGGGCCTTGTCTTCGTATTTTAGGTGGTGTGAAGAACATTGTTCGCATCCACATATTTTTTGCCTTCCATTGGTTTTGGCATTTCTCCAGGATGGCCTCCACAAGGGTCTTCATCTTAGCTCCACCAAGGTCCACATCTAGGCCTTTCTGTTTGTTTGTTTGTTTGTTTTTTAGAAACATATAGCTTTATTATATGAGTGCTTCAGGATACCTTTTGGACCATATTCCTTCTAGTAATTGTGTCTTTTTGGCAAGGGACTGAACTGCAGTATTTGCCTTGTAAAGTTCGTTTTCTGACTTTTCAGGCAGATAAGGTGGTTCTGTATACTTACTTTGGGATTCTCAAGAAGGTTGTTTCTGACTCCATATTAATCAAGAGATTGTGCTTCCTTTTCATCTGTCTGATAGAAGAGAATATGACTTACACTATCTGGATGTACTGAGATGTCTTAGATACTACGTGCATCTCACCAAATTTCAGTCAGATATGCTGAGCAGTTTGTGCAAGGCAGTGACATGGTCATCACAACGTGCTGTCCTCGACTGAGGTTAGTTTCAGGAGAAAAGTTCTCTAGGTGGTAGAGCTTGCGTTGGTGCTTTTCATTCCTCGCTCATAACCTTTCTTATTTACACAGTTTGGTTTGGCGCAACACATTATTCTGCTTCAGTGTTCTTAGATATTATTGTCAGATGTTACTATGGTATACTAAAGTATAATTACAAGCATTTCATAAGTGTGAAAGACTTTTATTGACAATTACATTAAGTTTATGCAAAGAGTCAATATTTGCAGTGTTGACCCTTCATTTTCAAGACCTCTGCAATCCGCCCTGGCATGCTGTCGATTAACTTCTGGGCCACATTCTGACTGATGGCAGCCCATTCTTGCATAATCAATGCTTGGAATTTGTGGGTTTTTGTTTGTCCACCCGCCTCTTGAGGACTGACCACAAGTTCTCAATGGAATTAAGGTCTGGGGAGTTTCCTGGCCATGGACCCAAAATTTCGATGGTTTTGTCCCCAATCCACTTAGTTATCACTTTTGCCATGTGGCAAAGTGCTCCATCATGCTGGAAAAGGAATTGTTCTTCACCAAACTGTTCTTGGATGGTTGGAAGAAGTTGCTCTTGAAGGATATGTTGGTACCATTCTTTATTCATGGCTGTATTCTTAGGCAAAATTGTGAGTGAGCCCACTCCCTTGGCTGAGAAGCAACCCCACACATGAATGGTCTCAGGATGCTTTACTGTTGGCATGACACAGGACTGATGGTAGCACTCACCTTGTCTTCTCTGGATAATCCTTTTTCCAGATGCCCCAAACAATTGGAAAGGGGATTCATCAAAGAAAATTACTTTACCCCAGTCCTCAGCAGTCCAATCCCTGTACCTTTTACATAATATCAGTCTGTCCCTGATGTTTTTCCTGGAGAGAAGTGGCTTGTTTGCTGCCCTTCTTGACACCAGGCCATCCTCCAAAAGTCTTCGCCTCACTGTGCATGCATATGCACTCACAGTTGCCTGCTGCCATTCCTGAGCAAGCTCCTCACCGGTGGCACCCCGATCCCGCAGCTGAATCAACTTTAGGATACGGTCCTGGCACTTGCTTTACTTTCTTGGGTGCCATGACGCATTCTTCACAACAATTTAACCTATCTCCTTAAAGTTCTTGATGATCCGATAAATGGTTGATTTAGGTGCAATCTTACTAGCAGCAATATCTTTGCCTGTGAAGCCCTTTTTGTGCAAAGCAATGATGACAGCACATATTTCCTTACAAGTAACCATGGTTAACAGAGGAAGAACAATGATTTCAAGCATCACCTTCCTTTTAAAGCTTCCTTCTGTTATTCTAACTCAGTTAGCATAACAGAGTGATCTCTAGCCTTGTCCACGTGAACACTCTACCCTGTGTTAACGAGAGAAACATTGACATGATGTCAGCCGGTCCTTTTTGGGCAGGGCTGAAATGCAGTGGAAATGTTTTTTTCGGATTAAGTTCATTTTCACGGCAAAATTGCAATTGATTGCAATTCATCTGATCACTCTTCACAAAGATACACCAATTTCTTTACAATATTCATCAGTTAAAGAATGGGAATTATAATAATAATAGTGAACCACCTATGTCTATAGCAGGGTGGGCCATGCAAGATGACAATGACACAGACTCAGTATATTCTCTCATTAAAGCAATTCTAGAAGTTCTACAAGTATTGGATGAACAAGTCACGAATACTTCATTTAAATTCTTAAAAGTAAAACTAAATCTTTTATCACCTTTTCTGCTTATGAGGAACTTGACCAGATAGTCACAGATGTGTGGAATAATCCAGATGAAGCCTTGGTTATTACCAAGAAATTTGAATGTACTTATCCATTTCCCAAAGAGAAGGTAGACCTTTGATCTAACCTGCCAGCAGGTGACCCCACAATATACAGACTGTGTAAATATACTACTATACCAATTCAATATACAACAGCCCTTAAAGACATGGCTGACAAAAAGATTGATACATTAAATAGTTTAATGTTTTCAGGACAGGGAGTAATCAATTGAGCTTCATTTTCATGCAGAGTGGCAGTGACTTGGCAAACACAAATCATACAAGACAATACACCACATGAGGATATTCTTCCTCTAATGGGTTACCTACAAGAAGCCACCACCTTTATAGGAAAAGCACCAAAATAGCAGCCAAATGTTCAGCTACTACAGTTACATCACAATGTACTTAGTGGCTAAAGATATGTAACTCAGATACTGCTTCCACAAAAGCTTTGATCACTTTACCATTTACAGGCTCATTGCTGTTATGTTCAGAAGTGGACAAAATTGTAAGTCAAGCTACTGGAGGTAAAAGTACCTTTTTATCTCAAAATAAAGCTAAAAGATTTGACTTCAAAAAGAAATCCTTTGCAAATCGCATTACTTTTCGTTATGGTAAACAAAACTAGCCCAAGACAGCTGAGTCCAAACCCACCACAGCATAAAGTTGGGGGTCCTGAGCCTCCAAGAGATCCTCTACTAGGGGGAAGACTCCGGCACTACATTCAAAAATGGAGTATGTCAATCTCAGACAAAATGGGTACTTCAGTTCTTACAGGAAAGGTACAGAATGTAGTTCCTGACACTACCTCACCCTCAGTTCTTCACTTGCAGAGTACCCAAAGAAAATACACTCCATTAAGCATTCCATCAAGTTCAACAATTCCTAGAGAATGGGTTGATAATCCTAGTACCAAAAGAACAGAGGTTCAGAGGCTTTTATTCGGTTCACTTTTAAAATATCACACACAAAACAGCATGCAACCTAAAGGCACATTAACCATATCACAGAGATGACAAGGGCAAAATGAGAATCTTGCCCTGCATGAAAAGCTCAAGATTCTCATGTCACCAGCTAAAACGTTGCTGTATACATCTGCTGCTTGTTTAGATTACTTGTGCCTTCAAATAGATTTTGGATTACTGAAGATGTAGTGGCAGCAACATACTTTAGGAAGATCTTTAATCTGTGCTCCAATGCACTGGATCCGGCATTTAGTATGTTACTCAGGTGCTGGGGTTCTGTATTTGTCTTGTGACTCTAAATGAGAAATCTAAAAGGAAATGTAAACGAACCCCAGTACCTGAGTAATATATGGATCTAGAGCACTGGAGCACAGATCAAAGATCTTCCCAAGGTATGTTGCGGCCGCTACATCTTTAGTAATCCAAAATGTATTTTAAGGCACAAGTAATCTAAACAAGCAGCAGTTGTATGCAGTGACGTTTTAGCCAACAACAACATGATAATCTCGCACTTTTCACGCAGGGTGAGATTGTCATGTCGCCCTTGTCATCACGGTGATATGGTTAATGCACCTTGAGGTCGCACACAATTTTTTTGCAACATTTACAAAGATACCCTTTTATTTTAGTCTTTTTATTGTACCCAAAAAAAACAGGATTCTGTCCAATCCTGGATTTGTCATCACGGTGATATGGATAATGTGCCTTTAGGTCGCATCTATTTTGTCTTCGACATTTTAAAAGGATACCCTTTTATTTTAGGTTTTTTTTTATGGTACCCAAAAAAAACACAGGATTCTGTCCAATCCTGGATTTAAAAGCTTTGAACCAATTCCTCCGAGTTCCCAAGTTCAAGATGGATTCTATCAAATCAGTGATAGCAGCCATGGAACCAGAGAAATTAATTATATCATTAAACATCAAAGATATGTACCTACACATTCCAATATGGTCCAAACACTATCAGTACCTCAGGTTTGCCTTCCAAATACAAAACTTTCAATTCGTGGCACTTCCCTTAGAACTAGCCACAGCACTGAGAGTATTTACCAAACTAGTGGCTCCTCTTATGGTGCAACTCCGATCAATGGGAGTAAACCTGACTCCATACTTGGACAATATGTTCCTAAAAGCTTCGTCCCAGGAGCTAACTCAACAGCTTCTTCATCTAACCTTGCTAACAATGAAGAGTCATGGTTAGATTATTAACCTAAACAAATAACTGGTACTGATTCTATTCCTGAGAATGCTATTCGATACCGAAAAGCAAAGGGTGACATTACCATACAAGAAATTTTTGGATCCTCAGTAGAAAATCCAGAATTTTTTTCATCCAACCAGAAATCACAGTCAGGCATTGCATGAAGATTGTGGGGAAAATGGTAGGCACAATAGAAGCAGTTTCATTTGCTCAAGTTTCACATAGGACCACTACAACTGGAACTATTCAGATATTGGTCCAAAAATCCAAACCATCTTCACCAAATGATAACTATATCACAGACCACAAGCCACGTCTACCCATAAACATTCTGGAGTTGCGTGCAATTCACAAGAGCAAGAGACCCACAAGCGATAGCAGTGGATGTCCTAAAGATTCCAGACTAGTGAATGTCTTCCCATCACTATCTATCATTCCCAGAATCCTCTGCAAAATAAAGAAAGAGAAAATGCACATCATTCTCATAACTTCATTTTAGCCATGGAGATTTTGGTTTCACCACCTGAGTGAAAGGTGGAGATATTACAATTGTTGTCTGTGAAGATTCAATGTTCTTCAGTTGCATTAGAGTCTCCATAAAATAGAAAAGAGGCTAAAACTCCACAAAAAGTCTAGTTTTGCACTTTAAATGATTTTGAATGAGGCATCTAAGCAGTTGGAGTACCCTTGTTTTCCTCATTAGGAAAAGCCCTTTCAAGTGTTACTATGCCTTTTAAACCTTTGAGTGCCAGAGAGGTAGGCAATGCTTTGAAATGCAATGCGTTGGCTACCTCTCAGTCACTCAAAGGGTTAAATGTATGGCAGTGTTTGACAGTGATTGAAACAAATATAGCCCAACGATTTCACTCATGCTTTGTTTGGACATATAACTGATACATTTTTCTTTTAACATGTCACAATTTGCTTTCAGCATTCTCAACAAGATCGGGGACTGACGCAAACCAAAAGGAAAATAGATACAGAGGTGGCAGGACTTAAAACAATGTTAGAATCACACAAACTTGATACTATCAAATATCTAGCAGGTAAAATCTCAACAGTAATTGGTGTGTTGGTTCTGTCATCTTGCTTTGCCAAGGAATCATGTCTTGAAGCTCTCTACTATATTTCAGTGACTACTGGATTAACTTTGCTTTCTTGAAGAATGAATATCTGCTATTATTCCCCAGTATTTTTCTAAACCAAACTAATCTATTAGTGTTGTCCCTTAGTCTTGTGCATTTTGTAGTACCTAAAATACATTTTTGTTAACCTTGCATAGAGTGATTATTCTGCTCTATAGACTCATTGCAATGGATCTAAAGATGTTACATTGAAAGTATTACCAGAAACTAAACTACAAACTCCTTAACGCCTTAAGGAAAATTGTGTATTATATTAACTGCATACTTTTGTGTGTCTTAGAGCACGACAACATATATATATGTAATTTGTAGTTCAAGAACCGCACTCACAGGACTTCCAAATGTTGCAAAAATGTGCGAGATTTATTATCAACGTTAAGGCCCCACCTTGGGCCTTTGTCAAGATAAGTTATAAGATACTTATATTGACAAATGCCCAAGGTAGGGCCGAAACGTTGATAATAAATCTCGCACATTATGCAACATTTGGAAGTCCTGTGAGTGCAGTTCTTGAACTATAAACTGTATGTATTTTTGCATGGAAATCGTCACCCAGGCTAGTGTATATTCTTTGGAGAGTGCTAGGACTCAACTGTTTGATATCAACATGAACAGGGAGCACTGTGAGCAGTGACATTGCTTCCCTCTGCATCTCTACAGCTTTACAGCTTGCATCTCTTGTCACTGCAGGAAGCTGATAGCATCAGCTTTATGAAGCAACAGGCAATACAGGCTTTTAAAAAAGGCAAATGGGCACAGCGCTAGTACAGACAGAGGTAACACCGCTTAGTAGGATGAAAGAGGGGAATATAAGGTGTAAATATATGTGGGGCGCTATCTATCCTATAAGATCCAGGAATTCTTTTACTGTATCCACACACCTCTTATAAATATGCTGATATAATAGACTCAGAATAGAATAACAATGGCAACTATAAGTGGTAGACTAGACTGCCCCTAAAAAAGCTAAATTATGTCTATAATCCCCCTCTTATCTGCTGATAGTCCTCAAGAAAAACTTTGCATGAATTCAGTTTCTTCCAAAAGAATTCTCATAACATGCAAAACAAATCAGAAGAGGAAAAGGGAAGGGGAGGACAGCGCATATGTCCTCTAAGTGTAGTACTGGTTATATACAAATAGAGTAAAAAAAAAAAGGAAAACAAATGCAATTGTGAAAAATGGCAATTGGAAATGCTATCAATAGCAAGATAGATAAATAAGTGAATATCTCTAAATATATATGTGTGCATATGTACAAACGTATCCAATATATGAAGAGATCTGATATATTAAAAAAAAGCAATAATTTATTGGACAATAGAAAACATATGATTGACAGAAAGAAAAAAGAAAAAGTCTTTGAGTGGAAATAAAAATAAACGATAAAGAATCATAAAGTTGAAATAGGGGATATGCCCCTAATGTCCAAGATCGGCACTTCAAGGTGTTTTTGACATGAGCCCATATAGTTTAGTATGCAACATGGAAAGGAGGTATCGTGCTCACATTCAGAAGACAATAACATGCAATTACCAGAAGTATATCAAGTCTCTGCATAAAGCATCCATAACAAATCAAGATGTATGCTTACTAGACCTCCATTAGATATGCACCCTCTGAGTTAAAGCAGCACTTTGTCCCGTTGCTCCGGTGTTTGCGGCTGACGCAGAAACTCCAATCGTCATCGTAGTACTCCCGGGGCTTGTGTTCTTACTTCCGACAGCTCGATCAGTCTCAGGTTCGTAAAGGTGTTGGTGTTCGGCCTAACGTGGAAATTTTATTGACACTTTTCGGCGCTAAGTTGCACCTTCATCAGAATAGATCTGGCTTTTAGTTTATCATTGCAATGGGTCTGATAGAACTGAGGAAGTGCACCAGCTGCAGGGTCATTAAAGCCAGAGAGATCCATTGAATGCACACAGCAAAGGGATCAGGTCACTGCAGGAAGCCAATTGTATCAGCTTTATGATGCAACAGGCTATGTAGGCTTTTAATTTATCATTGCAATCGGTCTAATTCAACTGAGGAATTACACCAGCTGCAGTTTCATTAGTACATTGAGTGCCAGAGGGGTACACAACACATTGCAGAGCAATACATTGTGTACCTCTCTGGCACTGAAAGGGTTAAAGCCAGAGAGATCCATTGAATGCACACAGCAAAGGAGCAGGGTGGCAAATACATCCTGTGTCCCTACTTCTGGTAAGTGAATGGTTTGGTTCCTACAGTAAGGTTGTCAAATGTATAATGTTTAAAGGGTTAGGGGCATGTTCCTTTGCATGTGCCAGACTGAGGAGTGAGGCTGTTACTAACTGACTGCACACTTCACAAAATATAGATTACTTAGAACCCACTCCTTATGAAGAGAAGCCATGCAATGGTTTATATAAGTGAGCTTCTCTTTTTAAAGCGGAGCTGGATACAACTTTATATAGTAATAAATTAATAACAGCTAAACATCAAACTGCTGTGCAAGCAGTAATGCAAGATTTTAACACTGATGACTTTCTAATGATATATACAACCTTTATTTTGTTATGAATCAGGGTCAGAATATACAAGTGGATTAAACAGAATTTCCTGCTGATACTTTCATAACAGACAACATATTGTAAGATGTGTACCAGTGCTGGAAGGAGCGAAAAATACTTTTTCTTACTTCCAGTGTGTAACACAGGAACCATGGGGTAAAGTTCCCTCCTCCAGAGGGCAGTATACTTCAACAAAGCAGGGCCTATGAGGCAGAGACTCCCTTTTTTCCCTCCAGGTTTGCCCCCAACCCTCAGTTTCGAGTAACCTATCCTCCAGAAAGGACAAGTAGGCAGTGTTCTTAGTTTTTATATATTTTTTCTCTGTTGTCCAGTATAACTCAGGGGTACCTTTGGGAAGTGACAGCTCCTCCCAGTGGGCTGCAACTATTCTGGAGAAATGAGAGAAAAAAAGAGGAGACAAGCGCAGCCTCTAAGTGTAGCATTTAAAAACAGGAGTACCTTAGTTCCACATAATGTGAATGTTTTCACAAAACCAATTCTTGTATGTTGTGCCCGTAAAATAGAAATCATATTCTGGTCACTTGGAGCTGTCAATGTGTTGTCTTCGAATATGTCAGCGATGTCACATTGTATCAAACCCGTTATCTGAAACTTGCCGATAGCGCTATGGGGAAGCAGAAAGTCCTCTCTAAGAGTAACACTGTAACCAGGATGAACTATAGTGCTGCCCCCCGCTGGATAATACTCACCGGCTGTTCTATAGATAGCACGTCTCCATCCAAATACACTTCATACAAAAAGTGTACCAGACCAGCAATGTATGATAAAAGATTTATTAAGTATATATCCCTACGCGTTTCGTAAAGGTCACTTTATTTCATCCCCTGCCGCTAGGTTTTCTAGAAAGGCCTCAGTCCATTCAATAGCCTTATGTTGCACCTTGTGGCTCAAGATTTGGTCCTGCTTTTTCCAGCTTTTTGAGCTTGACCTAGTAAAGGCTATTAGTGACGCTACTGGAGATAAAACACACACTTTTGCCTCAGATTGTACCTAAACATGCATTTTTCATTGGAGTGATGCCCCACCCCAAAGCCCAACAGACCTGGCAGAAACCTAAGGCAGACAAACCCACCTCCACATGACTCAGGGAGTCCTGGTCCGTCTTTATATTCCTTCACTTTCAAGACACAGGGGAGTTATCACGGTGCCTGTGATCCTGGTTGCTGTGTGGCGACATTACTGCTTCCGATTCTGTATTCTTATTGGTCCCTGGACCTGACGCCACCCAGGGCCAGCTCTTTTATAACCTGTCATGTCGTTATTTGGGCGCCCTTTCATGGTGTACCTGAACCTAGCGCTAGTTACTGCTGTTTCTCTGTTCCTGTGTATCCTGTTCTACTGCCGCATCTGTTGCTGACTGGACTGGCTGAAAATCTGCATCCATTGCTGACTGGACTGGCTGAGAACCCGCTTACATTGCTGACCGGACTGGCTGAGAACCTGCTTATGTTGCTGACCGAACTGGCTGAGAACCCGCATCCATTGCTGACCAGACTTGTTGAGAACCCACTTATGTTGCTGACTGGACTGGCTGAGAACCCACTTACGTTGCTGACTATTGGCTGAGCACCTGCTTCTGTTGCCGTAGCGTATTTGCTTCTACCACCTCTGTGGAGGTTTGCACATTCGGAGTACCGGTTTCCATGCTGTCAACAGTCAGGCTGAGTTACTCGTTCACTTTGCTAACGTGTCCAGTTTAACCACTGTCACTGGCTGGGCTCACTCCTGGTTGACGGTTATAGGCATATTCACCGGGCGCTTTACCACCCTTGTTGAACATCGCTGTCACCCTAGAGTTCTAGGGCCGGTTCACTATCTCACCTGCCTTACCGTACCGCTGTGGCCTAAGGGCTCTAGAGTCAGCTGTAGTGTGATGGTCTGTCTCCTGTACACATCCGTACTACCGGACACCCGTTGCCTTCAGTGGTCTGTTGCCTCCATCTTACCCTAGCATTCTAGGGTCACTGCTGCCATATCAGTGGGCCAGTTGCCTCCTATCTACCCTAGCGTACTAGGGTTCCTGCTGCCAGTATCAGTTGGTTAGTTGCCTCCTTACAACCCTAATGTTTTAGGGTCCTTGCTGCCAGTATCCGTGAGTCTTGTGCCTCCTTACAACCCTAGCGTTTTAGGGTCCTTGCTGCCAGTATCCGTAAGTCTTGTGCCTCCTTACAACCCTAGCTTTCTAGGGTCGTTGCTGCCAGTATCTGTGGGTCTTGAGCCTCCATTCTACCCTAGCGTTCTGGGGTTCCTGTTGACCCTACCAGCAGGTCGCTGCCTCCATCTTACCCTAGCGTTCTAGGGTTCCTGCTGTCAGTCTCCCTGTCTGGTGCGTTGTTTCGATATACTGTTCCTACCTGACCTGTGTAAGTTGTTGGAAGTACCTGTACTGTCTCCATCTGGGCCTGTGTGGGTTGGGAAAGTATTCTTTATCGATTGTTTGTTTCTTTATTTTCAATAAAGTTCATTTTAACCTTATAAGTATAAGTATTTGTTTGAGTGTTCTTCAAAACCGTGACAGTACGAAAGGGCCAATGACCTCAGACAAAACTAGCGAGGGTAGCTCCTTGAATACCCATTGGAGAATGGATGTGTACAAACAACGCCTGGATCAGTTGTCAGTGGCTGTGCAGACTATTCTGGAGCGTACCTTGCATCTTGACAAACCAGTACAAACCTTGGTGGCTACCCCAGTCCAGGCACCAATGGCTCAAACTTTGGGCTCGAATCTTCCATGTAAAGGGTTGTCCGCTACTGCACCACTCCCGTTAAGATACAATGGGGAGCCCACCTTATGCAGGGGGTTTCTTAATCTACTTGAAATTTTTTCGAACTTGCTCCACAAGCCTTTCCTACGGAAAGAAGTAAAATTAGTTTTATGGTTTCACTATTGACGGGTAGAGCTCTAGCCTAGGCGAATCCGATATGGGAAATGGCTAAACCCATTACTTCCAATTTTACAGAATTCGTAAGAGTTTTCCGCAGTGTATTATAGATCCCTGGGCGTAACATCACGGCTGCAAAACAAGTAATGAGTATCCGCCAGGGCACCCGAACAGTTGCGGACTACTCCATTGAATTCTGCACATTAGCAGCCGAGGTGGGATGGAATGATGAGGCTCTTGTGGCAGCTTTCGCACAAGGTCTCAATGACAGAATAAAAGATGAGATTGGTGCTCGTGAATTGCCAGATGCTTTGGACAAATTCATTGAATTTGTAAACCTAATTGACACTCGTGTTAGGGAGAGAACTCAGAATAAAGACCGTAAACCGAGGTCCTCCACTGGGTTGTGGCATAAAAACGAATTCCCACCCTTGCCTCCCTCACCTCCCTTGCCGCCCGGTCATGCTGACTTAGCGGAACCTATGCAGGTGGGATTCACTAGGTTGACTAAGGAGGAACTGTCCTTCCGCCGCAAAAACGTGTTTTGTCTTTATTGTGGCAAAGATGGACACCGTTTGCGCACTTGTCCTGAGCGTCCAGAAAACGCGCGCACCTAGGTATTCTTGGGGGACAGGTCCTAGGTGGTGGTCATCAGTCCCCAGAGATTGTACAATCGAAACCAGTAGTAGAGGTGGTGGTATCCTGGTCAAGTTCCTCTTTTACAACGTCTGCCCTAATAGACTCGGGCACTGCTGGATATTTTATGGATAAGGAATTCGCCGCCTTATACAATATTCAATTGGTCGAACTCGAAAACCCTATGGCCATCGAGGCAATTGATGGTAGACCCTTGTTGCATCCCCAGGTTACCCATGAGACTTGTCCGTTATCTGTGCAGATTGGAGCACTGCATTTTGAGACACTGTCCTTTCAGATTATTCAGTCTCCACATTATGTGGTCATTCTGGGTTTTCCTTGGATGCGGACGCACAATCCCAGAATTAACTGGAAATCCTGTGAAATCTTGGTTTGGTCAGATCACTGTATGATTCACTGTGTGCGTCAGCCTACTAGGAGTCTCTGTACCTCTCCCTCCTTACCGCATGAATACCAGTCATTCAGCGATGTGTTCAGTAAGCTAGCACAGGCTAGCACATTGCCATCACATCGTCTGTATGACTGTGCTATTGATATTGAGCCTGGCTTCATATCCCCAAGAGGCAGAACCTATCCTCTCTCTTGTGAGGAGAATCGGGCTATGGAGGAGTATATCGCAGATGCCTTGGAACTCCCCGCTAGTATGCGGATTCACAATGTATTTCATGTGTCATTACTCAAACCACTGGTGTGTAATTTCTACACTTCTGCTCCTGTTGTTCCCGGTCCGGTTCGTGTTCAGAACCACGATGAGTATTAGGTACAAAGTATACTAGATTCATGTAAAGTTTGTGGTCAAATTCAGTACCTAGTGCATTGGAAGGGCTATGGCTATGGCTATGACATTCTTGGGTCAAACTCTCTGATATCCATGCTCCATTTCTATTACGCAGGTTCCATGCTAAGTTTCCCTCTAAGTCTGGTCCTCCTCAGCGGGGTGGGGGTCATTAAGAGGGGGGTACTATTACGGTGCCCGTGATCCTGGTTGCTGTGTGGCGACATTACTACTTCCTTGTTTCCGATGCTGGATTCTTATTGGTCCCTGGACCTGACTCCACCCAGGGCCAGCCCTTTTATACCCTGTCATGTCGTTATTCGGGTGCCCTTTCGTGGTGTACCTCAACTTAGCGCTAGTTACTGCTGTTTCTCTGTTCATGTATGACCTGGCCTGCCTGACAACGTTCCTGTGTATCCTGTTCTACTGCCACATCTGTTGCTGACTGGACTGGCTGAGAACCCGCATCCGTTGCTGACTGGACTAGCTGAGAACCCGCATCCGATGCTGACCAGACTGGCTGAGAACCCGCATCCGATGCTGACCAGACTGGCTGAGAACCCGCATCCGTTGCTGACTGGACTGGATGAGAACCCACATCCGTTGCTGACCGGACTGGCTGAGAACCCACATCCGTTGCTGACCGGACTGGCTGAGAACCCGCATCTGTTGCTGACCGGACTGGCTGAGAACCCGCATCCGTTGCTGACCGGACTGGCTGAGAACCCGCATCCGTTGCTGACTGGACTGGCTGAGAACCCGCATCCGTTGCTGACTGGACTGGCTGAGAACCCACTTACGTTGCTGACTGGATTGGCTGAGCACCCGCTTCTGTTGCCGTAGCGTACTGGCTTCTACCGCATCTGTGGCAGTTTGCACATATGGAGTACCAGTTTCCATGCTGTCAACAGTCGGGTTGAGTTACTCATTCACTTTGCTGATGTGTCCGGTTTAACCACTGTCACTGGCTGGGCTCACTCATGGTCGAGGGTTATAGGCATATTCACCGGGAGCTTTACCAACCTTGTTGAACCTCGCTGTCACCCTAAGGCCGGTTCACTATCTCGCCCTGCCTTACCATACTGCTGTGGCCTAAGGGCTCTAGAGCCAGCTGTAGTGTGGTGGTCCTTCTGTACACAGCCGTACTACTGGACACCCGTTGCCTTCCATGGTCTGTTGCCTCCATCTTACCCTAGCGTTCTATGGTCACTGCTGCCATATCAGTGGACCAGTTGCCTCTTATCTACCCTAGCGAACTAGGGTTCCTGCTTCCGGTATCAGTGGGTTAGTTGCTTCCTTACAACCCTAGTGCTCTAGGGTCCTTGCTGCCAGTATCCGTGAGTCTTGTGCCTCCTTACAACCCTAGCATTCTAGGGTCCTTGCTGCCAGTATCCGTGGGTCTTGTGCCTCCATACCACCCTAGCATTCTAGGGTCCTTGCTGCCAGTATCTGTGGATCTTGGGCCTCCATTCTACCTTAGCGATCTAGGGCTCCTGTTGACCCTACCAGCAGGTCGCTGCCTCGGCCTTACCCTAACGTTCTAGGGTTCCTGCTGTCAGTCTCTCTGTCTGGTGCGTTGTTTCGATATACTGTTCCTACCTGACCTGTGTAAGTTGTTGGAAGTACCTGTACTGTCTCCATCTGGGCCTGTGTGGTTTGGGAAAGTATTCTTTATTGATTGTTGCTTTATTATCAGTAAAGTTCATTTTAACCTTACAAGTATTTGTTTGAGTGTTCTTCAAAACCATGACAGGAGTCTTCTGTAATGGACCAGTAGGTTTTGTGGGTTATTTCTGCAGGGTTCCGCATAGTTCTCATATCCCTTCCAACTCAAGTTTTCTTTTTGTCCAGAGTCTTTTTTCAGCCTAAATTACTATGTTACTTTTCCAGCTTAGGAACTCTTCACAGAGTACTCCAATCTATTGTGGTTCCCAAAAAAGGACAGCACTTGCCATCCTATTCTGGACTTGAACTGTCTCAACCAATGTGTACTAGCTCTGCATTTCAAGAAGGAATCTCTGCAGTCTGTTATCGCTGCCATATGTCCAGGAGAATTTCTTACTTCCCTGTATCTCCAGGAAACCTATCTGCACTTCCAAATCATCCAAACCATCATGCTTTCTACACTTCACCTACAAGAGCAGTCATTGCAAGTGCACAGGTTTCCCCTTCAGACTATTATCTACTCTCTCTACATAAAGGTCATGGCTACTTTGTTAGCCCACATCAATGCTCAAGGGATATCCTTGACCCCTTAGACAACCTTCTATTAAAGCTGCTTCGGAAAATGTGCTCAGCTCCCAGATTCAAGAGTGTGCACTCATCCTGGAGCAACATGGTTGGGTGCTCAACCTCAAGAAATCCTCACTGGTATTTTCTCAAGTTCTATACTACTTGGGCATGAAACTCAGTACCCTCCAAGGGGTATGTCTACAGAAGGACAAGATCCAGATTCTGTCTCTTCATGCTATTCAAGCAATATTCTGACCGCCACCAGTAAGTGATTACAAGAGAATCATAGGCTGCCTGATTTCTGCTCTAGAAGTTATCCCCTATGTTCAATTCCAAAAGAGGGAGTTAAGGCTGGACATTCGTAAAGGGCTAGTAATGTTTAAAATTAACTTTATTTAATATTGCAGGCTTTAAACCTATAAGTAGATCTGTGAAAGTCTTATCTCTCAAACCTTTATGGTTTGAGAGATATAACTCGCTAAAGTCCCCCCCCCAGCCTGTTTCACACAAGACTGCCATCTAGTGGACAGCAGGAGATTCTGGTCCCTGGATCAGTCTGCGGTTCTTCAGCAGAGCCGAAATCACAATATTTAGACATAAATACTTCATTGGAATGGTCTACAAAGTGTGCTTGCAAACCAGGCACACTTTGTAGACAGTTCCAGTGAAGTATTTATGTCTAAATAGCGTGATTTCGGCTCTGCTGAAGAGCCACTGTCCGGTCAAATGACTGTAATCTGCTGCTGTCCCATAGACTCTGAAGCAGCCCTGGGGGGGGGCTTTAGCGAGTTAAATCTCTCAAATCATAAAGGTTTCAGAGATAAGACGTTCACATATCTACTTATTTTTTAATGCTTGTAGTATTAAATAAAGATAATTATCCCTTTAAGAGCTGGTCAAGACAATGCTCTCGCCAATCTCATGCCATGTCCCTTTATGAACGAGTGAAGGAGGACTCTATGGCTGGGATGTCCCTTTGTCATAACAGAATCTGCGGTAGTCACCATGGACACCAGCCTGATGAGATGGGGATCTATCCTGAGTCATCTAGCGGCAGAGGCTGCTGGACAAGAGAAGAGTCTTCTTCTTCGAAAAAACAGTTGTATTCATAAATCGCCAAGGAGGAAGCAGAAGTGAGTCGGCTTGGGTAGAGATCCAGTATCTTCTTCTGTGGGCAGAAGCTGATATCCCAGTCATCTCAGCAGTTCGCATTCCAGGAGTGGAAAACATGGTTCTATGGAAGTTCCATCTGACTTATATGTTTCCACCCTTTCCCCTGATTCACAGGGTGCCAAGGAAGGTCTCAAGTCATTCTGAACTGCCCCTTTTGGCTCCATGGGGCTTGGTTCACGGATCTTCTCAATCTGTCCATCACAGAACTATTTCACGTTCCACTCAGACAGGACCGCCTGATTCAAGGTACACTTTTTTTTACTATCAGTTGGAAAGGTTAGCTATTGAAGTCAACATCTTGAAGAAAGGTTTCTCCAATGCTACGTTTCAACTATGGTTCAGTCTAGGAATCCTGTTTCATCTAAGATCATAGGATCTGGTGTCTTTTACCAGTGGTGTACTGATTGTGATATGTCACCTCAGTCTTTCATTCATCCTAATATTCTGGCCTTTCTTCAGGACAGAGTCAATAAGGGTCTCAGTCTGAGTTCTAATAAGGTTCAGATCTTGGTCCTCTGTTCTTTTTCAGAATCATATTGCTTTTCCTCCTGATGACAAGACCTTTGTTCAGGGGGTGGCTCACCCCTATCCTACCTTCAGAGATCCCACTCCTCCGTGGAACCTGAACCTGATATTTTTTTTTTTTTTTTTTTTTTTACTCTTTTAACATCTTGATTGAGAATAATCATATAATACAGAGAAAATTTGAGAAGTCAACAGCTTGCAATAAACCTAAAATGAGAGCTAACACATTTAGCATAGACAAGAATGCATGCCACAAGCAGGTGGTATCTGTAAAAGAAATCATATGGTACAGACATCCCAATTCAGACATTCAAATGGAGTTGCATTGAAACAAGAAGAGAAACAAGAACAGACAAAAAGGAAAGAAAAACAGAGAAGAGGGGAAGAGAAAAGGGGAGAAATTGAATGAGAAGAAAAGGGGAGGGTCCGACCAGTGTGTCCGCACAACTCCACCTGCACGCAGTCCACCAACCACAACCGACCGGCCCCGCCGCACCCAAATCCCCACCCACCCACAGTTATTACCAAGATCAATGTCCGGGCAACCTAGCATATGGGGTGGCATTCCAATACGTCTATACGTCTTGGTATGAACCCAAAGTGCACATACGAAAGACATGTAGCCGTTCCATCTCTCTATACTTGTTCATTTTATGAGACCAGTCTGACAGAGGGGGCAAGTCAGGGAGTCGCCAGGAAGAAGGAATATGAAGTCTTACAGCTGTCAACATAAAATGCAAAAGGAGGAAGTGGTGAACATAGCATGGTAAGAAAACAGATAAAGGAGAGGAGCTAGGGGAACTGGAAAGCCCAGAACTGTCTCCATTGCTTGACCTATTTGTGACCAGTAGTCCCGAACACGTTCGCACCCCCATCACATATGACCCATGGAGCCTCCGCCTGCCCCACACCTCCAACGGGAGGCAGAATGTGGCCCAGCGAATTTAGACAATTGCACCGGAGTGACATACCACTTAGACAAAATTTTGAACCTACTTTCCTGAGATGGGACATCACGAGGTAGAGCTTTACAAACACCATTTTCTGCAAGACCGGGAACCTCTAAGTCCCTCAGCCAATTACTGGCATAATGAGGTAGAACTGAATCACCACTCGTCCTCACCATATGATATAGCTTGGAAAGAATCCGTCTCCTATTCACAGGTGACAGAATAAACCACTCCATCTCAGTTAGCTCACGTAACAGAGATCCCCGATGGCTTTCCATCGACATATAATGTCTGACCTGCATGTTCCTCCACTCCTCAACCAAGGGAAGCGCATACGAGTGTACAAGGCCTCTGTAAGTCAGCAATGTGCCTGAGGCGCCCAGAATCTGGAAGGAGCATATCTCCCATGCCGACCAAGCATGAAATGCTCTCCAACCTAATCCCGGACCAAATTCTGGGTTGCCCATGATATCTAGCAAGGGTGAGGGGTAAGGTGCTCACTTCGTCCGACGATGGATACGTTCCCATAAATAAATGATGGAACCTAAAACCGGAGCGTCTCGGAGTCCCACCGGCGTAGCTGAGTCAGCTGCCATCAACAGCTGGATCGGGGACGAACCTGAACCTGATATTAGGACTTCTTCAGAGACCTCATTTTGAGCCTTTCACCTGTTTCTTTGTGTCTCCTGACACTTAAGGGGGGGTTATGCACTAAAGCGTGATAAAGAGGTGATAAAGCAGAGAGGACTTCTCCAGTAATATCACTTCTCCAGTTCCTGTGTTATTCTGTGAAGCCTATGAACTAAGATCTCCAAAATTCTAGAAATCTTAGTGAGTCTCCCCCAAGGTGTCCTCCCTTTTGACCATTTTTTCTTTTCAGAGTGGCCAAACTACAAGCTCTGCCTTGTAACCCCCTCCCCTCATGTTTTTTTCACCAGGACAAGGCAGTTCTTTATACTCCCAGATGTTTTTGCCCAAGTTGTCTCCGGTTTTCATATCAACCAGGAAATTGTCCTCCCTTGACTTGGTACATCGGCTTAAGTACCATGTTCATTGTAGGCCTCTCCTGAATATCACAGGGGTCAATGTCTTAGTCTCAGCTGAGGTGAACTTTGGCCT
Organism: Rhinophrynus dorsalis; assembly: GCA_037306005.1. Lineage (NCBI taxonomy): Eukaryota > Metazoa > Chordata > Amphibia > Anura > Rhinophrynidae > Rhinophrynus > Rhinophrynus dorsalis. Next base: position 199,650,290 of record CM074723.1, read on the forward strand.
GGAAGGTCCTTCAAGCAGTGATTCCCCTTTAGGGACTTATTTCCTAGTTTCCTTTTATGCAGAGTTCTGAACCCTATTGGTTCTTGTTCATTTGTTTGGTGTCCCTTGACCCCTAATGTTTATATTGTACCAGCTGTTCCTGTGTAATACTAGTCTCCAGTGTAGGTTTTTTCTCTTTTCCCAACTTGGAAACATGGTGGATGCTTTGCTATATCCTTAGGGTTCCTGAATGCCCCATTGGATGTAAGAGAAAAGAGGAGTTTAGTGAACTTACCATTGAATCCTTTTCTGTTGGTCCATGTGGAAAACAAGGCTCCCACTCGGGGGAAAAAACATGTGGTTTAAATCCCAGAGCAGACGATTTCTCTTGGAGTCTTTGTTCAGGGGATTGCCTTCTCTTTTTCTGTTGCTCTGGTTTTCTTTCTGCTGCTTTGCTATACACAAATTTCTGCAAATGTCCGCATAGTACCTTTATGGGCAGGTACCATTTTATAGTGTGGTATGTTAGTGATGTTCAGACTGATCCATGCAGCATGTTCCGGTTTCTTATCAGACATCCACACCATCACTATAATCTTTCTGGCCATGTTGGAGGAGGGAACTTTATCCCATACTTCCTGTAAGAAAAAAATGATATCACAGGAGTTCACTAAAATCCTCACTTCTACAAAAATTATTTTACAGGACATACAAAAGAATTGACATGAAATGGAAGGTGATATTGGGGCATCAAATCTGTAGGAAAAATGCATATCATCAATTCTTCTTTACAATCCTCTTGAAACATTTGGGGGGAAATTAGGAATCTTGTAAATTTGTCTGTTATGTGACAAAACTAAATATACATTAAAAGTGTTAAAAAAAACAATGTTCATTCAGCAGTAACCTGATTCCTTGTACTTTGGCTCCAAAATAGACATGTGTGTTCACAAGCAGACAACAGCTGAATCCTACTGTTATCATGCAAGTAACCCACCACATAACCTATACCTTTAAATTCCCCTACAAACCTATTAAAAACTATACATGTGTATAGTAATTCAGCACAGTACGTAGCCCATCCCCAACACAGAACCAGCCCAATGACATTACATGCAATCTGTTAGTAAAATAAACTACTTTTTAAACAAGCTAAACTATTTAGCACCACTTCATAACAACAAGACAAACCTAAAAATAGCCACTGATTTACAACCAATGTCTAGCAAGAAACTGACAATTCACACTCACAGACAACAAAATGTTTTAATTCTTAGACCTAGTGTTAATAAAAAAAACTTTGAGATAATCTACCCACACCTTTTGTAGTACACAAGACAATCCAAGATGGCCACTGAGGTATCTTATTCAAGCCTGCTCACGGACAAAGGCTTAGCAGGCCTCAGTTGTATCTATAAATTCAACATTGTATTTTAACAAAATAACATTTGCTCCCCCAGAACACACAAGCAGAAGACAAACATGAAATTCCTGTTTCACCTATAGCCAAAACAATGAACCCAGGACAAAACCATTACCATGTTAATAAGATAATACTCTGAATCAGTGTCTAACTTTTCTAAACACACTCCCAAGTCCTCCAACATAATAAGGAAAAAGAAAGTCACAGTCCTACAGCCCCTATGCACTTTAAAGTCAGATAATAATTTTAAACAATGTACCCCTTATCCAAATTACACCTTATTCCACCTCGATTTCCCTTAAAAGGTGTTGCACTCTTGAAATGAAAAGGCCTGTGCCTTCTGAAATAGCTCTTTGTAGAAGTCCTTTTGTGGTCGCCAAAATGTAGTAATTTAATTAATGTGTGTGTGTAATATATATGTATATAAAACACAGTTCCAACGGTTCATCTACATTAGGCAATATTTCTAAAGAAAGCTGAAAATACAGAAATTTATATTCCATAGTGCAATCCCTCCTTAGCTACCAAGCAACCTATTTCCCTTTTTACCCCGTTATTGCAGTTACACCCTGTTAAAACCAATATTACCTGAGGTTACAGGATTCAGCAAAACATTGTAGGATTCCAGGCCAGCATAACAAAAGGGGATGAGGGATGGGCAGGAGATGAGGGAGAGACAGAGGGGAGGCAAAGGAGCTAACATCACCAGGAACTCAGGAGCAATATAGGATCAGAGAGAATCAGCCAGAGCAGCTGGTGCTCTAAACTTTTATACCCACTTTCTAGCCCAGCCCTCCTTCTTTCCTATTGGCTAAAGGCTATGATCTCACAAAATCCACCCCATCCATTTCCTAGCATGTGCAAAGTCACCACAGACTTCTCCTTTGTAATAAACTGTCTAATTATATTATTTTATGGAATTTATGAACTAAGATATTTTCATCTTGATAGAACTTAGTGCTTAGGCTCCTGTAACGGTTTGTTTGACACACAGGCACAGGTTTAGGATAAAACACAGTTTTATTAAAAGGAATAACCTTCACAGGCCCTGTAGTAAGCAAACTTGTACAGGCACACGACAGCTTATATAAATATCAGCCCACACAGGTACAGCATAAACAATAAGTTCACAATAGTCTATACTGACTCAGGTTAAGCAGAGTAATGGTTTCCCAGGAACATTGTGTAGAACGGGTTAATGGTACTTGCTTGAGCAGAGGCAGTAACGGAGACTAGGCCCAATGGAACCTGCCGTAGCAGTAACGGAGACAACTTGCACTCTGCACAGTTTAACCGGAGGCAACCAGTGGCTCAACAGCCGGAGAGGTAACGGAGGCAGACACTTGCTTGAGCAGAGGCAATAACGGAGACTAGGCCCAGTGGAACCTGCCGTAGCAGTAACGGAGACAACTTGCCCTCTGCAAAGCTTAACCGGAGGCAACCGGTGGCTCAACAGCCGGAGTGGTAACGGAGGTCAGACCCTTGCTTGAGCAGAGGCAATAACGGAGACTAGGCCCAATGTAACCTGCCGTAGCAGTAATGGAGACAACTTGCACTCTGCGCAGCTTAAACAGAGGCAACCGGTGGCTCAATAGCTGGAGTGGTAACCGGACTGGCCACTGCCAGACAGTCAGAATGTCGCCGAGGCGACACAGTACAGGAACGCCAACAAGCCGGGACGGATCACGGAGCAGGAACGTCAGAGAATAGTCAGGCAATCCGGGTCAGAACACAAGGGCAGCGGACAATATGCAGAGTAGTCAGGCAGGCCAAGTCGGTACACTGGGAAACATAGAGCAGATAACGCACTGGCATAGGAACACCACGAAAGGGCGCCCAGTAAAGGTCACACTGGGCGGGACTAACACACAGTAGCCAATGGGAGCAAGGCACAGACTAGACTGACAGAAAAACAAAAAGCACGGGCACCGTGATAGCTCCATAAAATAATATAAGAAATGGGAAGTTTATCACACTGGAGAAATTAGCTCCTCTATTACTCCTTACTTCACCTCCCTGTGGAGTTTCTCTGGTAGGTTTTGTTATTTACAAATTAATAATTTCATAAGACCTTTTTATATAGTTTCAGATGCCCTTCCCAAAATGTGGAGTGTATATGAAAAAGCAAAAGGTTTAATAAATGAGTAGTAAAACCGTTTTATCCTATGTATCAGATATTAATCTCCATGGATCTCCACTATTTTGTTACATGCAACAGGTGCTCTACCGGCTCTGTGTGTACTTGACCCAGCAGATAAGTTTTTCATGTACACAGTGTACTATACACCCATCATCTGATTCATGTAAACAAAATACTTTGCCACACTTTGCAAGGCCAATGCAGTGTCGTTTTAATGCGCAGTTAACAGGTACAATGAAAGGGAACTAGAATTGTAGGAACAAGTATTTCTTAATTTAACAGAACAAATTATCTACATATATTTATTATACACAGCAGTCTGGAATAAATATATAATCTTTAGTAACTTATATTCAATGAGCTCCATGATTGTCTAATGAGGAAGTGCACATGATCTACCACTTCATCCAAGCCGGATATCTTCCCCTTCCTGGGTCCTAGTTCCCACCAACATGGCCTTGCAGGAGAGGACAAAGAAAACCAAAACCCTACAGACATGGCATCAGCAGTGGAAACTATGAAAAGGGTGACAGTGATTTCTTGTTCCTTACCAACATTACTGCCACAGGACTGTGGTCAGAGCCCCAACTGTGATCAAGGATGATTTCCTTCTTTTTCCCACCAAGGATTACTTGAGATCCTTAGCGACAGAGATTAAATATGCTTTGAATGCCAAAATCACAGATGTTCGACAGGACATACTATCCCTGGGTAACAGGTCCCATCTTTTGGAGGAATCTGTGGAAGGGCTATACACCTGAATACACGACTTGGAACAGCTTGTTACAATGCAACAAGAGTCCATATCTTCCCTTACCTACAGGTTAGATGACTTGGACAATAGAGGACTCAGGAATATTATCTGAATACTCAGTGTGCCTGAATCCACACCTTCCAGGGACTTGTGTGCCTTTCTCCAGTCCCACACCTATCACAGTATCCACATTGAGAGGGAGCATAGGATACTGCAGCCTAGGGGCTTGCCCATGTGTAACCCACGAGATATCATCTGCAAGCTACATTATTTTACTGAAAAGGAACAAATTATGCAATGGGCTAGAGAGTTAGGTAAAGTCAGTTATGCTGGAGCTGAGCTCCAGTTTTTAAACAGTGTATCACCATTTACACTGCAGCAGCATAGACAGTTCAGACCCCGGGTGAAAAATCTCTGTGCTTTCGTCATCAGATATAAATTGGGGTTCCCATTCCAGCTCCAGGCACTATGCAAAGGCAGTTCATACTCTCTCAAAGGTCCAGAGGACATAACTACCTTTTGTACCTCGCTGGCCATTCCATTGTTGCTGTCCCCTGCAGAGACTCCGGCAGCTGCTAATTTGCCACTGGAAAAGAACAAGCATCTTTGCTGGCACCTTCTTGGAGAATTGTGCCATAAACATACCAAGAAAAATGCTGACCCTTCTTCAGAATCAGCGTTGACGATTGAGGACTGTACTCAAGTATGAACGCCTCTATTGATAGATCTCTCTGTTTCGTTATCTACATTTTCTTATATTGGAGTCTGTGTTTCTGTAAATGTAAGACTTTGCATAGACTGTATGTTAACATTTTCTCTTTGGCCTCATGTGTAGTGTGTGTGATGGAGGATTTGCGAGGTTCCAGTAAGTTATTATTAGGTCTCACTGTGCCGGCTGGAGGGTGGCGGGTTGTGGGTGATAGTGGGGGTGGGCAGTTTGGTGGGGGTCCCAGGGGGTGGAGCCGATACCTTCTGCTGGCCATGGTGGTTCCCTCAGGCCTGATTATCTCTTGCCCAGGGGTCAGGTTTTTCAGCAGGTTGATTGTATTATTCTAGTTGTTAATATCTGTCCCTGTCCTCTTCACCTTATTCCCTGGTACATACAGTGCTAGTGGCCAGCCCTCTCTGATGAGGCTTGGAAGTGACCCCCACTTTATATTTACTGTCATGGTGTCTTGGAGCTGTGGTTCTGGAGGTGTGATGGTTGAGCCCAGTGTTCATTGTTATCTCGGGTTCATACTACCCTGCTATAAGGAATATTTAGCTTATGTTAATTTAAGGTGCTCTTTCCCTTAATGTGATACTCATGGAGGCAAGAGATACACCTACTTACCAATAGGTAAGTAGTTTTACAGGATGGCTATCATCAAACCTCTAACGCTTCCCTGTGGTAACCTCACTTAAGATGACTTCATACAATGTAAAAGTACTGAATAGTCCATCTAAGAGCTCCATGATCACTAGGGAACTCCATAAATGTAACACTCACTTTGTGTTCCTCCAGGAGACCCACTTGATGCCCAGCTTGGACTCCATCCTTGCTACCAGCTTATTCCCCAAGGTCTGGGCAGCTTCCACTTCTGCCTCTGAGTTGCGATTCTTTACCACAAATCAATCCCGTGGGAGCACATTGAAAAGCAGTTAGACTCAATGAGTTGTTATATCTTCATGAAAGGTAAACTGCAATGACTCACTGTCACTCTAGCAAATGTATTCTGCCCGACACTGGCCAGCTCCACTTTTTGAAGAGTACTTTGGACACTAAGTCATGGATTTTGATTTTGGGGAATTTTCCTCTTGATCCATCCCTCGATTGTTCAACAGGTAAATCGTCCACTAGAGATCCATTATCAACGTATTAATGACATACCATCTTGTAAACACCAGGAGAACTATATTCCCTACTTGTCAAGACTACTCCTTCAATCCTCACATTCATCAAATGTATTCCAGGAATGGTTATTTTTTCCTAGACCAATTCCACCTCCTCATACTAGTCCATTCCTCTATAGGCTTAATCACCCTCTTGATCATGCCCGATCTCAATCTCCATTAATTTGTCTAATCTTAAATAGCCAGTGCCCAACTGCAGATAAAATGAATCCCTTCTATCTGTTTGTGCTATCACACGCTTCTCAAATGATCTATTGAAAAATTTGTTGAGTTGAACATCACTCAGTATACACCTTGGCCCATGGTGTGGGAACTCCATAAATGTGTCCTGCATGGGCGATTAATCCAACTAGGTTCCCAGAAAAACAAGGAAATGAATAGTAAACTAGACAAACTGTTAAGGCAGATACAGAACTTAGAGTCACTCATTAAGAACTATCACACTCCCGACCTTCTTTTGCAGCTCATGGCTCTGCATCAGAAGGTTGTATCAATTCTACAGCGTACATGTTTGTGATTCTGTATGTGGTGCAAATACCAGCATTTTATCCTTTGCAACAAATCTGGTACAGTCTTCTCCAGGATAATAAAACTGAAAAGGGACCAAAATCGCATTATGGTGATTCATAATAAAAGTGGTCACTAAAAATACCTGATATCTTGAATGCCTTCTGAGAATACTACTCAGACCTTTACAATCTAATATCACCCCCTCCCTGGACGAGCCATCCCCCCAAAGTCTTATTTAGAACTTTCTTAAGTGGGCCAATGTCCCAGAATTGAGTCCAGCGGCAACCATGGCCCTAGAAGAACGTGAGAGAGTCTTGCTTTCTTCCCCAAAAGGTGAAAGTACAGGCCCTCACGGTTTAACACACTCCTACTATGCCACCTTTCAAAATATTCTCAAACCTTACTAGCTACGTTCAACCCTATACATGCAGGATCTCCATGACCTCGTCGGTCCTTAGAATCCCACATCACGGTCATTCATGAGAAAGACAAGGACTCGCTCCTTTGTAGCAGTTATAGGCCCATCTTGCTACTCAACAAAGATCTTAAGTTCATTGCTAACTACTGACCAATAGATTGAATCTATTTTTACCATCTCTTGTTCATGGGGACCAGACAGGGTTTGTTCCGGGGAGGGAGGTCAAAGGCAAGGCTTCTAAAGTTATATCCCTTCTTTTCCGAACTTCAAAATGCCACTGTTTTGCACTCTTCCTTTCCATCAACGCCAAGAAGGTGTTTGAGAGAGTGAATTGGGAGGACATACGAGAGCTGTTCTCAGTTGGGTGGGCCTGAGCCTAGTCTTTTACATCTCAGTTAGTTCTATATATGCTAATCTTAAGGCTCAAATTAAGCTGAGCTGCTCTGTCTCCAAACCTCTGCCCATCTCAAATTACCTTTATACTTGCCTTCAAACCTTTCCTGGCATTAGCATGCTCTTCCCATAAGATCTCTGGTATTGGGGTGGGTTCCATATTCCCAAGAATACAGAGTCTAAATTGAGAGCAAACTTCCCTTTCCCCAGGATGCATACAGTATCTGGGGATACGTTTACCCTGTGAGATGAAAGATGTTGTTTCACTCAATTTTGATGCCTTCATCTCCTCTCTTAAAACGGAAATACACCATTGATATGGTCTTTATGTCTCATGACTCTGCAGGGCCCAAATGGTCAAAATGATAGCTCTGACAAAAACTTTATTCCTCTTCTAGGTGATCCCCTTTCAGCTCCTTTGGGCACTCCTTGTACAACTCCATCATACCCTTTTGGACTACATTTTGTATCCTAAAAGACCTAGAATACGATGGGACATACTTACAAGATTTGTGGAGCAGGGAGGACTGGGTATCAACAATATAAGACCTTACTATCATGCCAGCAACCTCGCGGCCCTTCTTTCCTTCTCACAATCTGAACATACTGATACGGATTGTATTTCTCTGCTCAAACTTTTGTCCCCTGGCTTGCACCTGGGACAGCTGTGTTGGTACAAATCTGCTAATGTCCCTAATGCACTTAGAGAGCACCCTATTGTCTTTAACTTATTAAACATCTGTTCCTCCTATCATGAACACTGAGACTGGTGTCCTGTGCTCACCCCTTTGATCTCGATCCTTGGAATCCTGATCTTGTACCTTGGCACAACAGTCTCCCCTTGTTGCCTTGACTACTCATAGGAACCCATCCCCAGAACTCTTGCTCTCTGGCCATTAAAAACACGGATTTCTGAAAATCTCCTTACACACTCAGAGTCTCAGAGTTTATAGACGGGTCCACCACTTCCTACACAAGCTTTTCTCTTGGGGATACGTCTCAAGATACCTTCTTAGTTTTGAGACCTCCCTTAAAAAAGGTAAATTTACTCACAAGCCCATATCCAAACTCTACTGCCTGATTACCTGTTCTACTGCTACTATGAAGGTCTATTTTCAGGGAGGTTGGGAGAAACCTAGGTGGCTTCTTTATTAGTTGACCAGTGGCGACAAGCCTTTATTCGGTGATACTCTCTGGTAGCTTCTATGTTGCTTAGAGAGACAAACTATAAACTGTTAACCAGATGGTATGAAACATCTTTTAAAATTGCCTAATTCGCACCCTCTAAGTCACACCTCTGATGGAGATGCTCAGATGACCGAGGATCATTTCTACATATCTGGTGGACCTGTCCAAGGCTATCAATTTTTTGGCAAATACCCCTTGAGAACTCTAGGTTCCTCACTCTCTCTCTCTCCCCCTCTCCCACCAGAATGCTGGCTCCTTAGTATCCTCCCCAGAACATGAAAAGAAAAGAAAAGTGCTTCTATGCACACATTCATGTATAATAATAAAAGGAGAAGGCTGGCCTATGACTAAAATTCTCTGTTCCTGCCAGGCACACCCCAGGGCTGCAGTAAGGAGCATATAGTTTAATCTCCTCTATAGTGCCTCTCCTTGAGATACATAGGGTGTGATTTTGATAGGAGCAGCCAGGGGGCCCTTTGACTCCTATCAAAATCTCTACAAGGACTTGGCTTGCCTTTACTTTTCGCATCTTCGCACTAAAAACATGGTCGAATGACTTTGGAAGCTCTCGACATAATTAAGCAAAGAAAAAAATATTCTTCAACTCGCTCTACAAATCGAAATACCTTAACCCTTCGAGTCTCAGATGGGCTTCCAATGGGTTCAAAAACACAAGTGTTAATTACATTTTGTAATTCTGGAATCTGTTTCTTAACCCTTTTGGTGCCAGAGGGGGAGCCCAATGCATTGAGAAGCAATGACTTCTCATGCAGTGTATATTGTGAATATATGTACGTTGCATGGTAGCGACACACAGGTGACAGGGTATAATAGGTCTTGTTATACAAACAGCTTATTGTATGTGGCTCCCTCCTCTTTGTTCTTGACAATCTTATTCTTCATACCTACAGTAAAATCGTCTGCCACCCTCAACAGAGTCAGGTTGCCTGCTATGTTACCTGTATTCCCACTACTCCAGACCAAGAATCAGGCCAGGGCGAGGCCATGGAGACACACATTCACCATTCCTCTTATACACCCTCTGGAGACACCGCAAAACTCCCCAACCCACACCACTGTTACAGATTCAAGGGACTGCCACTTCACCTATTTAACCCTTTCAGAGACAGACAGGTATCCAGTGCAGTGCTTTGCTATGTGTTGGATATCTCCCTGCCACTCAAAGGTTTCCGAACCTCTTCCCACACTGATCTCAGCCTACAAATGTCGACCTGTCTAACCTTTGACACACACAGATTACTCGTTACTGTTCCTTCTTCAGTCCCCAGTTTACATAATCCCTTTTCACAATTTGTCTTGTCTATTCCCCATCTTTCCCTCACACTTATACCCTATTTTACCATCCATCTCCACAGTCTTACACCACCATCTGTTATGTACATAACGTTCCCACTGCTTTTATACATGCACCTACCTGTCTTTTGCCATCCACAACTCCCTTTTCTTACTTCACCCATCTCCACTCTTTACCTCTTTGCCTGTCCCTTTACTCATATGCCATGTACACAACATGGTATGTTATTCTTACTCTTTCATCTGAGCCTCCTCTTATGACACTCCTACCCTGCCTTGTTCTTAGCTTCTTACTGTATTCCTACTGTTTCACTGGAAGATCCACCTCTTTGCACGTCTGCTTTGACACCCTCCTCATCGCTTCAGATCTTTTCCTCTCTTCAGGAGCATTGCAGCTCCTACTGCTTTACCCTTTGCATGCCAATGGGTTTTGCAACACATTGCAAAGCAATGTTTTGCGTACCTCTCTGACATTCAAAGGGTTAACATCAACAACATCGCCTCAGATGCATCACAACTCCTACCACTAAAGAGTACATTTTTAATGTCATTCCTCCTCTCTCTGTTTCTCTGCTGGCCACACACACCCAAGATAAGAGAGATGGATGGGGGGGGGGTGCATGTAAACAAACTGGGGGCTTGACCCTCTCAGTGGCACACAAATATCTAATGCAATACATTGCATACCTCTCTGAAACTTAAAAGGGTTAAACGTTTAATTGCCAATGGGGCACCAAGTGCATAGTGAAGCAATGTGCTGGATACCCCTCTGGCACCCCCAGGGTTAAATCGCATGCGCAAAGCCATGCCACTAACACACACAGTACACACACATTGATTATACACAATGCACACGTTATACGCAATACACACAATATGTACTAACATATTCACACAATATACACACAGATACAATATTGTTATTATTAGTCTATTTATATAGCGCTAACTTATTCTGCAGCTCTGTACAATAGGGAATATACATACGGAGATATTAAATAGTACAAATTGAATATGGAGAACAAAAGGATCAGAGGGTCCTGCTTGTGAGAGATTACAGTCTAGAAGAAGTTAGGTTGGACACAGAAGGAGTAAGTAAGAAGGACACAGAAGGAGTAAGTGCTATGGGTGTAAGTGTCTCCTGGTATATGAACACACGCTTACACACTGCAGGAGAGTTGTGTTACACATTGCATTGCACACTTTTTTTGGATCTAAAAGTGTTAAGCATTCAAAATTAAATAATCCACTCGTTAAAACATTGCTTCCTTTTTGCATTTTCCTGGATGTCAAGGAAAAATAGTCCTACACGTAAATCCACTTTTAATATTTTACCCCTTTTAGTGCCACACACATATCCAATGCAGTGGGTTGCAAATAATGGCTACTCTTGTTTAGGATGTCTTCTGTAGTGGTTGTAAAATACTTCCTTTATAAAACATTCTATGGTTATTTAGTCATACATACAACTGCATGTGACTTTTGTTTTATGTTTATAATTTGTTTTATTAACTTCACGGGCAAAAGCTGTGCCAATATTGCTAGCATATACATATAGTTTCTCTTTCACCCACTATCTAACAAAGGAACCATGGGGTAAAGTATCCTTACACCGGACAGCAGAGCACTTGCCTAAAAAAAGCTTTCTAGAGGCAGAGGCTTCCTCCCTTCTCTATTTTACCCCCACCATGCTCATTTTTAATAGTGATAGTAAAGGAGGTGCATCAGGGCAAGGATTCTCTCAGTCTTCTTTTTTGGGTTTCCAAATTCACATGGAGCTGCTCAATCCCACATTAGGTGGGCTCCTAGCCCTGGCCTTCATGTGTGTACTGACCAGGGTGCAGGCTTTTAAGGCACCTACACCTGCTAGAGGATGGCTTTCTCTCTTAGCCATTTTTCTCTTTCTCTGCTATGTCCGAACCAAATGATGGATATGTGACTGAATGCTGAAGATGATTTCAGTTTCAGAGTGCACATGTTCCATGAGTATCCCCCCTGTTTGTCTGTCAAACCACAACTTTCTGAGGTCTGTGGTAAAATTGCTACTTATGCACTCTGTCCTTCATTTCTGACATCCCCTTCCCCTTCATCACTGTTTAGCTTCTCTGAAAAAAGCTTCTCTTTTTACACAATGGGCGTGTCAGGACTGAAGCTGAGTGAGTTAACCTCTTGAGTGCTGTGGTCCTTCTTTAATGCCCTTGTTATTCTGGCACCCACGGTTATGTGGTGTTTTGCTTGCATCACACACTAATTCTATTACTTTTTATTCTGTGTGTGTGCAAGTGGTGACTGCACTTACTGTATGGGCTCTTTAACCTTTTCTGTTCTTTGATCTGCGTATATCAGTTTTTGGGACTTCTCTCCTCTTTTTTCAGTAGATTTCTTTGAACTCTTCAGTTTTTCTGTTGTTTCACTTGAATTTCCAGCTTGATTTTAATATACTTTATAAAATTTGGTGCAACCCATTTGAGGCTGGGTACCCACGTGATGGCCATCTTTTTTTCTTTTTGGTCCTGATCTAGACATGGTCATCAGTCACACCACTGGAGGCAAAAGCACCTTGTTGCCTCAGATACCCTCAGAGAGTGTTTTTTCCCCTAAAAGAAGTGTGGTTTCCTTTAACCTGCAAGCATGTGGTACCTAGGGTTCAACCTCCTCAGGCTTTGCAAATCGTCCTGCCCCATAGTGCAAACAAGCTTGGTCAAACAAGAAGATTACTCAGAAGTCTAAGGCTGACAGGCTCACCTATGCAAAACTCTCTGCCTGGTCCCCTCAGTCCCTTTTGAGATGTGTGGGAGATTTCAGTAACAGATCAGTGGGGTTTGCCAGTGATATCAGAAGGGTACCTCATATACTTGAAGTTCCTTACTCCTCACTGTTTCTTTTTGTCCAGAGTTCCTCCGGACCCAGTTTGGGGCTATCTGTTTATAGAATCCGTATCCTCCCAATTAGAAAATCATGTGTTGGTTCCCATTCCATCGTAGGAGCCCTTCCCTGGACTCTCAAACTTTTTCATTGTTCCAAAAAAAAAAGATGGTGGCTGTTGTATTATTCTGGACGTAACATGCCTTAATCGCTTTGTACAGATTCTGCGGTTCACAGTTGTGTCTCTGTGTCAAGAGGAATTCCTTGCCTCCCTAGACCTCCAAGAAGTTTACCTACATGTTCTGATTCATCCATATCATCAGCTTTTTCTGTGCTTTGCCATACAGGAAAGTGGCTTTCCGTTTACTGCCCTTCCTTTTGGTCTGGCATCTGCTTCAAGGATTTTCACAAAGGTTATTTCCACTTTGGTAGGCTTATCTAGAAGAATTTTTACTCAGATTTCTTTCAGAGATGACTGTACATGCATCCACATATTGCAGCAACATGATTGGGAGGGTATTTCTTCCAAGGAGCAAGATGTGTTACTTTCCCTTCAGGTGACTCAAGCAGTTTCCTGACCCTCGGCGATTGTGAGGGAATAAATGAGAGTTCTGGCCCACCTAGTTTTGACCTTGGAAGCAGTTTCCTTCTCCAAGTTTCACACAAGAAAATTGCAGTTGGACCTCCAGGATATGGTCCAGACAACACTGTCCCAGTCTCATCTTATATCTCTGTCTTCATGGATGAAAGATCACCTTCACTGGTGTCGTCAGTGATCCAATCTGACACCAGGATATCCATTTGTCATCCCAGAGTGGATGGTGATCACCACGTACGCCAGTCTGATGGGCTGGGGAGCTAAGATGGGTCATTTGATGACCTAGGCTCTTTGGACTGGAGAAGTTAATCTTCTTCTTCTTCTTCCAATCAATGTTCTGGAGTTGTGGGCGATTCGCCCTCTCAGGATTGCTCTCTCAGGATCTCCAGTAAGAATCCAGTTCGACAATGCAACAACAGTTCCCTACATCAACCGTCAAGGAGGAGCCAGAAGCATATTTGCTTTGACAGAGGTTCAGGAGATCCTGCAGTGGCCTGAGATTCATGTTCCAGCTAGCTCTGCTGTTCAAATCCCAAGCATTAAGAATGTAGTTGCAGACTTTCTAAGTCATTATCATCTGGAAACTCATCCAAACTCAACTGGAAACTCAACCAAAGCACGTACAGCTGATTCTCTGCCATAGAGGATTACTGTTAATGGATCTTCTTGCTTCCCACATGAACCGAAAAGTTCCTCTGTTCTGTTCCAGATAAAGCAATCCTCTGGTGCTCACCATAGATGTGATGACAATATCTTGGAATTTTCACATAGAATATGTGTTTTTCCAATCTCTGTAATTCCCAGAGTGCTGTGAATGGTCAAGATGGAGAGAGCTCATGACATCCCGATCGCTCCCTTCTGGCTGTATCAGGTCTGGTTCTCAAGTCTTCTCAATCTATCCATTGTGGAACCTTTTCACCTCCCTGATCCAAGGCCCAGTACATCCTCCTCAAGTGGAGAAGTTGGCTTTGACTGTCTGACTGTTAAAATCAGCATCTTGAAGAAAAAAGGATGTTTTGGATGCTGTCATCTCTACCATGCTAGAAAAATGGTTTTGTCAAAGGTCTATCATAGAGTTTTGCCCCTATTCTATCTGTGGTGTGCAGATTGTAGTTTTCATCCACAGCCTTTCAGTCTTCCAGTGGTTTTGGCTTTTCTTCAATACAGTGAAGGTTTCAGCCTTAATTCTATCAAGATACAATGCATTTCTTTGCTTCCTGATGTAAAGACTTTGTGCTGGCTCACACCTACCTTCCCTTTCAGGACCCCACCCCCCATGGCACTTGAATCTGGTTTTGGGAGTGCTGCAGAAGCCTCCTTTCAAACCACTTTAAGCTACATCTCTGTGTCTTCTGACTCTCAAGGTAGCTTTCCTTTTTGACCATGGTGTCCATTCAGAGGGTAGCCAAACTTCAGTCTTTGTTCTGTAAGTCCCTTTTTTTTCACCAGAACAGGGTGGTTTTGAGAACTTCCAGGGGCTTTTTGCCCCAGGTTGCTTTGGAGTTTCAAATCATCCAAGAAATTTTCCTTCCTTCCTTCTGCCCAGTTCCTTCCAATAGACAAGCAGGCTTTTCATCTGTTGGATGTAGTATGTTGCTTGAAGTACTATGTTTGTTGCATTTCAGAAATCTGAATATCTTTTTGTCATCCCTGACGATCCACATGCGGGCTGTGTCTAAAGTTACCATCACATCTGGGATCAAAGTGACCATCTTTCAGGGATATCTAATCAAAAAGAAACCTGTCCCTTTTCGAGCCACAACGTATCCACCAGATTGTGGGTGCCTCTTGGGCCTACAATAATCAGGCCACTGCCGAGCAGCTGTGTAAGACAGCACATGTTCACCAAACATTACTATGTGAATGTCCTAGCCTTGGCTGAGGCCGGTTTTGAATGGAAGGTCCTTCAGGCTGTGGTGCCTGTTTAATGGTCCTTCTAATAATTTTTTCCTTTACTGGATTTTGATCCCTGTTAGGGTAGACACCTGAGGTAACAGTTTAGTCCTGTGGAATACTGGTACACAGTGAAGATTTTATTTCTCCTTTTCCCTCACAGGAATCTTGGAGGATAGCTTTGGTATATCTCGATGGTTCCTGTGTTCCACATTGGATGACAGAGAAAAGAGCATTCTAGTGTACTTACAATGAAATCTTTTTTCTTTGTCCATGTGGAATACAGGACTTCTACCCATAGGAAAAAAAAGGACGTGGTTTAAGAACCCAGGCAGAGGAGTCCTCTTGGGGTCTTTGTTCAGGAAATGTATTTCTTACCTCTCGATTTTCTTTCTTTTTCCTTGGCTACATGTTGAAACTGAGAATATGAGGCAGGGTAAAGCGGAGGGAAGGGGGGAGTCTCTGCCTCAGAGGCCTTACCTTTTTGAAGTGCTCTGCTCTCCAGAGGAGAGAACTTTACCCCATAGTTCCTGTGTTAGACATAGACTAATAGAAAAAGGATTTAACAGTAAATACACTAAATTCCTCTTTTTGTTTCTGTTTTAGGGTCTGTGTTTACCTGCCTTACAATTGTCCTGGGGTTTTACCGTCTGTGGATGTAAAAAGAAAGAAAAAATGGACTACTTGTATACTTATTTTTGCTAGCCAAATACTAACCAAAGAATGGAGGACTATGCTTGCCTTGTCGCAGCAATTCAAAGAAATAAAGCAGAATATAGCACAAGTTCTTTGAGTTGACTGTCAATGTATGTTTTGCCTTCCTTTCAAAAATTCTTTAACCTTTCGTTTCATTTTTTATCTGAAGAATAGTTATAAATATGTGGTCTTTTCATCAGAAATGGGATGTTTCCACAGTTCCATTCTTGTACAACCTCAGACTACAATAACTATTATCTTCTGATATTTGTGTCCTGTTCTTGTCAGAATTAGTGATTGCAAATTATGCCAGAGGCTGGTGCTTTCAGTTAGGCTTTTTTCAATGTATATAGTTTATCATAAGAAGAAATATTGCAGGGGACCCAGATTGTGTTATTTTTGTTTTAACAAAGAATACCAAATGTGCTTTAGGTACATTCCTATAGGGTTCATTTTCTGTATTGGGAGTTAGTGTTAACCCTTTGAGTGCCAGAGGGGTACAGAATGCATTGCTTTGCAATGTATTCTGTACCCCTCTGGCACTCAAGGGGTTAAGAAAAATGTAAAATTCATAACTTGCCCTCTCTTCATGGATCAACAGCATCCTTTAAAGTGGGACTGTCACTTCTTATCATATAGATCAGTGGTTCTCAACTCCTGTCCTCAGGACCCACTAACAGGCCAGGACTTAGGGATTTCTCTGCTAGTGCACAGGTGTGGTGATCAGAGGCTCATTCACACTGATTAACTCATCTGTGCTCTAACAAGGAAATCATCAAATCCTGGCCTGTTAGTGGGTCCTGAGGGCAGGAGTGGAGAACCAGTGATATAGATGATTTTGAAAGAGCTTTGAGAATCACCTGTATATATATATTTTTTTTTTCTTCAAATAATAGTTTGAGTTTTTTAGATTTGTCAATCTATGCAAATGAGCTAGCTCTGTCCAACAGGAACCATCTGGTGGGAGGAAAAGCTGGGCAAAAATAAATATTGGTGATTTTTAAATCACTTATTTGTTACAAAGTGACAATTCCACTTTAATCCCTAGATTCTATAGATGCCTGCAGCATATTGTTTTGCATTACATTGGAGACGTCTCTAGTATACAAGTAGTTGTATTGGGTTTTTGTAAAAAAAAAATATATAAGTCTACTATTTAGTGATAAAAAAATATATAAGTCTACTATTTAGTGATCCAGTTTTAACCCTTTGAGTGCCAGAGGGTATGAAATGCATGCCCCTCTGGCACTCATAGGGTTAAGGGAATCTATTAATTAAACCATTTATCTATTAACATTTAAAGGGTGCCATAGAAGAGAAATACACCTATAGAATGTGTACTAATTTATTTAACTGAAGAATTTACTAGGATAGGAGTTCATCATAAAAAAAAAATATATATATATAATTTTTTTTCATTTTACAGGACTTGCTTCTCTTTACCTGCCTTGTCGTCCTTAAAGGGATAGTAACACTTCGTTTTAACTTTATTTTATTTTGTAGGCATTAAAAAAACATGAAGAATGATATAAGTCTTATCTCTCAAACCTTTATGGTTTATGAGATATTCACAAGCAAAGTTCCCCTCCCGTCCCTTTTACCTAGTGTAAGCCATCTCTTCTCAGATGTGAGTCTGGTTGTATGACAGTACAGATAACAGAAGGGGACAATTTTCTTTGTATGAAAACAATGAAAGCCCTTCCCCCCTTGACAAGGTTTTCAGCTTTTTCCATTATCTTAATTAAAGATTGTCCCTCTCTGCAGTCTATCTGGGCATCTCCCTTCTGATCTGGTTGAACGGGGGGGAAACTTTGTTTGTGAATATCTGTTAAACCATAAAGGTTTCAGAGATAAGACTTATATCATTCTTCATGTTTTTTTAATGCCTACAAAATAAAATAAAGTTAAAATGAAGTATTACTATCCCTTTAATGAATATATCTAGGATGTCCTCTCTTGTGAAAGAATAGAGTCTGATAATTTGGGGCTCGATTCTATTACCAGCGCTAAAAATAAAACAGGCGCTATGTTTTTTTAAGTCAGTTTTTGCTATCCTATTACCCGACTTGTGAAAACTAAACCAGCGGTAATTATACTTACCACCAATCTAAAAAAAGCCCATAGGAAACAACTAAAAACAACGTGCAATTAGTATCCTATTACCCACGTTCCGTATTACCGCCTGTTTTGTGGTTACATTTAAGTTGGAAATTCTGGGCCTCAGAGGTTGAGGCGTAGAAGCCATAACGACAGTTTCAACACCATCTCTGTTCAAACAAAAGCAGAGCAGAATACAGTATACAGCATAGAAAACCGACATAAAGTGCCCCCCTTCGACATATTAACCCCCCCTTTTGAAAGTTGACTTACAGTGCTTTCTTTCACCACTTTAATTCGACTAATATTGTTCACATTCCACATTTTAACCCTTCCCCTTCAAAATTCGACTTGCAGTGCTTTCTATCACTACATTAATTCGACAAATATTATACATTTGACATTTTAACATTTCCCCTTGAAAATTTGACTGCAGTGCTCCCATGACTTTCTTTCACCATTTAAATTCAACAAATATTGTTCACATTCAGCATTTTAACCCTTCCCCTTTAAAATTTGACTTATAGTGTTCCTATGACCTTATTTCTCCATTTTAATTTTAATAATATTGCTCCCATTCAACACTGTTTACTCTCCAATTTTACTGCAAAATACAGACTATTTATGTGTTACAGTGATACCTCTACAAGAATGTATAACTTGCTGTGCTAAGTGTGAAATACCTATCACTCCTACTATTTGATGGCAAAAGCCATTTGATGTGTTAATGCAACAGTAAGAAGTGATACTAACCCCTCCTTTACTTTTGTAAGGAAGGTTACAGAATAAGTGTGATACAATTTACATAACAATGAGTGAAACTATTCGAAAAAGGAGTCTACATGGTATGTACAAGCCAGTCCTGTTGTGTGGAAGTGCAAGTCTCATAATGTCTCCCCTCACAATTTTAACCCTTTGTGTGGTATGTACAATCCAGTCCTGTTGTGTGGAAGTGCAAGTCTCATACTGTCTCCCCTCACAATTTTAACCCTTTGTGTGGTATGTACAAGCCAGTCCTGTTGTGTGGAAGTGCAAGTCTCATACTGTCTCCCCTCACAATTTTAACCCTTTGTGTGGTATGTACAAGCCAGTCCTGTTGTGTGGAAGTGCAAGTCTCATACTGTCTCCCCTCACAATTTTAACCCTTTGTGTGGTATGTACTAACCAGGGCCATTTTAAACTGGAACTTCAAATCCCATGCAATCTCCCTGTACAAGTTTAACCCCCTATGGTATGTACTAACAATTGGCCCTTTTTCCAGTCTCCATACTGCTTACCTCCCCCATCCCTGTCCTATATCTCTGTGTCTGCTCCTTATCAGATGTTTTAATGGTCACAGCTGACCACACTCAGGGCGAGTCCAGGGCTAAACAATTTGTAATTTGGAATTCCCTCAGTCAGTGTGTCAGTTTTCCTAGGGGCTCCATCTAGTATATATCTAGAGCACAGTTAGGGGTGGCATTATGCCAGGGTGGCATTTGCCAGGGTATTACCACCTTATATAAGTAACACCTTATCAAAGTATCGACAGTTATACAAGAGAGTTGGACAGGAGAGTGGACAGGAAAGAAACACAGCTGCTGCAGAACACCTACTGATTAATACAGGCAAGTGAATAAAGAGGAATTGGAGAAAATAGATAATTTTATACTTGTTATATAAATTTATTTTTTAATCTCAGCTGGTTTGTCTATCTGTATGCACCCTGTGAGCCTTGTCATATGCATGCCAACATGAACATATTACTTCTA
This sequence comes from Rhinophrynus dorsalis, assembly GCA_037306005.1. Taxonomy (NCBI): domain Eukaryota; kingdom Metazoa; phylum Chordata; class Amphibia; order Anura; family Rhinophrynidae; genus Rhinophrynus; species Rhinophrynus dorsalis. The sequence goes on from CM074723.1 coordinate 199,670,202, forward strand.
TGTGTACTAACCATTCCACTATTAATACAGATTTCCTCTTATCCCTGCAACCATGCCCAGCACCCGCACCATACCATATTAATACACCATGGACTTCTGCATACATGTGCACTTCCCTCTGAATGCTGGTGGAGAGTATTAAAAACAAGTTCACCCACCCCCAGTAATTATAGCAACAGACGCACCCTCTCACTATATGCTCACAGGAAACAAATCACTACATTTTTATGCATTCTATCACTTGCCTTGGCAAATGACATAGAAACCAACCCTGGCCCTCAAATAGCAATAAATGGCAATCTCCCCTTTAAAAAGGGTCTGTCTTTTGTGCACTGCAACATACGCAGTATACTGCCCAAAATGGATGAATTAAAAGCGTGGTGTTACACATACAAACCAAAAATTCTTATTCTTACTGAATCCTGGTTATCCCCAAAAATACCTGATACTGCTGTTTCCATAGATGGATACTCATGCTTTAGAAAAGACCGTGCAAAGCGAGGAGGAGGGGTAATGCTATACATACAGGAATCAGTAAACTTTACACTTCTAAATGACTCTCATAACTCTGATTCTTATGAATACATTGCTGGCAAAATTTGTCTTCCATGTTCAAAACAAATCATAATTGTAGGCATCTACAGACTACCAAAAACCCCAGCACATACCCTTTCAGACATAGCGCAACACCTAAAGGAGATTGCCACTCAAAACAAGAAAAGTGAGCTGATGGTTCTTGGAGACTTTAATATTAATTGGCTAGACTCCAAGAATGAAAAATTTTGTTTATTGTTTAAAACATTGAACTTATCACAACTAATCTCCTCCCCTACTCGCATAAATCTTAACCCCTTAACGACCCTTGACAGTCATGGTACGTCAAGGGTCGATTTGACTTAACGACCAATGACGTACTATGACAGTCATCGAGTTCCGGGCTCCCCCCGCGGCTGCACGCCATTCGGGAAGTCCGGAACGCAACGGTGCAATAAAAAAAAATTGCTCCTTGGTCGTTGAGTCGCGTCCGCGTCCGGATTCCCTGGTCGTTAAGGGGTTAAAACATCCAACCATACTCTGCTAGACTGGATCCTTTCATCCTGCACAAGCAGAATCCAAGACTCAGGTGTACTAGCAAATGTGCTTAGCGATCACTCCATAGTTTACTGTGTCCTCAAAATAAAACCAGTCAAGTCATGTTCCAAAGTCATACTCACTAGATCATTTAGAAATTTTAATCTTCAGTCCTTCCTAAATGATTTAAGAAATTGCTCATGGCAGAGAATACAGCTAATACCAGACCTAGACTCAGCGATAGAATTCTTACAGGTCTGTAATACACATGCCCCACTAAGGAAGGTCAGGGTTAGGGGGGCACATCTACCCTGGGTCTCAGCTGACTTGATTCAATTATACAGTCTCAGAGATGCCTTATGGACAAAATTTAAACAAACCGGCTCTGCATATGATCACACTGCATACAGACAATTAAGGAATACATGTACAAAACAAACAAAATTAGCAAAAGCACAATATTTTACTGACAACTTGAACAGTAACATTTCAAAGCCATCCAACTTTTGGAAGGTTATTAAAAACCTTTATAACCCTCCTAATCATACTCACCCATCAACTATAATCATAGATAATGAAACAATACAGTGCCCCACAGCCATAGCCAATGCATTTAACAGCTACTTTGTTGGATGTGCCACCACCCTGATTACACAAAACAAAGATAACTCAGAAGTTCAGCCATCTACAGAACATTCACTGGCACCTGTTGCCCGGTCCAATTGTGAAAATGAATTCCATTTCATGCCAGTAAATGAAAGCAAAATATATGATCACCTCCTCAATCCAAAAATGAAATCCCAATCTAGCCCTGACAAACTACCAGCAATGCTATTAAAGCTCAGTGCTATAGTAATGGCCAAACCGATTGCATCTTTAATTAATACCTCTTTGGCAACAGGGTACATGCCCAAATCCTGGAAGGTGGCTAAAGTTGTGCCTATCCACAAAAGTGGGGATAAAAGTGTAGTATCAAACTACAGACCAATATCCCTACTCCCCACTTTATCCAAAATCCTAGAGAAATGTGTACACGTGCAACTAAATAAATATTACCAACAGACCAGTTTTTTCACCCCACTGCAATCAGGCTTTCGACCCAAATCACTCAACAGTCACGGCCCTCCTAAAAGTAACAAACGATATCCAAACGGGCATGGAAAATGGTGACCTCACAGGAGCCATTTTCCTAGATTTTGCCAAGGCCTTTGACACAGTAGACCATAATATTCTTATAAATAAACTCCAAAGATCAGGACTGGGTAATAATTCTCTAAACTGATTCCGATCCTATTTATCAGACAGAATGCAGTACGTGTCAGTTGCCGGCAATGTCTCCCTTCTGCTCAAAGTAACAAGTGGAGTTCCTCAAGGCTGCATTCTTGGCCCTCTTCTATTTGCTCTTTTTATAAATGATCTGCCCAAGGTTTGCAAATCATCTTCAGTACACATGTATGCAGACGACACCATTCTCTATACTAAAAACTCAAACATATCACACCTTGAGGCCGTATTACAACATGATTTCTGCGAGGTTGAAAGATGGATAGCAAGGAACAAATTGTTCTTAAACACAGACAAAACTGTCACAATGATATTTGGCACAAAGCACAAACTGCGTAATCTCGGCAATACCCAACTATCCATTTTAACGGAGTCTAATCGTAAATTGGCCCCTGTGGACTCCTACAAATATCTTGGTATGTGGCTTGACCCCAACCTCACTTTTGGACATCATATTGACAAGTTAACCTCCAAGCTTTATCCCAAAATCAGTACTCTTTTTAGACACAAATCATGTGTAAGTCCCCTGGTTAGAAAACGTATTGTGCAACAGATGTTGCTGCCTGTCATTAGACTATGGTGATGTAGTTTATGCTCCAGCACCAGAAATCCATCTTAGTAAACTTGACACCCTGTATAATTCAATATGCCACTTTAGCCTTCAATGTAATTACACTACTCATCGCTGTGATATGTTAAAAGAACTAAACTGGTTAACACTCAAATCTAGACGTGCCCTTCACCTTTCTTGCTTAGTACACAACCACTTCTCTGGAAAACTACCACACTACCTGAGCAGTATGCTCACTCCTGCTCTCCATACTAAGTATAACCTCCGCTCCACCGCATACAACTCGCTACGTATACCACAATACAAGAAAGAAGCAGGAAGATCTGCCTTCTCCTTCAGAGCGCCAAAGGCCTGGAACAATCTGCCTGAAATAATCAAATATGCTCCCAGTCTAAAATCCTTAAAAGTAAATGCTTCTCTGTATCTAAAAACAGAGTGTAACTGTTTATAATTTTAAAATTTCCATATGTATGACTATTTGTATATATATTTAATAACATGTAATATATAATGTTTCTCAATTTGTATAAATATGCAACCCTCTACTGAAAACTGTCCAGGACATACTTGAAAACGAGAGAAATCTCAATGTATTCTTCCTGGTAAAACATTTTCTAAATAAATAAGTTCCAATTTACCCTTGCAACAAAGTATTCAGTCAGCGTGCTCAAGAATACTTTGTTGCAAGGGTAGATTGAAACTTATTGTCGGCTTTTGGGAGCAAGCCATACATACACGCGCTGGCTGTGAGAACTCTGAGGCTTCTACAGCCCAGGGCTGACAAGCGGCCAGCAGTGTAAGGGTGGCTCATAAAGATAATGGAAGTTAGAACCCTATTATTTACTAAAATCTGATCTCATTAAATAGAGTTTAGGCTACTCATTAGAATCAAGATTTAGGTTTAGGTAATATTGCGGAGCACTGTTTCCACTAATTATTTTAACCCTTTGAGTGCCAGATGGGTAGCAAACACATTGCAATGTGTTGCTGCCTCTCTGGTACTCATAGGGTTAATCTTGCAATACAAAATACGAGGGCATGTCGAAAAAAAAAATAGGAGAAGAAAAATGTCAGATAAAATGGTGAAAGAAAGTCATGTGAGCACTGTAGTCTAATTTTCAAGGGGGAGGGGTTAAATGTTTAATGTGACCAATATTAGTCAAATTAAAATGGTGAAAGAAAGTACTGCATGTCGACTTAAAAGGGGAGGGTTAATATGTCGAAAGGGGGCACTCTGTCGGATTTTGTTATGTGAGGAACACATCTAACACTGAACTTGATCTTTCTGCCGTCAAATGTACACCTTTTTCCTTGGACTTTGATATTTTGCGTGTTTTTTGTAACCGGTAGTCGAAAAAAAGCAGACAGCGCCAGTTTTGTTACTACTCTGAAAAGTGCTGTCTACTCCAGTTTTGTTTTACTGTGGTTCTGCAATATAATACCGACGTAACACATGTTTGAAAAATTCACACTACTTGTTTTACTTGTAATGCCGGTTTTAGCGCGGGTAATAGAATCTAGCCTATAGTCTTTAAATGTGCTCAGTGTTGGAGAATGTGCCATAGTTATTACAGAATGCACACGTTATTCCAGATCAGTTAAACTTCTAATAAACATACAACTGCCACTTTTATTTGCCATAAAACTTGACACCATCAAACATTTAAAGGTATACAACATATTATCAAGAAGAAATGCCCCTTTTCCTGCATCACCCTGCCTCTAAGTGTGGTCCAGATGGAGCGTGGTGAGGGACAATCTTCAGTAAGAAAAATTAAAATCCTGCCCTCCTTTGTTAAGGAGGGCAGGGTTTTCCTTATACTTAGTGAGTGAAGATTGTCCCTCCCTGCATCCGTCCTATCCCACAACTGGATCACAGATTCAATGGGAGGCGGCCAGAAGGGGTGGGAGGGGGATTCTTTCAGCTTGAATATCTTTTGAACTACAGAACTGTAAATAATTAAATATAGCTCTAGGCGTTATAAACATAAAGAAGACTCTGAGCTGCACTTTAATAGAAATATTGCTATCCCTTTAAGGCAGAAGTAGCTTGGTTAATTGGTGGTATGCAGACATAGGGAGAAATTAAATTCCAACACCTGGTTTTTCTCAGAACTGTATTCATACATTCTTCCCACTGAGCCTGATGTACTAAGAAGAAGTGGAGCAATTTTTGCAAAAACCATATGCACCAGATATAGTCGATAGATATGATTCCTCAAATTTTGATTGATTTGAAAGGGGCTTTTAAAGAAACATTAACACCTGAAAATTATTTAGGGATATACGCTTAAATACCTTGTATTCCAAGCTAGAGTCTGTCACCGAGAGATGCAGGAACCAATTGGTTATTGAGACTTCAACCAGGAGGCAGGACACTCGGTGATGAAACACTTGCTTCCCTATCTAACCTTTCCATCACATAGCTACGTTTGTTTTTTTTAAGTGTCCTCATGGAGTATCAGGGCATTATTTTCTTTCCTAATGGAAAGATTTTATTTTATTATAGCCCTTATGGTTTTATCAGAATGAAGAGTTCTTACGATACGCTCTATCCTCTGAACTATTTCAGTTAGATTAAAACTGGAAAACAGAGAACTGATTGTAGGAGACAATAGAGCTATTTCTTATGAGACCATCTTTTTGCAAGGCAGGAAGCCTAAAAATCATATTTAAACACATGGGGAGAATTCAGAGGAGGATTCAACTTGTATACAAGGTAAAGACAGAGAATCTACCCGGATCGTCTGTGTACTCGCACAGCGGCAAGACACACATGGTAACTGTACAGCCTACGGTGAATACAAGATTTTCTATGACATTTTAGCATACTTTGATATGTGTTACACAGTAGGGTTGCAAACATGACATCCAAGTCAACTTCAGCCTGCACTGAAGGTGCTTAATGGGCAACAAGGATGTTTGCTCTGTTTTTTTACTATATCTATATACTTATACTAGCAACGTGGGACGGCCCTGCCCCTCAGGATATATAGGGAATTAATGCACACACACGGATGCAAGACAAACACACACAGAGACACACATGCAAATGCACATGCATGCACTGACATGCATAAAGAGCGACACAGTCATACACACATACATGCAATGCACAACATGCAGACACATAGAGTGTGATACAGACATGAAACACACACCGTGAGGAACACACAGAGACACACACACAGAAGTGAGTCATAAGTGGGTGACTTATGTGTCATTGTAATGAGTTTGTGTTTGTACTTATGCCTCCACTGTTGCATTTATTCATATAGTTGAAATGCATGTGGTGATTGCACATACAATGTTGGAAGGTGGATCGTGCTGGCTCCCGGGGTGTGAGTGAGTATGAGTGAGTGGCATTCATTCATGTAGTTGAAATGCATGTGGTAATTGCACATACTATGGTAGAAGATGGATCGTGCTGGCTCCCGGGGTGTGAGTGCGAGAGTGAGTGATTGCGTGTGAGTGATTGCATGTGAATGATTGCATGTGAGTGATTGCGTGAGTGTGTTAGTGAGTGTGTGTGACTGAGTGAGTGTGTGCGATTGAGAGTCTGAGAGTGTGAGTGAGAGGGTGAATGAGTGAGTGTGTGTGATTGAGTGTAAGTGAGAGTGAGAGTGTGAATGAGAGAGTGTGTGTGATTGAGAGTGTGTGTGAGTGAGAGTGTGAGAGATTGTGAGTGTGTGAATTATTGTGAGTGTGTATGATTGTGTGAGTGAGCGTGTGTGATTGAGTGTGTGTGTGTTTTATGTCTGATGTGTTTGTGTCTGTGGTGTTGGAGCGAGTGGCAGCCATTTTGTTTTTTCAGTTACTTGGATAGTGGTGGGCGGGCTGGATAGTTGGGGCAGGCCAGCTCCCTGCATGATTGAAATCATCCAATGGGAGCAGTAACTCATCTTTACTTAACCATTTGAGATGACATAGCAATATAACACATGGTGGCTCTTCAGTTGAGGCAATGTAGCAATATGTGGAGGGAACAGATAGAAAGTGGTGTTTGAGGCTTGCCCTCTGTAACATACAGCAAAGCATCTCTCTCCCTTTAAGGAGAAAGGGCGGGAAGCAGGAAGTGGAGGAGTGACAGTTGAAAACAGACAGACAGTGAGGTTGACTGAAGAGATGAAAAGAGTTAAATAAAAGAGTTGTTATTAAGTTTATCCCTGAGTTTGTATTTTATGGAAACATTACACCCTCGTACTGAAACAGAGTGTATGGAGGGTTACAGTTATCTGTGGGAGGTGAAACAGTGTGTTTGTGGGGTCGTGATCCTGAGTGAGAGTGTGTGTGGACCAGGAGAAGTTATTGATATCCCCTACTTCAGGAGCGAGTGGCAGCTATTTTTTTTTTTGTCAGTTGGATAGTGGCGGGTGGGCTGGAGGGTGCGGGCCATCTCCCTGTATGATAAACATGCCCCCATTGAATCACCCAATGGGAGCAGTAAAGTCCCCATTGAATCACCCAATAGGAGTTGTGTCTCCTAATGAGACATAAATTATGTAATGAGGCATTCTGTTCAATGTGTGTTTGTTTTCGGAGGAGACATAAATTATGTTCTGTGTGTGAGGTACCATAAATTATGCAATGAGGCTTATTCTTTTATATATATATATATAGATATGTGTATTATAACTGTTATTTTTCTGTTGTCCAATACAGGTTACTGATAACTTTGGGTAGGCGATCCACCCCTTTAATTGTAGGCAGGAACAAATCTAGAATTGTATGCAGGGGTGGAGCCTACCTTCCCTCCTTGGCTGCAGCTAGCCAACCAGCTCCAGAAAGATTTGTTCCTTGGTGAAGACAGGAAAGAGAACAGTTCTGCTATAGTTTTAGAAATTTTTTTATTTTTCTGTTAGATATGGAACACCACCATTAGGCGGATTACCATAACTGACAGTGCCCTTAGATGTGGCTAGCTCAGTAACCAGGTGCTTTTTTTGGACCTTGGCTACAAGCTCTTTACTCAGGAGATGCCCACCGAGGCTTCTTCTTAATACATGGTAGTCTGAAGACAGAAGATCTGCAGGAAAGGTGAGCAACCCTTTGAGTGCTGCAGGTCCACATGTCCCACAGTGCCCCTCCGCACAGGGGTTTACCTTTGGAGTTCCTATTGCACACTCCTGCACTCATTGGGTCTATCTGTATGTGTGTTGGGTGTTTTGGAGCAGGTTTATGTTGTACTTTAACCCTTTAGCTGCTGCTTTTGCATCTTTTGGGGGGGGTTTCTGATACTGGTTCAGTGTTTTTTGGGTATTCGAACATGTTCTAGTGATGTTTCATACATTTTTATTTTACTGTTTTCAGTTTTGTAAAATTTGAGTTCCACGCCTTTAAGGCGTGCTTAACCGCATAGGCGCCATTGCTCCATTCAGTCCTAGGGGACAAAACAGTTTGGGACATATCTCTGCAACCACTTGAGAGTAGCGTCTGTAAATAATAAAAATGTAAAAATACTCAAATCTACTTACAAGATAACTTCTTGTAAGCATGGACTTGAATAAGAACTTATAGGAAAAAACGAACAATGGAGTCTCCAAACACCTTCCCTTTCAATGGTATCCTGACTGGTTCTCCTTCTTCCTAACGTTTATAGCAGATGCTCCGGTGGTCACAGACTTATCTTGTGGAGAGAGAAAATAGCACACTCCGATGTGTAACGTAGTAATAATGTGCCCGATGTGTACATAAAAGATAAAGGTCACATAGCATAATCATTCCTTGGTTTCAGATGCAGACAGACAGCTTTCAGGACTCCAAACACACTATCCTAAAGGTTTGGAAGAAGGAGAACCACTCAGGATACCATCGAAAGGGAAGGTGTTTGGAGACTCCATTGTTCATTTTTTCCTATAAGTTCTTATTCAAGGCCATACTTACAAGAAGTTATCTTGTAAGTAGATTTGAGTATTTTTACATTTTTATTATTTACAGATGCTACTCTCAGGGAGCATTGCACTCTTTTCTCTTTAAGACAGCGCTTGCTCAGTGGGTTCATCCTCCCAAGTTGGATGTTCCTATCTCCAGGCTATCTAAGTCTACGACCTTGCCAGTTTCTGATGCATCCGCTCTGAAAGACTGGACTGACAAGAAGCTTGAGGTCTTTCTCAAGTCCATTTTTGCCACTGCTGGCACTGCCATGCATACAGCATTCTCTGCAGCATGGGTGAACCGGGCCATTACTGTCTGAACTGAACAGCTCACCCTGGTTGTCTGTCAGGGTGCTCCTACTCCTGATATGTTGCACCTTCTTGCCAACATTTCTGAAGCACAGCACTATGTTTCTGCTACCTTATTTGATGCCATCCTTTTGGTGGCCAGGGTTTCCACCATGTCTGTAGTTGCCAGACGGGCTCTTTGGCTCAAGATCTGGTCTGCTGACACTGCTTCCAAGAAAGCATTGCTTTCCTTACCTTTTCAGGGTACTTCCTTGTTTGGGCCACATCTTAAAGATCTGATCAGTGAGGCCACTGGGGGTAAGAGTACCCTTCTACCTTTGGTCCTCAGGAAGAAAATGCTGCTTAAGTGTAATCGGTATTACCGTTACTTTTAGACTGAGACACGTCCGGCGAACCAGACGGTTCCCTCAGCTCCGCGTGCCTCCTCCAAGCCCAAACAGCAATGAAAGCCCAAGGTCTCCTCCAAGCCCAAGGCTTCCAAGCCTTCTTCGGCATGACTCACCGAAACCAGGTCCCCACTCTGCTGTGGGTGGCTGTCTGCGTTACTACCACAGCGCCTGGGAGGATTCAGTGGCAGACCCATGGGTTTTACAGGTGGTGGAGGAAGGATACAGGATCACTTTCATCTCTCTTCCTCCCTTTCGTTTCTTTCCTTCTCATTCGCTTCAGGGCACGGAGAAACGCCGGCTGTTCAACTGCACTATTCAGGCTCTTCTGCACAAGGATGTTCTAGAGCCGGTTCCAGTTCAGGACAGAGGTATGGGTTTTTACTAGAACTTCTTTGTGGTCTCCAAAAAGGACGGTGGTTGTCGCCCTATTTTGTATTTGAAGGATCTCACCAGGAGTCTCTACGAACGGTGATTCCTGCTATGTCCCCGGGGGAATTCCTTCCTTCTCTGAATCTTCAGGCATGTATTTACACATCGCCATTCATCCAGAGAGCCGGCAATATCTCAGATTTGCCTGCAACCGAGGGCACTTTCAGTTTTCAGCTCTTCCCTTTGGCCTGACTACAGCTCCTCAAGTTTTCACAGTGTCCTGGGAGCCATAGTGTCCGTCCTCCACCAGGACTGCATCAGAGTTACTCCATACATGGACGACCTGCTTCTGACAGCCCCTCTGTGGAACTTCTTCATCAGCAGGTTCAGCTATGCATTCACGCTCTCACCCATCATGGGTGGATCATCAATGTGGACAAGTCAGATCTTGTCCCATCCCAGCTTCTGGTCTTCCTGGGCTTTCTCTTCGACACTCAGAAGAGCATGGTGTTTCTCACAGACGAGGTAGCTCACTGGATCGCTCACAGGGTTTCTGCGGTCCTGGCTCAAGATCCAGTTCCAGCCAAGAAGCTGTCCTCTCTAGTGGGGAAATTCATCTCCATCATAGAAGCGGTCCTGTTTAACATGGCATACACCAGGGAATTCCAGAGGTTTGTGATGCAGGTGTGTAAAGGTCAGCTGGGCCTTCTGAAGATGTCAGTGTTCCTCCCTCTTCATGTGGAGCTGAGTTCGTCATGGTGGTTCGACCTCTCTAATCTGCTGAAGGGCAAGTCATTCCTGGTATCCTTCTGGACCACTGTGACGACAGACGACAGCCTCTCTGGCTGGGGAGGAGTCCTGGGTTGCCTGAGTGCTCAGGGTCGGTGGTCTCTGGAGGAATCTCTCCTTCCCATCAACGTGTTGGAGCTTCGGGCGATTATTTCATGCCCTTGTCATTGGACATCTCAGCTGGAAGACTGTCCAGTCCAGGTACAGTCTGACAATGCCATGGCCATGGCTTACATCAACAAGCAGGGAGGAACAAGAAGTCTCGCCACTTGGATAGAGGTCAAGGCTATTTTGCCTCGGGCAGAGAACACATTCCTGCCATATCCGCAGTGCACATTCCTGGCATAGACAACGTCATGGCGGACTTCCTCAGTCGACACACAGTGGACAGCGGAGAGTGGAAACTGCACCCAGAGGTGTTCACCCTCATTGTTCAGAAGTGGGGTCTTCCTTACATCGACCTGATGGTGACAAGACACAACGGGGAGGTTCTGCTCTCGGTGGAGGGACCTTGTAGCTCTGGCGGTAGATGCAATGTCCATTACTTGGTTGTTTCCCCTGGCCTATATCTTTCCTTCCCCCCCCCCCCCGTGTTGCACATGGTGTTATGGAAATTGCGACTGGAATGCTGTCCAGTCATTCTGATTGCTCCGTACTGGCCTTGCCAGCCTTGGTTTCCGGAGTTGCTGGATGTGTCAGTGGCGGAGCCATTCTGGCTCCCTTGCCATCCGGATCTTCTACAGGGTTACCTGTGGAAAGAGGATGTTCATCCTCTAGCTTTGACTGCTTGGAAATTGAATTTCAATATTGAAGAAGAAAGGTTTTTCTTCTGGGGTGGTGGCTACTATGCTCAGTGCCCGCAAACCTTTTTCTTCCAAGATCTACCATCGTGTCTGGGCGACTTTTCTTTCTTGGTGTGCTGACAAGGACCTGTCTCAGGAATTTGATCTGCCTACGGTCCTGGCCTTTTTGCAGGATGGTGTGGCTAATGGCCTCAGTTTGAGTTCCCTTAAGGTTCAGACTTCTGCTGTCTCTGTTTTCTTTCAGATGTCAAGGTTTTCTTCCAGGGCGTTGCTCATACTCGTCCTGCCTTCAAGAATCCCACTCCTCAGTGGGATCTTAACTTGGTTTTGGTCACCCACCATTTGAGTCCTTGGCTACTATTCCTCTACGCCTGTTGATGTAGAAAATGGCCTTTCTCCTGGCGATCTTGTCAGTTCGCCGTATCACGGAGTTACATGCTCTGTCATGTAAACCACATTTTTTGGTGTTTCACAAGGACAAGGCGGTGCTTCGCACTTCTCAGGAGTTTCTGGTTGTGGTGCCTTCTTTCTGCCCTGACCCCACCTCTGACAAGTAGAGGGGTCTCCACTTCTTGGATGTGGTGCGTGTCTCAAGTTTTATGTACATTGCACTGAGTCTATCAGGCAATCTGATGCACTGTTCATCATTCCTGAAGGTCCCAGGGCAGGAAGACCTGCATCCTGGGACCTTTGGGAGGAAGATCCTGGAGGCAGTCTTGCCTGTCTAGGATCTTCTTCAGTTCTTGGTGCTTCCTTCACTTTTGAGCCCTGTTGGCTCTAGTACAGTGTGCTGTGTAACAGTTTGGGGTGTTCAGTGTCCGTTGACACATTGTTTTGTTGGGCTATCTCTGATCTGATGGTTCATATCTGCTCTGGTGACTTTGGGGGCCTTGCGCTTTGTCCTTGCCTTCCTTCCCACCTCTGGGAAACTCAATGGTTGGACATCCCAAAGTTACCAGTAACCTGTATTGGGCGACAGAGAAAAGAGGATTTTAGTCTTACCTGTTAAATCCTTTTCTCTTAGTCCATACAGGTTACTGGTCGCCCACCCTGTCAAAGGACCATGCTTGGCTCTCCTGTGATAGTCCATGGAGGTCCTTCGGGGTTATGCTCACAGGAGTCTTCTTTCCGTTCCACTATCTAGTCAATAGTTAGTGTCTCAAATATTTCTGGAGCTGGTTGTCTAGCTGCAGCCAAGGAGGGAAGGTAGGCTCCACCCCCTGCATACAATTCTAGAATTGTTCCTGCCTACAATTAAAGGGGTGGATCACCTACCCAAAGTTACCAGTAACCTGTATGGACTAAGAGAAAAGGATTTAACAGGTAAGACTAAAATCCTCTTTTTAACAAGTTTACTCAGACTCTGCAGAGAAGCAGTATTGCGTGGTGATCCCCAGGTAATAAGTTTGACGTGTTTTTTTCCAGTACTATATTATGTTCCATGTATTGGCATTTTTAAATAAGAACACTGCACTCAGTGTTTCAGACCTCATAGCAGCTGGCTACTGTTTATCCCAGCATCCTTCTGTTATGTATGGATGGCCGCTCGCAGTTTTAAGGTTGGTGCCATATTTCCCTACTGCAAGATCTCGCAGCCGTGTGTATTCTCAAGAAAGCATTAGATCTCACCTTAGAGATTCTGAAAGACCTGGTCAGTTCATGGAGAAACATCACAATATCATAATCCGTGGCTTCCAACAAGAAACAGTTTATCCGTCCACTTTCTCTCAGTAGCTATATCTTTGCAGGAATTTCACCATGATCATCATTTGTCTCTTGCTCGTCTAGCCAGCAGCCTCTCCTTTTCTCTCTCTCTGTCTCTCTGTACCTAACACTAGTAGTTATTCACTTAAAGGGACAGTAATGCTTTACAAAAATAACAGCTTTGATTAATCTACATAGCATTTGGACAGTGGAGTGTGTTATTTCAATAATGTACGAGTTGTAGTTCAAGAGTAATTGAATGATAAAGTATCACCCTTCCGCCCCTTTTACTGATGTAACACTGCTCCCCTCAGAGCAGCAAGACAGTCCAGATGGCAGCAAGGGGCAATCTTCAGTGATCAAAAGGAAAAACCTGTCAAGGGGGGCTGGGTTTTCCTTAGGCTCACAACAAAAAGGTTGTCCCTCACTTCGAGCTGTCTGGTCAAGCGACCTGATTCCACATAATAACATCTGAGGCAAGGTGGCTTTACGCTAGGTAAAAGGGGCGGGAGGGGGAAAATTTAATTCAATTACTCTTGAACTACAACTCAGACAGTACTGAAGTAATGCTGTCCATTGTCTGAATACTATGAAGATTAATCGGATCTGCTTTTTTTGTGGAAACATTATTATCCCTTTAATGATGTATGATTCCATGGAGGACGAAAGTAGATGCAACAAAGTTCTTTCTCTGTCGTCCAATATGACATACAGGTACCATGGAGAGGCAACAGCTCCTCCGTGTAGGCTGGAACAATTGTAGAAGAAGTTCTAGGTGGAGCCTCCTCTTCCTCCTTATCAGGCTATCCCACTAGCCCCTCCCCAGATAGACTAGTTCCAGAACCTGGATGGAGGCTGAGAACATTTCTGCTTATTTTTATGAATGTTTTATTATTAGATATGGGGTGTCAAAATTTCCCCATTAGGTGGATTACCATTCCTGGCTACCCCCGGAAGATTGTCCAGCTATCAGGTGCTGTTATGGACCCTTACAGCCCTGTGGAGAGATTCATGCAACCCATGTTTCTCTCTCCTTAATCTGAAGAAAGAAGTCAAGTAAAAAGGTGAGCAACACTTTGAGTTTCATGGTTCACTTGTCCCTCGTTTCCCCTCCATACAGGGGTCTTATAAGAGTATTAAACTCCTACGCTCATGTTGGGTATCTTATTGGTTTGATCCCAGGGTTTTTGGAGCTTGAATTGCTGTATTCTATGCATTTAACCCCTTCCCCACTGGTTTCTCCGGGTGTGGCTTATTTTGGCTTATCCTTCTAGCATTCTATTTTTAATTTATCCCTACATATTCCCTTGGGTATTAGGGTACTTTTATTCACTTTACTGCACGGCCACACTTGCTCCACTGACTTCTATGGGACAAACAGTTTTGAGACATATCTCTGCAACCGTTTGATTTACAGAGTTGAGAGAGGGCTCATTCTTCTTGTCTCCTCTTGCCCTATGATCCAGTTCACATCCCCAGTGTCCTTGGGGGGCCCTGCGAGTTCATGTTCAAACATTGCTAAGTAACAGCAAATAGAAGAAACTACAAGTCCCAGAATGCCCGTTTTGTGGGCTTTTGTCTGATTTGACCCCATTTTCTTTATTTGCTGGAGTATCCTATGCAGAGGCTTGTCTCTCCTTCTGCTGCACAGGAAGCAAGTGAGCCATGACAACTCAAGTGATAAAATTCTGGTAGAAGAAGAATCCTGGGGCAGATGGGCCACCTTTGAATTCTGGGCCCTGACATAATTGCACCCTCTACACTCCATGTAGATACTCCTCAATATATATATGTTAGTCTTGCCAAATAATGCAGTTTAATCTGTTAAAAGGTAGTTATCAAGTGCAGTGTGTGGCAGCAAAAAATGCATTACTACCAGTTCTCTGATTGGCTGCTTCTGGGAACATTCGATGACAGCTGTTGCCCAGGTTGCATCCAATCTTGGTGCAGATTTCAACAACTAGACCTCTTCCTGGCTACCCATATAGCTTGGTATCTGATTTAGTGCAGAGAGCTATTCATCGGTACCAAAGAGCTACCAGTAGCTCGTGAGCTACCTGTTGGAGACCCCTGATCTAAAGTATAATGTAAAAGTAGAATAAAAGTACTTAAAAATTCTTAAAAGTATATATCTGACTGCAAGGGGTTAATGTGGCAAGCAAGAGAGAAAGACCAGCCTCTGTGTAGCAAGCAGTCTCCAAAAAAAGTAACAGTCTCAGTCAAGGAGGTGGTTTTCCCTTACCAAAAAAGCCCTGGCAGCTGTAGTTTCCCAGTTTTATAAATGGCATGGTGGCTCTCCACCCATTGCAAAATGGTACCCAAGATATTGGGGAAGTCCCATGGGGCAAGAAAAGAGGGATTGCACACTTGCAATTCAGGAATAAATGATGAGTAAAATCACTCCTTTATTGAATAGAGAGTCTATGAGTAAGCACAGCTATGTGCGAAATGTGTAAGACGATAGTACTCAGTGTATCGATCGTCTTATGCATTTTGCATATAGCTGTGCTTACTCATAGACTCTCTATTCAATAAAGAAGTTATTTTACTCATCATTTATTCCTGAATTCCAAGTGTGCGACCCGTCTTTTCTTGTTCTGCTAAAGACTAATTGGAGGCTTGCTGGAAGTTGGCACCTTGGAGAAATTGAGAGACGGCTCTGGTGAGTCGTGAATTACACTACTTACATGGATTCACATTATGTTTGGTGCCACAGCCTACTTGTTATCTTGTATGGAGTCCCATGGGGCTCCAGCAATCGTGTAAAGTTAGAATCTCCATTAACCCCTTTACAGCCTCTAACACGAACCCAGAGGCAAGAAAAGTCCCCTCATAGCATTCTATGTTGCTTTTCTATAAGTAACTTTTAGATTAATTTGGAATTTCAATTCCAGAGGGTCATTAAACAAGATGCTAAAATGCTTATTAATGATATTCCTGATTTACAGTAATGAGAACTCACATTCGGGCACTGTGATATTATTATTATTTTACCCCAAATTTGTCTTTTTGGCTCTTGTTACATATGGCCTATTCATCTGAGTGGGTAGTCAGATGTTAACGTTCCAGCTTTCTGGGGTCTTCAACTCCCAGCATCTCTAGCTAGTCATTGGTGAGTTAGGGATGTTGGGAATTGTAGGCCCCAGCAGCTTGAACTCAGGGATGATTCCCTCTGACTTCTGAATAGACCATTATAAAGTGCCCAGATTGGGTTATAGTGAGTTGCAAGCTGTACAGCAGTTGAGGTCCAGTGCCTAGCAAAAGCTGCTGAGAGTCATATGCTCTGATAGCTGGATAGCCCACTGTTAAGCACATCCTGACCTAGACCCTTACTACATGTGGCTATTCCTGTGTCAATGTGTAGTCAGCTGTGGAATCTCCAGCTGTTAGGGCTTATGACTACCAACATCCCCAGCTATCCAATTCTTAGGTGGGGATTCTGCACGTTGTAGGCCCTGACAGCTGGAGAGCCTGAGGTTGAATTTATATTGACTTAGGTATAGTCCATATTTATTAAGGGCCCAAGTCGGTGTGGGGGATTGAGGGCAGCCTTGGTGTCCTCAGCTATTGGGGCCTACAGCTAGCCAATTCCTAGCAGGGGATGCTGGGAGTTGTAAGCCCTAAAACAGCAGTTCTCAACCTGTGGGTCGTGACCCCTTTGGGG
Source organism: Rhinophrynus dorsalis (assembly GCA_037306005.1). Lineage (NCBI taxonomy): Eukaryota > Metazoa > Chordata > Amphibia > Anura > Rhinophrynidae > Rhinophrynus > Rhinophrynus dorsalis. Next base: position 199,687,028 of record CM074723.1, read on the forward strand.
GTCGAATAACTATTTGCCAGGGGTCGCCTAAAACCATCAGAAAATTGTTTTTTTTGTCTTTTTTAATCTGTAAAACTTTGTAATTATCCGGGAGACCGGGACTGACAGCGCAGGTGTGCAGACAAGATGTCTGCACTGGTGTCTGGCTTCCGGCCTCGGAACAGTAAGGATTTCTTTATAAAGGAGTAATTCAGTAAGCGATGAAGGAGCAACGAAAATAATTTTAATGTTAGGAGTCGCCACAACTTGGGAAATTTTATCAAAGTGTCGCGGCACTAGAAAGGTTGAGAACAGCAGCCCTAAAAGCTGTGGATTTAAGACATGAAAGCCGTATGTACTAAGGGCCAGAGGCAGAGGGGAGTTAGCCATGGTCTTTCCAGCTTCTGAGGCCCATGATTTCCAGCATCCCGAACCAGCCATTTGTCAGAAAGGTATTTTTGGACTTTTAGGTCTCAACAGCTAGAGATCCCAAGGTTGAATTTATCTGGATTGGGAATATACCATATGTATTAAGGGCCCAGGACCAGGTGTGGGGGCCCACGACTCTTAACTAGTCATTGGCAAGTTGGAGATGCGATATTGTAGGCATCAACAGCTGAAGAGCCCAAGGTTGATTTCACCCTATGATTGTCAGATCAGCAATTTATAAAGGGACATACAGGAAAAATACATGCAGGGATATAATGAATATTGCAGTACTGCCTCCACTGTAGAAATGCAGCATGCATTTTTGATATACATATTTTTTAAAGGGATGATCTGGCTATCCTTATTCATCGCGACTCGAGAACAGATCATAGATACTAAGGGCCCAAATACAATATGGATTCACGTACCTGGAACCTCTCAGGATTTATACTCAAATATCAGGGTGAAGGAGCAAATTCTAAGAGGTAAGAGAGTCCAGTGTTACCTACAAATGATCTGCACCAATGAACTCTTTTTTTTAGTCTTTAAACTGGTGCCACTTCTACCAGGAAGGAAGCGGCAGAATCTTTGCTCGTCTTTGTGGGTTCGAGCAGTGATACCTCTCAGTTGTAGCATGTTAGAGGTTCCTTGAGGACTGATCAGAAAACATCTGGGTTAGGAACAGCAGGGACATATCACCTAGAATGTGCATTATTGGGTACTTTATAGGTTAATATTTTGAAGATTTCAGCGTCAGCTCATTTTGCATGTTCCCAGTTATGTGTACTCATCCCTGTGCTATCCCACTTTTTGGGGCCTATGAATCCTGTTATCACCTGCTAGGCAACAGCTAGTTGGGAATGCTGTGAGACATGGGTCCCTAAAGCTGGAGAACCCATAGTTGACTACACCGTGTTTTGCTCTTCATACATATGAATGTCTTAAAGGATGATTTTTAACTCCTTGAATGAGCAATAGGCCTGCAACCCAGAATAAAACAATGTGTTTGTGATCAATCTAGCATTCAATGAATTTAAAACAATAGTTAAAACAATGGCATTTGTTTGGAAATTTGAATCTAACCCTCTGGTGCAATCCTGAAACAGGTTTGGGCAACCTGAAGCCCTCCAGCAGTTGTGGACTACCACTCCCATAGTTTCTGGACAGCAGTTGGCCAGCCGTCCAGGGATGATGGGAGTAGCATACCTCCCAACATTGAAGATGGCCAAAGAGCATACCTGGGAACTTTTTTTTTTTTTGTGAGACAAAATGACACAATTTGCATCAAAAGGGGGTGGTGCTTAATCACTACTGGTGGCGGGGCTTCAGAAAGTTGTAAAACTATAGGTAATAGGCTGGGGAAGGAGGAGAAATGGGTGGGGAGTGGGTAGAACTGATAGGGAAGGAGCACAAATAGGCAGAGTTTCTTAAGAAACTGCTGACACCCGGGAGAGTCAGACTCTGCCCCGGAGACCTGGTAATGCAGAGTCAAAATCGGAGTCTCCAGGGCAAACCCGGAGAGTACCCAGCTATGCCAAAGAGGAACACTTCTGTTTTAGGTGGTGTTGATGGAGGCATGGCTGGTGGGTGGGGAATTGCCATGAATTTTTAGATTATTTAATTGCCCTTTGAGTAATGAAACACATGATTCAGTGTAAGACTAAAGTATTTTATTTACACACTGATGTATAATTGTAAATTAAACACACTTTAATGTGAATTTTATTGCTGTGGAGTAATGTGATACACTTATATACCCACCACACAGTCTGATCTCCTAAAAATAGGGGCAACAGGGTGGAAAAGAGGGACAGAGGGATTTGGGTCTGAAAGTGGTACTGTCCCTGATAAAAAGGGACACTTGGGAAGTCAGTAATAGTCAACAACAGATGGAAGGCCTCAGGTTGCCCAGTATTTGACTAAAACAAGGGGAGTTTCTTGCAAAATCGTTCAAGACAAAGGCCGAGATTCACGCTTGTGGCTTTGGTTAGAAGATCCATTGTTTCAGGAAGTTCAGTGGCAGACACTGCTAAAGTATAATATCTCATTATCTATATTTAGATTTCTTACTGGCAAAGAGCCATTCAGTTTTGCACAATTTGTATTTAAATAATGTGTCAGAATGGTGCTAAGCACATGTTTACCAGAATGCCAGAACAGCATAGGTATGTCAATGTCAGGACTAGTCACATGTTTATGAACTGTATAAAAATAATGTACTGTGCAGTGTTTCTAAAACCTGCTGTTGGGTAATTGGAATGGCATCTTAAAAAAAAAAAAACTCGCTGAGTCACTCAGTTGCTGCATGATCAGATGTTAACTCCTTGGATACATGTCTTTTTTGCACTGGAGGAAATACACGAATCTGCCATCACAACTCATTTTGTGCTCCGGGACTTTGACTTACTACTCCCACACATGCACTTTATTGTATATGATTGGTTTAGTTCATAAACGCGCATATACTTTTTAAGATTTTAATGCCAACAAGCCCTAAATTTCTCCCCTGTAACGTGAGCAACACACAGAGTGATTCTACACCATTTCCCTTTGCATCTTCTTTGTGTATATTGTTAAACAAGCAGCAGAGGAAAGAACATCCAAAAAGGTCCAAACACCTTCCCCTGTCCTTGGTGCAAGAGGCTTACGGGGCTTTGTTTACATCCAAGGTGTCCCTAGGCACTCTAGGTGCCATAGCTCTGTCCATGGCCACACCCCTACTCCTTACATGTCCTTGCCCCCAGTCCTAACCACTGTTTCCTAGCACAGAAAATCCCCTTAGCCTATAACAAGGAAGAACAAAAACAAGAAGCTTAAACCGTTGGTTGCTATAAAGCACCTCAGTGTTTTGAAGAACTCTATACCATCCATGGGGGTTAAATAATAGCATGTAAATGGGTAAATACACTGCTGCAGGGACATTGAGATTGATTTTGAATGTGGGTGTGACCAGCACAGCTGAGACACTTTTCAATATTTGGAGATCTAGGCCCTTGCCTAATCTGCCTATTGGGAAATCTGGCACATTGAGAACAATTTTTAGCGTATGTAACTTGGTAAATCCATTTCATGGCCTATATTAGCATATTATAATATTAGTACATCCCCACTAGTATTAAAATAGATATTTAAGCTGAAATATGTCTTTTAAGCTATCATCTGATAGATATATCTCAAATACATTGAGAGGCAATGCGTAAGAGACATCTCTAGCATCCAAGTGGTTAATAGATTTATTCACTTTAGCATAAGTCGCCTGGACGGCTTTATCACAGTATTTTGAATGCATGAGTAAAAATATGGAATCAATGGGCCTTATATGTAATGACAAAGGGGTACAATTCTGAGGTAAACCAATCCCCCCATCAGGGATACATTAACATTCCAATTGATTTAAATCAGCCTGTTAACCCCTTGGATGCTAGAGAGGTATCCAACACAATGAGAAGACTTCCTTAGAATTCAAGGTGGTAAAAAGACCCAATTGAATGAATGGGCATTTTAGTGATTTTTATTTTTCCCCTGGTGCGGTTGGGTTTGCACTCCGCTTTTCTGCATAAAACCCTCAGTATCTTTTGAGGCTGTTCATATTGGTGGTTTTCTTAACATATGTTGCATGTCAGAGCAGTTTACTACAACTTTGGTTCAACAGGAGTCTTTGTATAGGTTTCACTGGGATAGCAATGGAGTCTCACTAATTATACCGGAAGCTCTGTTTTCATAGCATTTCTTTCAGCTGTTTATATGGAGAGCAAGGGATGGTAGGAGAAAAATCTTGCTACAGATTTCATATAAATGGCAAGTAAAATGCATTTAAAATGCATCCAAAATGTGGCTGTTTTTTTCCTTATAGCCTGGTCCTCACAAAAGATTTAAATACAGTTTTACCTACACTGTGTTAAACACACTCCAGTGCTCTCCGTTTCTGAAAATTGGGCTGTGTTCACACAGGCAGATTTGCAATGCCTCACTAGAACACATCTTTTTTTAAATTTCCAGCGTGAACGTTTATCATCACTTTGGGGCAACTGTGCAGAGTTCTTATGTGCCACTGGATCAAAGTGATTGCTGCAGCAACAATCCAGTCAATAGCTGGTTTACCTGGGTGTCAACTAATTACATTTGGCTGACACCTCTGTGGGCTGTCCATGAAGGCCATCAGTGTCTATATCGCAGGGGAAACACAGAAATTATGGATGTAATTTTGACACAGATAATAATATAATAACTAGTATTTATGTAGCGTCTTTCTCCCAGAGGGACTCAAAGCACTTTCAGAATTAACTGAATTGGCAGCTGAATAATAGATGTTATTATTACCCAATCAATGGTACTCATTTATCGACTTCAGTAGGATGAAGAGCTGAGTTGACCCAGCCGAGATTCGAACCTTCAACCTTGAGGTTTGAACAGGCTCTGCAGTCTGAGCTGTCTCACCGGCTTTGGTGAGATAGCCGCTTTCAAAGTCCCCTTGTGAACATAGGCTTAACATAAATGATCATAATATATTTAAAAGGAAATAGAACTATAGGAACACATTTTGTTTTCATTGAAAATATTTGTTTTTCATCCATTCTGGAACACAAAAACTATGGAATTAAAGGGGATGTGTCACTTATACAAGACTTAAGCTAAATAGCCATATCCAGCATCAGATACAGGTACCATGGGGTTGAGCTTCTCCTTTGGAGGGCAGAACACATTCTCAAAAAAGGGTCTTGTGGGTGGAGACTCCCAGCTCCTTCTGCAGGTCAGCCCAGCCCCACCTCCAGTTAGGATGTGTACTTCAAGCTGAAATGATGGCCAGAGCACTTTATCTTACTTTTAGATTCTTTATTATTCTTACATTAGATATAGGGCTGCTAAAACACCCCCATTAGGAGGGTTACCATTACTGGACTTTCCCTGGAGCAGATTAACCAGTTTTCAGGTGCTGTGTGGACCTTTGCAGCACTGTGGAGATAATCTTGTGACCCAAGTTTTCACTTCCAGCAGTGTCTCTCAGAGGCTCTGCATCCTTCTCTATGGTAACCTGAAGACAGAAGATATGAAGATTGGTGAGTAACCCTTTGAGTGCCTTGGAGCCTTTGTACCTCTTCCTACAGGGGGTTTCCTCTGATCCTTGAGCCCCACATGTTCCCTGGGATCATTGGGTATTTTGGGGTACCTGAGAATTTGTCCCTTTTTTTTTGGTGTGTGGCTCCTTTAAGAACGCTTCCACTACTGCCTCCATTTTTGCTCCATTGACTTCTATGGGCAAACTTCTTTGGGATATATCTCTGCAAATGTTTGTCCTATAGAAGTCAGAGTGGGCTTTTCCTTCTTGTCTCCTCATGTCCTTTAATCCGGTTCATGTCCTGAGTGTCTTGGGGGTCCACAGATGAAGATGTAGGCATTTCTAGGCAACAGCAACAGAGAAGGCTACATTACCCAGAATGCCCATTTGCGGGCCTTCTTCTGATTGGCTGCCTGTTTTGCAGTCCCCATTTTACTTCTGTCTCGCTTATTTTACACAGAGGCAGACTCACGTTGCTCTCCTTCTCCAGATTAACCATTTGCCTGCCAGATAAGTGCTTTCTGGGCTTTTCTTGGGTGAATTAGTAGTTTGGGGAACTAGTGACACTACTACTGTCAGGATGTCAGAGCCTAAGGGACATGGGACTAGATCTAAGACTAAGGACTCAGGGGTTTCTCTGACTCCCCACACACACGCTTACTGTTCCTCGTGTGAAACGAGGTTCCATAAAGAGTATTCTGGATCTCTCTGTCCCTCCTGTGCTGTGACCCCCACTACTATGCCTGGCCCCTCCAACACTGAACAAGAGCCAGCGTGGGTCAAATCATTGTTGTCCACAATGGCACAATTTCCTCTCTCCCTCCAAGAGGTTCTCCAGTCTTGTAAACCTCCTACTATTTTTAAGTATGTGGCCCCAGATCTCAGAGTATGCCTGCGCTCATAGGGGCCTCCTCTTAGGAGGAATTTTCAGCGGGGGGAACGCAAAGAATGGGAATATGAAGATATGGATTTTTCCTACTCCTATGGGGATTCTTATGAGGAAGACATCCTTCTCTCAGCTGAGGGACTTATATGGGTTGTTCCGAAAACCCTTCAGGTCCCTAACACCCCTGAAGAGATTCATCCTCAGCGAATGTCTTCCAGATGCATAAGAAATTGTTCTACTGTTTTTCCCCTCCAATGCCACTCTTGATCAGATACTTTTGGATGAGTGGAAGACCCCTGATAAGAGGTTGTCTATCACCAGGCAGTTTTCTAGGCTGTGCCCCTTTTCAGAGTCTGCCTTTGGTGGATGCAGCAGAACTCAAAGATGTTGCGGATAAGAAGCTTCATTCTATCCTCAGGGCTAATTTCGCGGCCACTGGGGCTTCATTGTGGCCTGTTTTTGCGTCTGCCTGGGTTAACAGGGCTGTTGATGTTTGGGGTGAACAGATGATGGAAGCTGTCAGGGCAGATGCTTCCAAAGAGGAAATGTTGGTCTTTTTGGCCAACATGAAAGAGGCCAACACTTATGTTTCAGAAGCCTCAGCTTTTCCTGTAACTACACAACACAGATTGCGGACCAGTCACTGGTTTCCTTACCTTTTCTGGGCAAGTCCCTGTTTGGGCCTGAGTTTGAACAGATTATTAGTGATGCTACTGGGGGTAAGAGCACCATGTTGCCTCAGATGCCCACCAAACTTCCTACTATGATGAGGAAACTGTGTCTTTTTTGGGCCCCGTCAAACTGAGGTCAAAGGCTGCAAACGTTGCAGGCCTCTAACTCACCCCACCCCGCCAAGCCCAGACAGCAGTGGCATCCCAAGCTAACAGCTTCAAGGGCTAATAAGTCTTATAAAAGTGTTAATTTCTTTTTGTAATGGTAGTCTGTGTCATTTGCTGATGACTCCTTGTTATGGAGCATCATGATGTTTTTAATTTTGTTGAATAAAGAGCTTTTTTTACTACTGAGCCAAAGACTACACTGGGCTTTTGAATGCTGAGCGGGTATGTGTATGCACTCCTCTCCTGTTGTCGTCTTGTTTACGGAGTCTCTGGCGGGGGCTGTGGGGGGTGCTCCGGACCTGCACCATAAACTTTTTTTGGTGAGTTCTTTTTATCTATTCATTTATGGTTACATTGTTGCAGTATGGCTGTAGCATTCTCATAGTTTTTGTAACTAATAAGTCTATCAAGCCAGCTTCCTCATGACTCGCGAAATCCTGGTCTACTGTTTCACATAGGTGTGCTTCTTCAGCTTTTTTGGGACTTGTGGGAAAATTCTATTGTGAACCAGTGAGTTTTGCCAATAATTTCAGAAGGGTACAGAATAGGTTTCAAATCCCTTCCTCCTTTTCGTTTCTACCCCTACAAAGTCCCAACTGTGCAGGCCAAGTTGAAGTTGTTCCAGGATGCAGTGCAGTCACTGCTGGACAATAAGCTTATGGTTTCAGTACCTTCCCAAGAGCAAGTTTCAGGTTTTTATTCCAACCTTTTGTGGCTCTGAAGAAGGATGGTGATTGCTGTCCCATTCTGGACCTTAAGTGTTACAGCATGTATGTGGAGACTGCATCTGTGTTTTGCCTTAGGCTTAGAGCATTACCAGTTCATTGCTCTTCCTTTTGGCCTGGCCTCAGCTTCTCGGGGGGTGGGGTATTTACCAAGACCTTGGGGTCCTTAGCAGCGTTTATGCATTCCCGGGGCATTTCCATGCCTCCTTATCTGGACGATCTTTTGATCAAGGCTCCTTCATAGGAACTCTTGGCCGAGCATGTCCCAGACTGTGCTTGACTCCTGGTCCACCAGATATATTGTATATTTGTATATTTTTAAGTGTCTTTTTGCTGTGCATTATAAACTATACACCTTTTAGAAAGAGACATATATATATATTATTTAGCTGCCTCATATTTTTGCACGTTCGTTATTTGGTATCTTTATATTTTTTATATTTGGATGGATCTCTGTTCCATTTATATGGTCTAGACATCTCTCTAGATATATTTTATATCTATATGTATTGTACAGAATGGACTGAGTGCCTTCTTTCTTTTCCTTTTTTTCTTTTATTTGTAGAAAATATATTTTCTCTTTTCTTTTCCTAGTTTGACAACTTCCTCCCCTAATGTATGCATACCTAGTAAGTCTATACTTAACTACTGCACTATATTAAATGTAAACTAAAAAGAGCTAAGTACAGCTGTTGGTGCTATATAGATAAAAATGTACACATACCTACTCTATAGTAATTTATATTATTAACACTGGTGCAATTAAAGGAGAAGTATCACTCTGAAACAAATTATCTCCCTGAAATACTAACACACAATGTTTGCCTTCCCAAAATAGCTGTGGCAAAAACTGGACATGCTTCACTAGAAGCAAGGTAGGGGGAAGGGTCCATATTTCTCCTCTTACATCACTGACCCAGTGCATATTTCCCAAGTGTTTGTCTTTAGGAGGGACAGTCCCTCTTTTAGGCCCAAATCCCTCTTTTCCATCCTGATGTCCCTCTTTTTAGGAGATCAGACTGTGTGGTGTGAATATAAGTGTATCACATTGCTCCACAGTAATAAAACTCACATTATTGATTTTTTTTAAATGGCAGCATATGTGTTTATAACTTAATCTGTGTAAATAAAATACTTTGGTCTTGTTATAAGTCATTTACTAGGTTACACAAGGAGGTGTCTATAGGTCATGAAATAGCCCCACCCACCAGCCACACCCCCAGCAACACCCCCTGAAGCACAAGTGTCCCTCTTTGGCAATTTGAAATGTTGGGAGGTATGGCATTGTGAGCCAGTACTGAGTATGCATGCACATTTCCCATTGACTTAAGTGGGAATTTAACCCCTAGAAATATAGAGAGATCATCAACTCGTTGCTTTGCAATGTGTTGGAGACATCTCTGGAATTGAAGGGGTTAATCCTTTAAGTGCCAGAGGGGTAAACAGCACATTGCTTTGCTATGAGCTGCATACTCCATTGGCACTCAAAGGATTAAAAAGCCAATTTAAAGTGGATCTCTCACTTTGAGTTCAAATTCACATATTTGAAAAATTAATTAAAATCTGCCTGTGTATAGTGTTCGCCAAAAAGACCAGCAGATGTATAAGTTTAGGAGATATTGATACTTTTATATCAGTATGGTGAGCTCCATATTCTACGTTATGCTGATGCTGCTTTCCTGTGCAGTTTATTATGCTAGTAAAGCTCCAAGCTATGAATTTGCAGGGCTATAGGACAGGCAGTTCTAAAGCACTTTTCAAATATGCAAACTTAAATTAAAGATGACAGGTCGATGTTAAATTAACTGGAATTATAATGTGTATCCTATGGTAGAGTTGGTTTGCTCCAGAACTGTACCATTTTAGCTTCATACATAATCAAGGGTGTAACTACAAGTTGCTTGGCACCTGCTTCTGTATTGTTTTGTATATTTTTATTTACATAGTGCCAACCAGTGTACTTGGCACTTTACAGATTACATTTACTATAGAAGGGGTACAATAAGTGCGGTGATTAAGTGCTTATAAAGACAATCATAAGGGGAACACCAGGTAAGTATACATAGGATAAAATGTCCCTGCCCTGTGGAGCTTACCATCTAAGTATAGGATGAGTGACATACAGATACAAGCAGGTAGAGGTGGAAGTGCAGTTTTTGACATATGAGAGAGAGGATGGGGGCCTGAGAGAGGATGGCAGGATGAGAGAGGCTGGGGATTGAGAAGATAACAGGCTGAGAGAAAGGATGGGAGAATATGAATGGAGGCTAAGATAAAAAGGATGGTGGGATTGTGATAAATGATGGGGTGTCTTGGAGAAAGAGTGGGGGCAGAGAGAAGGTATGGGAGCAGAAAGATAGAATGGGGACAGAGAGTGGGGAACAGGCAGAAAGGATGTAGGCAGAGAGGGGATTGGTCAGAGGGAGGATGGGGGGGAACAAGGGAATTGGAGGAGGAGATGGGGAGGCTGAGAGAGGATGAGGGGCTGAAAGAAAGGATAGGGGAGCTGAGAGAAAGAATGGGGCTTAGAGAGAGGGGATGAACAGCTGAGAGAAAAGTTGGTGCAGAAGGACTCATCATTTGGAAGCCAGATCTTGTTCTTGAAGCTGTCATGGGTCAGTCATCTAGAAGGAGAAAGAGGAGGATAATGCGAGGGAGGTCAATCCAGGGGGAGAAAGAGCATGCCAGTGAGAGGAAGAGTAGACCAGCAGGAGTGAAGGAAATCATACCAGTGGGAAAGAGAGAGAGAGAGTGCAGGCTTGAATGTGAACTGGTGAGCCAACCGTCAAGAGGAGGGGCAGCAGGCTGGAGGGAAGAAATTATAAAGGGCAGTAGGGGGAATTGAGTGGGAGACTATACCAGTTGAAGGAAAGGCGATAAAGAGAAATGGCAGAATGCCTTAGCAGGCCAGTGGAAGAAGAAGCAAGTGGTAAATAGATTAAGCAGCTGGAAAATTGACCAGCTGTAGAGATGGAGAGTAGGCCTGCAAGAGAAGGGGCTGGAGGACGAGAAGGAGGCAAACCTGGCTGGATCACACAGAGTGAGAAGCACGGAGATGATTTATTGTGCATAAGCAAGTCTTTGGAGTCAGAGTTAGGCCAGATCACAATTCGTATTTGGTCCCAGAATAACAGTCCCACCTGTCTCTGGCTCTGTGGTAAGGTCACATTTACAGTGGGCTATTGCCATTATGCACTAAGGTATAGGAAATCCATGATGATCAGCCCGTGGTAGATCTGCAACATCCAAGTTGACTCCTTAGGTTTAAGGTAGCTGGCAGGTGTCAGGACTCAGTTTATAGCCCACTCCACAGCCAGGGGTTCACCATTCAGGGGATTTGGGAAGGTTCTCCCTAGGGTTGCCTTTTTAATAAGCCAAATCCCTGTATATAAACTGTGACCTCTTAATTTGCCACCTCTTTCTGTGTGTGTTTTTTTTATAAAGTTGTCTTTCTATGTTGACTGATTTTTCTTACAATTATATTGGGAACATGGCAAGGGAGAGGAAGGAGGAAGGAAGGGAAGTTTCCTCGAGAGAAAAGCAGGAGACGTATCCTTAATAGAGGGAACAAAAAAGAGAGAGAGAGTGTCAGACAGAGTAAGACAAACATACACCGAGACACAAATTCAGTGAGATGGACTCACACAGAATGGCAAATGCACAACTCCTCCAGCGCAGTTCCGGTTCGCCTCCAACGCCAATGGCTGAGCCTCAAGGTATTCACTGCAGCATATTATCTCTTTATTGCATACTGGCAGGTGCACTCCTCAATCATTAAGACTTTAATGCAAGCAAGTGACATGCCTGACAACTGACAAGCCTACCTGACCCCTAAGATGATGCTGAGGTGCAAAGCTGAAGAGTGACACTAGAGATCAGAATCAGCATCTAGAGATACAGTACCTTTGATGCAGCCCTAGCTGGACTAAAGATGCTGACCTCAAGGGCAGTTAATTCCTCCCTGTGAGCCAGAGACAAAATCTGGATAAGATCCCTGGTGCAAGGAAAACATGGAGTCTGGCTACTAAATCCCTCTCTCAGTTGGCCTCAGAAAAGAGAGAGAAATATATGAGAGAGAATACCAGAAAAGACAGTAGTAGAGAGAGAGGGAGAACTACAGAGAGAGGACATAGACATGAAAGAGACTAAAGGGGAAATACCATTTTAAGAGGAAATGGGATAATGTAACTTTAAAGGGATAGTAATAATTTGGTTTATTTTATTTTATAGGCATCAAAAAAACATGAAGAACGATATGTCTTATCTCTCAAACCTTTATGGTTTGAGAGATATTCTCAAGCAAAGTTTCCCCTCCCACCCCTTTTACCTAGTGTAAGCCATCTCTTCTCAGATGTGGACTCCAGTCCATAGACCAAACAGATAACAGAAGGGGACAATCTTCTTCCTATGAGAACAATGAAAGCCCCCCCCCCTTGACAAGTTTTTCAGGTTTTTCCCTTATCTTAATTGAAGATTGTCCCTCTCTGCAGTCTACCTGGGCACCTCCCTTCTGATCTGACTGAACAGTGTTACATCAGTAAAAGGGGCGGGAGGGGGATACTTTGTCATTGAATTACTCTTGAACTACAACTCTGACAGAATTGAAATAACACTCTCCAAAGTCCAAATACTATGATGATTAATTAGATCTGCTTTTATTATGAAACATTGCTATCCCTTTAAGACCAGAACTAAGTGGAAATTGAAGGAAAGAGGCAAGGTCACTTTAAAATGTGGGAGAAAAAGGCAAGACTAGGCAGACCCGAGATGGACCTGGTAGCTAGAAGGAAGGAGTAGTAGGAGCACGTAAGAGATAAAACTGAGAACAAAGCTGAGAAAGACAGAGAGTATAAATAGAAGGAGACAGAAATGGAGCAAGATGTCTTCAGAAGAGGGGACCAAGGGCTGAATAAAGGCAAGGTACTAGAGGGGCTGGAGAATGGGCAGTAGTCGAAGAAGCTGTGGGTCAATCAGGTATCAGATGAAGCAAGGAACAAAATCAGAAAGAGAAGCTGAAGTCAAAGTCAATTATATAATAAAAATATAATGGAGTCGTACTTTTAGGTCTGAGATGTTTGAGGGGATATACTGCTAGATTATAGCCCTGTATTATATATTTAACATGCACATATGTAACATAAGTGTAATAGGGAACCTACCCAGCAATAGGTTATGTGATGCTGTAGTAATTTTGATGTTTAAAGTTGACCAATCAGTGTATGTTTCTTATTATGGGTTTTGTATTTAAATGTATCCATCATGCATATGCAATTCAAGTCTTTGATAAAGCTCCTGTAGAAGAAGCAAACACTTAGAAATAATGACATGGCGTTTGTTTGCTTTCTTTGATGCAATAAACTTTGATACAGATCCAGTTTGGTGATATTTTGACAAATTAGACCAAAATCCATCGTGTGGTATGCACTTAACTGTCTTCACCATTTTATCCCTCTGATTGCACCTCAAACTGCCGTGTGTTTGCCACATATATAATGTTTCAGTATATCCTTCTCTGGCGTTTTGCTTACATATTGAAATCTGACTTACTGAGCCATTTTCGTATTCCTGAAGGCATGTTTATATTTATATTTGATGACTCCCCAAAAGCAATTCTGTTGGAGCTCACAGAAACAAATTGTGGATTTAACATATTTTCCTATGATGTACTCAGTCCTGGAGAATAGTTAAACATATTCCATACAACAGTTTGCCATATTTCACAGTTCTCCATACCCCAAAGTGGAGAACCATTTGCCATATTTATTGGTTTGCCATACTACAAACTGGAGAACCATTTGCCACATTTCTCAGTTCTCCATACTCCAAAGTGGAGAGCAGTTTGCCATTCTCCAAAGTGGAGAACAGGTCTTCATATTTCATATAAGCCTGGTTATTAAGCTAACTGCAGACATACCATTTCAAAATATCACCAGATTTATGCCAGCATCACATGCTATTGATCAATGTCTCTCCCCCTCCCCTTACACACCTAATTCTTGGTGCCTGTGGTAAAATGTGTCTTTCCTCAGACATACTTCACCATTATATCAAATCATAGTGCATCTCCCCCTAGCAGCGAGATTGGTGTATATCATTAAATTGCGGACCTTCTCTAACTATTTTTGCTAATGTTACCCCCCAACATTTTATGTAACCCTTTGAGTGCCAGAGGGGTAATGCCTTGCGTACCCTTCTGGAACTCAAAGGGTTAAGGCAATCTCATCGGTAAATTAAATTGAATGCATACCTTTTTTAATCATTAACCCCTCAGCTGCTGGTTCATCTAATGCGAGCTGATCCTGCATTGGAAGGATTGACCTGAGGTTAGCTGGAATAAAGTGGTTGTTGGAAGCAGAGTTTATTATGGGTGGGGATGGTTTATTTTGTGTAATGTACATTAACCCCTCTGTTGCCAGTGAGTTTGTACTGCTTTGCACTGGGAACTTGAATGGCAACAGAGATGTGAAGGAAGATGTGTTTTGAGGCAGTAGGAGACACAGGGATCAGACAGGACAATGGGAAAGGACATCCCCCCTCCCATTATGCCTGACTGAACTTGGAAACAGTTGTATAGATTCACAGTAACATGCTAATGATGTCCGCTTATCTTTGCATACCCTCCTGTCCACCACAGTCCCAGAGAGTTGCTTCAAAACAGTGTTGTATTTTCTTATTGATATTTGCCAAAGTAGCTCTAGCTCATTTGTAAATATCCACAGTTGCCCTCTTCCCAACAGGAGGGGTAATTGACAGCTGAGAGGTGTAAGACATTTCCCCTTCTATACACCAATATGGAGGTCTCACCTCAGTGATAAATCCACCACAGATCAGACTTCCTGTAGTGGATGGATTTCCAGTGAGCATTGAGTCTGCATGACACCCAACAGTTCAAATTGCCAAAGAGGGACACTTTCGTGTTAGGCATAGCTGGTGGCTCAACTGGCATGTGTGGCATTACCAAGAATATTTAGACTACTTCATGACTTATTGACAGTTCGTTATGTAACTACATAAATAATGTAAAACAAAATAATTTATTTACAGGCTACAGTTCTAATTTACAACCACACAAACAAAAGTTTAAAAAACAATACTAGCTATGAGGACAGTCACAAACAATCCCTGCAAGCTTTTAGTCACTAACTCTAATGCTACAACATTAACCAAATGCCATACTTTTAATTCTTAACCCTTTGAGTGCCAGAGGGGTACAGAACTCATTGCAAAGCAATGGGTTCCGTACCCCTTTATCACCATTCCATACCCCTCTGGCACTCAAGAGTTACGAATGCATAATCCCTATATATAGCAATTTACAAGGTAAATATGGCATATGAATGCTTCAGATTCCTTACAAATTCCTTCTCTCTCACTTCCTCTTACATCATCTTGCCTGACACCTGTATACAAACATGCTCCTTTATCTTTGGAATGTTATGCTTTGTTCTATAAGATTCCCCCCAGTCGTTAGGCCTTTATACATTCCCCGAAAACTCAACTTTTCATGGGATCTTACCCAGTAAACACTGTCATTTTCTTCTAAAACTCCTATATACTGCACATGGGTATCCATATGCCCCTCCACATAAACATAGAGGTTAGGTGGGCAGACCTGGGGGTCATATTATGGCTTTGCCACCCCACCCCACAGAATATTTTCTGCAGACACCCATGATACTGGTAATTGTGGAGTATGAAGCTGCACATCGGGGGTGATGGAGGCACATGCTGCAATCTGATGCAGGTTGCTGCAACTTCTCTCTGATTAATATATTTTGAAACAGTGAGGCTAATGTACAAAGAAAAGTACTTTTGAGAAAACCGGCTGCAACAAAAAAATTCCCCAAATTCGCACTGCATGAAACGGAACTTTTAACTCTTTGAACGCTAGAGTAGTTTTCAATGGATTGCTTCTCATTGCATTTGAGACCTCGCTAGCATTCACAGAGTTAAAAGATGCAGTTAAATCAATTGGTATTTGTACTTGTCCCCTATGGTGCAGTTGGTTTGATCCTGAATTTCTCCTCTTTTCTTCGTACTTCTGCCTCAGCATTTGTGCTGACAATAAAAGCAATAAAGGCACAGACACATGTAGGTAAGTTAATTCTTATTTTTATTAATACTAAGTATAACCTAAGTAAATATAACAGTAAAATATATAAGAAAGACAACTTATTACTAAATATAACATATATAAATATAATAAATATACTAAAATTATATTTGAAAATTAAACTTATTACTAAATCGAATGCATATAAAAATAATTCTTATTTTTATGCAGAATCTGTCTGTAATGACTATAGGCGATGTGTACAGTTCTTACTACCAAGTGTGACAGCGTACAGAACAGGAAAAACCCCTTGTGGAGGAAACCTGAGAGAAACCATGGCTGCCACACTTCCTTCCCACTGGACATACTAAATGGGGGAACTGTACAATATCACGCAGGGACACAGGTGGCATAGCTTCCAGTCCGACAAATGGAGGTCTCCAGCTTCTTCCAGAAGATCGATATTTCTTTCTTGGTTTTTATTAAAAGAGAAAGAAATAAAATTATCATTATACATGGTTATTTTCCAGGCTACATTTAGATGTTACACAATGGGGCTAATATACTAGACGACCTTTGGATCTCCAGTTATTGGAGACTATAACTTCTATCAGACCTCACTAGCAAATGGCTGTTAAGGATGACAAGCTTTATAGTCCACAACAGCTGGAGAGCAACATGATGACACACCTGTACTTAGGAAAAGTGGTGTAATTCTGGAGCAAGCACAAATCCCCAAAATTCCCATTTAGTTAAATGGGGTTTTTAAAACTTTGAATGCTTTGCAATGTGTTAGAGACCCCGTTAGTATTCAAGGGGTTAAAAGCAATTTTTACATGATTCCTATAGTGCCCATGAGTTGCTCAGCTTTTACTTAGTACAGGGCAATCATTTGTTGGACCTCCAGTTGTTGGAGCCAACAACTTCCATAATCCTCAACCAGCCAACGACCCCAAACATTGGTGG
Source organism: Rhinophrynus dorsalis (assembly GCA_037306005.1). Taxonomy (NCBI): domain Eukaryota; kingdom Metazoa; phylum Chordata; class Amphibia; order Anura; family Rhinophrynidae; genus Rhinophrynus; species Rhinophrynus dorsalis. The sequence goes on from CM074723.1 coordinate 199,703,961, forward strand.
ACTAGAGGCTGCTTAAATGCAAACAAATGGAATAGGTGCTTCACGCTAACATAGAATTGAAACAGGCATGGTAATGAGAAGAAGGTAGCGATTAGCCAGCAGTTAAAGGGTGCTCTCTGAAACAGCGCTCCGACGCTATAAATGAGAAGCTAATCAGACAAAAAAACACAGGAACTCTATGCAGCTGCCTGCTCTTCCTAATGGGAAATCAGGCCTTGGTACATCATATTAGTGTATATTGGTGCACACACTCTGTCATCCATAAAACTTTAATGCCAGCAGGCACTTCCCCTATAACAGGAGCAGGAAAATTGGGTTCAGTTTCATCATGTCCTCTGCTCTTTGATTAGTGGAAAAGGACACCCTTAATGTCCACACACTACCTTTCTCTTGGCGCAAGCAGTGCTTAGGGGAGAATTGCAGGAGAAAGTAGATTATTAAACTGGTGTGAGGCAGATATAGGGCTGAAAATTGGTTCTACAGCTTGGTTTAATGTAGAATCATATTAGTCAATCTCATCTTTTAGCACTGTATCAGTTTGAGGACCAAGGGATGCACAATGCATAGTGAAGCAATGCACTTCACAACCCTTTGGTCTGTAAAGGGTTAATATATATTGGTTGGTTCACTTTAGCACAACAGCTGCCTGGGAGAGGGGATTGCCCAGGTGACCAATACAACCCATATAAACATTGTCCGCAGAGGAAATTATCTTGAGCAGATCTCTTTACATCTCCTACAGCTGCACCGTAACACAAGAGATTAACAATTCACTGTACACTGCCATTATACCTAAGGGATGTCTTTGGGTCTGTTAACCAATTAAGGACCAGGGATGTGTGCAATGCGTTGCTTTGCAATGAGCTGCATAACCCACTGGCCCACGAAGGGTTAATTTGCTAAAAAATGATGTTCACATTCAGTGAACCGAATCCCCCTGCTCCTTGTTGGTCATTTCCCTTATACACTAGTCATGTCACGTACAGGACAACAATTAAACTCTGTCCACTGGATTTACTGAACTAATCACACCGTTGAGGTCTGCTCTCCTGGAGAAAAGACTGGAATGATCTTGTTCCCAATCCATTGTTGAGGTTTTCATCTCTTAAAAACATCCATCCTGCAAAATGGAGTGATACTGCCTGGTCCTGGTAGGTGGAACACAAATTATTTATAGTTCCTGGCATTAGACTTGATGGTCCAGCCATGATGTTTCTAATATTCCAGACTCCAAGCCCAGTGGGTTGGATCCTCTGCCATCCTCTAAGACAAGAAACAAGAAGCTGTTACAGTTTAAACATCTCCGCAACCAGAAGCAGCCAAAATCCATGTCAGCCATGTTGTTATGCTAGGGAAGTCTCCACTGGATTATTTTACAAAACATTTAATTAGTTAATCTATGGAAATGTTGTATTCCTTAGATATTGTATAGTTGTTTTCTGCATATTTTCTCCATTTTTTGTTTTTAGAAAAATGTCCTAGTGTATAGAACGTTTTTTTTACATTCAGAACTTCATAATAATCCACAAGGTGTTCAGTTGTTTGTGAAACCCTCCTTTTGTATAGAAATTACCACTTACGTGGGTGTTAATACATTTTAAAATCCATTTGCGGATGGGACTGAACTCTAAAAATCAGCCCAACAACCAGCTCATAATGTTATGACTATTTGTGCAAAGTTTTGTCAATGGATGAATGAATACAATTAAACCTTGATTTCTCCTCCCAGATTTCTAACACTTGAGCTGATGGGCACAAGGACTAATGTTAGTTTTATGTGGCCTTTCAAACCTCCTCCCACTCATGACTTCTAACATAGGCTCAGAAGCCCATCCTGGCTGCAGAAGATTGTTTATCTCCATGTTGAAGTGGGTTCTGTTTTGACTTGTGGATTGTACCATAGTCCAAAGATGAAGGTTTCTGTTGAAGGGCAGATCATCTTCCATTGTAATAGCCAGATACCTGTGGTCATCAAGAAGCACTGTATTAGAGTTCTAAATGTATAAGTTCTAAATGAAACTAACACCTCCCAGTAAGTTCAACTTAACTTACTGTGACCAGAAAATCCTACTGGCCTCTGTAAATCTTACCCATGTGCATTAATTCAACAGTTCACATCTCCAATCAATCCTGAATTTATGGTTTATGGAGGTGGACATGACAGTTGCTAGCAGAACCTCAAACTCCACCCACTGGAATTTCCTTTTTTTTCCCTTTCAAACTGAAGCAGGCAGAGTGCATGAGCCAGCAAGAAAAGAGCATGTGTAATGGGTGGTGTTTGAAGTTCATTAGTCCTGCTAGTTGCTGCCATGTTACCTCCATTGACATGATAACATCCAGGACTGACTGACGAAGTTGTCTTGAACAATTATTATGATTATTATTATTTATTTATTTATAAAGCACCAAGATATCCCACAGAGCTGTACACAGTGGCCATCAGAATTTTCTGGCCATGGTATGATGAGGGGGAGGTAATTTGGAGGGGTTAGTGTTCATCTAATCTATTGCTATACACTAATGCATAGTAAGAAGAAAAGAAATCACTTTGTTGTAATCAGTGTAATAGAGTGTCTAAATATAAGGCCCACTTCTACTTCCTGGAACCTACTAGCACAGGGCTAGGCAACTTCTGGCTCTCCAGCTCCCAGTGATTGCAACTCTTATAATCTTCAACTTTTCAATGGTTGGCTTGAGATGATTGGAATTGTAGCCTGTCACAGCTGGAGAGCAATATGTTACCAACATTTGCCCTAGCATGTTGCAGTGTTTCAATTCTCTACCTGATGAGTATGGGTAATAACAGAAATGTCTTTATCTGGAGTTTCAGTCTTTTGAAAATATAAAGTACAGTAAACTTGTTCTTAATGAACAAATATATACTATTATTATTTTCCTGTTGAAAAAAACAAGGGTACTCCTACTTCTGGGGAATGTTTTATTCAAGTATTATTATAGCTCAAACTTTTTTTGTGTGTGTGTTTGTATAATAAACTGGTTTCCTTCTGTGGCCACCAGGTGATGCTGTTGCTATCAGTTACAATGTAGAGGGGTAGTCCAGCCTTCCCATAGAAAGCATTACAAAACAGAAATGTTTTTTGGACACCCCTTGGCTCTGCCCCAGCAGTGATATTACCCTTGTTTTACTTAGCAGGAATAGTCTTATAACATATTATTTCCATAAATAAGTTCACTATTCCTTAGCTTTATGTTCATTGCTGTATTTATATTCCTTTCGCAATGTGCTAAGACTCACTGGGGGAATTCTGGGGCAAACTAACAGCAACGTAGGGACAAACACAAGTTCTTATTAATGCAAATGGAGCTTTTGAAACGGAACTTTCATGTCTACCTAAGTTATGTTCTATAGATTAGTCTGGCTCAATTAATTGCAATAGTTGTAAGTAAAATGTTATTGTTGCCCATTTTCTTAGTACACATACCTCAAGAAGTTCATAATTCCAAGCAATAGAGCGCTGCCATCTTGCCGACATTCAGAGTGAGAGGTAGCGTTCTTCTTACCAGGGCATTTTTCCTGTGTGTCCTTTCAAGCTATGCTTGCTCCCAGCGCAAAGCTTTACATGTATTTTATTTACTCCTGTACATGAACGCGCACCAGGTATGGAAATGTGGGGTGGCCTTGTGGGAGTCACTCCAGTGATGAGGAGGGATTGTACACTGATCTGTGCGGCAAAGTCAGTGCTGTACAGAGTGAACAGAAGGTGTTATGAGATTACTTTAAAGAAAATATCTGCTGTTTTAGGATTTAAATAAAATTATATATATATATATATATATATATATATATATATTATACTAGTGTAAAAGTCCGTGTACACAGGCTAAGGTCTGGCTGATGTTAACTCTTTGCGTGCCAGAGGGGTACGCAACGCATTGCAATGCGTCACGTACCCCTCTTGCACTCAAATGGTTAAGAGGCACTACTATCAGCCGCATTAACCATGTTGCCGGAGTCTGCTCAGAGTGCAGCTTCCCATTCGTCTACAGCCCTCATCGAGATGGCACTCTATCCATGACCCCACAGGGCCCACCTGGGCCTCCATCTGCTAGCAGAACACATATACCTGCCTCCCCCTTCCCACTTACTAAGCTTCTGACCAGTGCTTACTGGGATCGAGCTGAGTTTAACAGGCCCACAGTGCTTGGCAAATGCCATGTCTAATAAGGCACGACATCGCCTACACGGAGTACTTCTCTCCCTCCTCCCCTGTTCCTCCAGGACCAACTCCTCCATATGCTTCATCACCCCCACTAGCTGTTTACTCCAGCCTGCTGACCAGGATGGATGCCCCCTGTACTAAACAAGACTTTATGGAGCTCAAGCAGTGCTTGCTTACTGTCAAGCAGGATCTGCAGACAAATCTGAAAGCCTCTATAGCTGACTTCACAGAGGAAATCTCGAGGTGTCCACATGGATGGACACGTAGAATCCTTCCAGCATTCATCCTCCTTTGTTATCAGGGAGCTGGAGAGGGATGTGGAAGATCTTAAAACCTAAATGTTCTCAATCCAGGAAATGCAGGAAGATGCGGAAACCACTCTCGCCACAACAACCTGAGTATCTTTGGGGTCTCGGAATCATGACAAACTGAAGGTTTCCTGATGAAGCTCTTTAATGCTCTTCTCACAGATAGGGACCCAACTGAATTCATAGTCAACTGAGCAGACATAGCTCTACGGCCAAGACCATCGGCTATTGACCAACCATGGGACACTTTACTTTGCCTGCATTACTTCATAACTAAGGAGGCTGTACTCGGGCCACCAGGCATCACAGGCCCACTTTGGAGGGTTGTACTTCACAGACATCTCTCCAGTTACTCTGATTAAACACAGGGAGTTTAAACATATTACAGAAGCCCTGCACTCTCTTGACATCAGGTAACGCTTGACCCCCCTCAGGGTCCTTCCACAGTGGTCCCTCTGTAACTCCAGCCAAGAGGAAGGGATTGGGTGATCCTGGAGGGCCCTGATACCGTAGTCTCTCAGTGTGTTATAATGATGTTATGCTGTGATTGGTCTCCCACTCCCTCCTTAATTTCTTAGGAGCTCTCCTGCTATATACCAGAGGTATTGGAGACTGATTCGCTACCACCACAACCCCCAATCTCTTCTTCTTTTTTTTTCATTACACCCATTCACACATAAATTTTGAGATGTTTAATCAAACCAATTTATTATATAATGATGTGTTTCCATTGATTGCATCCACCTAGAATCAGATCGTTGATGATTTAATTCCTTTCCTGATATAGATCCTCATGTTAGTTTCTATGTCCGGAGGAACATTGTTCTGCATGACCGGAGTGACTGGGGGCCAGGTGCAGTGGCCACCTGGAGCTGTTTAGCTCTACTGTGCCTATTAAGGAACTCATCAATTGCTGTTCACACCACTCTAACAATATCATTCCCATACTTCATGAACCCAGTCTACACATCTCTATCTCATATTTCTCCTCCTTACTTATCCCCCCGGAGTTCTGGGGTGGTCCGCCACAGACGCTTTCTGGCCCTATAACTATAAGAGGTTGTTTCATGTGTTCGAGTGAGTGTCTCCTCCCCTCCTTCCACATTTCCCTTCCTCTCCCCCCCGTTCCGTCTGCCCCAATTTCTCCCTTCTTTTTTTCCTTTCTTTCCCACTCCAGTTCCCTGTCTTTCCGTTTGTCCCCATACCTCATCTTCTTCCCTGTCCCTTTTGACAGACAACCGCCCGCCTGTATTCCTTTTAGTCTCCTCCCCTTTCCTCACCATGCAGTCACATGGATCCAATTTGATGCTTTTCTATGAATATTAAAGACCTAAATACAGACAGAAAACAATGCCAAGCCCTCCAAGAGTGAAGATGTGTGGGGACACAGATTGCTTTTCTCAAAGAAACTCACTTCTTAAGTGCCAGGTCTCTTGGCTACAGGGTAAGGGCTACATGTACACATATCTATCACATACGAAAAAGGCCGACGTAGCTATCCTACACCATAACTTCCCTTTCCAGGTAGTTGACTGTTACTTGGACCCGGGAGGTAGAATTCTGATCCTGAAGGGCACACCCATGGGACGGTACCTACTCTTAGAGTCAATATATGCACCTAACACCCACCAACTATGCTTTTTGAGGAAATTTCTCTCCAAATTGTCCACTTTTAAAGCTCCAGCTATGATTTTAGGATAAAACTTCAACCTCGTATTGGATCCAGCAGTAGACAGAATCTACTCTGCCCCTTTCCCCTCCTCGAGGCAAGCCACTCTGATATCCTTGCAATTCACAAACAGTACAAACTTATAGATGTATGACTCTCACTCCACCCGATGACTAGGGACTATTCATTCTATTTGCATGTTCATGATAGTTTCTCTAGACTTGATTATATCCTCCCCTGACCTTATCTGATCTTTTCTCAATGCCAAGATTGGACTGATAACCTGGTCAGACCATGCACAACTATGAGCTCCTTTCAGCTCCAGAACCCTCCTTCCTGACATTATAACTGGAAACTAAATGAATCCCTTCTTCTGAACCCCAAGTTCCTCACATATCTTACTTCCCACATAGATCAGTACTTCACTCTGAACATATATCTAACCCAGTGACAGTGGGATGCTGGCAAGGCATATTCATGAGGTATAATTTTGTCCAATGCAATGAGGGCCAAAAAATCCAAGCAGATAAAACTCTCTACTGCATTGCGAGACCTGGAAAAACGTGAGCTGACGTATAAGGACAATCCCTCCTTAACAAAATGACACAAATTACGAACTGCCAGGGAAACTTTTAATATTCTCAATTCTGCCAAGATAGATAGATGAACTAGAACCAGAAACTGTATTATGAACGGGCAAACAAAATTCACAGGATTTTAGCTAGAGATCTGCTTGAGGTTCTATAATTGTCCCAAATCCTATCCTTGCAAGCAAGTGATGGCAGATTGCTGTTTTCCCCATCTGACATTTATGATTAATTTCTCCAATACTACACCGACCTTTATAACCTCAACACCAAATCCCGTCTACATGCAATCTTTTTCCGGGACAATCTGGAGGCCATCCTGCAGCGTCTGCTGATTATCGCTCTTAATGACACAGTCCATGATCGACTGAATGCTCCAGTTACCCGAGATGAACTCCTAGTTGTGATTAAATCTTCAAAAAATGCAAAAGCCCCTGGTCCAGATGGTCTGCCCAATATCTTATATAAAAAGTTTTGTGATGTCCTGTTTTACCCATTGCTGGATGTTTTCAGTACCCTTATGAGGGATGGAGATGTCTACGGATATGGCCAGAGCATGCATAACATTGATCCCTAAACCAAGAAAAGACCCCTTGAACTGTGCCAATTACAGGCCCACTTCCCTACTGAACTCGGACCTTATATATTACATATATACACATATATATATGTGTATATATTTATATGTATGTATATGGGTGTATGTTTGTATGTGTGTGTGTGTGTATGTATGTATGTACACATATGGGCGCATGTTGTATATAGGCCTGCATGCACATGCTAGATTGTTGGATGGCAATTCTAGCACTCTTAACATGTGCAAACTTTTTTAATTCTCCCCACTACATTATCATCTCCTGCATTTTTTTTCCCTCTCCCCCCACCCCAATCCTTACAAAAGGTATTTACGACCTTCTACAAGTAGAGTGTAGATCCTCTGGCCTTATCTGCTGTTATGTTTTCTTAACCCTACACACATCCAAACTTTGAATTTTATGTATCACTGTGAATTCCGTGTCCTTTTAGTCAGAAATGCTTTAGACTTGAGAAAGGGAGGTTCTCCTGAAAGCTTGTCAATCCAAAATTCTGTTAGTCCAATAAAAAAGGTATTACAAGATACTTATTTTGTTTGTTATTTTACAACTGCATCACTGGACTAATATGGCTACAATCTCCACTCTATATATATATATATATATATATATATATATATATATATATATATATATATATATACACACATAAGAATGGTGCCAAAGAACTACCCATAATATAGGCTTAATAAAATAAAAAGAACTATCTCTGCAGTCTCCAAAGTTCTGATAGTGAAACAGAAAAAATTATTGTACAAAAAAAGGCAATAACGAGAGAACGCTAATTCTTTTGAAATATACAAATAGATATATTTATTAAAACAAAAAATAACAATGCAATCACTATCAATTTAATATACCCCAAAGAAAAAATGTAATATACAGCTATATTAATATTCAATGTGAATTCACAATACTTAAAAATTAAAATGTATATCACCACATAATGATTAACCTTTCAATGCTGTATAATATAACACCTCCCGTCTTCAACATTGTGACAATACAGTTTTCCCTGAGGAAGTGTCACAATTGATACAAAACATGTTGGAGGAGGACTACACCCCTATAGTCTTTTATCTATATCACCATTTACTGAGATAGGCTCTTGAGTTTTTTAATTTACATTGAAGATGGGAGGTGTTATACAGCATTGAAAGATTAGACCAAGAAGCTGTGGAAACAATGTCGGGCTCCATAAAGAAATACTTATTGCGATGGCGGAGACGTGAAACAATACAAGTCTGAAGGTTTTCTGCCTGCTATAAGGTTGGAGATATATATATATATATATATATATATATATATATATATATATATATATATATATATCAGCTATTCCAGTCGGGAGAGTAACATACGCTGTTTGCTTCATTATTTCACCTGTCCGCTATTAAATCAAGAGCTCCACGAGTATCTTTATCCAGCTATAATGTGGTGACATACATTTTAATTTTTATATATTGTGAATTCACATTGAATATTAGTATAGCGCTTTGGGGATATATTATATTGATAATGATTGCATTGTTATTATTTGTTTTAATAAATATTTCTATTTGTACATTTCAAAAGCGCTCTCTCCTTATTGCCTTTATATATATACTAGTGATGCTGCATGGCATTCCCAAGGCAACCCCTTCACTGCATGGATGTTATGTGGCAAATGGGAGAGGGTGGCAGAGGTAATGTGGCAAGTGGGACCGGTGGCCCCTCTCCGCTGCATAGTTAGGCATTAAGAGGGGTGGCAAATCATGCTGTAGCAGTTTTGACAGGAGTGGCCAGGAGAGCTTCAGCCCCCTGGCCACACCTGTCAGAATTGCTGCCCCTGTGAATCTCAGTGCAGCAACTTTTACAGGAGAGGCCAGGGGTGCATCACGAATATCTTGCTGGAGGTGTGTCTGCTTCTGGAGAAGTGTCTGTTGCTGGAGATGTGTCTGCTACTGGAGCTTTGTTTTTTGCTGCTGGAGCTGTCCCTTGGACAGCATGCACCTGACAATAGGGAGCCAGGTCTGGGCCTCCTACATTTTTGCTCCCCTCACAACTGGACCCACTTTGATCCACCACTCCCAGCCTCTCCAATATGAGTGGGTGTGCAGTATCTTGTTGCTGGTCTTTGTCCATGTGTCTCCCTCAATGGCCAATTTGTGCCTCCTGTGACCAGGACTTGTATGCTGCCATTGTGACTGCTTCCTGCTGGGAGGTTGTGGAGGCATCCAGCTTTATGTCTTACTTTATGTTCCCAGTGGGGATGTTTGTTCCAGAGCTTGTTCAGGCTGGGGTGTTTCCGGACTGGATGCTTCAAGGGAATGGCAATGGTGATTAACATGTAAACTACACAAGAGTGATGGACTTTATGTAATATCCTTTTAACTCCTTGTATACTGAAGTGGTCTTCAATGCATCAGGTAGCAATGTGCCTCACACCCTGCTCTTCACACCCCTCTGGTCCATAAGATGTTCAAACATATGAAGTTAGACATATGGGGCAATACCACGGGAATGGTGTCTATCTAAGATTGACTTGTAATATCTCTTATTAATATCATAATAATCTTGAACAAAGGGACATCATCTGCTTGTTCACATGTTGCACCATACATAACATTTATATGCTTGTATGATTGGGCTACTGTGGTTCTGTAGCTTTTGGGGATTGCAACATCCATGAACCCTACACAGTCATTGGCTGGTGGTGAATCATGTCAGTTACAGCCTCCAACAGCTGCCACTAACAACTGCTGATATCATGAGCTGCTAAGAGTCATGACATTCAGTAATGTGTCTCAATATGCCGCTGACATCCTAAAAACATGTTACAGCCCTATACTAATTTCTAGATAGCATCTCCTGGTGAATATTTATCACTTTTTGGTTTGGCTCCATATATTAGCATTGTGATTTATTTTTGCTACAGTCCAGAGATGCACTTTTCACAGGTGAAGGCATACAGACCCCAGTTGCTATTTGACACATATAAGGTGTCCTGTTCAGACAGCATTGAGACAGTGTATTTTTGTTTGTAGTGTTTGCATTATGCATTCAGGGATAACTGGTGATTAACCCTTCCAATACCAGAGTGATAATCACCACGGTACCCAAGAGCTGGATTGTGTCCCCCAGTGTTGGGTGTACCATGGTCTTGGATGTAATGTGGGATGAAGAGTTCCTTGTTTGGGTGGTTGTGGCACTTGTTAGGGTGTGAATACTATGTCGCTGTTACTTGTAGAGTGCTGTCTGGTAGAGTGCACCTCTTATATCACCATCAAGGACAGGCTCAACATTTCCTGCCAGCCATTGAATGTGATGTGCGAAAGAGGCCCCCCACCGGTAACCCTTGAGTGCAGCGCCACGTTGCCCATCTTGGCCTTGACTTTGCACTTGCAGTCAGTCCAATGTTTCTTGATTGTTATTATGGTGCACCTGTAGCTGAACATGCTGCTTACTGCCTTTTCAACCTGTCACCAGGCTGGCTTCTTCCTTGTGCCAATGCCCTTAGCCTACTCAGTGGTCAAAAGGATACTTTCTTATTGAAGGATGCTGTGGATTATGAACATGTTTTCCTTGTTTCTGTACATGGGTTCCCTGAGTCTATCCTCCTGAACTCTAACCTCTGATGGTCATGCACATCATGTGTTGATTTTAGTGTCAGGCACTGCCTGCACTGTCCCTGGCTGTTTGTGCCTCCTCTCTTCATCCCAGTGCCACCTCAGTGCCTGTCTGCTGTGTACTCGGCTGGGTACTTCTCCTCCCTCTGGCTCCTCCCCTCTACTCCTACCTCTCCCTTTTTCTCCTTGAGTGAGGTACTCTGGGCTCACCTTCCTCCTGTCCTGTTCCTCTCCCCATCCCTCCTGCCTCCACTCCTCTCCTTGCCATCTGTCTGTCTTGCTCCTACCTCTGTCCCTCACTCTACCTGTCACATTCAATCTCTCACACAGTTGCTTCTTCACAGTCACACTCTGTCAAAACCTTCCACTCACTCAGTCTCACTGTATGAAAATACAGATATGTTTGTTGAAAAACATAAAGTGTGTGTGTGTGTTTGTGCGAGTGTATAACTGTTATGTGTGCATCTGGTGCAAAAGTGTAGTATGTGTTTTTGTAGTGCAACTCACTTTGCTCCACTCCTCTACCAGCTACCATTCTGCCTCCATCCAGTGTGTGCTCCCCTCTCTCTCTCCCTCTATCTCTCTGTCTGTCTCTTTCTGTCATTTCTGGCACTCAAAGGGTCAAACAAGGGGCAGAGAAAACAATACCATGAAACATCATATACTTCTACACTGTCCACCTATTGGTGCAAACAGTATACAGAGGACAGTTAAGTTTTTTGCATAAATTGATCACACCTGCAACCTTCCTGTGGGGCCACTGGAAAGGGCATATGGGCTGCGACCAGATGTATGTCGATAACGTGATTCATATCATAAAAGGGTGTGGCTTAATTTAGTGAGCAGCGCTTACCATTATTGTGGTGGGAAGTGGGAGGAACAGGGTGCGATGAAGGAAACTCACTACCACCGGTGAAACAGCCTCTGTCATTGTAATTAAGATTAAAAAACTGAGACTCCATGGCAGATCCAGAAAGTTCCCAGGTATGTTAATAATATGTTTACATTTCCTATTTTTGTACAGAATCAGATTTAGGGCTACATTTAAATGCCCCTGCTAAACAGCAGGTAGGGCAAAATTGGATAACATTCCATTAACAAAAAATTGCTAGCAGAGCTATTCAATTGCCTTACCAGCTGAAAGCACAGCGGACGTTAGGTCACAGAAAAGGACTTTCTGTCAAACATCCGTTTTGTGTGTTAAATTACCAAAACACTGCTATGGCAATAATGGGAACAATGTGGCAATGCAGCCGCGCAAGCTACAGCAAAGTGAGTGGCTGCATTTGATTATGTGCGCAGTATGTCCTTACACAATGAGGAGGTCCCATCTGGCCGGACGGAGAGCAATGGGAAGTGTAGGTAGTAGCACGCAGGCGCAACAGTGGGTCACATGGGGCGGCCCAGGCAACGCAGGTACTACAAGCCGACTGGAACAGGAAAATTTTGTATTGCACAAAAGCGCTCCCGCTGTCAAATGAGAGCATGATTATGCTATCACATTATAAAGTGGGCGGAACAATGGGCATGACAGGGCCATTGCCAGGCACCCCTGAAAATCGGGCGCCCTAGGCAAGTGCCTTGTCTGCCTATTGACAAATCCGGGGCTGACAAACTGTCAGGCATTAGTATTTTTCAATCAATTCACTCACCTAGCCTGAAGGCTGTGCGGATCCGGAGCAGCCTCCCACAACCTCGGCATGGGTTTCTTCAAACGGGAAGACTACTGGAGGCGAGCACTCAACAGATCCGCCAAGTGTAGATAACAACAGTCAGCAAAAAGATGATTAAAACATCAAAACTTTTTTATTGTACAAAAAATATATAAAATGGTAAAAATCATCAAATGACATAGTCAGGATATAATGCAAAGGCAAGCCAGGCTATTCTACTCGCCTAACGCGTTTCATGTATAAGTACACTTAATCATAGGCAAAGTAAAATGTGTTTGTTCACATTTTTAAATAGTAACGCAAACCGGTGTACCACATTTGCGATCACTGAACAAACAACCAGACTGACACAAAGGCCATACTGAAAACTATAACAAACACGAGCAAACTACGGTTAGCTAATATAGACAAAAAAGAAAGAAAATTAAATGGTACAGTGTCCATCCCCAAGGCAACCTAACACATAAACAAAGGACGAAGTCCAGTCATAGTAGATGGCACCAATGCTAAACCATATAAAAAAATTGTTAGAGCGTCAGTAAGAGAAAGAAAAGGGATATAATATCATTAGTGTCCAATCACACTAGATCTATTACCATGCATATTCAATACATAAGATTTAAATTTTAACCTGAATAAATCAAAATATATTACGGGAAAAAAGGAGAGAACAACTAACTCCCAGTATTCAGAAAGCATGGTATAGACAAGTAAAGAAGTGAATACATGACAAAAGTAAATTTAGAAATAATAAATTATTTATGTATAAATAAACTGACATCATGCTCAGAACACCTCTCTCATGTGGAGTGATCCTTTCTATCCTCTGCAACGAAAAATAATTAACATCCCCATTTGAACAATCTTAGAAATGTCATCTTAACGGTTTAGTGATATCCTTACATTTAATTGACAATACCTGTTGTCTTATGCTGTCCTTTAAAGGACATATAGTCCTACCCAAGTATTGTTTTGAACATCTTAAATATGTAGTAAGGTAAACAACAAAACTTGTTTGACAGTTAATATAATGTTTGATGCAAAATATTTTTCCATTAACTGAGCTCATAAATTCCAAACTTGTGTTCACAAACTTACATACTAAACAGACCTGCGCTCCACAACTATACATCCCCACTGTATCTAGCCAAGTTGGTGTAGGTCGCGGTGTATGTTTATATAAACTGGGGGACAGTAAACTCCCCAAAATTGGCTCTCTCCTGGAAACAAACCTACATCCAGTTTCTAGGTATAACCTCAACTGATTATCAGATTTAGGCCTAGATTTAAATGTCCCCGCTTGTCAGTCCCACTCAGTGTAGGGTAGTGTGCGCTGCGTGAAACCCCACTTGTAGCATGAATACTACAAGTATGTGCAAGCAGCTCAGATATGCTCTAAACAGAAGACAAATAGGTAGGTAGGAAACCTATAGCAGGATAGCAAGGCCCAACACAATACATGAATATATATGTATATATGGACAATAAACACATATACACCAGATATAAGGAAGGGTACCTAAAGTCTACAGGAAATCCACAGGGAGCTGAAGCAGAGAGTCAGGGGAGATCCGGTCAGGTGGTCCATGAAGGAAGTCCAGCTCACTGCAGAGGTCCAGGTAGACAGTACCAGGGGTACAGGTCCAAGTTCCAGGGAAAGAGGTCAGGGTAGGCAGCTCTAGGTGCAAGGTCGAGTTCCAGGCAAAGAGGTCAGGGCAGGCAGCTCTAGGTGCAAGGTCAAGTTCCAGGCAAAGAGGTCAGGGCAGGCAGCTCAAGTTCAAGTCAAGCAGAGGTCCAGTACACAGTAGAGACTAGGGGATACAGAAGAGTAGTCAGGAACAGTCCGGAGGTCTGGTACACAAGTTCAAGCCAAGGAATATCCAGGAGAATGGTCGGTGGGAGATGAGGAGGTCTGGTACACAATACAGGAAAAGGACTAGTGAAGTGTATGAACGAGGAGACTCGAAGAACTGAGCACCGAGTCAGCTGCCTTGCTGCCTTACATACAGGAGGCGGCTGACTTCACAACGGCCCGACACAGAGGAGCGTGAGAACGCCGATGTGGTTGCCTAGCAACGCTCCACAGGGACGGACCAGAGCGCCGAAGCCGACACCACTAAACAGCTGGTAGGGCAAAATTGGGTAACATTCCAGAAACAGAAAATTGCTAGCAGGGCTATTCAATTGCCCTACCAGCTGAAAGCACAGCGGATGTTAGGTCACAGAAAAGGACTTGAGGCCAAATATCCGTTTTGTGTGTTAAATTCCCAAAATGATGCTAAATAGTGGCAATAATGGGAACATCAAAGGAAAAAAGCTAACGATTGGTGCCTGACATACCGTGAGGCACCAGCCAATAGCCCAAATACAGTAAACCTCCCAAACACTAACCTTACACTACCCCAACAGTAAAGTGCCACAATACTACCCCTTACACTAGTCTAGCACCCAGATTTGTTTTACACTTACCTGTCATCCACTGTCTGTCTACTCCTTCTCTCTTCCTTCTTCTCTTTTCTTTCTCTCCATCTTCTTTCTTCTTCTGTTCTGTCTACTTTTTTCATTTGACATTCATAGTCCTGTAAAATAAAGAGAAATATTAATGATGTGCCACATAGTTTAAAACCTTGAGGGTCAGAGAGGTATACATTGCATTGCAGAGCAATGTGTTGTGTGCCTCTCTGCCACTCAAAGGGTTAAGCACTGCACATATGTGTGAGTGGAAACAGTAGAAGATACCAAATGATCCAAAAATATTTCCCCATGTTTCCGCTCAGGATTAAGTTATATTTTGAAAAATAAAATTTATTGCGAAAGCTTATTAAAATACCCCCCTTTTTAGTTCTCTGCCCCTGCTGGCAGCAGCGGCCAAACAAATTGCAGACATAGCCACTCTCTTAGTACCATACAGGCCGATGCCTGTTCCAGTGTGAGAGAATTTTGAACAGAGACTGCCTTTTTATACGGCACTCTCTCTTCAAAATGACTCACTTCCATTGGCTGGAATGTGTGCTGACTCACCTCCCAGCCAATCACCTTCAAGTGGGGTTTTCCCATTCAATTGATGCATCAGTTGTTTAAAGATGCTTTAAGGGGCTCTGCACCCAAAAAACTGGGAGCATATTTTCTGTTTGAATGCTAGAAAGGACTCCAGTACACTGCAAAGCAATGTGTTGACTAACTCTAGTATTTAAGAGGTTAGAGTCAGACCATTCATTTAAATCAATAGAAATTGCCTCCTATAGTTCAGTTAGCAAGCCACAGAATTTTCACTTATTATAACAGCCTCCTAAATATTTCACACAATATTCCTTAAATTGAGTGATGTTTCATAAAAACAGCAGCTCCAATTAATTTTCTTAGTATTTTGGCCATGGAGAGTGTTATTTCAATACTGTCAGAGTTGTAGATCAAGAGTAGTTGAATGATAAAGTATCCCCCTCCCGCCCCTTTTGTCTAGTGTAAGCCACCTCCCCTCACATGTGGAATCTGGTCCTGGGAGCAGAAAGATCACAGCAAGGGACAATCTTCTTACTGTGAACATCAGAAAAACCCTGCCCCCCTTGACAGGTTTTTCAGGTTTTTCCTTATGCTCACTGAAGATTGTCCCTTGTTGCGATCCATCCTGCTCTGAGGGGAGCAGTGTTACATCAGTAAAAGGGGCAGGAGGGGGATACTTTATCATCCAATTACTCTTGAATTACAACTCTGACAGTATTGAAATAACACTCTCTATGGGCCAAATATTATGAAGATTAATCGGAGCTACTTTTTTGTGAAACATTACTATCTAAGTGAACTATCACTTAGATATAAGTGCCCCTACTTAATTCTTAGTATAGTGGTAAGCATTGAAATCCTGTTATACTCTTTATTAAGTGCCGGTGTTATTTAGAAATATAAGTTCTTATGAGATTGAGCGACAGACAACAGCACAGATATCTTGCCAAAGAGGGATCTGTGCATCTGCGCTATCCGTCCTTCTCTGTACCGTGCGGTACACTGCCCTGCTCCTAAGTTCCTCATAGAAAATGGCAGTTGGGAGAGTGGAATCATGTCTGATTTGCATAAAGTAACAAATAAAGCTAAATATCTCCAACACTATAGTTATAAATAAATAATGGCAATCATACATCTGGGTGATTCTGAAAGCTCTGGCTATATCACCCATCATAAAGTGTTAGTTCCAATTTAATGTTTGTTTAAACTTCAGTATGTATTTATAAATTATTGTGTAAATAAAATAAATTGGTCTTATTATAATTATCTTTTCTGTCAAATAAAAAGCTGTCAATAGGTCATAAAGTAACCTAAACAAATCTCAGCAATGCCCCTACCCACTAATAGCACCCCCATCACCAGCACCTAAAACAAGTGTCCCTCTTTAGTCAATTTAAAATGTTGGGATATACAGTACAGTATCCTTAACCCCTTAAGGACCGGGAAAATCTGATGTCGTTTTCCCTTAAGGACCGGAGCAATTTTGACTTTTTTGACTATGTCTTTTTTCAACCATATTTTTTCTTTAATTCCTTTTGTGCACCCACACAAATTATATACTGTTTTTTTAAGCACAAGTAGGGCTTTCTTTTGATACCACAATTATATGAATACCTCATTGTTTAATTTGATTAAAATAGAAAAAAAGAGGAAAAAAATAAAAAAACAACAACATTTTACTTACATTTTTCTGTCAGGATTTGCATACTATTACTTAATGACAAAAAAATACCCCTAAATATATTCATTTGCTTCTCCTGAATATAACAATATCCCATATGCCTAGTATTTCAATCCCTTCCTCACATTTACAAGGTAAATATTACAAGATGGATGCCATTATTTCCAACTTGTAATTTCTCAACAATTGGCATGTGAGCATCATAGCTTAGCTGACGGTGCCAGAACCAAAAATGTCCCACAAAGGTATATGTTTCTGAAAACTACACAACATAAAGTAAATAATCAGGAGAATTTTGGAGTTTTTCATGCAGCTATTTTTCCAGAAAAAAATTTCAAAATTGTGGTAATATTTTGTTTTTTTGCAGTTTTCACACTTACATTTCAATACTACTGTTGATATCAAGCACATGATAGGTGAAGAGTTTTAAAAATGCATTGTTTAGTGTTCAGCTCCTTCTTCTGAGTACGGAAATACCCCATATGCATAGGTTTCTCAAGGTTTGGGAGAGCTACGGGGCCCAAATTGGAACATGCGCGTTTCCAGTTTCACACTTTGAATTTTCACAGCTTGCATCACTGGTGCCATGTCTCATTTGGGGCTGTGTAACAGTGCTCCACTCTAAGATTTCCCCCCAAAAGTATATATTTTTGGAAAGTAGACACCCCAGGCTTTCATTTTATGTATGTTTTCAATTTTTTTACGCAGCCATTTTACCACCAATCGCTCGTAAATCTTGACGTAAGTTAAAAAAACAGCGTTTTTCACACTTGCACTTCAATGTTGATGTGAATTTCAAGCACAGGATAGGTGAAGATTTTTAAAAATGCATTGTTTAGTGTTCAGCTCCTTCTTCTGAGTACGGCAATACCCCATATGCATAGGTTAATCAAGGTTTGGGAGAGCTACGGGGCCCAAATTGGAACATGCGCGTTTCCAGTTTCACACTTTGAATTTTCACAGCTTGCATCACTGCTGCCATGTCTCATTTGGGGCTGCGTAACAGTGCTCAACTCTAAGATTTCCCCCCAAAAGTGTATATGTTTGGAAAGTAGACACCCCAGGCTTTCATTTTATGTAAGTTTTCAAATTTTTTACGCAGCCATTTTACCACCAATCGCTCGTAAATCTTGATGTAAGTTAAAAAAACAGCGTTTTTCACACTTGCACTTCAATGTTGATGTGAATTTCAAGCACATGATAGGTGAAGATTTTTAAAAATGCATTGTTTAGTGTTCAGCTCCTTCTTCTGAGTACGGCAATACCCCATATGCATAGGTTAATCAAGGTTTGGGAGAGCTACGGGGCCCAAATTGGAACATGCGCGTTTCCGGTTTCACACTTTGAATTTTCACAGCTTGCATCACTGCTGCCATGTCTCATTTGGGGCTGCGTAACAGTGCTCCACTCTAAGATTTCCCCCCAAAAGTGTATATGTTTGGAAAGTAGACACCCCAGGCTTTCATTTTATGTAAGTTTTCAAATTTTTTACGCAGCCATTTTACCACCAATCGCTCGTAAATCTTGATGTAAGTTAAAAAAACAGCGTTTTTCACACTTGCACTTCAATGTTGATGTGAATTTCAAGCACATGATAGGTGAAGATTTTTAAAAATGCATTGTTTAGTGTTCAGCTCCTTCTTCTGAGTACGGCAATACCCCATATGCATAGGTTATTCAAGGTTTGGGAGAGCTACGGGGCCCAAATTGGAACATGCGCGTTTCCGGTTTCACACTTTGAATTTTCACAGCTTGCATCACTGCTGCCATGTCTCATTTGGGGCTGCGTAACAGTGCTCCACTCTAAGATTTCCCCCCAAAAGTGTATATGTTTGGAAAGTAGACACCCCAGGCTTTCATGTTATGTAAGTTTTCAAATTTTTTACGCAGCCATTTTACCACCAATCGCTCGTAAATCTTGATGTAAGTTAAAAAAACAGCGTTTTATACACTTGCACTTCAATGTTGATGTGAATTTCAAGCACATGATAGGTGAAGATTTTTAAAAATGCATTGTTTAGTGTTCAGCTCCTTCTTCTGAGTACGGCAATACCCCATATGCATAGGTTATTCAAGGTTTGGGAGAGCTACGGGGCCCAAATTGGAACATGCGCGTTTCCGGTTTCACACTTTGAATTTTCACAGCTTGCATCACTGCTGCCATGTCTCATTTGGGGCTGTGTAACAGTGCTCCACTCTAAGATTTCCCCCCAAAAGTGTGTATGTTTGGAAAGTAGACACCCCAGGCTTTCATTTTATGTAAGTTTTCACATTTTTTACGCAGCCATTTTACCACCAATCCTTCGTAAATCTTGATGTAAGTAAAAAATTCAGCGTTTTTCACACTTAGGTTTCAATGTTGGTGTGAATTTCAAGCACAGGATAGGTGAAGATTTTTAAAAATGCATTGTTTACTGTTCATCTCCTTCTTCTGAGTACGGCAATACCCCATATTCATAGGTTGCTCAAGATTTCTGGGAGCTACGGGGCCCAAATTGGAACATGCACGTTTCCAGTTTCACACTTTGAATTTTCACAGCTTGCATCACTGCTGCCATGTCTCATTTGGGGCTGTGTAACAGTGCTCCACTCTAAGATTTCCCCCCAAAAGTGTGTATGTTTGGAAAGTAGACACCCCAGGCTTTCATTTTATGTAAGTTTTCACATTTTTTACGCAGCCATTTTACCACCAATCCTTCGTAAATCTTGATGTAAGTAAAAAATTCAGCGTTTTTCACACTTAGGTTTCAATGTTGGTGTGAATTTCAAGCACAGGATAGGTGAAGATTTTTAAAAATGCATTGTTTACTGTTCATCTCCTTCTTCTGAGTACGGCAATACCCCATATTCATAGGTTGCTCAAGATTTCTGGGAGCTACGGGGCCCAAATTGGAACATGCACGTTTCCAGTTTCACACTTTGAATTTTCACAGCTTGCATCACTGGTGCCATGTCTCATTTGGGGCTGTGTAACAGTGCTCCACTCTACGATTTCCCCCCAAAAGTATATATTTTTGGAAAGTAGACACCCCAGGCTTTCATTTTATGCATGTTTTCAATTTTTTTACGCAGCCATTTTACCACCAATCGCTCGTAAATCTTGACGTAAGTTAAAAAAATAGCGTTTTTCACACTTGCACTTCAATGTTGATGTGAATTTCAAGCACATGATAGGTGAAGATTTTTAAAACTGCATTGTTTAGTGTTCAGCTTCTTCTTCTGAGTACGGCAATACCCCATATGTATAGGTTTCTCAAGGTTTAGGGGAGATACGGGACCCAAATTGGAACAAATATTGAATTTTCATATCTTTCTTATCTGGTGCCATGTCTCATTTGGGGCTATGTTCCAGTGCTCCACTTTACGATTTTCCCCCAAAAGTGTATATTTTTGGAAAGTAGACACCCCAGGATTTCACTGTATGTATGTTTTCAAATTTTTTACGCAGCCATTTTACCACCAATCCCTCGTAAATCCTGATGCAAGTTAAAAAAATAGCGTTTTTCACACTTGCACTTCAATGTTGATGTGAATTTCAAGTACATGATAGGTGAAGATTTTTAAAACTGCATTGTTTAGTGTTCAGCTTCTTCTTCTGAGTACGGCAATACCCCATATGTATAGGTTTCTCAAGGTTTAGGGGAGATACGGGACCCAAATTGGAACAAATATTGAATTTTCATATCTTTCTTATCTGGTGCCATTTCTCATTTGGGGCTATGTTCCAGTGCTCCACTTTAAGATTTCCCCCCAAAAGTGTATATTGTTGAAAAGTAGACACCCCCAGCTTTCATTTTAGGCGTGTTTTCAATTTTTTTACACGGCCATTTTACCACCACTCTCTTGTAAATGTGACGTGAGTAAAAAAATCAGCGTTTTTCACACTTAGACTTCAATGTTGATGTGAATTTCAATTACAGAATAGGTGAAGATTTTTAAAACTGCATTGTTTAGCGTTCGGCTTCTTCTTCTGAGTACGGCAATACCCCATATGCATAGGTTTCTCAAGGTTTGGGGGAGATACGGGACCCAAATTGGAACATGTGTATTTCCAGGTTCACACTTTGAATTTTCACAGCTTGTGTTACTGGTGCCATGTCTCATTTGTCCTGTGTAACAGTGCTCCACTCTAAGATTTCCCCCCAAAAGTGTATATTTTTGGAAAGTAGATACCCCAAGCTTTCGTTTCAGGTGTGATTTCAAATTTTGTACACAGCCATTTTACCACTAATCCTGTGAAAACTTGACGTAAGTAAAAAAAAAAAATCAGCGTTTTTCACACTTACACTTCAATGTTGATGTGAATTTAAATTACAGAATAGGTGAAGATTTTATAAACTGGATTGATTAGTGTTCGGCTCCTTCTGAGTACAGCAATGCCCCATATACAACGGTTTGTCAGGGTTTGGGGGAGATACTGGGCCCAGTTAGAACATGTTAGTTTCCTTTTACAGACATGCCATTTTTACAGCTGGTGCCTTGTCTCATTTCGGACTGTTTGGCAATATTGCAATGAATGTTACCCCCAAAAGTATATGTTGTACAAGAGTAGACAACCCTGGCTTTCATTCTATTTGCATTCTTTCAATTTTTTCGCTGCCACTGTATCAGCAATCCCTCCCAAAACCTGCAGTAAGGCAGAGAAACACCATTTTTTCACACTTATATTTTAGTGTTGCTCTGTATTTCAATCAGATGATATTTGCAGATTTTTTAAGTGCTTTACTTTAGTGGTGAGTTACATCGTCTA
Organism: Rhinophrynus dorsalis; assembly: GCA_037306005.1. Taxonomy (NCBI): domain Eukaryota; kingdom Metazoa; phylum Chordata; class Amphibia; order Anura; family Rhinophrynidae; genus Rhinophrynus; species Rhinophrynus dorsalis. The sequence continues at coordinate 199,726,011 of CM074723.1, forward strand.
AGTACGTCAATGCCCCATATGCATAGGTTTGTCAGGGTTTGGAGGAACTACTGGACCCAGTAGGGAACATGTGTGTTTCCATTATCAGAGATGGAAGTGCTTTGCTTCCCATTATATTTTGATAGTGTTAGATTTAAGGAGGGATGTGTTTTGAAAAATAAAAAAACAGGATATTTCAGGGGGGAAAAAGTGGCCAAATAATAAAATAAACTTCACAGCACTACTGCATTGTGCCTTCATGGTATTGCTTGAAGCAGTCTCCCATGCAGAGGCCAGGTTTAGAAGGGCAGTCAGGACAGTAAGTGGAGGTTTCTCTCCGTACTCCCTTGCTGTAGCAAACCCTGCAGCGCTTTTGTGGATTTTTCTTTTGGGGGGTTGGGGGGATTTTATAAATAAAATGTACTACTCCAGGTTTTGGGGGAATTATTTCTGTTGCCCCTTGAAGCAAAAATTGGGAGATAAGATGGAGCTGATACTGCAGAAAAGTAAGTTTTAGGGTGGGGTTTGCCAATTTAAAAATCAAAAATGAATTGTAAGCTGCAGTCTGCATCATGTAAATGGCAACCTTTTTGTACCATGCCCTACACTTTCGCATGGTGAGGTACGGCTGCATGAGTTGATCACACAGATCAACTCCCCCCATGTTCTTGTTGTAGTCTTTGATGCAGACTGGCTTTCTTAGTACCCCCCTCCTGCCACGAACAGACACTGCCACAGTTTTGTCCTCATGCATGGTGGACAGCATGTACACATCTTTTCTGTCCTTGAATTTAACTGCCAGCAGCTCTTGTTGGCATAAAGCTGAGGACATCCCGGTTTTAAGTTTTTTTTCTATCAGTTCTTTGGGCATCTCCCTGCAATTGCGCCTGACAGTGCCACAGGCCACGGTGTCAAAATAAAAAAGTGACTTAAATAAAAGGGGGCTGGTGTAATAATTGTCAACATATAAATGATATCCTTTATTTAACAAGGGGTAAATCAGATCCCAAACTATCTTCCCATTTATTCCCAGAAATTCGGGGCACCCAGGAGGATCAAGTTGGCTGTCCTTGCCCTCATAAATTCTAAAAGCCTGGGTGTAGCCTGTGGCACTTTCACACAATTTATAAAATTTTACACCAAATTTGGAACGCTTTGAGGGGATGTACTGTTTGAACCCTAACCTGCCTTTGTATTTCATTAGGGATTCATCTACACTAATTTCTTTTTGGGGAATATACACTTGGGCAAATGTTTTCTGTAAATGGGTTATTAGGGGCCGAATTTTGAACAGTCTGTCATACTGGGGGTGTTCTTTTGGGAGGCACAGGGTATTATCACTAAAGTGCATAAATCGCAAAATCATCTCGTATCTAGACCTGGTCATTGTTTTGGCGAATATAGGGGTATCATATATGGGGTTTTTACTCCAGTATGATCTAATACTTGGTTTTTTAACTATTCCCATTGTCATTGTAAGGGCCCAGAATTTCTTAAATTCTAAAATGTCGGTGGGATGCCATATTTCTTGCTTGGAAATGAATGCTGATGGGTTGGCGGCAATATATTGGTCTGCGTATAAATTTGTTTGCGACACAATTTCCCCCAAAATTTCTTCCCCCAAAAATAACTCAAAAAACTGAACATGGGTAAATCCTGCCACATCCACTTGAATTCCTGGGTTGCCTGTGAATTCAGGAATTTGTGGGCATAAATTGGCTGGTGATACCCATTCATCAGCAGGAGTGGCAGTACTTGTGGCAGGTCTTCGGGCAGTACTTGTGGCAGGTCTTGTGGCAGGTCTTGGGGCAGCTCTTGGGGCATTACTTAGGGCAGCTCTTGGGGCTTTTCTTAGGGTAGCTCTTGGTGCAGTTGCTGGGGCAGTTGCTGGGGCAGCTGTTGGGGCAGCTGTTGGGGCAGTGCGTCTTTTTTTCACAGAAGGCCCTGCGTTATCACTGCTAGAGCTCTCACTCTCAGAAAACTGAGTGACGTCAAAGTCTGACGCTGTGTCTGTGGCTTCAGAGTCAGACGCCAAATAGGAATACGCCTCTTCTAACGTATATCTCCTCTGCATCTTATACACCTACTCTAAACTAACTTCTATAACTAACTATACCTAAACTTAAATCTATCCCTAAGCCTTACCCTAACACGCGTAGTCCCTGAACCTACCCAACCCAACTACCTATCTAAACTAGCTTATAATATAGAATAAAGTTTTTAATAAAAGTTTTTTTTTTATTTTTTTTTTCCCTACACTACTCCTAAACTTAAATCTATCCCTAAGCCTTACCCTAACACACGTAGTCCCTGAACCTACCCAACCCAACTAACTTATAATATAGAACAATTTTTTAAATAAAATAAACTTTTTTTTTGAATTTTTTTTATTTTTTTCCCTACGCTACCCCTAAATCTAAATCTAAACCTTACCCTAACCCACGTATACCCTGAACCTAGCTAACCCAAGTGAACTACCTATCTAAACTATATATATATATTTTTTTTTGGTTTTTTTTTTGGTGTTTTTTTTTTTTTTTTGGTTTTTTTTTTGCCCTAAACCTAAATCTAGCCCTAAACCTTTCCCTAACACACGCCTACACTAAATCTACCCACCTAAACTATAGCTCTAAATCAATTTTTATTAAAAAAAAATAAAAATAAATTGAAAAAAAATTGAAAAAAAATTCAAAAAAATTTCAAAAAATACAAGGGGGATGGGGGGTGTCCCACAGATCAGCAAACGCTGATCTGCAGCAAATTGATCACTCCAAGAGTGATCAGATGGGTAGGAACGTATTGATCACTGCAAACCAGTGATCAAAGGGTTAAAATCTTTTTTTATTACACAGTTTTTTGCTTAGGAACAATCTGCAACACAGTAGCACGATCTCTCTCTGTCTCTCTCCACCTCAGCAGTGTGCAAGATGGAGGGAGGCAGAGATATATGACAGGGACAGTATTTACAAATACTGTCCCTGTCATTCAGCATTTGCAACATGGGATTCGCTCATCAAGCGAATCGCATGTTGCAACAAACTTTCTATTGGTTGTTACTAAGTGTCCCGGTACCGGGACACTTAGTAACAAGCAGCCCGCGCTCTCCCATCGCTCCGTGCGGCCGCGATGGGAGAGTTTAACCCATGACGGTGCAGGACCGTCATGGGTCCTTAACGGGTTTGCAACCCATGACGGTCCTGCACCGTCATGGGTCCTTAAGGTGTTAAAGAGTTAATCCAAACAAATACACATGGGTGAATTCAGTTCATTTATAGGAATAAAAAGGAAATTTAGGGCTTGATTTAAAGGAGTGCGGTAAAACAGCCAGTAGAGCCAAACTGACTAACGACCGACAGAATAAAATTTCTAAGTCGAATGTTTGGTCTTGTGGCCAAAGGTCCATTTTTTCCAATATGTTCCCAAAATGCCTCTAAATAATGGCAATAATGGGGACATTGAAGGAAAAAAGCTAACTTAATGTTAAGCGCTGATCGTTAGCTTATCTGTGTTACACTTACCTGTCATCCACTATCCTTCTTCTTCTTTCTCCTCTCTTCCATCTTCTTTCTTCTGTCGTCTTGTTATTAAAACTGTAATAAAAAGAGAGTCATAAATAAATATTCCATGAATAGAACCCCCACATCTATGCATAGTTTAACCCCTTGAGTGCCAGAGGGGTATGCAACACATTGAGGCTGGGGTTAAGATATGCAGAGATGTGCGGGCCAGTAATCCAAGACATAGCCAAAGTTCCCAAGAGCAGTCCCCAATAAATATGTGTCCATCATCTTCACATACTTGAGAAAAATTGTCTAAATAAAAATACATGTAATTTTCCCTATCTCCCCCACTGTTGGTAAAAAAAAGCAGAAGAAGCACCCCTCCTAGTACCTTTCAGGCCGATGCCCATTCCATTGTGAGGGAATTTGAATTGAGACAGCTTTTATATATGGCCAGTCTCTGTTCAAATTCCCTCATGGTCATTGGCTGGGATGTATGAGTACTCACCTCCCAGCCAATCAGCTTCGAGCTGTTCCCTTCAATGCCCCACTCAAAAACTGACTGGCTGGGAGGTAAGCACACATCCCAGCCAATGGCTGTGTGGGAATTTGAACAGAGGCTGCCCATACAAAGGGAGTCTCTGTTCAAATTCACTCACAATGGAACTGGCATTGGCCCATACGTTACTGGGGGGGGGCTCCTTCTGCCTTTCTCTGCCGCTGCCAACAGTGGCAGAGAAAGGGAAAATGACGTATTTTTATTTGGACAATTTTTTGCAGGTATGCGAAGATGCTGGACACATTTAATGGGGACTGTTCTTGGGAACTTTGAACGTCTTATATTATTGGCCAGCACATGCTCTGCAATGCGTTGCGTACCCCTCTAACACTCAAGGGGTTAAACTATGTATAGTTGCGGGGGTTGTATTCATGGAATATTTATTTATGGCTTTCTTTTTATTACCGGTTTAATGAAAAGAAGACTGAAGAAAGAAGAAGATGGACAGTAGATGACCAGGATGCAGAAGACTCCGCTAGACATCAGGATTAATGGTAAGTGTTACTTTGCAAGGGCTGTTGCTTTGTAACATAGTCAGGTTAACCTAGGGTTAATTCTACTAATTTTGGACATATTTCGGCTTAGGGCCTCATATCAGTACATCCACTGGGGACTTAGGGTTTTTTTAAATATGTTTTCACATGCAATTCCTGCGTCGGCTGTTAAAAGATGCGCTAAGGGATTCTATGCCCAAAAAAACATGTCTGCAATTTCCCACGATAAAGTGGGTCCCTTAGCACATCTTGGCACCTAATGCAGTCTTTTGTATTGCAGTGTAGACTGTTTGTTCTGTGTTTAATGGGGTGAAATGGCCGCTAAGTTTAGCTGCCAATATGCTTAATTTTCTTCGGCAGTTCTTCATAGCACAGTTCTTTGAATTGTTTGCTGTGCTTGAAAAACTGCCGTCATATGTTTTTGATGGGGTCGGACCTCTTTAAATCAAACCCTTAATTTTTATGCAAACATCCCCAGTATAAGTGCAATGTTTTATGCAGTGGTGAGGAATCTTGTTGTGTCAGGGCTTAGGGCTGAATTCAATAATCTAGTGAGATGCAAATCTGGATCAAACCAACTGAACTTTAGGGGACAAATTATAATGTAACCCCTTGAATGCTAGAGAGGTTTATGACATATAAAGATATGCATACATATTGCTTTGCAATGCATTGGATACCGCTGTTGCATTCAAGGGATTAAATCCCAGGTCAAATCAATGGAAATTTTGGGAATTTTATTTTTTGCGATATGCTGCAGTTTGTTTGGCAAAGAAATGCATCTCTTTAGCTTACTGAATACAGCTATTAGACCTATGAATGTCAGAGAGGTGTCCAAAGCATTGCATTGCATTGGGTACATTTCTGGCACTCAAAGGGTAAAACAATTATGCATATTAGAAAAAAGATAAAAAAATAATTTAAAATAAACTTTTCATTTTTAATTAATCGGCAAAACTGTTTTAAAGTGATATGTCGGTTTTCATTTCTGAGGTGAATTGGTTAATCTTTTGAAGCAGACACTGGTTTCTTTCAGGCTTCCTCTGCTGGCACAACCTCTGTTTTTCTGAACAATCCAAGGACTGAATAACAATCCCACTGAGCCCTGGAGCTATTGCTTTGTCTGCCTCTCTGGCAGCCCTCTCTCCACAGCAAGGATGAGGTGCTTGCTATTGCCTGTTTGTTACACTGTGCACCTTTTGTCACGTTTATGGGATGAACTATAGCTTCAGTAACTCACACCAACATGAATGAGGTTAGTCAATAGTGTACAATGACATCACTGACTTCAAGCGACAGGGCTCCCACAGCCACAATAGCACCTCTGAAAAAGATTCCACAAGGCCTTACCTTCATTTGTTAAAACCTTGAATTTGAATGATTAAGTGGTCTCAGTATTGGAGACAACTCCAGCATCCAAGGAGTTAATCATTTTCACAATCAGGAGAAACACAATATTAAAAAAATCCCAAAACATGCAGCTGAGCTCATTATTTGTTTCAGTGGTGTAACAGTGTAATGGAGGGCCCAAGTGCAATAAATAAATAAATAAATATATATTGGCAGTGGCACACAACACTAAACTGAAATCAGTCAAATATATATATATGTCATCAGTGAATTTAGTGATGCAGCCTATAGAGAAAGCATAAGTATTCTCAGTCTGGGTCACCAAGGTGAGGGGAGAGACAGCACACATCAAAGTAGTGAAGAAAAAAATTATGACATTTTTATTCCAACACATCTGTGCTGCAAGGCTTTGTTCTTCTGTTATACATAGAACTTATATAGCTACAACTGAATGTTGTATGAAGGTCACCCACCTTGGTAAGTCCTTCAATTACACGATAATTATGCAGCTTGTTGTGCTGCAGCTAGCCTTGCAGATCATTGAGATCTGCTGAGCAACATCAAGACCTTCCTTGATGCTTATGGAAGATTGATTTCCTCCCAGTTGAACAATATAGGAGCCCCATATGCCTGGGTTCCTAGAGAGAGGAGAACAATCTCCCATTAATGCTGAATGAGGCACTAAAGTCACACAGCCTTCATGATCTGCAAGGTAAATCTGATAAAAATGAATGCGTTTTGAGTTCCCATAGCTCTGTGGAAATCAAGCATGCATATTAAAGGGCCTTTTATGCTCCACATACTGTTGCTTTACTGATGGGGAGTGTGTGCACCGGTCTGAGTTACAGTGATCATACACTCTAATGCATACACCATACTGCAGCCACTGGTATTGGAGACTAACTCCAGTGGAGCTGGGCTGGCAGATTCATCACACTAATGCTGATGTACTATGAAGAATTGGGGAGAGATGCACTAAGGTTTGATAAAGAGTTGATGAAATGGACATGACTTCTCCAGTGTTCTAAATTCTCCAAGTCCCAAGCTATTCTATGGCACCAATACAGTAGGATATATCTAACTTGAGAGAGCTTAGTGAATTGGCTCCACAGAATAACATGGGACTTGGAGAATTTTGAACACTGAGGACGTCATCCACTTTATCACCTCTTTATCAAACCTTAGTGCATAAGCCCCCCGGAGTGATTTTGGGGCAAGCGAACTGTACATAGAAGAAAATAAAAATCCCCATTAATTAAATGTTGTATAAATTGAGCTTTTATACCTTTAAATACCAGAGAGGTCTCCAACACATTGCTTTTTATTTAAATCAATGGCAATTTTTAATTTTCCCCAATATCAAGGTATTAAAAATGAATAGTTTGTCACTGTAAAATGTTGTGCCGTCACAAAAAGTTTGTCATGGATGCAGCCAAAATCTAAATTTCAGCAACTAATTTCACATATAAATAGATGTAATGGGGGATTGTATGCTTTTAGTTTCTCTTTCTGAAAATGTACCACCTTATTCCTGACATGTCTAGCATTAAATGTACTGCTTTACTCATATGCAGTATGGTTTGGGACAGAAAGTAATAACTCATGAGCTACCCTTGTCTTAGATACTGTAGATTGATCAAGCTCGTGAATTGTGCATTATTAATCAAAACGATTAAAAAAGCATCAATATACCAAGCCTCAAGAAGGAAGATGATAACGACCATATATACAGATGGTTTTAATCAATTTACATTTCACGGATTCACATGCTTCAAGGAGCACTAAACCTTTCCTCTGTTGTCCAATATAGCTTACAGTTAACATGGGGAGGCGACAGCTCCTCCTAGTAGGTTGGAACACTTCTTTAAAGAAATTGCAGGGGCGGAGCCTCCCTCTCCGCCTTAGCAGACTACCTAGCTACTCCCCTCCCCAGTTAAGATTATTTCCTCTCTCTGGTAGGAAGGTTGTGAACAGTTCTGCATAGTTTTAGTTCTTTTATTATTTTTACTTAGATATGAGGTGTCCAAATTGCCCCATTAGGCAGATTCCCCTGGTGGATTGCCCAGTTTACAGGAGCTGCTTGTGCACTCTTTCAGCCCTGGGAGAGGACCATGCAACCCATGTCGCTCTCTCCAGAGGGAGTCTCTCTGAGGCTTCTCCCTTACAATGGTAATCTGAAGAAAGTAAACCTTCAGAAAAGTGAGCAACCCTTTGAGTGCTATGGTCCACTGTCCCTTTTGCATAAGAGCTTCATTAGAGTTCTATGAGACTCCTGCACTCATGTTGGGTTTTATTACTTTAATAATGGCTGCGGATCTGGGATCTTTGCTGTATTGTTTGCTATGTGGTATTTAACCCCTTCCCTGCCAGTATTGGTCAGTTGGGGGGGTCTTAATTTATAATTTATTTATTTTACAGTATATGGTGTTTTTACGTGTGTTTTACACTTTCCAAACACTTTTTCGTTTTGTGTGTTTAATTTGATTTACCACATAGCCGTAATGCGCCATTGATCTCTATGGTATAGCTGTTTCTGGGACATATCTCCGCAACCTCTCTAAGTATCGAGTTGGGACATGGCTCATTCTTATTGTCTCCACTGCCCTAACTATCCCTTGGACATTGTCAGTGTCTTGGGGGCCCTGGGGGGATTTGGTTCTGCTTTTTGGTACTCTGGGGTGAAATCTTTAATCTGGATAACAGTATTAAGGTCTTCCTTTACTGTACTGACACTTTTCTCCTGTTAGGATGGCGGATCCACTTGCACATGTGGCTAGGCCTAAGGCTAAGGATTTAGGGGCATCTCAGACCCACCCTCCTCACATACTGTTCCTCATGTCATTCAGGACTTCCTATGGGGTATTCTTGGCATTTATGTCTCTCATGTGCTGCGTCCCCCGCTTCTCTGCTAGGGCCTTCCAGCCATGACCAAGAGCCACGTTGGGTCAAGGACTTAAAGTCTTCTATGGCACAGTTTCCTCTCTCTATTCAGGGGCTTCTTCAGTTGTGGAGATCCCTTACCTCCTTGAGGTTTGTGGCCCCTAAGTTTCCTGGCATTTCTAATTTATCTGATTCTTCTTTTGAGGAATCAGATGGAAACTCTGAGGATGGTGTGTGTTCTGATGGGGCTTTCTTCACACTTTTATGGTGACCCCTTTGAGCTGACCTTGAACCCTCTGCTGAGGGTTTCATTAAGGCGCTATTGACCACTTTAAACATTTCCTCTACTCCTGTAGATCAACAGGCTACTTCTGATGTCTTTCAAAAGCCTAAGAAGTCAAGCACTGTTTTCTGCCTAATCCCACTCTGGATCAACTTATCCTGGATGAGTGGAAGACTCCTGATAAGCATGTTTCTCTGTCAAAAAGGTTCTCTAAACTCTATCCCTTTTCTGAAGCTGCCTTCACTCATGGGCTACTCCTCCTCAGGTTGATTCCCCCATTTCTAGGCTTTCTAAGTCCACCGACTTTGCTGTGGCAGATGCTTCCTCTTCAAAAGATGTCACTGACAGACACTGCTAGACACTGTTTTGAAGGATAATTTCACAGCCATAGGTATGTCCATGAGGCCCACCTTGGCTTCTGCATTGGTCAATAGGGCTGTTGCAGTTTGGACAGAACAGCTGACTACTGCTGTACACAAAGGTGCCCCTAAACCTGACCTGCTGTCACTTTTGGCCAACATTTCTGAGGCTCAGCATTATATTACTGATGCTCTCTTGGATGCTCTTTGGCTTGAAGCCAAAGCATCTGCTAGGCTCATGCTTTGGGTAAAGATCTGGTCTGCTCACTTGATCACTAAGAAATCACTGATTTCTCTTCATTTTCAGGTTTCTTCTCTTTTTGGTCCTGAACTGTAGACTCTCATCAGTGAGACCACTGGGGGTAAGAGCACATTACTGACTCAAGCTCCTAAATGCACTCCTCAGGCGAAGAGACATTGTCTTTTTAGGTCCCAAACATGGCAAAGCATTTAGGTTGAACCCAGTGGCGTCTCAGGCTCCGCATTCCACAACCAAGCCCAAGCAGCAGTGGATGTCGAAACACACCTCCACCAAACCCAAACCCACCTCCACCAAACCTTCTTCAGCATGACTCGCCGAACCCTAGTCGGCGACCAGCTTGCATCACTTTTTTGAGTGTTTTATACAGGCTGTGTTGCGGATCAGTGGGTATTGCAAGTGCTTTCAGAAGGTTACAGGATTCCCTTCAAATCCCTGCCCCCTTTCAGGTTTTTCCCTTCTCGCTTCCCTCAGGGACAGGAAAAGCTCAGGCTTTTCAATGGGGCAGTCCAGTCTCTCTCTTGAACAAGAGAGTTCTGGCACCGGTCCCCACAACAGGAGAGAGTTTTCGGCTATTATTCCAACCTCTTTGTCCTTCCCAAGAAGGATGTTGACTGCCGCCTGATCCTGGACCTCAAGGCCCTCAACAAGTTTGTGGTCAAGACCCACTACAATATGGAGTCATTACGCTCAGTCATCGCAGCGATGTGTCTTGGGGAATTTCTGGCATCCTTGGATCTTCAGGATGCCTATCTGCACATCCCTGTGCATCCGGAAAGTCAACAATACTTCAGGTTTGCGTGCAAACTGGATCACTTCCAATCCATTTCACTCCCCTTTGGACTCACAGCAGCTCCTCAGGTGTTCAATCGAGTTCTGGGTGCACTGAGTGCCTTCCTGCACACCAAGGGGATTCAGGTAACACTATACATGGACAACCTTCTCCTCAAGGCACCCTCCAGGGACCTCCTTGACCTCCAAGTATAGGACTGTGCCCAGATCCTCCTCCAACATAGTTGGATTCTGAATATGGACAGGTCTGCTCTGGTGCCCTCACAGGAACTGGTGTTCCTCTGTTTCTGCTTCAGTACTCACCAGAGTATGGTGTACCTGACGGAGAACTGAATTCAACAGCTCACCTCCAAGGTGTCTTCTGTCCTGTCTTAGACGTCTGCTCCAGCGAGGGAGTTCTCCTACCTGGTGGGGAAGATGATATCCACCATGGAAGCGGTTCTGTTTGCCAGGGCTCATGCCAGAGAACTTCACATGTTTGTGATCCATGTTTGCAGAGGGAACCTGGATCTCCTGGATCAACCTGTCTCCCTTCCTTCGGAGGTAGCTCAGAGCCTTCACTGGTGGTTGAACATCTCCAACCTGGTGAAAGGGAGGCCATTTGTGATTCCATACTGCACTACAGTGACGACAGATGCCAGCCTGCAGGGTTGAAGAGCAGTCTTGGGTCACCTAAGTGTTCAGGGCCACTGGTCAGAGGAGGAGACTTTTCATCCCATCAACATCCTAGAGCTCAGGGCGATTTCCCATGCTCTGCATTAAAGGACCTCCCATCTGATGGGGTGTCCATTTCTAGTCCAGTCCGACAACACCACAGCCGTGGCTTACATCAACAAGCAAGGAGGCACCAGAAGTCCCTCTGCTTGGTTAGAGGTCAAGGATATTTTAAAGGGGAACATTCACTTAAAAAAATATTTGTGCAAGGATTGTATGGGAAAAAGTAATGTTAGCGCTGTTACTGTTTTTATTTTTAGTCGCCCAACAGTGGAGATATGAAGTCTTGTAAATGAGCACTTACGCAATGTGTAGCACCCTGTATGTGCAGCACACCTCCTCAGGACTTCCCACCTCCCTCCCAGGAGCCCCAAGGAGCGTGTTCGCACTTCCATTCGGAGCTGCATTTTTCTGGCCTAACATTAAAGCAAGCTCCGTTTACCATGCTACTGAGGTTGCATGTACTGGTGTACATCCCAGGCGTAGAAAAGTCCTAGCAGACTTCCTCATTCACCACACGGTGGATCCGGGCAAGTGGTAGCTTCACACAGAAATATTCGATTTCTTGGTACAGATGTAGGGTCTTCCCATGATAAACCCTATGGCTACAAGGAACAACTGGAATGTACAGATGTTTTGCTCACGCTGGAGGGATCCCCTAGTGTTTGCGGTGGATGCTTTGTCAATCCCAAGGCGATTTTATCTGGCATACATCTTCCCTCCTCTTCCTCTCCTACCCAGGGTGCTGTGGAAGATTTGGATGTACAGGACTCCCACCATCCTGGTTGCTCTATACTGGACCTGACAGCCTTGGTTTCCAGAACTAATAGCTCTATCTGCCTAGGCACTGTTTCCACTGCCACCCAGACCTGATTGCCTTTGCCAGGGGTACCTGTAGAAGGAAGATGTGGATCATCTGGCTTTGACGGCATGGCTGTTGAAGCTTCCATCTTGACGAAGAAAGGCCTTTCTCCCGAAGTGGTCTCCACTATGGTTAAGGCCAGAAAACCAGTTTCCTCTAAAGCCTATCATAGGGTTTGGTTTATCTTCCATGCTTGGTGTGTGGACAGGTATCTATCCTCACAGGAATTTGATCTTCCTGCAATCCTGTCTTTTTTGCAGGATGGTGTGAACAAGGGCCTTAGCCTTAGTTCCTTGAATGTTCAGACCAGCTCTCTCTGTATTTTTTCAGAGACGCATTGCCACTTTACCAGATGTGAAGGTCTTCTTTCAGGGTGTCGCTCATGCTTTCCCTGCTTATAAGGTTCCTACTCCTCAGTGGGACCTTGTCTTTGGAGTTTTGCAGAGGCCTCCTTTTGTGTCCTTGGCTACAATTCCCTTGCGTCTTTTCACATGGAAGATGGCTTTTCTCTTGGCTGTGGTCTCTGTCCGCCGAGTGGCTGAGTTGCAGGCTTTGTCCTCCAAGCCGCCTTTCCTGGTGTTTCACAAGTCTAAAGCTGTTCTCCATACCTCCCAGGAATTTCTTCCTAAGGTGGTCTCTGAGTTCCACATCAATCAGGAGATTGTTGTACATTCTTTTTGTCCTGACCCTAAATCTGACAAGGAGATGGATCTCCACTTGTTGGATGTTATGCACTACTTTAAGTTTTATGTGCACCGCCCTGAGTCTGTCCATCAGACTGATGCACTTTTGTCATCCCTGAGGGTCCCAGGGCTGGTAAGGCAGCATCCAAGGTGTCTATTGCATCTTGGATCAAGTCTACCATTCGCAAGACTTATGAACTCAGGTAAAAAAAACCTGTTCCGTTTTGCATCACAGCACATTCCACTAGGTCTGTTGGAGCCTCCTGGGCCTACAAGAATCAGGCCTATGCTGATCAGTTGTGTAAGGTGGCCACTTGGGCTTCTGTGCACACATTTGCCAAACACTACCGTGTTGACATTCTGGCTTCAGCTGAAGCCAGCTTTGGCAGGAAAGTCCTGAAGGCAGTTTTGCCTGTCTAGGACTTTAGTTTCCTGTGCCTTATAGTTCTTTATCCTTTTGAGCCATTTTGGCTCTTGTTCTATGTGCTGTGTTAAAATTATTTAGTGTCCATTGACACTTTGTTAATTTGGGCTGTTCCATGTCTTGATACTCCATGGGAGCTGTGGTATCATGGGGGCTGGCTCTTGGTCCTTTCCTTCATTTTTCCACCCTGGAACTCAGTGTTGGTTCATCCCCATGGTACCTATATTGGACAACAGAGAAAAGACAATTTTAGTCGTACCTGTTTAATCCTTTTCTCTTAGTCCATGTAGCTTACAGGTCTCCCACCCAGTGAAAGGGACCATACTTGGTCTCCTGTGGCTGAACATGGGAGTCCTATTGGGTCCATGCTCCCAGGAGTTTTCCTCTTCTTCTCGCTGTCTAGCTCAGTAGGTTTTATGTCACAAATCTAACTCGGGAGTAGCTAGGTAGCCTGCTTAGGAGGAGAGGGAGGCTCGGACCCTGAAACTTCTTTGAAATATTGTTTCAACCTACTAGGAGGTGATGTTGCCTCCCCATGGTACCTTTAAGCTATATGAACTAAGAGAAAAGGATTTAACAGGTAAAACTAAAATCCTCTTTTTTATGAAAACATTTATTTTATAGAGCTTTTTCTGCTGAGTAAAACAAGGGCACTCTAACTGCTGTCAGCTGTTTTAATCAACATTTAGAACAGTTCAAGTAATCAGGAAGTGAATTTACTGTATGTTTTACTTCCTGGAAGTTTTAACTGACACCAGGACTCAACAGTTGGCACCACATTCTGTAAGTCACTGACTTTCCTCTCCATTAGAATGTAACAGAATTACTAATTGGAATCTGACCACTAGTGGGCATTGCTAATGTTAAAAAAATATGAGTTTAAACTGTAATAGGATCCTGGCATCTGTATACTATTTAACATCTGAGTCTGTGTATTTCTTGTTGTCTTGATAAAGGTCCGTGTTTGGACCGAAACGTTGACCATACAATAAAATTATTGCCTTATCAAAAGTCCCACTGGTGCTGCCCTTATTTCTTTTGTATTTTATCATTTGGGATTGTGCACCTGGGCCATTAATTTGGAAGAGAGAGTGCTTTCACACACAACATTTTGTCTATATATATATATATATATATATATATATATTTTTTTTTTTTTTTTTTTTTTTTTTAATTAAAAAAAAGTTTACTGCTCCTTTAAACTGTCTTAAAAATTAACAACAATTAAACTTTTAGCACTTCCCCATTCACTGTACTCCCATCCCAGTGGTTTCCCATTGAGGCTTTGTCCCCCACTAGCAAGTGAAAGCTGGCATCCAGACTGAGGCAGCGAGATGCTGATCTGGCAGACAAGGTCATCAGCATCCTGCTAATCCATCTGGTCTTGGCAGCCATGTTAAACACTATTCATTGTTATTCATATTTGTATATACAATCATGCAGCAACTGTCCCTGCATGCTGCCTCCCACACTTAAGTAGAATACGTGTCATCTATTGTGTGAGGCACTGACTCAACGGATTAAGGAACCAGTCAGTCAACAGATACCTCAAGTTAATCTAATCTTGAGACACATACAAGGACTTAAGTGGGATGGATCTTCCCTTGGAGGAATGTAGGGGTTGTTGGCAGACAGCTCACTGGTGGATTCAACTGTTAACATATGTCATGGGCAGCATGCGAGCTCCAGATTGTTTACCCTCTGGAGTGTAACATGGGAATTATCATGGTACTGGCTGGTCATGAGATCCAGAGACATTATAAGAAATTAGAACGAATCAGAAAAGTTAGAAAGAGTGCATTTTTTTCTTTCTTTGCAGGATTGCCATAGACTTAGGTCATACTCCAAAATGCCAGTGTTGTGCCACACAAATAAACTTTAGTTAGAGAAAATAATTTCAGCCTGATTTGGACACTTTCACATTTGGTAAAAAGCAGGGTCTGAGTTCTTCCGCAGGATTAAAAGTATTGTTGTTCACAGTAAGCTTTCTGAGAACATTAAATCCACTGCCCCACACCCTCCTCAGTGCTTTAATTATATATGTTTTCTTGTTACATATGATGTAATCAGCAAAAGCAAGGTGGGGCTGTGGATTAAAAGTTTAAAACATTAATGTTCCATGATTTTGTAAGCATAAGCCAGAACATTAACATTTGCTTAACAGAAAAGTTACAGGACGTTGAGCTTATTAAAATCCATTCTTACATAGTAGCATAGTAAATTAGGTTTAAAAAAGTTCAAACCTCATAACCCAGAGAAATGTGAATTAAATAGCTTTCCTGCTGCCAAATAAGTTAGTTTTCAATAGAATTTCCTGTTTTTCCTATTAATACACAGTATAACAAAGTATGTCCCCTTTTGAAAGAAATGTATCTAATCATCTCTTAAATATATCCATTGTATCTGCTATAGCCACATCCTTAGGCAAGGAATTCCACAATTTAACAGACCTTACTATAAAAAAAACCTTCCTCTGCTGAAGTTGAAACCTCCTTTCCTCTATTCTCAAGGGGTGGCCCCTGGTTATTTGATCCGGTCTTGAAATGAATAGCTCACCAGAGAGATCCTTGTATTGACCTCTCATATACTTGCAAAGATTGTGATAAGATTTACTTTTAGTCATATTTTCTCTAGAGTAAATAAACCAAGTTTGTCTAGTTGTTTCTCATATGTCAAGTCCTCCATTCCCCTAATTAATTTTGTTGCTCTCCGCTGTACTCTTTCCAGTTCTAGAATATCCTTTTTCAGAACTGGTGCCCAAAACTACACTGCATATTCAAGGTGTAGTTTACCAACGATTTGTACAATGACAAAATTATGTTGTCCACTCTTGCTTCAAAACCCCTTTTATGCAAGACAGGTCTTTGTTCACTTTTGCTACAGCTATTTGACACTGGTCAATGTTTCCAGGTTTGTAGTTTACAAGGATTCCCATGTCTTTCTCTAGCAACGAGTCCCCTAAAACGATTCCATTAAGTAGCACTGGGATTTGTTCTTCCAGAATGCATGACTTTATACTTTCCCGCATTAAACTTCATATTCCATTTGTTTGCCCAATCTGCCATTTTATGTAAATCCCTCTGTAGATAACAAATGTCCCGTTCTGAATTTATTACCTTACATAATTTAGTGTCAGCTGCAAATATTGATATTTTGCTTTCTATATCTCTTTTAAGGTAATTTATAAACATGTTAAAAAGCAGTGGACCAAGTACTGAACTTTGAGGTACTCCACTCTCAGCTTTAGCTGTATTGAAGAATTATCCATTTACAACCACACGCTGTTCCCTATCCTTCAACCAATTTTCTATCCAATTGAAACGGTTATCACCTAGCCCCAGTTTCCTTATTTTGTACCCCACCTGTGTGGAACTGTATAAAATGCCTTTGCAAAATCTAGATATACTACATCCACTGCCTTACCGTTATCTAGGTTGCTACTTACTTCTTCATAGAAACTGGAAAGATTAGTTTGGCATGAACTATTCCTCATAAAACCATGTTGATTCCTGCTAATAGTCTTATTATTGTCTTATTATTTTAATCCTGAATATAATCCCTTATTATCCCTTTTAGCCGTTTCCCACTACAGAGGACAAACTCACAGGTCTATAATTCCCAGGTTCTGTTTTAGTTCCCATCTTAAATAAAGTAACTACACTGGTTTTATGCCAAAATTGTGGCACTGAGAATCTTTAAAGGGATAGTAATGTCTGTTTGTATTAAAATATAATATTGTAGCTATTACAGCAATAAACTAAATGATGTAAGTTCCATCTCGCAAACCTTTATGGTTTGAGAGATATTTGAAAATAAAGTTCCCCCCTTTCCCCTTTTCCTGACGTGACCTGTAAAGCTGTCAGAAGGACATCCTGGTCCCAGGAAGAGCCAGAGGCTCTTCAGCAGAGCCTAAATAGCGCGATCTTCAAACAAATTGTCACGGTTTGTTTTGACTCTCAGACACAGAGTTAAGATAAAATCAGAATTTTATTGAAAAGTTAATAAGAACCCACACAGGTCCTGATCATACATATGAAACATACACACGATAACTATAAAATAGTAACTCATACAATGATACAGTATAGTAGGCTCTACCGGCCTTGCCAAATACCGGGTAAGGCAGCCTGGAGACTGGCACAATGAGAAGACGTAGGCTCTTCCGGCCTTACCAATATACTGGGCAAGGCAGCCTGGAACTGGCAACACAGGATTAAAGGAGGCTCTACCGGCCTTGCCAATATACTGGGCAAGGCAGCCTGGAGAATGGTACAACAATATGAATGAGGCTCTACCGGCCTTACCAATATACCGGGCAAGGCAGCCTGGAGGATGGCACGACTAAGAAGGAGGCTCTACCGGCCTTGCCAATATACCGGGCAAGGCAGCCTGGAGAATGGTACAACAATATGAATGAGGCTCTACCGGCCTTACCAATATACCGGGCAAGGCAGCCTGGAGGATGGCACGACTAAGAAGGAGGCTCTACCGGCCTTGCCAATATAACGGGCAAGGCAGCCTGGAGGATGGAAAGACTATCAAGGAAGCTCTACCGGCCTTGCCAATATACCGGGCAAGGCAGCCTACCACAATGACTGAGTAAGCAGCCCCACTAGTGCTGTAACGTAGGTAGCATCAGCAAAAGTTGGTAAGGTAGAGCAAACCAGTATCACGACCGGACAACCAGGGAGGCCCTACCAGTGCTGTAAGTTGGTAATGTAAGCAACCAGTGTAAATGGAGTAAACCAGTACTGCGTACTGGACAACAAGGAAGCCCTACTGGTGCTGTAATGGAAGCAGCTAGCAACCGATGTGTTATGGAGCAAACCAGTACCACGTACTGGACAACACGGAAGCCCTACCGGTGCTGTAATGGAGGCAGCTAGCAACCGGTGATATGGAATAAACCAGTACCGCATATTGGACAACACGGAAGCCCTACCGGTGCTGTAATGGAAGCAGCTAGCAACCGGTGTGTCATGGAGAAAACCAGTACCACACACTGGACAACACGGAGGCCCTACCGGTGCTGTAATGGAGGCAGCTAGCAACCGGTGATATGGAGTAAACCAGTACCACGTACTGGACAACATGGAGGCCCAGCCTGGTATCAGAAAACAACCAAAGGAGAATCCAGTAGTCAGAATGTCACCCAGGCAACCATAGTCCAGAAGGAGAATGTCAGTCCGGGTCCAGGAGCAGGAAAGACAGTCAGGCCAGAACAGGATACTGGAGCAGTATCGACAGCCAAACCGGGTCAGGAACGGAAGCAGGAACGTCAGCCAAACTGGATCAGAAACAGAAGCAGGAACGGCAGCCAAACCTGATCAGGAACGGAAACAGGTACCACTCAGGAGAGACACTGGACGTCTGGGCGAGGACTCTGACAATGGGCAATAGGGAGCTCAAGCGGGCCCAGTAGACACAGGAACCATAGGCAGGTGACCACTGACATAGAGACACCACAAAAGAGTACCCAAAGGGTGCATGAGCCCAGTCTATATAGGCAATACTGGGCGGACTAATGACAGGAAGCCAATGGAGAGCTCTTACAACTGACTGACAGCAAAAGCCAGCAATCACGGCACCGTGATACAAATACTTAATTGGAACAGTCTACAAAGAGTGCCTGGTTTGCAAGCAAACTTTGTAGACCTTTACAATTAAGTATTTGTTTTTAGATTGCGCTATTTTGTTATGGTTGTGCGACCAGAATCTCCTGCTGACAGCTTTACAGGTCACATCAGGGAAAGGGGAGGGAGGGGGGAACTTTATCTTTGTATATCTCTCAAACCATAAAGGGGACTTACATCTTTTAGTTTATTGCTGTAATAGCTATAATATTATATTGTAATACAAACAGACATTACTATACCTAGGAAGCACAGGAAAACCTAGCCTCTAAGGGAGACTGTGATAGTACCCTCCCCTTAACGACCTCTCCCCCGCAGAAGAGGACTAGCACTAGAGGCTGTGCGGGAGTGGAATTCACAGAGAAGGGCTGGTGCATGTAGATCTCTCTTAGAGACCCAAGAACGCTCCTCAGGTCCATATCCTTTCTCATGCACCAGATATTGTACCTGGCCTCTGACCCTGCTAGTATCGAAAATAATTTGTACCTCATAATCCTCATGGTCCCCCACTTGGACAGGTCTGGGATGGACAGGAGCAGTAGAATATCTGTTACAGACCAATGGTTTCAGTAGCAACACATGGAAAGCATTGGAGATGCGCATATTAGCAGGGAGTTCAAGGGCACAGGTTACAGGGTTAATCCTGCGGAGAACCTGAAAGGGGCCCACAGGAGCCAGCTTTTTACAAGGCACCTGGAGATGGAGATTGCGTGACGACAGCCATACTCTCTCTCCCACCTGGAACACCGGAGCCAGTAGCCGTCTACGGTCAGCTTGTCTCTTATAGCGCAATGTGGAACTCTGCAGGGATCTCTGAACCCATACCCATGTTGAGCAGAGCGTCCTCAAGTGCTCCTCCAGGGGAGGAATATTCTAAGCCTCGAAAGACTCTGGCAGCAGCGAAGGTTGGAACCTGTAGTTAATCAGAAAGGGTGAGTTCTGAGAGGAGGAATTGACTGCACTATTTCTGGCCATCTCCACCCACGGTAACAGGTTCAACCAGTTGTCATGATGGTCAGATATGAAACAACAGAGAAACTGTTCCAGCGCTTGATTAGACCTCTCTGCGGCTCAAAAGGCTCTCCAGAAATGTGACACAAACAGGCTCGCATGATCCGAGACCACCACTTTGGGTATACCATGGAAACGAACCACCTCCTTCACAAGGAGGGAGTTCCTTCAGTGGCACAAAATGGGCCATTTTGGAAAATATGTCCACAGTCATCCGGATGACCGTGTAACCCTCCGAGACAAGCAACTCTACCATAAAGTCTATCGAAAAGTGAGACCATGGACGCTCCCCATTAGGGATGGGCTGAAGGAGGCCAACCAGCAGGTGTCTAGGAATCTTGATCCTCGCACAAGTGGAACATGTGACAACAAATGCGGAACAATCTGCCCTCAAGCTGGGCCACTAAAAGAGTCTGGTCATAGACCATATCAGCTGGTCTCTACCAACGTGTCCTGCATCCTTAGAGGAATGGTACTTCTCTAGTATTTGAGCACAAAACGTTTCCCATTAGGCCTCTCCGCCGGGGCGGAAGCTTGAGCGGTTAAAATCTCCTCGCCCAGTGAAGATGTAATACTGGTACATACCGTAGCCAGGATGCAGTTAGGAGATATAATAGGCACTGGAGGAGACTCCTCCTGGGACTCAGCCCTAAATTGTCGAGAGAAAGCATCTGCTCTAATATTTTTGGTGCCAGGCAGGTAAGAAACCACAATTAAACCTCGAAAGGAATAAGGCCCATCTGGCCTGACGTGAAGACAACCTCTTAGCCTCTGACAAATATGTGAGGTTTTTGTGATCTGTCAGTATCAGGATCAGAACAGTTGTGCCCTCCAACAGATAACACCATTCTTTCAAGGCCAGGATGATAGCGAGTAATTCACGATCACCCACATCATATACACTCTCAGCCTTTGACAGTTTCTTTGAGAAAAAAACGCAAGGCAGCAATGGTCTTCCAGGGCCCGCGAGCTGGGACAGCAAAGCATCTACACCAGATTCTGAGGCATCCGCCTCCAGGGTAAATGGTAGGGTGGGGCAATATCGGGGCCTTCGCAAAGGCAGACTTCAAGTCCTTGGAGGCCTGAAGCACTTCAGGTGCTCAGACTGAAGGATTTGTGCCCTTCTTAGTCATATCTGTGAGTGGTTTCACGACTGAGGAAAAGTTTTGTATGAACTTCCAGTAATAATAAGAGAAGCCCAGGAACCTCTGTATGGATCATAGCCCCACGGAAAGTGGCCACTGCAAGACAGCAGACAGTTTTTGCAGATCCATGGCCAGGCCAGTGGATGAAATCAAGTATCCCAAGAAGGTCACCTGGGATTTGTGGAATTCACACTTCTCAAGTTTGCAGAAGAACTTGTTCTCTCTTAGCAGTTGTAGCCAGGGCCACTGGTCAGGAAAACCGAGGACTACAAGGAGAGAAAGTAACCAGGCCCACAGGAAAGGCAACCGGAGGCTACACTGAGCGGGTAGTAGCCAGGACCACTGGTCAGGCAAGCCAGGGTCATACACAGAGTGAGTAGTCAGCCAGAGCCACAGGTCAGAACTGATGTGGGTAGTCAGACAAGCCGGGGTCATACACAGAGAGAGTAGTCAGCCAGAGCCACAGGTCAGAACCGATGTGGGTAGTCAGACAAGCTGGGGTCATACACAGAGCGCGCAGTCAGCCAGAGCCACAGGTCAGAACCAATGTGGGTAGTCAGACAAGCCAGGGTCATACACAGAGCGAGATTCTCAGGCAAACACGGGTCACAACTGAGAGCAAGAGTAACGAGCAGGAACAGGGCAATAACTCCCAGGCCCAAGAAGGTTTATAAAGGAGCAGAAGGAGGCGGGACCCAATTAGGCCACCCGGAATAGGCGTCCGTTCTAGTGCATGTTACCTGGTGTCAGCATTTTGAAAGTGGCCGAGGCCAAGCCAGCCTGCGGCCATACAGAGGTAGGAAGCATAGGAAAACTTAGCCTCTAAGGGAGACTGTGATATCAATCTACTGAACGGGTAAATTCCTTAGAGATCTAAGTTACCTGGCAACGTGTGCACGAAACACCACCACATTTATAAGACCCAACAGTAGTCAACCAGGACAAATTTTTGCTTTTACTAGAGAAAAAGCTGGGAGAAACAAAGATGCCCACTGTCGCTCCCAGTCTGGCAACAAAACCATAGCCATTCTGCAGAATCCTTGCCAAAATGGGATCCGAGTCCAACATGGGCAAAAATTATCTCACCAGAATACAAATCTGGGGGCTATATGTGGAAATAGACCCAACTTGGTTATCCATACCAGAATCACTACTAGATCTATGATGAGTAGATGTATTAATTAAATCCTTTCTTGATGTACTAGCAGTAAACTCAAATGCATACCACTGCACACAAAACCTTGCAAATAAATCCTTCAAGGCCAATATAAATTCCTCTTCTGTGGAACAATTTCACCACAGCTGTAAAAACTGGCCTCTCGGTACATCTTGAAAGCACATCTGGTTGGGATCCAGTCTGACAATGCCAACGCAATAGCCTACAACAACCATCAAGGAGGCATCAGGAACAAAGCAGGCTGAGCAGAAATTACAAAAATTCTACTGTGGGCAAAAGCAAACAATCCAGTTTTATGCAAAAGGAAATGGAAGGGAGAAAAAACAAAGGGGCGCCCCCTTTGTGTATCAGCAGATAGATGTACTGGTCACCATCACCAAAATGACACCCTTATGGAAATGCACTCACATTATACAATGTGTTGGAAGAGACATATTCCAAATCCAACTTTCAAAGCCTCTGGAGTTTATTCGCTGCCCCCAGTCACAGCATTCACCACTTTGCTGCTCACTGCCAAAAGACTCGCTCTCCCAAACGGTAAAGTCATAAAGAGAAATAAAGCAAAAAAAAGAAAGAAGCGCCAGTGGTGCAATAGGGTTATTTAAATGATGTAAATTATATAACAAAATGATATTTACTCATATTCAATAAATACCAGTAGCTTGATATCAAGAATACCGGCTCATAAGCATACAGAGACCATCACCCCATCTCCGTTCGGGTGTTAACCGTGTTTAGTTGGATATTAACAGGCGGAGGCTCATAAGTAAACTTCTCCATTACCAGAGTAGAAAACTATTCCATTTTAAGCCTCCAATGCGTTTCCATTTCACCCATGGCAAATAGAATCCTAGATCTTTACTCACTGGTTGCTTCTATGCTAGTTTAGCCACCCAGTCGATACAGGAGTGACCCAAGATCCACACCACTTTGGAAACCTGATCTGGAGCTGAGATGTTCTTGCAGTTTTCTGATGGCAAGGAACCCGTTAAATTCCAAGATAATTCAAAGTGGCCACAAGCTCAGTCTTACAAGAACAGCCAATGAAGAGCTGTTGTGTCCATGGTCTTCATGCTCTTCATTGGCTGGGTGGCTAAACTGGCATAGAAGCGACCAGTGAGTAAAGATCTAGGATTCCATTTGCCATGGGTGAGATGGAAATGCATTGGAGGCTTAAAATGGAATAGTTTTCTACTCTGGTAATAGAGAAGTTTACTTATGAGCCTCCGCCTGTTAATATCCAACTGAACACGGTTAACACCCGAACGGAGATGGGGTGATGGTCTCCGTATGCTTATGAGCTGGTATTCTTGATATCAAGCTACTGGCATTTATTGAATGTGAGTAAATATCATTTTGTTATATAATTTACATCATTTAAATAACCCTATTGCACGATTGGCGCTTCTTTCTTTTTTTTTTGCTTTATTTCTCTTTATAATCCAGGTTTATCTTCAGTTTACATTCCAGGTGAGGACAACTGGGAGGCAGATTATCTCAGCAGACAGAATCAGGATCCTGAAGAATAAGATCTGAAGTAGGAGGTCTTTCTCCAAATCACAGATCATTGGAGAATGTGAGAAATTGACCTGATGGGCTCCCCTGTCAACTCAAAACATTCAAAATATTGCGCAAAAAAACAAGAGACCCAAGAGAGATAACAGTGGATGCCATGAAGATTCCATGGCAGTACACCCTAGTGTATGTAATTCCTCTTTGTTTTTAAGATCAAGAAAGTACAGATTCACACACTTCTAATTGCTCCATTCTGGTCAAGAAGGGCATGGTGCAGTCATTCTTTGGCCGTGTCTATAACAGACCCCTGGCATCTGCCACTGCTTCCAGATCTGCTCACCAATGTCTAATCTGACCTTCCAATCGATCCAACTTTGGTTTGACGGCTTGAAACTTGAAATCCACTAATTAAAATGCAAATGTTTCAGTAATCCGGTTGTCAAAATTTTATTAAAAGATAAGAAAATGGTATCAGCTAAAATTTACCATTAAATCTAGGGAATCTATTTCAGATTTTGTGATCTAAACAAGATTGATCCTCTAAAACAGTGGTTCTCAAACTTTTTTGCTCAGGGCACCCTTAATATGTAATCTACAACATTCAGGGCACCCCTAACTTTTGATTGTAATTTATCAAGGGCATAATGAAAAGTACAATACATAGATATACAGTTATTCTTAGGTCTAATATTCATAATAACCAAACTAAACATTGTGCATAACAATTTCTATAAATTTTTATTTAAAAGTCCATTTTTGTTATTCTTTATAGAAAACACAGGGCACCCCAAGTTGATGTCTGTGGCACACCAAAGTGCCAGGGCACCCTGGTTGAAAATCACTGCTCTAAAGTTTAAACTTCCCTACATTCTGGACTTTTTTTTGCTGGCTGGCCTTGATAAAGGATTTGAGCAAGCTTGCTTAAAGCACAAATCAATGCCTTATCTATTCTATTCCAGAATGTGATTGCTATGGTTCCTAAGTTCAAACATTTCTGCAAGGTATGTTTCACATTATTTTTTATCATAGAGAACATACTCCTCAATGAGATTTGAGTCTGGAATTACAGCACCCCTCAGAACTCTTTTTTCAGTCTCTATCAAGCATCTTACATACAAGACAGTCTTTCTTATGGCTATTTCCTCAGGTAATCGAGTTCCATAACTTGGCAATTTGTCTTGCAAATCCCCATACAATGTCTTTCACTAGGGTAAAGTGGTTTTAGGAACTGTTCCTGACTTTCAAAGAAACATTGTCTCTTCCTTCAACATCAATCAGGAATTGGAATGTTCCTCCTTATACCTTAGTCCTCTCAGCCACAAGGAAGCATGCAAATTAATCTTTACTCAAATGGATACCCTATTTATATCCCTGAAGGCACCAGGAAAGGCAAACCTGCCTTCAATACCACAATTGCCACATGGCTTAAATGACCTATTAAACAAGCCTGTCTTCTTAAATCTTGCGCAACTCCATTTTGAATGACAGGCCATTCTACAAGTTCACTTAGTACCTCTGCAAAGGAGTTGCCTGATCTTCCCTACTTGTATTTTTGAGACAGCTATGGGTCATTCCCATTGGTCCCTGCATCCCTCAATCGATGCTAGAGGAACAGGGAATAGTTTCTATCTGATACATTATTTTATCTTAGTCCAAGTAAGGGATGTAGTTCATCTCACTCTGAGAAAAATGTGCCTTAACATCTTGGAACAGGATGCCCTGCTATTTTTTTTTCTACACTTCCTGCCCTTACCTATCTCAGATTTGCTATGAGAACAACTGAACTAGTTGGCTGTTGGGAGGGCTATATAGGGTAGTAAAAATTCCCTTTTTCTTTTCCCTCCCTTCTGCTCTATAGACACTGATAACTACCAGTGAGGAGATCATGTAAATCATCATGTATACAAGCAATATTAGTTTACCTAAGGCCACTAACGTGGAGCTTCTTGGCACTGTGTTGGTGAGGCCTGTCATCTGATGATTCTGCTGGGACACATGGCAGGGGAGATTTTAAGATCAGGCCTCCACTACAGGTGGGCATTGTAACTATAAAAACCTACAGGCCTGAAGCAGTGAGCTACCTAGGAAGATGGTGGGCTGAGCTGGGCAGGGCCAGCCTATGTGTTTCTTAAAAATAAACTTAGTCAGATTATTTTTGACTGTAGAAAGGCATCTATGAATCCTTTTTCTTCAGTTACTAAAATAAGTAGGAGGGAGAAAAGAAAAGTATGAGAGAGTAGCAGTCAGAAGGAAGAGTAGTGGCTTTATTTATTTGTCATTTATACAAGCTGGATAGTACTGGCCTACTAATTACAAACATACTAACTACTCTTCCTCCTGACTGCTACTCCCTCACACTTTTCATTCCTCCCTCTTATGTATTTTAGTAACTGAAGAAAAATGATTCATAGACACCTCCTTACAGTCAAAAAACAATATGACCAAGTTTATTTTTAGGAAACACAATAGAAGCAGATCTGCACTCAAATCATCACAGAGCTCTAGGGTAAATAGCAAAACCAGCAGAAATGTTTATTGCACAAAACACACTGTATAAATATAGATATAGATAAGTCTCACCCCATTTAGATGGCAGTCATAATCCTGTATATGTATATTTATACAGAGTGAAATAAAAAATGTATATGGTTTTACCATTCACAATTGAGCTCTGTGGCAATTTAAGTGCAGTTCTGCTTTTATTATGCTTTCTATGTATAACAGGAGTTGGGACTCAGTCGGTTCCTGTTACAGTATAACTGGAGGCTCTCCAGTTGTATAAGTAAGAATCACAAGTGTCCATGGAGCTGAGTTAGGTGCTGGTTTTATTGCTTAGTATTGACTCTTTTTTTAACCCATTCAGTGTCAGGGTATGAGGGAGTGCCATTTGGAAGGGAGCACAGTGTAGAATGTTAGTATCTGGTGCATGCTTGTGATAAAAAGCTAGGCCTTAAAGGGATAGTAATACTTCGTTTTAACTTTATTTTATTTTGTAGGCATTAAAAAAACATGAAGAATGATATAAGTCTTATCTCTCAAACCTTTATGGTTTATGAGATATTCACAAGCAAAGTTTCCCCCTCCCGCCCCTTTTACCTAGTGTAAGCAATCTCTTCTCAGATGTGGACTGCAGTCCATAGACTGGACAGATAACAGAAGGGGACACTCTTATTCCTATGAAAACAATAAAATCCCTTCCCCCCTTGACAAGCTTTTCAGGTTTTTCCCTTATCTTATTTGAAGATTGTCCCTCTCTGCAGTCTACCTGGGCACCTCCCTTCTGCTCTAGCTGAACAGTGTGGCATCAGTAAAAGGGGCGGGAGGGGGACATTTTGTCATTGAATTACTCCTGAACTACAACTCTGACAGAATTGAAATAACACTCTCCAAAGTCCAAATACTATGATGATTAATTAGAGCTGCTTTTATTATGAAACATTACTATCCCTTTAAAGGGATAGTAATGTTTCAAAAAACAGCAGCTCCAATTAATCTTCATAGTATATGGGCCATTGAGAGTGTTATTTCAATACTGTCAGAGTTGTAGTTCAAGAGTAATTGAATGATAAACTATCCCCCCGCCCCTTTTATCTAGTGTAAACCACCTCCCCACAGATGTGGAATCTGATCCACTGACCGGATAGCTCACAGCAAGGGACAATCTCCTTACTGTGAGCATAAGGAAAACCATTTCCCCTTGACAGGTTTTTCATTATGCTCACTGAAGATTGTCCCTCTCTGTGATCCATCCGGAGAGTCTTGATGCTCTGAGCTGAGCAGTGTTACATCAGTAAAAGGGGGGGAGGGGAATACTTATCATTCAATTACTCTTGAACTACAGCTCTGACAGTATTGAAATAACACTCTCTGTGGCCCAATTACTATGAAGATTAATTGTTAATTAATTAATTGCTCTTATTGTGAAACATTACTATCCCTTTAAATAATCTTCAGATTAGACTTATGTCCAACCCAGACATTATTCAGGTCTCTTACTGTTTTAGACCCTTCCACCACTGCCCAGTGGCTGTACCATTAATCTATACGTTTGGATTTCCATTGATATGTACACCAGACTTCAAACAGTAGTGTGAATTTTAGGCTGCAAAAAATTATCATATCCTGTAAGGTGCACCAAGATACAAACTGCCCTCCAGTGGTATATGCATCTGCCACAAAACTTTTGATCACAGATGTGGTGTCAGTTGTTGTAGGTAAACAGCTGATGATGAATATCTCTGAACCTCCAAAATATCAATGCTTCTTCTATATCACTCTGGCAACATAGGAATATTTTACCATTACAGTGCCTGCATTACAGTGGTTTCTTTGCTAAGCTTGGGCCCACATCTGTCACATGAACCAAAATGAGGGGCCTTACTGGGAGAAGGAGCTAAATTTGAGGCTGCCCATCCAGACACACATATGATGTGGATCAAGTTTGAACAAAACTTACCAACACAAGCCTTAATTAAAAATCATGGAACAAGTTTGAATCAGGTGTTGACACAGGGCCAGGGTACAATTCACCACTGCAGGATCTAAGAGAAAGACAGAGAATAAAAACAGTTTGTTTGCAATATCAGGGATCTTCTGCATAATGACACATGACCACCATGCCGACGGTTAACCTTTTTAGTAGCTAAAACAAAACACAAAAGAAAGTGTGCAGACCTCTCTAAGAGGAGGTCTGTATGGTTCAGCTAGTATTCTTTGGCCCCAAATATGAAATGCTCACCAGATCCTGGTTGAAAAATTGCATATCGATAATGCTCCAAAGACTCCCACTTTTGGCACCTGTCTGTTGAAATAGCCTTTTCTTTTTAGCAGCAACTCAAGATCTGGGTCTCGATGGTTTAAGATAATTTATTAAATATACACTTAAAATACAACCTATATTCAGGTAAATTAAACACAAATATGGTACAATAAAGCATAAGATAGCCAAATGTGTTTTGTGCCTCCTCAGTGGGCTTATGCTTATCCACTAAAAGTACAGCCATCCAATCAACCTTTTTAGTGTCAAAGAGGTGTCCAGTTCATTGCTTTGTAAGACACTGCAAAGCTCAAAGTGTTAATAAAGAAAATTGCAGGAATGCTATTCTTACCTTACTGGTAGAAAGCAGTCAGGTGTGATGATGTCAGTGGGCCACCAGGCAATGTAAGAAACAGTTTTTATTGTAAGGTTTTGCAGTATATTGAAGAGAAGATGGGACCCCTTGGATGACAGGCCCAGCCAAAACTCCATGCAAAGTGGACCCTTTAAACCATTCAGCAATAAAACACATGACACAGTTGTTGGTCCAAAACTACTACTTTATTGAGAGAGAGGACAGGGAACATTTTATACAGATTTCAGTGGCAATACAGCAATGGTGAACAATGGTCGTGGGCCATGCAATGGAACAATAGAGTGTACACACAAAACAATGGGACAATACAGTAGCATTGATACAATCAACAAAACAGTACGATAGAGACAATCATGACACCAAAAGACAATAGCATATAAACAACAGAGGTGAAGGGATTAGTACAGTGAAAACCTAATCAACATCTGGATCAAAGTGTGACACATCTACCATTTGGCTGGCCTTGCAAATATCAAGTTAACCCCTTCAGGCCCATGTAAGATTGTAGGCCCCCAAATAACACAGGGGTCCAGCATGTATTACTGTACATGGCAACACATTAAACATTCACATAACATTTAACATAGAATGGTAGGCAGCTGATCAGAACGTTGCCTACATTTCAGGGCAGGGGCAGCAGAGCCACTGGAAAGGACATTGGTCCCACTCTCCAGGGGAGGGGCAACAGAGCTGCTGGGGAGGACGCGGTCCCACTCCCCAGGGCAGGGACAGCGGAGCTGTTGGAGAAGACGGTGGTCTCACTCTCCAGTGCAGGGACAACAGAACTGCTGGGGAGGATGCCGATCCAACTCCCCAGGGCAGGATCAAATGAGCTACTGGGGAGGATCTCAATACCACTACCCAGGGAAGGGGCAACAGAGTCGCTGGGGAGTATCGCACTCCACGTCATCAGATAAGGGGCGTCAGAGTCGCTGGGGAGGATCATGATCCCCCTACCCGGGGAAGGGGCAACAGAGTCGCTGGTGAGGACCTTGGTCCCACTCACCACGGCAGGGGCAACAGAGGGGCTGGTGAGTATCACACTCCACCTCACCAGATAAGGGGCATCAGAGTCGCTGGGGAGGATCTCGATCCCCCTCCCCAGGGTAGGGGCAACAGCCGCTGGTGAGGACCTTGTTTCCACTCACCACGGCAGGGGCAACAGAGGGGCTGATGAGGACCTTGGTCCCAATCACCAGGGCAGGGGCAACAGAACCGCTGGTGAGGATTGCACTCTCCCTCACCAGGCCACTGGGAAGGATCTTGGTCTCACTCCCCAGGGCAGGGGCAACAGAGAAGCTGGAGAGGACGGTGGTCCCACTTTCCAAGGCAGGGACAACAGGGCTACTGGAGAGGACAGTGGTCCCACTCTCCAGGGCAGGGGCAACAGGGCCACGAGAGAGAAAGGTGGTCCCTTTCTCCCGGGCAGGGACAACCGAGCCACTGGAGAGGACCGTGGTCCGACTCTCCAGGACAGGGACAACAGAGCCAATAGAGCTGCTGGAGAGGATGGTGGTCCCACCCTCCAGGGCAGAGGCAACATAGATGTGGGAGAGAACAGTGGCCCCACTCTTCCGGGCAGGGACAACAGAGCTGCTGGAGAGGACAGCGGTCCCACTCTTCTGGGCAGGGGCAACACAGGGATTGGGGAGGACCTTGGTCCCATTCCCCAGGGCAGGGGCAACAGAGCCACTGGGGAGGACCTTGATCCCACTCCCCAGGGCAGGGGCAACAGAGCTGCTGGTGAGGACCTTGGTCCCACTCACCACAGCAGGGGCAACACAGGGGCCCAGCATGTATTAAAGTACATGACAACACATAAACATTTACATAACATTTAACATAGAACGGTAGGCAGCTGATCAGAACGCTGCCTACATTTCAGCATGGATGGCATGGAATGCCTGGCTGTATTTTGTGGCTGTCCAGCCTCCCAGAGCTGGGACTTTACCCAGTGACCTTCAGTCTCTTTTGGGGTATTTTACATGGCTCTTAACCCCTTAGTGACAGCCGCTTGCATATGCAGCTGTCACCTTAAAGGGGAACTACCACCCCGCAATAACTTAAGCTTGATTGATTCTTCATCTGGCGACTAGATGCTTAGTAGCGCTAGTCGCCAGAAATATTACCCGGTTCTGAAGATTTCGGCATTTTAGGGATGTTCACAGAAGCAGGAAGCACGGACATCTCATCACAGTGACGTCCGTGCACCTGGGCTGTCAGTCCCTTTTGAGCCGTGTAGTGGTTTTATTTATGTATCATTTTATACAAGCTGGACAGTACTGGCCTATTAAATACAAGCATTCTAAACTACTCTTCCTCCTGACTGCTACTCCTCACACTTATCATTCCTCCCTCCTACTAGTTTTTGTAATTGAAGAAAAAGGATTTATAGAAACCTCTCTACAGTCAAAAAACAATATGACTAAGTTTATTTTTTAGAAACACAATAGAAGCAGATCTACACTCAAATCATCACAGAGCTCTAGGGGAAATAGCAAAACCAGCAGAAATGTTTATTGCCCAAAACACACTGTATAAATAAAGATATAGATAAGTCTCACCCCATTTGGATGGCAGTTGTAAGTCTGAATATGTATATTTATACAGTGAGTAATAAAAAATGTATAAGGTTTTACCATTCACCCTGGAGCTCTGTGGTGATTTAAGTGCAGTTCTGCTTTTATCATGCTTTCTGTGTATAACAGGAGTTGGGACTCAGTCGGTTCCTGTTACACTATAACTGGAGGCTCTCCACACACATGAACCAAAATGATGGGCCTTACTGGGAGAAGGAGCTAAATTTGAGGCTGCCCATCCAGACACACATATGTTGTGGAGCAAGTTTGAACAAAACTTACCAACACAAGCCTTATTTAAAAATCCTGGGCAAGTTTGAATCAGGTGTTGACACAGACTCAGGGTACAATTCACCACTGCAGGATCTAAGGAGGTATTTTTCAATGGGAAAGATAGAGAGAAAAAACAGTTTGTTTGTAACTAAGGATCTTCTGCATCATGATGCATGACCACCATGCTGACAGTTAATCTTTTAGTAGCTAAAACAAAACACAAGGAAAGGGTGCATACCCCTCTAAGATTATATCTGTATGGCACAGTTAGTGTTCTTTGGCCCCAAATATGAAATGCTCACCAGATCCTGGTTGAAAAATTGTGTATCGATAATGTTCCTAGGACTCCCACTCTGTTGAAATATCCTTTTCTTTTCAGCAGCATCTCAAGGTTCGGGACTCAATGGTTTAAGATAATTTATTAAATATACACATAAAATACAACCTATATTCAGGTAAATTAAACATAATTGCGGTACATTAAAACACAAGATAGCCAAACGTGTTTTGTGCCTCCTCAGTGGGCTTATGCTCAAAATTACAGTCATACAATCAACCATTTTAGCTCCAAAGAGGTTTCCTGTTGATTGCTTTGTAATATGTTCAACATTCCAATGCTCAAAGTGTTAATAAAGAAAATGGCAGTGATGCCATTGCCACTAGGCAATGTAGGAAACTGTTTTGATTGTAAGGTATTGAACAGAAGATGGGCCCCCTTGGTTGACAGGCCCAGCTAAAACTCCATCCTCTGCACCCTGTCTAGTTATGTCCCTGCACACAACATACTAAGGAAGTGATTCTCAACCAGGATGCTGTGGCATTTTGGCATGATATGAGGACCAGATTAGGATGCCATGTTGCATTTTAAATGTATATTTATGGAAATGGTTATGCATATGTTTTTGTCATTCTGATTGCGAGACCTTAGAATACCTACATATTATGTATTTGTCATTACTCCCTTAACAAGTAACCTATACAATGTTAGGTGTGCTGTGGAAACTCCAGATCAAGAATTAAGGGTGCCTTGATCAAAAATATTAAGAACCACTGGACTGAGTATTAGACCTAAAAGCAGCAATGCTATTTCTGCATTTAAGTTGCCCTGTTACTTATCTGCATTCCCCTGGTAATCCTGTTGCAGGGTGTAAGGCATGTGTTACTGGTGCCCAAGGTGAGAGATTGCACATCCTTGCAAGTCACCATTGACCCGGTAGTTCCACAAAAAATACAGGGCTGTGAGGTAGTATTGGCAGCACAGGGGCAGGTCCAAGGTGAGATATCTAATTAACCTGAGCTACCAGAGAACCTTAGAAATAGGCAGTCAAAGATACAGGGCCAATCTCTTCATTGGTTTAGGTTAGGTGGGCGGGTTTCATTTCCTTTAAATGGTGCTTTTCAACCCTTGAATGCTAGAGGGATCCTGCGAACTACCGCCCCATCAGTTTACTCTCTGGACTATCGAAGCTCCTGGAGAAGGTCCTCCTTGCCCGACTCAGTGACTTTGCCTCCGAAAGAAACCTACTAGCAAATGAACAGTTTGGATTTTGAAAGGAGCATGCTACAACCCATCAGCTGTTGAGAGTGGTAGACACCATCAGCCACGGGTTCAACATCAAGAAATCCATGGGAATTGTCTTCTTGGATGTCGCCAAAGCATTCGACAGAGTCTGGCACAAGGGACTGCTCCACAAGATGATTAGCCTGGGATTTCCAAACTATCTGGTAAAGACAATTGCAAGCTACCTGGGGGAGCGCACCTTCCATGTCGCAATGCGGTCTGAGATGTCCTCATCACATCCCATCCGAGCAGGCGTGCCACAGGGATCGAACCTCGGACCCTTTCTGTTCAACATCTTCACCAGTGACATCCCGACAGATCTGCACAAGACCGACCTGGCACTGTATGTGGATGATGTCGCAATCATCTCCCAGTCATTCAGCGAAAAGGAAGTGGCGAAGAATCTGCAAGTATCATTAGATACCATCTCAACCTGGTACAGCGACTGGCGAATAGAACTCAACATCAGCAAGACAACTGCAACACTGTTTACCAGAAAGAAGATCAAGGAGCACCCCCACTTCAGCCTCAATGGGGAGACCATCAAGTGGGAGAGCAGCAGCCGCTACCTCGGTGTGACCCTGGACAGCAAGCTCAACTGGGGAAGCCATATTGAGAATACTCAGCAGAAGGCAACAGGAAAGATGGCAGCACCTGAAGACCAAGTCCATGCCACTACGGACAAAGATTTATTTATTTAGAAAATGTTTTACCAGGAAGAATACATTGAGATTTCTCTCGTTTTCAAGTATGTCCTGAACAGTTTACAGTAGAGGGTTGCTTATTTATACAAATTGAGAAACACTATATATTACATGTTATTAAATTTACATACAAATATTCATATGGAAATTTTAGAATTATAAACAGTTACACTCTGTTTTTAGATATAGAGAAGCATTTACTTTTAAGGATTTTAGACTGGGAGCAGATCTGGTTATTTCAGGCAGATAGTTCCAGGCCATTGGCGCTCTGTAGGAGAAGGCGGCTCTTCCTGCTTCTTTCTTGTATTGTGGTATACGTAGCGAGTTGTTTGCGGTGGAGCGGAGGTTATACTTAGTATGTAGAGCAGGAGTGAGCATACTGCTCAGGTAGTCTGGTAGTTTTCCAGAGAAGTGGTTGTGTACTAAGCAAGAAAGGTGAAGGGCACGTCTAGATTTGAGTGTTAACCAATTTAGTTCTTTTAACATATCACAGCGATGAGTAGTGTAATTACATTGAAGGCTAAAGCGGCATATTGAATTATACAGGGTGTCAAGTTTACTAAGATGGATTTCTGGCGCTGGAGCATAAACTACATCACCATAGTCTATGACAGGCAGCAACATCTGTTGCACAATACGTTTTCTAACCAGGGGACTTAAACATGATTTGTGTCTAAAAAGAGCACCGATTTTGGGATAAAGCTTGGAAGTTAACTTGTCAATATGATGTCCAAAAGTGAGGTTAGGGTCAAGCCACATACCAAGATATTTGTAGGAGTCCACTGGGGCCAAATTACGATTAGACTCCGTTACAATGGATATGGGGGTATTGCCGAGATTACGCAGTTTTTGTTTTGTGCCAAATATCTTTGTGACAGTTTTGTCTGTGTTTAAGAACAGTTTGTTCCTTGCTATCCATCTTTCAACCTCGCAGAAATCATGTTGTAATATGGCCTCAAGGTGTGATATGTTTGAGTTTTTAGTATAGAGAATGGTGTCGTCTGCATACATGTGTACTGAAGATGATTTGCAAACCTTGGGAAGATCATTTATAAAAAGAGAAAACAGAAGCGGGCCAAGAATGGAGCCTTGAGGAACTCCACTTGTTACTTTGAGAGGAAGGGAGTCATTGCCAGCAACTGACACATACTGCATTCTGTCTGATAAATAGGATCGGAACCAGTTTAGAGAATTATTACCCAATCCTGATCTTTGGAGTTTATTTATAAGAATATTATGGTCTACTGTGTCAAAGGCCTTGGCAAAATCTAGGAAAATGGCTCCTGTGAGGTCACCATTTTCCATGCCCGTCTGGATATCGTTGGTTACTTTTAAGAGGGCCGTGACTGTTGAGTGATTTGGTCGAAAGCCTGATTGAAGAGGGGTGAAAAAACTAGTCTGTTGGTAATATTTATTTAGTTGCACATGTACACATTTCTCTAGGATTTTGGATAAAGTGGGGAGTAGGGATATTGGTCTGTAGTTTGATACTACACTTTTATCCCCAGTTTTGTGGATAGGCACAACTCTAGCCACCTTCCAGGATTTGGGCATGTACCCTGTTGCCAAAGAGGTATTAATTAAAGAAGCAATCGGTTTGGCCATAACCATAGCACTGAGCTTTAATAGCATTGTTGGTAGTTTGTCAGGGCTAGATTGGCATTTCATTTTTGGATTGAGGAGGTGATCATATATTTCGCTTTCATTTACTGGCATGAAATTGAATTCATATTCAGAACTGGGCCGGGCAACAGGTGTCAGTGAATGTTCTGTAGATGGCTGAACTTCTGAGTTATCTTTGTTTTGTGTAATCAGGGTGGTGGCACATCCAATAAAGTAGCTGTTAAATGCATTGGCTATGGCTGTGGGGCATTGTATTGTTTCATTATCTATGATTATAGTTGATGGGTGAGTATGATTAGGAGGGTTATAAAGGTTTTTAATAACCTTCCAAAAGTTGGCTGGTTTTGAAATGTTACTGTTTAAGTTGTCAGTAAAATATTGTGCTTTTGCTAATTTTGTTTGTTTTGTACATGTATTCCTTAATTGTCTGTATGCAGTGTGATCATAAGCGGAGCCGGTTTGTTTAAATTTTGTCCATAAGGCATCTCTGAGACTGTATAATTGAATCAAGTCAGCTGAGACCCAGGGTAGATGTGCCCCCCTAACCCTGATCTTTCTTAGTGGGGCATGTGTATTACAGACCTGTAAAAATTCAGAGTTAAAGAATTCTATCGCTGAGTCTAGGTCTGGTATTAGCTGTATTCTCTGCCATGAGCAGTTTCTTAAGTCATTTAGGAAGGACTGAAGATTAAAATTTCTAAATGATCTCGTGAGTATGACTTTGGAACATGACTTGACTGGTTTTATTTTGCGGACACAGTAAACTATGGAGTGATCGCTAAACACATTTGCTAGTACACCTGAGTCTTGGATTCTGCTTGTGCAGGATGAAAGGATCCAGTCTAGCAGAGTATGGTTGGATGTTTTAGGATTTATGCGAGTAGGGGAGGAGATTAGTTGTGATAAATTCAATGTTTTAAACAATGAACAAAATTTTTCATTCCTGGAGTCTAGCCAATTTATATTAAAGTCTCCAAGAACCACCAGCTCGCTTTTCTTGTTTTGAGTGGCAATCTCCTTTAGGTGTTGCGCTATGTCTGAAAGGGTATGTGCTGGGGTATTTGGAGGTCTGTAGATGCCTACAATTATGATTTGTTTTGAATATGGAAGACAAATTTTGCCAGCAATGTATTCATAGGAATCAGAGTTATGAGAGTCATTTAGAAGTGTAAAGTTTACTGATTCCTGTATGTATATGATTACCCCTCCTCCTCGCTTTGCACGGTCTTTTCGAAAGCATGAGTATCCATCTATGGCAACAGCAGTATCAGGTATTTTTGGGGATAACCAGGATTCAGTAAGAATAAGAATTTTAGGTTTGTATGCATAACACCATGCTTTCAGTTCATCCATTTTGGGCATTATACTGCGTATGTTGCAGTGCACAAAAGACAGACCCTTTTTAAAGGGGAGGTTGCCATTTATTGCTATTTGAGGGCCAGGGTTGGTTTCTATGTCATTTGCCAAAGCAAGTAATAGAATGCATAAAAATTTGGTGTTTTGTTTTCTGTGAGCATATAGTGAGAGGGTGCGTCTGTTGCTATAATTACTGGGGGAGGGTGAGCTTGTTTTTAATACTCTCCACCAGCATTCAGAAGGGAGTGCACATGTATGCAGAAGTCCATGGTGTATTAGTATGGTATGATGAGGGTGCTGGGCATGGTTGCAGGGACAAGAGGAATTCTGTATGAATAGTGGAATGGTTAGTACACATAGAAGTAATATGTTCATGTTGGCATGCATATGACAAGGCTCACAGGGTGCATACAGATAGACAAACCAGCTGAGATTAAAAATTAAATAAATATAACAAGTATAAAATTATCTATTTTCTCCAATTCCACTTTATTCACTTGCCTGTATTAATCAGTAGGTGTTCTACAGCAGCTGTGTTTCTTTCCTGTCCAACTCTCTTGTATAACTCTCCATACTTTGATAAGGTGTTACTTACATAAGGTGGTAATACCCTGGCAAATGCCACCCCGGCATAATGCCACCCCTAACTGGGCTCTAGATATATACTAGATGGAGCCCCTAGGAAGACTCACACACTGACTGAGGGAATTCCAAATTACAAATTGTTTAGCCCTGGACCCGCCCTGAGTGGGGTCAGCTGTGACCATTAAAACATCTGATAAGGAGCAGACACAGAGATATAGGACAGGGATGGGGGAGGTAAGCAGTATGGAGACTGGAAAAAGGGCTAATTGTTAGTACATACCATGGGGGGTTAAGCATGTACAGGGAGATTGCATGGGATTTGAAGTTCCAGTTTAAAATAGCCCTGGTTAGTACATACCACACAAAGGGTTAAAATTGTGAGGGGAGACAGTATGAGACTTGCACTTCCACACAACAGGACTGGCTTGTACATACCACACAAAGGGTTAAAATTGTGAGGGGAGACAGTATGAGACTTGCACTTCCACACAACAGGACTGGCTTGTACATACCTGTAAGGGACAAGAGAACCTCATTAGGAGAAAACGTCTACAAGGCAATCATCAGACCTACCCTGACGTATGCCTCCCCAGCATGGATCACTTGCCATGAGCGACACCGGAAGAGTCTTCAGAGAGTCCAGAACAAGGCCCTGCAGATATCGTCCGGAGCCCCAAGATTCGTAAGGACAGCTGACCTTCACAGGGAGCTGGACATCGAGATGTTGGATGAACACCTAGAGAAGCTGAGTAAGAACTTCTGCCACGGACTGGATCACAACCCGAACCCTCTGATCAGAAAACTCACTGCCACCACTGCAAACCCCTTCGACCGCTACCCGCGGCCCATCACAGTGAAGACCCTGTGAAATTAACCCAACTGTGACAAGTCAACACAGACCAAGAAGAATCCAAACCTGCGACTTAAGACCCAACCCGAGAAGATGGAGTAGTGAGGCACAAACCTCGGTATCCAAAAATCACTGCTGATGGATAAAATCTATCAGCAAGAAGAAGACAACGGCAAGTTTCTGTATTGAATGCCAGAGGTCTCCAACACCTTGCTTCATAATGTGTTGGAGACCTATCTAACATTTAAAGGGTTAAAAGCCCCATTCATATCAGTGGTGCATTGGGGAATTTTTATTTGTCCCCTGTCATGAAAGTGGAACTTTTTTTGAATTGCTACTTATTTGCTTTCTGGATGGAACTGTCATTTTGTAACATACAGGTGATTTTGAATGGGATTTCAAAATCACCTATATTAATATTAGCCATTTTTATAGTTTAAGAGATATTTGGTTATATTTATTTGTCACTTTTTGCAAACATTAGACAACAGTGGCTTGCATGCCTGGCAGATATTAATATTTCACTCTGCTCCCCATCCCAACTGCCAATCCCTGACAACCAGTACTAACTGACATAAATAAAGCTAAATATCTCATAAATTATTATTTGAAACAAAAATTATCTGATATAACTGTGTGAAATTGAAAGCTCATTTATTAAAAAGTGACAGTTCCACTTGAAAGGGTTAGTAATGTAAAAAAAAAAGTATTTTGCATTTAGAAGAGCTTAAAAAGTTGAGGTAAATGCAAAAAAAATGTATCTCTCAAACCAATATGGTTTGAGAGATACAGACACTTAAAGTTTGATGTATCCTGCTAACATCTGTAAAGCTGTCAGCAGGAGATCTATGTCAGTCAACACGGAGGCTCTGCAGCAGAGCCGCAATCGCGTTATTGACAACGAATCCCTCCATTGGAATGGTCTAAAACGTGTGCTTGTAAACCAGGCACACGTCTTAGACCATTCCAATGAACGGATTCGTTGTCAATAACACGATTGCGGCTCTGCTGCACAGCCTCCATGTCAATCAACACAGATCATTGAACTTTAAATGCCTGTATCTCTCAAACCATAGCGGTTTGAGAGATAAAATTTTTTTGCTTTTAGCTCAACTTTTTAAGCTCTTCTAAATGCAAAAGAAAATTTTTTTTTACATTACTAACCCTTTAACTTCTTGGATGCTAAAGTCTTCTCAGACATATTGAGAAGCAGTACTTTTGAAACATTTCTGGCATACACGGGGTAAATGTATTTCTGGTGCTGCTACTTCTTAGGAGTTATTGCAGTGGCGTAACTAGTGACTGAAGGGTCCTGATTCAAACATTTCTGAGCCTCCTAATGGGTGAAAAGTAGGGTTGCAAATTATTCAGGGAAAAATACTAGCCTTTCTCTTGCTGCTGTACACATATTATTGATACCAAGTCCAATTGTTACCGGTTAGGTGGCAACGCTAGTGAAAAGCTCCTTTTTCTGAAATACAGAACACGGGCAAAAGAATTCTATCTGGAATCCTAAAAGCTCTTTCACATAGAAGACTTTGTAGAGCGACTTTTTTGTAGCAACTCAAAATGTTATTGCATTTTAGAGCTACAATGTGGCAAGATTTTCCCAGCATATCATTTTTTCAATAGAAACAGAAGGGATAAAATCACAGGGAAAACACAGACACCTACAACAGTTTTGTGATTTCTGTGCATGTGTAGGAGCACCAACACTGCAAATTTGTAGTTTATCACACTGTCTGAGGAAAGCTGCAGTATGCTGCATCTTTCCAGCAGTCCCAGTGAGCATTGCCTCTGTGAAATGCACCACAGCACAGGACAAAATGATTTATGGAAGTTGGATTGCTGCA
The DNA here is from genome assembly GCA_037306005.1 of Rhinophrynus dorsalis. Lineage (NCBI taxonomy): Eukaryota > Metazoa > Chordata > Amphibia > Anura > Rhinophrynidae > Rhinophrynus > Rhinophrynus dorsalis. The sequence goes on from CM074723.1 coordinate 199,766,146, forward strand.
CTCTCTCCTCCTTAACACATACCCAAATCAAATAAAGCATTTATTAAACTTAACACATGTCTCTCTGCCTTCTTAGCCTGAGAGGCTATTACAAACCAAGTTAGCTCCGCCATTCCAGCCAGAAGCCATGACTATAACCATAAACCAAATTAAGAAAATTAACCCTCCATGTTGCTACAGATTATTTGTAAAGCTCCATCACTTGTAAAGTGCTTCATATATAAACCTTTAAAACTTATTGCTTCAAATAGATTTTTTTTAAATGTATTTATTTTTTTTAAATATGAATGATCAGAAAAGACTTACATATTAACCTTAAACAGATTATACAGTACCCTTAATGACTTTTAAAACTATTACCGACCCCTACCTTACTACCTCTTTTAACACATAAATCAAGGGGGGTTCTATCCACTCATCGTTGAATCTTTTAACAGCATTCGTCACAGCAAGTGATAAAGGGGTAGATTTAAAGGCAGCCGTTACTAAAAAAAAAAAAAAAAAAACAGCACTAACGGGTGTGTTGAAGTTTCATGTAGCAATTTAAAGATCCCTCTAAAGAACAGCTAACCGCAGTTTGATAATCTTTACGGCCGATACACTTTCGTGCATTGAGACACATGGAACAAGATTCCCCAGAGCCATTCAAAGGCTTGCGGTACTGTTAACAGCTGAAAAAAAGATACACTTAACAGACAAAACTTAAGACCCAGTTCCCTTAGCCGTTAGACACTTAAAGGGATAGTAATACTTCGTTTTATCTTTATTTTATTTTGTAGGCATTAAAAAAACATGAAGAACAATATAAGTCTTATTTCTCAAACCTTTATGGTTTGAGAGATATTCACAAGCAAAGTTTCCCCTCCTGCCCCTTTTACCTAGTGTAAGCCATCTCTTCTCAGATGTGGAATGCAGTCCATAGACCAGACAGATAACAGCAGGGGACAATCTTCTTACAATGAGAACAATGAAAGCTCTGCCCCCCTTGACAAGTTTTTCAGGTTTTTCCCTTATCTTAATTGAAGATTGTCCCTCTCTGCAATCTACCTGGGCACCTCCCTTCTGCTCTGGCTGAGCAGTGATACATCAGTAAAAGGGGCAAGAGAGGGATACTTTGTCATTGAATTACTCTTGAACTACAACTCTGACAGAACTGAAATAACACTATCCAAAGTTCAAATACTATGATGATTAATTAGAGCTGCTTTTATTATGAAACATTACTATCCCTTTAACGAGCAAAAAAAAAACAACCGTTACATAGCAAAAACACACAAAATGCTTACCGCACGACCATGTAAATTAACCTGTGCAATGCCAAAATAACACAAAAACATGGACACAAATCAATGGCACACACAATAACAAGCAACACCACAGGGACAAGGACCTACAAGACAACACCAAAACAACATGGCACGGAACAATGGTGGTTATCACAAGACACGGACACCTGCAAATACAAAACAAGCTCACCTGTGCAACATCACCGTGTGATGCACACGCAACCTGCACCCACAAATTCACTTTTCTTTGTTCAGCTTTGAGAAAGTCACATATAGTGACGAAACACGTTAGCTATTGAACTGTCCTGTTTTGTTTGAATGGGCATTGTTTTTACAAAGTTTTTTATATATCCTTTTGATCATTATTTTAGTATATGCGCATTTTTATTTCTTTTGACTATTTTTAGTCATACATTCTATGTATTAGTCATACATCTTATTTTGTATCTATACCTTTTATTTATTTTTCTTTTTTTTTGGAAAATAAATAAACTTTCATTGAATCTTACTCACGTATAGTTTATATCTGCTTTTGGAACACTGGCTTGCTTATATCAATAGCAGTTCCTTCATTGGAAAATAGGAGTGGAATTTTTTCTCAAAAGATCATATAAGGTTTAGCCCATCATAGCATTGGATTCTTTGGATATATCCTCTGTCTGAGTGGCTAATTCCATACATATACAATTCCGTACTTCTATTGGAGAATTTTACAAGGAACTGTGTCCATCTGTGACCCCGAGTGGAGAAGATTACCATAGTATACTGGGGTGTAAGCCAGTGCAAGTGCAAGAACCAGGAGGCAGGTTATATGCCTCTGTAAAATGTGAGTAATATTCTGATGATTTGTTCCATGGTGTTTGGGTGAAGGACCTACCTCTTGTGATCAATATACTACGCTTAGAGAGACTCCTCTGCACCGCTTTTTTGTTTCTTTCTTTTTAGTCTATTCAGTTTGGAGTGGGAACCCAATCTCCTTGGAAGCGTGCAGCATTGGACTCACACAATTAAGAAAAGAAAATCAAGATATTCAAGTATTTGTGCTTGTTATTTTTGTTTCTCTGTATACTTTTTTGTTCTTTTGGTTGTTTTCCCTTCCTTTTTTACTTTTTTGAGTACATACTGAGGGAAGTAGGCACAGTGGTTGGGGGAGTTTTGTTTTTCATCTTGACTCTCAGTTTATATACATATATTCCCACAACTTCACACCCGCAAATGGCAGAGACATACCGAGCACAACACACCACGTCTTATAACACACGCACACACACACACCTGAAAACACTTACCTGGACAATAAACAACTTCCCATTGGTCAGCACTCACCTCATCACCACACCTACACAACGCCCTATCAAGGACTTAAAGGGACAACTCACCACACTCACTTGTGGCTTGTTTTCCACTCAGGGAGGGAGAGAGAGAGATAGAGAGCGCAATCAGTATGTTGGGTTACATATTGTTGTGAAGACTGCGGAGAAGGCGTGCAAGGGAGAGAGCTAGGGAACACCAGCAACCCACAGGCACACCTGATCAACAGCCTTCACGTGTTGCAAGTGTGGAGGCTCTGGCTCAGCAGCCACACAGGAGCCCATCCCCACCTGCAGGACAGCACCTGCCTGCAGATGCACAATTGCAGTGACAGGATGCTTCCCAGCTTACCACAGGCACCCCTGCTGCAGCAGAGGATGTACAGACGACTACCAAGGCCCAGGGTATACCGACCAAGGGTCACTATCTTTGGAATGACCAATGATGAGGTGATTGATCTCCACAGGTTGAGGCCTGACAGCATCATTGCCTTGTTCCTGTGGGGTCATCAGGTGGATCCCATCTACATCCACAACCATGTCCTATCTGGCCTGCAAAAACTACTGTGTGCCATACACTTCATGGCAAGTGGGGCCTTCCAGTCCACTGAGGGTTACGCATCTGGCATGTCACAGGCCACATTCTCCAGAGTGCTGGCCCAGGTCTTGCCAGCCCTCAGAAACAAGGCCAGTACTTATATACATTTCCCCACCACTGACATGGACTGGATACACCTCAAGCAGGCCTTTTACGCAAGGGGAGGCATGCCCAGGGTCATGGGTGCTATAGATTGCACCCATGCCCGTATTAAAGCCCCAGCACGTGACGCACAGCTATTCATCAACAGGAAGAACTTCCACTCCATGAACGTGCAGATGGTGTGTGACAGCAACATGAGGATTATGAATGTCTGTGCAAAGTATCCTGGCAGCTCACATGATTCCTACATTCTCCAAAACTCCTCAGTCCACAGAGATTTTGAGAATGGAACTTATATTGTGAGTTCACAATACAAAATCACACCACATCCACAGGTGTACACACAATGCTGCTCAGCATGCTCCTGACCCACAGCTAGTACGTCCACCAAACAAAACATAATTTACACAACATGTGCTCCTGTCTCACCATGTCACTCACATTCCACAGGTGATGCTGGCTATGGCTGCAAGTCCTGGCTACTGACCCCTGTGGCCAATCCTAACAGATGCCCAGGAAAGGTACAACCAGGCTATTGGCAGAACGAGGAATGCCACTGAGCGAACCTTTGGCCTCCTCAAGTCACGATTTCAATGTCTGGACCACTCGGGGGGAGCACTGCAGTATGCACCTGGAAAGATGTGCAACATATTTATGGCTGGTGCAATACTGCACAACATTGCAGTGGACACCAGGCTGGTGGATCACATCCAGGACCCCCCCCCATACCTGAAGTGCCCATAGACATCGGCCGTGTTGAGGAGACCCTGAGAGGGGCTCAGACCAGAGACAGGCTCATCACGGAACACTTTACCTGTGAGTATAACACAGGCATGCAAACAATCCATGCAAGTTCCCCCATCAGTCCTGTAAACTGGTGCCAACACACTAACCACACCACACATGATGTTCTGTTTCACCCCACAGGAACATTGATACAGCACTGCAGTGGCAGCAGCATGGCCCCAAACATCAACCATACCATAGACGTGGCATATTGTGTGTGGGGATTCCAAAACCATCTTCCATTCCCCTCTGCACGTTGACATACATACCTCAAGGATATCACGCACACCCCCAGGAGAAACAAGGTACAACATATAACCCATGTTCATCACCTTACAGGGCTTGATTGACAGCAACTAACTTGATTTGCCTTGATCATAGCCAGAGCAACCATGCTAGCCTTGTAACGAAAGAGAGTTATCCAGTGCTATGCATTGGATAACACTCTGTCACATCAGGGGTTAAAGGGCCATCGGACTCAATATGGGACCTGCACTGTGCTAGAGATGAGAAGAGCAGCAGAGGGGTGGATGTACAGTGGTATTGTTACACAATGTAGAGGTCATGAAACCTAGATCAGATCTCCAGGGACACCATGCTGACCTGTGAGTGTGCAGAGATACGTGCCCCTGACATGAATACACACATCAACATTACTTCCACAGAGCTCTCAGAACATACTTGTTGATGTGTATATTCATGTCAGGGGCATATATCCATAGGGCTGGTGCACATTTCCTTAGTTCTCCACATAATGGGTTACAGACGAATACACAACACATTACAAAGCAATGGTTTGTGTACTCACATGTAACTAAAAAAATTGAGGGGATTATAAAGTCAAAATTGTTGTTGCTTGATGATCAGTTCGAGTCTGCTGCTCCAAATCCTGTCCTCTTGTCCCACAGGCATCCATAGCATGATCCCTCCTTGAACTGAAGATCTTCCATGTGACTGGATTGATGTTTGTTGGTAATGCAATGTTTGACCTGAGGTTCACAGCAACCTCTACTGGAACATTCTCATATAGACACAGAAAACACAAATTCATGTGTGTATTAACCTGTACAGTTAGGATGCTTGTCAAACCTTGTGGACAACACATGAGCAGGACAGTAGTGTTACTAAAGTAGTAATATTTAGTTTCAAAGTACATTTAGTGTTCTCATACAAGTGTTTAATGCATATAGGCAATATACCCAGAAAACACATGTACATTCTAATACACTTTGAGACACAATAAAGAAGAACCATCACTATTCAATCTGTGTCTGTATGAAGAAATGTTGGATTACACATTTGTCAATGCGTAAACACACTCAAGGCTAGAGTATCCCCCATACATGGGAAGCCATGACCCACATCACAGGAGTCCACTACTTGTTTGCCAGTGAGTGGACTCTGTGATGTATTCATGCAAACAGATGATGGCAGTGATACACTAATGTGTTTTGGGAGTGATAAAGAGGTGATACAGGGGACGTACTTCCACAGTGATTTCACGTCCACAGTTTATGTGTTGCTCAGTATAATCAATGTTCTGAGATTGCTTCACTTTGACATATCTCAGTACATGGGCTACATCAACGAACAACCAGACTAAGTGGACAAGTGTTATCACTGGTGAAGTGTGTGACCACCTTAGGAAAACAACAACTCAACTTACTGGAGAACCCAATGCTCACCCCAGGATATCAATGTGTGTGCTACACATTGAAATCCTAGGGTAAACATTGGGTTCCCCAGTAAGTTAGTCTGTGATTCACACTGTTATTGTGCAACTGACTTACTGGAGAACACAATGCTCACCCTAGGATCACAATGTGTAGCACACACATTGAGATCCTAGGGTGAACATCGGGTTCCCCAGTAAGTCAGCTGCACAATAAGAGTTTGAATCCAAGACTATATTGATGCATGTTCCATCTGTCCTGCTTGTTATTTCACTGCTAAGTCACATAGCTGTTTGCTTGGTTATCCCCTTAAACACAACAATTGATAAAGACAAATGTTCAGTGTTGCACCATTTGTTGTGTTAAGGGGTATGTTTTGTTGTTCAAATTCAACACACACAACATCGCCATATAACACTGTTGTGTAATATGGCTCCAGGGATGTATTACCAGTTGAATTTGTACAACGATGTGTGTGTGAACCCATGTTGTAACATCCCACAAACATTTTACCTAGGCAGAAGTTGTGTTCACTGCATTGTTTGGCAATGCATCAGAGACAACTCTGCCACCCAATCTATAACCAAATACAAAGCAGATCAGACAGGATTGAAAAGCACAATGTTCCTTTATTCAGGGGGAATGGAACATGTTGTGCATTTTATTTTATTTTTTTTGGGGGGAGGAGCTTTAGACTGTGTGCCAGAAGTGGATGCTCTGGATGATCTCCTGGTCACCCTTTGCCCCCTAGGTGTGGCTTCAGGAGGGGGTGGTGGGTGCAGTGGACCCCTCTGTGGAAAGGCAGGTTCTCCCTTTCTAACCGTAAGTTCTCCCTGAGGTTCTGCTCTCTCAACTCCACCAGCACCTGTGCAAACATGTCCATCACCCCCATGTGGAGCTGATGGAGTTGAGTGTTGATCCTCGTGACCTCCGACTCCAGGGCATGGATCCTTGCCTCAATCCTGTTTGTGTTTCTCCGGGATTCCCTATGGCCCCTGGTGATGTTGTCATTGGTGCTGTGGCTTGACCGGAGTAGTCTCCTTTGCAGGGCCATACACTCCGCCTCCATCCCCGTGGAGCGTTCACTGCTGGAGATGGTTGTGCCCGGTGACTCTGCTGCTGCTGTGTCCTCCTCAGCTGGTGCTGTGTCCTCCATAGCTGGTGCTTTGTCCTCCTCAGCTGGTGCTGTGTGTGCTGCAGATGGGTATATGCCCACCACATCAATGGACTCACTGCTGCCCACTGATGTCTGTGCTGGTGGAGGTGGTGGAGTAAACAGGTCCCTCGGCATAGGTTGCTGTGGCTCTCCAAGCAGGCCCAGGTGTTGGTAGTCGAGTGGCCAAGGGTCATACCTTGGACACTGGTATGTGCTTGGACCCCACCTGGGATCATACCTGGGGCCATGCTGGGGAGCCATCCAGGAGGGTAGGTCAATCTGTGACGAGTATGGCCAGTATTGGGTGGTGGCCACATTCCAGGGCAGCCATTGCCTCCCTGGTGGTGGTGATGGTGCTGCTGCTGGAGGGTAAGAGCTCCTGGAGGTGGTGGGATGCATCCACCTCTCCTACTGTTGCATTCAGTCACTGTAATACTGTGGAGCAGCCAGAGGTGGTGTAGCCAGAGGTGGGGCAGCCAGAGGTGCAGCAGCCAGAGGTGGGGCAGCCAGTTGGGGAGGAGGTGTGGATATTGGGTACGGTGCCCACTGGCTGGTCCCCTCCTCCGTATACTCTCACTGGGTGGTGAGGTGGCCTCCTCCACAGGCTCCTGCTGTGCTGGAGGCACATAAGCTGTGTGGAGAATTGCGATTATGGGATCAGTAAACATAGCCATGATGGTGTCAAATTGATATTAATACTTGAAATGTGGAAAGGGAAATATATGTTTAGGGTTTATCCCCCTGAGTGAAACAAAGGTATTCCCACTGCTGAAGGGTGTTTTATTCGACATGTATCACAGCTCAGAGTTGAATTTCATTGGAGCCACATCCCAGTGGTCGGAAATTGTACACTGGCGCTGTTGCTACATCATCCTATGTGGATTTATGGTCCCTGGACCAAAGCTGTCCAGAGGATGGTCAAGCAAGATCGGCACTGTACAATTTCAGGTCACTGTGATATTGCCCCAAAAATATTCAACTTTGAGCTGTTATACTTTTGGAATAAAACACCTTTCAGCAGTGGGAATACTCTTGCTTTACTCAGGGGGATAAATCCTATAATGTATATTTTTCCTTTCAAATTTTAGGTATTACTATCCCTTTAACGGGATAGCAATGGATATCAGTCATTTGACCAAGCTGAGGTTCTTCAGCAGAGCCAAAATTGACTCATTTGGAGATGGATACTTCACTGGAATGGTCCAAAGAGTGTGCTTGCAAACCACACACTTTGTAGACAATTCCAAAGATGTATTTATCTCCAAATGGATCAGTTTTGGCTCTGCTGAAGAGCCTCCATGTGGGCAAATGACTGTCACATACAGCAATATCTGCCTAACCATCTCTTAATAGTGCCTACAATGTTACATCAAGGTGAAATTAACCATTGCCATCCCGTGCAAGGTACACAGAGAGGAATATGGTCTGATATGTGTGTATATGTACCTTTCATATGGGTACAAACATATCCTTGATAGATATGAACCCAGAGGTCCGTTCAGTACATGTGATTGTCTTACTGCCTATATATGTACACCCATCACAAACTAACTTTCATTGATACCATGAATGAAAACATACCTCGTATATCCCATCTAAGTAAGGTATAATATACTAGGTATGTGTACTCTGATGATGATATCAATATGAGTTAGTTTGTGGTGGGTGCACATATATGGGCAGTACGGCGATCACACGTACTGAACTGAACTCTGGGTTCACATCCTGTTGGGACATATCTGTATCCATTTGAAAGGGACATATCCACATACATATCTGACCTTTTTTAATTGATCTGCAGTGTGTTTCAAGTGGTATTCATCCCTGTGTTATCAGTTTACACAACACCAAGGCCAATTTTTTCATCTTTAGTTATGTGTAATTGTTTTTGGCCTGTGTGTTGCACATACAACCAGTTATTCTCATTGGCACTGTGATGTGTGACCGCTCCATCCTTTTTGTAATTCAGTAAGCAGTTAAGTACACCTGATGAACTGAACATGATGCTGACTTCTCCAGTGATCTCATTTCCCCATTTGAAATGTTTTCTATGGAGTCTATACAATGGGACCTTTGCAACTTTATTCATGTTATTGAATACTCTCCATAGACTAACACTTTAATTGGTAAAGCGAGGGTATGTAAGTGTAAAATTCTCTACATCAGCTCTTCTTCACTGCTTAGTGAATGTCCCCTGTGTGTCATGTAATCGTTAGCCTATCGACTTGTGTTTGTTGTCTGGTTAACACTTTGAGGACCAGAGGGGTTGCCAAAGTATTGTTGATCGATGTATTGATAATCCCTCTAGCAATCATGGGGTTATGTGCTGGATTCCCTGTGGGTACATGGGTGACATTGTGTTGGAGCAGTTCTGATGTTTAACATATCACACTTTTCTTAGCATGTTTATGTCTATTGTGTGTGATCAACACAACAACATGAGGGTTAACCAGGGAGTTGGACAGGTTTGGGCCTTGTTGAACCTTAACATTTGTCCTTGACCTGCGTCCTGTTTGAACTCTCAGGGTGCTGTGTTGGTGCAGTTGTGTGGATGAATGATGGGCGAATGTGGGGATGTGACTGTGTTTGTTTGTGATGGGTGTGTGGTTTGAGGTGGTGTGTAGTTATGGGATGATGCACTTACTGGTAGTGTAGAGGCTCCTCTCATCCCCAGTGTCTGATCCTCCAGGGACCCCCTCAATAAGTGTAGATGACAGGGTCTGCCGCAGCCTCTCCTCCCATCCGATGAAGGTGATGGGGACAGGCGGACCACCTCCTATGCCTCGGGTGTGCAGGGCAGCATCCCCCATCTTCTTCTTAACCTGCTTTATGCAGTCTCCCCATCTCTTTTTGATTGAGTCCACATCCCGTCTGCAGGTGGCCACCGCATTAACCCGGCTGCAGATTTGGTTCCAGGCAGCCTTCCTCCTCGCAGCCAGGCCAGGGACCCTCTCCCTCCGAAAGAGGACACTCTACCTCTCCAGAACAGCCTCCAGGAGGGCTGTGTTCTCCTCCTCGGTATATCGGGGATCCATGATCCTGTCCCCCTCAGCTCCGGCATGTGAGGAGACAGAACCAGAGTGTCCTGCCTGCTCTGCCCCTGCCTGTGTGTGGTGGCCCCCAGGAATTACCCCTCGTCCTACTGCAGGTCCTGTCCCTGTCCTCAGTGTGCCGGCTCTTCTGGGCCTGGTCCCCCTCCACCCTGCGGATCTCCCTCTCCCACCCCTACTCTCAATGTGAATGTCCTGCTCTCCTTCCTCCTCCACTACTCTCCCTAGCCCTCTCTCCTGTCCTCTTCTCCTCGCCATCATTCACCCACTCACGCCCAAGCACTCCCACAGGCCCTCACAGACACACTCGATCCCACTCACTCTCTGTCACACACTTTCACTCACAGATTCACACTGTCAAACAAAAGTTTAACAAATGTGTAAGGTGTTGTAAACAAAAAAAAGACTATGTGTATGTATGTGTTTATGTTTGTATGGGTGTATGTAATATGTGCAAAAGTGTGATATGTGTATATTTAGTGCAATGCTCTTCTCTCTCCAAACTCCAAAAACTCATTCTACCTCCAAAGTAAGCTCCTCTCTCCCTCGCTCTAAATGTTATCCTCCACTCCTGGGTCCTGTGATCTAGCTCGCCAAAACTCGAAACACAGACATAGGTATATATAGGTGTATGTGAACATTTTTGCTACTTTTGGGCCTTGGGATTGGCTGTAGGTTTGAATTTTGTTTGTGCATCTATCAAGGTTGCTAGCCAACGCCAGACATAATGTTACATTTTGACTTAAGTTGTGTTTTAATGTGTGTTTTGGATGCACTGTGATGCGAAATCAGGTGCGACGCTGGTGTTTGTGTTACATGCTTTTGTTGAGCCTATGCTCGATAGCTATTCTTGTACTCTTACATTTAAATCTGCTGTAAATCATGTATTATTTGCAGCCAATGTGCCTTTTTAACTTAGCAGCTGGTTTAACGGCTGCCTTTAAATCGAGCCCAAAGATTCTTAGCTCCAATTATATACCATATTCCCGCCTAAAAATCCTACCTTGGCTCAAGGTATCCCACTGCTACCAATCATGTTATAGCATGGAAAGAGGAGAAATTCTGGATCTTTGTCTCATTTAAAGAGGAACTATCACCTTACATAAAGTAATTCCCCAATAATTTGGTATATAGCGATATGCTTCTTAACAGTGCTATTATCGGGCACAAGTACCAAGTTCTGAAGTAATCCTTCTATTTCTGAGACTGACAGCTAGGCTTCTTGCTTTAGTCCCTTCCTGTACCTTAAGGTACAATATAATGCCTCCTGGAGGAGACCGGGACAGACAGCGCAGGAGCACAGACGTCTCTAAACCAAGATGTCTGCATGCAAGCCTGGCTGCTGGTCTTAGAATAAGAAGGATTACTTCAGAAATTGGTACTTGTGCCCAATTATATCTAATTATTTGGGAATGACTTTATATAGGGTGATAGTTCGACCATTAGTTAAGCAGCCGTGCTGTAGCTACTCTCCTTACCGCCGTTGGAGGTGTGCACACGAGAAGTACCGGTACAGCGTTCATAGCACTGACTGTGTTACTCTGATCTCTCTGTGTCCACCTCCATTACAGTGCTGGGCTCACTCCCTTGGGGAGTCACAGGGCGTTACCTATTGACCCTTTGCGTGCCTGGACAGTCCAGGTAGGGTTCTGCACATTCCTATCTGCAGTAGCCTTGGACTCAAGAGCCAGCGTTGCATTGTACCATCCTCAGTAGAGGGGACACTGGTTGCCTACATATCTATGTAATTACACTGTGTTGTGATCCACCCCTAGCGTTCTAGGGTTTGCTGAGGAGAGTTATCTCGGTATGTTGGCATACTGTATATATCTGCATGTATTTCTGCTCTGTTTGTGTGGGCCCATAGGCCTAACTACGTGTGTGATCTTTATTTCAATAAAGTCATTTTAACCTTACCAATCTGTTCTGAGTGTTCATCAAAAAACCGTGACAAATATGGAGACCGGCGAACCATCGTATACTTTGAGTCAAAAGACGGAGAGTTGGAGTCGTCGACTACGAGTCGAAAGTCAGAGATATAGACCTTCACTGGACAGGGTTGTCGACTTGGCGGTAAGATCGATGGACTACAATTACCACTGCCCTCAACTAGTCGGAGGTTTTAGGAGGAGTCGACCAGATGTCGTGTACAACCCCGTTGACTAGTTGGACAGGTGGGAGGTAGGGAGTTATCGAGTACCTACACCCTCGACTGGCCGGGGGAGTCGCAGGAGCTACTGGTGATGGCAACCCGACTCAATCAGAGAGCCTGAGGTGTAGGGTCGAGCAGACTGGAGTCGGACAATAGACTGAGAAGCGTGAGAGTCAGATCCGGATGATTAGGTCAGTCTGAGTCAGAGCCTGGGAACAGCTGAAGGGACTCCTGTAGCGCAACAAGAAGGAGTTGTAAGGAAGAAGCGTGGTCAAGCCAATTCGGAGACAAGAAGCTAGGAAGTCGGACAGAGACGTAGTAAGGTGGGATGCTGGGTTGAGATTCAAGACAGAAAGCAGGAAACAAGGTTGAAAATCAAGGCAATGGTTCGTTACACGGATTCAGGAACTCTGGAACTCTGCGACAAACACTCTCAGGATTTTGGAGCTAAAATCGAGCAAGACTAGGAGGTTGACCCCGGTAGATAGAGCCTGCAGCAGCCAATAGGGATGATGATATGAGGAGAGATCCGAATAAGCGTGACATGCCCCCTCTTCAGGGGGCGGCCTCCGGACGGCCCAGAGCATCGGAATGGAGGCGATGAAAGGCTCGCACATGAGCTGGGGAATGGACCTCAGCAGCAGGCACCCAGGAATGATCGGCAGGACCATAGCCTTTCCAATCAACCAAATAGTGTAACCGACCACGAGATAGTTGAGAATCCAGAATCCTGCTAACCTCATACTCCGGATGACCGTCCACCAGAACAGGAGGAGAAGGAGAAGGTTGGTGGAATCGGTTCTTGACCAGAGGACATAAAAGAAAGACATGAAAGGAATTGGCCACCTTCATGGTAGATGGTAGATCAAGAGCATAGGTGACTGGTGTCAGCTGACTCCTGATGGAAAAAGGACCTACGAACCTGGGCCCCAATTTACCGCTGCTTCAGGCGGAGGTGTTGGGTAGAGAGCCAGACCTGGTCACCAGACTGGTATGAAGGAGCTGGTCGTCTTTTCTTATCCGCCGCAGACTTGTATCTGGAAGAAGCGTCCGTCAAGGAACGATGAACAGAAGACCAATGGAGATGAAGGTCTCGCACTCTAGCATCAGCTTCGGGAACATTAGAGACAGGGAAGATAGGTAGTGTCTGAGGGTGATAACCTAGAGCAGCGTAGAAGGGAGAACACATCATAGCAGAATGGTATCGGTTATTGAAGGTGAACTCAGCCAGAGGAAGCAATGATGCCCAGTTACTGTGATGTGCGTTGACATAGTGACGGAGATAGATTTCTAGAGTCTGATTGGTACTCTCAATTTGGCCGTTTGACTGAGGATGGTACGAGGATGAGAAGTTCAACTGGATCCCTAGATGAGAACAGAAAGCCATCCAAAATTTTGAGGTAGATTGGGTACCTCTGTCGGAGACAACTTGAGCAGGAACTCCGTGAATGCGGAAAATTTCTTTGATGAAGATATTTGATAAAGTTTGTGAGTTTGGTAATCCCCGGAGGGGAATGAAATGCTCCTGCTTAGAGAAGAGGTCAACTACTACCTGAATCTCAGTACAGTGGTCTAAAGGTGACAAATCTGTAATAATATCCATAGCCAGGTGAGTTCATGGAGAATGAGGAACTGGTAGTGGTTGAAGAAGTCCAGCGGGTCTCAGATTGGACAGCTTATTCTGAGCACAAAGAGTACAAGCTTTGACATAGGCTTCCACGTCTTGTTTTAAGGAAGGCCACCAAAACCGTCGAAGAAGAAGCTCAGTATTTTCAGTAATGCCTGGATGACCTGGCTAACGTAACAAAGGTGCAGAAACAAATAACTTTTTTAATCGTTCAAAGGCCTCGACAGCTTCAGAGGACCAGACTTTGGGATTTGCATTCTTTCTGGTGAAAGCTACCAGGGGGGCAACTATGGCAGAGAAGATTTTATGAATCTTTTATAATAGTTTGCAAATCCTAGGAAACGTTTAACGGCTCTCAAAGTGGTTGGTCGTGGCCACTGAGAGACGGACTCCACTTTAGAAGGATACATCAGGAGACCAGAGTCGGAAACTGTATATCCTAGGAAAGGAAGCTGGGAAGCTTCAAAGGTGCATGTTCTCTGTGTTCGTGAAGGGATGATGAAAAGATCAATATATCATCAAGATACACCACCACATAGGAAAGCAGAATGTCCCTGAAGATCTCATTGACGAAGTGTTGGAACACTGCGGGGGCACTGCAGAGGCCAAAGGGCATGACGAGGTACTCATAGTGGCCATACTGGGTATTAAAGGCTGTCTTCCACTAGTCGCCGTCTTTGATTCAAATCAGATTATATTCCCCACGTAGATCCAACTTAGTGAAAATTTTTGCATCCTTCAAAGCACTAAAAGGGTGCTGGGATCAGAGGCAGCGGATATCTGCTTTTAATAGTCACCTTGTTTAAGCCCCTATAGTCAATACAAGGTCTCAAGGATCCATCTTTTTTGGAGACAAAGAAGAACCCTGCACCTGCTGGAGAGGATGAATGTCTAATGAAACCTCTGGCCAAGTTTTCTTGTATATATTCCAAAAGGGCCTTATTCTCCGGTTCAGACAGAAGAAAGGTTCTTCCTCTAGGAAGCACAGTACCGGGAAATAAATCAATTGGAAAGTCAAATGATCTGTGCGGCGGTAGTTCTGCTGCCTTTTGTTTAGAAAAAAACGTCAATAAAAACGTCTCTGTAGGGTTTGGGTATAGCATCCTCGGGAGCGGTTATGCTACCCACAAGGCCTGGTACAGATATCTTAGTTAGACAGTTAGAATGACAGGAAGGACTCCAGCTCGTCAACTGATCAGATCTCCAATCGATGACTGGGTTGTGGTGGCGGAGCCAAGGAAGACCCAATATCACCGGAACTGAAGGACAATTTATGCAAAGACCTGCAAAGGTTTGACTTTCTGAATAAGTGGAATCGAGTGTCTGGAGGCAAATCTAGCATCAGGAAATACTCCAGCAGCACCTGAGTCCAAGGAGGCTTTTGTGGAGACTGTGCCCTCCGCCCAACTCAACAGAACTTGAACCATCAAGCGGTTTGGGTTGGTCGGAGAGGTCTCTTGTTTCAAGCTTAAGGAGTTGTCTCCAAAGTTCCTTAAGCCGAGGAGTTTCCCGGCCGGGTCAGGCACTGGCGTAAGAGATGGCCCTTATGGCCACAATAAAGGTAAAGTCCCTGACATCTTCACCGGCATTTTTCCTCCTCAGTGAGTTTAGTCCCAATATCCATAGGTTCTGCAGGGGTCTGGGGTGCCTCGGTGGAAGAAGATCGTGGAACAAAATCTGGTTTGTAGCAGCAAGAGCAATCTCTTTCTTGTTGCCGCTCTAGTTGTCAATGGTCTAGTTCTAAACAGACAGAGATCAGACCCTCCAGATCATCCGGTATTTCTTGATTAAAGGGATAGTAATACTTAAAATGTAAAAAAAAATATGTTGTAGAGTTTATCCCCCTGAGTAAAACAAGGGCACTCCCACTGCTGAAAGGTGTTTCATTCAAAAGTTATTAATTTTCAAAGTTGAATTTTTTAGGTGCAATATCACAGTGGCCTGAAATTGTACAGTGGCGCTGTTGCTACACCATCCTATGGAGATTTATGGTCAACTGACCAGAGTTGTCCATAGGATCGTGTAGCAACAGCGCCACTCTACAATTTCAGGCCACTGTGATATTGCACCTAAAAAATTCAACTTTGAAAATTAATAACTTTTGAATAAAACACCTTTCAGCAGTGGGAGTACCCTTGTTTTACTCAGGGGGATAAACCCTACAACATATTTTTTTTTACATTTTAAGTATTACTATCCCTTTAACTAAAGCATCTTTGATCCGCTCGCTCAAGCCCCTACGAAAGGCGGCCTTCAAGGCAGCATTGTTCCAGTCGGTTTCGTAGGAGTGTGTTCTGAACTCCACGGCATATTGGGCCACAGTGCGGTACCTTGTCTTAATCCCAGTATAGTAGCCTCTGTGGATGCCTGCCTTCCTGGTAGATCAAACACAGTCTTAAATGCAGCAATAAATGCGTTGGAGTCATCAAGAAGCGAGGATCTGTTTTCCACCAGAGGAGAAGCTCAAGCAAGGGCCTTGTCAGTCAATAAAGTGAATATGAAGTCCGCTCGCGTAGCATGGGAATTAAATGATTGAGGCAAAGTCTGGAAATGTAGCTGGCACTGGTTCAAAAACCCACAACAGTTTTCTGGTCGACCATAAAATCTCTCTGGTAAGGGTATCTTGGTGGTTTGAACCCTGGGATAGTGTCAAGGTTTAGTAAGAACACTCAGGCAATTAGGTAAGGTTAAGATCAGCTTTATTGAGAATAATAAATCAGTAAGTAAGAATCACCCTACTCAGGTCCAGATTAAGACAGTACCGTGGTACTTCCCAAATCAGACA
Organism: Rhinophrynus dorsalis; assembly: GCA_037306005.1. Lineage (NCBI taxonomy): Eukaryota > Metazoa > Chordata > Amphibia > Anura > Rhinophrynidae > Rhinophrynus > Rhinophrynus dorsalis. The sequence continues at coordinate 199,782,671 of CM074723.1, forward strand.
CAGGTCAGGATGAACAGAAATGATAGGCAAGCAAAATACACAGTAAGAACTAAGTAGGCTTGATGCATCGACTGGAAACTGGAACAGAGTAAACCACAGCAGTACCAAACCACGGAAAGGCCCTCCTATACTGGAGGTAGGTAACTGCCGGGCAATTCCCTAGAAGACTAGGGGTAGCAGAGGCAACACAGAACGGTCATTGGAAAGTGACAGAGTCCCTAGCACGCTAGGGAAAACAGAGGCAACACAGATGGGACACTGGCAAGTGACCGAGTCCCTAGAACGCTAGGGATAGCGGAGGCAACACAGCACACTGGCAAGTGACCGAGTCCCTAGAACGCTAGGGATAGTGGAGGCAACCCAGATAGGACACTGGCAAGTGACCGAGTCCCTAGAATGCTAGGGATAGCAGAGGCAGCACAGATAAGATACTGGCATGTGACCGAGTCCCTAGAATGCTAGGGATAGCAGAGGCAACACAGATAGGACACTGGCAAGTGACCAGAGCTACTCGCAACAGTCTCCCAGGTGACCTAGGGAGTGACAGGCCAAGCAGGCGCTGTAGCGGAAGTTACTGCTCAGCGAGAGAGTAACGGAGCACAGGGTACGCACCCAGACGGGTCAGAAGCCAGAATGCCAAATCGGTACACACGGAGGTAGTAGCCAGTCCTAGTCATTACGCAGCGGGTTCTCAGCCAAAGCCAGATCGGTACACACGGAGGTAGTCAGCCAGTCCTAGTTAGCAACAGAGCGGGTTCTCAGCCAAAGCCAGATTGGTACACACGGTGGTAGTCAGCCAGTCCTAGTCAGCAACGGAGCGGGTTCTCAGCCAAAGTCCGATCGGTACACACGGAGGTAATCAGCCAGTCCTAGTCAGCAACGGAAAGCAATAACACAGGAGCGACAGAAGTGTAGTCAGGCGAGCTGGGTCATACATGGAGCAGGAACAAGCAGCAACTCAAACGCTAGGTACAGGTACACCATGAAAGAGCACTGAAAAGATGACAGGAGTGGGTTTAAAAAGGCTAGCCCTGGGCGGAGCCAGAGCCCAAAGACCAATAAGAACCGTGCAAGGAGAAACCGGAAGTAACAATGTCGCCCTGCCGCTAGGATCACGGGCACTATGATAGATAGTACCGGTCGGAGTTGTTGCCTCTGAGATCTGTGCTGGAGGAGTTTGAGCAGAAGTAGAAGGAGAGAAGGTGTGTAACATCTCTATCATAGCATCTAGCTTATGGTTGAGAGTTTGTAGGTGTGCTGCATGGGTAGACAGAATCTGCTCCTGTTGTTCTTGTCAGGAGGTGATGCGAGAAGCCTCAGCAGCATCCATATTTACTGGCTCGATTTTACTGTAGTCTCTGAGATGGACAAACAAGGAACTAGTTTGAGACAGGACAGGATGGCTTAGTCGAAGGCTTTCAAGGCAGTTCAATATTAAAGAGAAGTAGCGGGTCAAACCAGGGAGGTTCGAAGACTTCCAGTTCTACTGGAATGAAGAAGTCATACACTTTGAGTCGAACGGCGGAGAGTTGGAGTCATCGACTATGAGTCGAAAGTCGGAGAGACAGGCCTTCACTGGATAGGGTTGTCGATTTGGCGGGAAGGTCGACGGACTACAACTACCACTGCCTTCAACTAGTCTGAGGTTTTAGGAAGAGTCGAGCAGATGTCGGGTACGACCCCGTCAACTAGTTGGACAGGAGGGAGGCAGGGAGTTGTCGAGTACCTACACCCTCGACTGGTCAGGGCAGTCACCGGAGCAACCGGCAATGGCAACCCGACTCAATCGGAGAGCCTGAGGTGTAGGGTCGAGCAGACTGAAATCGGACAATAGACTGAGAAGCATGAGAGTCAGATCCGGATTTTATTTATATCCCCTATTCTTGCCTAAACATCTTACCTCGGCTCTAGGTAGCCCATGGCTACCAATCATGTTATAGCGCGAGAAGAGGGGAAATTCTGGATCTTCTCTCATTTCATTTTTTCTTAAAAATGCAATTAACTACTTTAATTAAACAAATGCAAGGGGGGGGCAACCCACAACCCCATGAGGGTCAGACCTTATTCAGTTGTTGCCCTATCATAACTTGTGCTATTTTTTTTTCAGGACTTTTTGACAATGAGACAATGTCATCAGTGTGAAAATTACCCAAATATCACTATTTACTACTGGAATAAGCAGAGGGATGTGATAATTTTACAAATTGCCCTGCTTTGCTTCATAATCACATTTTATCCAAAGGGATACATTTTTTTTGCCATGCCTACAACACTGGCTCTCTATGCAGAGGTAATTTCTATTAACAGGATCTTCCTTTAACCACTATGTTAAGAAAAATCTTGTTTATGTCTTGGTAAATATGACATTTTTGGTTATAAAATCACAACTAGCTTTTGTAACTAGAGGGTTGACTTTTATTTTTTTAAAGTGTTGTCCTTAACCCCTTAAGGACCAGCGGTCCAGGGAAGTTACCTTCCCTTAAAGGGATAGTAATGTTTCATAATAAAAGCAGCTCTAATTAATCACCATAATATTTGGACTTTGGAGAGTGTTATTTCAATTCTGTCAGACTTGTAGTTCAAGAGTAATTCAATGACAAAATGTCCCCCTCCTGCCCCTTTTACTGATGTAACACTGCTCAGCCAGAGCAGAAGGGAGGTGCTCAGGTAGATTGCAGAGAGGGACAATCTTCAATTAAGATAAGGGAAAACCTGAAAAGCTTGTCAAGGGGGGCAGGGATTTCATTGTTTTCATAGGAATAAGAGCGTCCCCTTCTGTTATCTGTCTGGTCTATGGACTGCATTCCACATCTGAGAAGAGATAGCTTACACTAGGTAAAAGAGACGGGAGGGGAAACTTTGCTTGTGAATATCTCTTAAACCATAAAGGTTTGAGAGATAAGACTTATATCATTCTTCATGGTTTTTTAATGCCTACAAAATAAAATAAAGTTAAAACGAAGTATTACTATCCCTTTAAGGACCGCTTTGATCCTTGCCGACGAGCTGGTACACGTGACCTGTTACGCATACCGGCGCACCACTTTGAGGCCTAAGAGAGATCACTCAGGTCTTGGAGTGATCAATTTTAGACCCCATTTTTACTTAAAGCGCTCCTGGTAGAGCGCTGTAGGTAAAAAGTATGTGATGTGCTATGACCGTCACTGGTCCTTAAGGGTATAAGGACCGTGATGGTCATAGCAGGTCACGTAGTCCTTAAGGGGTTAAAATGGGTAACCAAGTTCCAAAGTGTTGTGGAAGAAAAGAGAAGGTGGAATTTTATTAAAATGTGTTAACCTCTTATTTTAAAATGTTAACCCTTGGAGTACCAGAGAGGTGTGCAACGCATTTCTGAGGAATGAGTTACACACCCCTCTAATACTTAAAGGAGAAGTAACACCTTCTAATAATAACCCTACTTACCTCACCATGGCCAGAAAATACTAATGAAAACTATGAATTTTGTCCTTGTACCTTTATTTGAGAGATAAGTCAGTCAATCCTAGATGCTGTGTCAGTGAAGGCAGACATGACAGTTGCTGGCTTTCTCAATATGAAAGAGGAAGAGTGTATGAGTGCACTTAAAGGAATAGTAATACTTATATTAAAGTTGAGGTCTGAGTTGTCTTTATTTTTTTTAACACGTAGTGCTATATTTGAATACTTACAGTTTTGTAGTTCGATCACTATCCAATCCGAAATAATCCCCCTCCTGCCCCTTCTGGCTGCCTCCCATAAGATCTGGAATCCAGTTGTGGGACCGGACGGATGCAGCAAGCGACAATCTTTACTTAGTAAGTATAAGGAAAACCCTGCCCCCCTTGACAAGGAGGACAGGGTTCTCCTTTTGCCTACCGAAGATTGTCCCTCGGTACTCTCCCTCTGGACCAGATTGAGAGGCAGCGTGACGCAGGAAAAGGGGTAGAAGGGGGAGCCGTTGTGTTTGAATAGCACTTGAACTACAAAACTGTAAGTATTCAAATATAGCGCTATGTGTTAAAAAAAAATAACGAAGACTTGGACCTCAACTTTACAACAAGTATTACTATCCCTTTAACATTTTAGCCCCTTAACACCCAAGGACGTACATGTACATCCCGAGCGGATATCCCTTAAGGACAGAGGACGTACATGTACGTCCTGGGAATTCTTGGTCCCCGTGCAGCTGCACGCCGTTCGGGGAGTCCAGAATCATTTGGAAAAAAAGGGGTTAAGGACCAAAGGGACGTGCAACACATTGCTAAGCAATGTGCTGCATGCACACTTTTAGTCCTCAAAAGGTTAAGTTTTCCATGTGCAGTGTACAGCATTTGTGTGCTGTGGTCCAGACAGCAACTGTCATGTCTGCTTCCATAGGCATGACATCCAGGTCTGGTTGAAAATGTTATATTCTTTACAAAGGTACAAGGCCAAAATTCATAAAGGAAATTTGGATTTTCTTACCATATTAACGTAAGGGGTATTATTAGGAGGTGTTACTTCTCCTTTAAAATGAGATCCCTTAAAGGGGCAACACACCGCGTCAAACAACAAGTATGAACTCATACGTTGCAACCAATGAATACCCCTTTAAGGAACCTCTCCTAAACCTCTTAAAAATAAGAGGTCAGCAGTGTGGATCCAGTTCTCCCCCACTGGCTGTGTACGTGTGACTGTTCTGAGTGCGCAGCTCCGTGTGTGTCACCGACATTACAGTTAGTGTGCACAGATCTATATGTGTCACTGTGTGCTGTCCTGTGGGCGGCTCCTCCTGCTTCCTGTGCCGTGTTATGTGTATTAGGCTCGGCCCCCGTGTGGCAGTGTCTTGTTGTGTTGTTGTGTCTCATGTCGTCTCCTCCTCTACTCACCCCTTTGCTCGGGGTCTCCCCGGGTCTCCTCCTACCCCGGGATCCGCCACCCCGAGCCTGGAGCCCCCGGGACAAGTGCAACTATCTGGGCCTTTCTCACGGCAACCTGCGAGTCCACTACAAAGGTCAGCACCCGCGGCGGTGGTTGTGGTGGGGGGGTTGTTTACGGAGGGAGTGGGGGAGGGTTTTCAGTTGGGCAACATCGGACGGTTAAGGGGGCACAGCGAAGCAGTGGGCCGGGGTAAAAAAAGACGGGGTACATTATTTTGGGGGAGGGAGCGATTGGGAGAATTATGGACAATAAAGGGGTCCAGAAGAAAGATGGGGTGGGTGATGGGGCAATATGGTGATATAGAGGGGTAATAGGAATTTAGCTGGCTATAGTTCCATTCATTAGGTGTCACAAAATGGTTGGAGGTAATAACACTACTGTAGTGTTTGGCTTCCTCCTGAACAATAAGGCCAGGTTTGCCATTCACCATATTTTTCTCCTAAGCTTATTTGCTGCCTAAGATGGAAAATCAGATAATAGGGTAGGGAAGGGTTAAAGGATGGTGTTATAATGCCACCTACTGTATTTAACCATTTGATTGGGGGATGATGATGTGGACACCCTTCTGGCCCTGACAGTGTTAACAGAGTCAGTATTTATATGCTGTACCCCAAATAGATTTCTCTGGAGTTAGGTTATCAGCAAATACCTTCTGGTGACCCCAGCAGACCTGTCATACTTTATTGGCTTTATGGCAGACTCACTAATCACATGTATTTCAATGGGATCATACTTGCATAACAAATACAGTAGTTTTGCAATACCTTTTCATTTTGGGGCCTACAACAAAGAAATTATAATAATGGATTGAGAATCTGTCAAACAAAATGCTATTTGTGCTAATGATTCCTTATTTTGTGACTGGGCAGATAAAGTGTCAGTACAGTCAGGAGTTAATTTTGCTTTCACATTAACCCTTTGCGGGGGTGAGGTTGAATACCATCTGGCTCTAAAAAGGTTAATCTTTGCCCAGTCTTAGTTTATATCAATTTAGTGGTTCTCAGTCGATTGAGAGCTAGTGAATCTGTCACAATGTGTTGGAGACATCTCTAGCATAAAAGGGGGTTAATAGCAACAATACAGGATGATTTGAGCAAGTCTATGCAAGGAGAAATAGAGATAAATCAAGACACAAACAGTTGTCTTACTTGCTGTGGGGTGGGGGGGAGTGGGGCCAGGGAAAACATTCATATTGAGCCCAAGTAGGCAGGGACCCTGCTGAAATATATACATTAAGACAAGTATAAGCAAAACACAAATTATTATTTTCTAAATCATGGGTGACTTTGCTCCCTTTCTTTTATTGATCTCCACTGTTCAAAATGGATTTCCTCTTTATGGACCTGCCTGTTGTTACAATGGAAAGATGGTTTATATGTGACAAGGCTTTAAGAACTAAATGTAGACTGTTTGCTTTGTTTTCAGCTTAAAGGGAAATGCAAGCTCTTTGGTCTTTAGAACTGCACCAGTGGTTGACGTGTTGGATTAGTCATGTGGGTTTCAAAACAAAACATAATATGCATTTAATCCTTTGAGTGCCAGCTAGTTATCCAACGCATTGTGCTGGAATGCATTGGCTACCTTCCTGGCACTTAAAAATTAATGTGGTAAATTAATTTTTTGTTTATATTGTAGAAATGTGTTCTGTATTTGCTAAGAAGACAAAAAGCAATGGAGGGAGCACAGAGATTTGTCAAATCCATTTTTTTTTTATAAGTAGTTGGATTCTAATTAGTAGTAGTAATAAAAATAAGTGTGCATCACCTAGTACAGTTTGACAATCCCTGGATCTTCACTTGTTGTTGGACTACAACTCTTATCAGAATGAAGGGATTTTTAGTCAGAAGCTGGATTGCAACTGGTGGTCTGCTGTTGCAATAATACCACCTAACTTAATTCACACGTTGGTCTCTGTCTCTGCAAATAGAAAATGAGGGGAATCTCAATAACTAACAAGGCAGCTCCATTTATTTATTTTTTTAAATGTATTTTTACATTTGTGTTTAGCAGAAATGCATTCCATTCTTCTACCTTCATATACAGTTATCATAAACCAGACCTGATTAATCTTTGTAGTTCAGGCTGTTAGCCTGGGATGAATGGAGTTGTAGTTGGAACGTCATAGATTGACTATCCCTAGCATAAGCCCTCACATTGATTAAAATTAGTGGATAAAAAAAAATATGTAAACCAACGTGGATATGAGAGAGAATCCAAAAGCAATAACTCTATAGGTGTTAAACATTTCTTCCTTGATGTATTATTCAATGGCTTCAATGTAACAATATATGTTAAATGCAAATGCAATAAATTGAACAAGAGATAATGGTAGATTTTGGAACAAAATATCAAGTTGGACCACGACTAGTGAGGATTAAACATTTATTTCCTGGTTTGGGCCCACTGCCTTCCTTGTTCTGACCCTAGGTATGGGAAGGTGAAGTAACTGAAGCCAGTTTGTCATTGAGGCAGTCTTGATTTATGTGGTAGTTTCCCTGCTGGAGGTTTAACTTGATTGTTTACCTTAATGGATACCAACAGATCTCAAGCTAGCAATGAATACAGTCTGACCACATAACATATTAAATCAATGAAGTTGTTCTTGGTTTATACACCATACACCCTCTAGATGAGATGATAACTGTAGAATCAATTCCTTCATGCTGTTTCCACCCTTGTTCGTGCAATCCTACTGATTTTTCTAATATGTGATTTTATCTGTCACATGAATTGCTACATTATTTAAATATTTGTGTCGCCTGAAAATTTTATTTTTGTGCAATTTTTAAAATGAATACAGTTGCTATTACATTAGTCTGACTCTCCATCAAGACCTATGTAGATCGTGTGCATGTCTGACAAGAGGACTTCTACTGCTCTGCATAAGATCTCAAGATCGTCCTTGAGACAGAAGAGAAATTGCTTTTAGAAGGCTTGAAGAAATAAGTTCCATCTTACAATAGTGCTCAGATATTTTTCTACTGGTAACCAAATAACCACTTTGAATGAAAAGTCACCAATATATGGTAGTCCTTGAAGACCAACATAACTGACCATTAAAGGATTTGATCAAGATTTTACTAAGTAGGCATCACAGCTGGCTCCAATTGAAACTGGCTTTGCATCCTCCACAGTATTACTGTTTACATGAAAATAAACAAGAGAATAGCCGAGTAGGCTATAAATGACAATTTTTCAGTACAATAATGACAACGATCATCAACTGCCAGACATCTTCTGGCAATTTGAGAACTGTGCTAATGTTACCTATAGGAACAAACCCTTTATATCCTGGGCAAGTTTTTGTTAGGAGTCTGGCACCAGAAAACAAAATGTACATGCACTACTACAGATGGTCAAAAATAAATACAAAATGTGTCTAATTTACATCTCCCCTTTTAAGATGGTGACAATGCGGTATGAACCAATCCAGTCACCTTGTCCATCTGTTCTCCACTGTTTCCTTGACCTGATGACCATTAGAAATATTTATATCACAATGCCTCTTCAGGATTCCAGTAGTAATTTTTTTTCTGGATTCTTGGGAAACAATACTATGGTCTGCTGGTTGTCTGTGATTGCTCCCAGTATCCCATACCTATGTCTCTTTGTTTCATTGTAATCCTCAGCTGACACATTATTCCCTTATTCCAGCTGACAGGTCAGGTTTCTACCCACCCAGGCATATGTGCACCTTGGTAACTGGAAGTGTTAAAAGTCCCATTATCCTGTGATGCCTCTGGTGAGGGATGTTAGTGTAACCCTCATGACTCCAGCAGCCTCAGCTGAACTCTGGTTCACAGATGAGAAACTACTTAAGACACCTCAAATACAAAGTACTGGTCTCTCCTGCCCAGTGAGCCCCTGCAACAGACTGTCTTCTCTACCCTACCTACCATAGACTGGGACAAAATGCTCCATAATTCTTTGGCAATTATGTTGGAAATTTTTTCTTGATCCTCTGACCTGGAGTCTCCACGTGGGCACTGTCATTAACTACTCCTGATTCCTTACTATCTCTTTACATCTAGTAATTTTCTCTGGCTTTGTCAGGATCTCTCTCCCAGCTACCTATCCTCTCTAAATTCAGAAGAATAATTTCTTAAGGACATCCTCGGTAGTTTCCACCAGATTTCCTTCGTCCCCTGCATTGTGCTTGGTTCCTTGATTTTGTCACCCACCTTACTGGTAAACCCTTCTCTGTTATTGTGAAACCACTACCAGTGGCCCTATCCAAGTCCCTTACTAACTGATCCCTGTCCTTCTTCACTGGCCCATTGGGTTTGGCATAGGTTGAACCCTACTTCATTGGGGTAGGGCCTCCATCTTTGAGTTCATCAAAACACGCCAAGTCTGCCCTTTGGCAACACTTTAAGGAAACTTCATCCTGTCCGTTCTCTTCATACTCCTTGCTCTGTGACCCAAATGGTACAAACATCGCTGAAGACTTTCTTCTGTTAAAAATGTCGCCCACTGGTCCTCAGCCGATTAGTAAAAGTTATAGATTTTCTAAAAATCTCTATTAAGTAAACTTCCATGTCAACATCTTTTTCTATGACTGTGTTCAGTCATCACTGCCGTGTGAGTAAGAACCATTTTCTCTCAAGTTGATGAGCACCACTCATGCTTTTGATATGCTTCATGTCCCCAAAGTCACCTCAATGCATGTCACAACAGTTGATGCTTAATTTTGCAGTCCAAAAATATTGTAGGGTAGTCTTACAGATAAGAGTCCAAGGTCTTCTGTGTTTTAAACTTGTGGATACCAAAGGAGAACTTAATATTTGTATCCATGCAGGTATTGGGGGTCATGCGTTTTTGTTTTGTTTTGTGCCCCAGCACTGAGATTTCCTTTGTGAACATTATTTATAATTCAAGCTCTTCAGTTTTCCATTTCAAGAAATTTCTCTCTCCTGGTACAGAAGTTTTAAAGCATTTGTGTCTTGGTGCCGATCTAAAGCTATTCTTTCAAAAACAAGATTAATTTCTAAAAATAGTATTTTTTTTCCTACCGTTTCCTTATTCCAAGAAATAATGTTTTCTAACATCACATCTAAGTACTGATGTTTTTTTCCTCATTGGAAAGCTTTATGGAGTCAGTATAAGCACTGCCTTCATATTGGCTTCCTTTATCACTACCCAAGTAAAGAAGCCAACTTAGACCTCTCATGTCATCCTTCCAGCATGCAGGGGTCTTTTCAGGGTGCCCTTAATATTTCAGTGTTCTTCCATGGCCTGTATAGAACAGAAGTGCTGTGCATTACAACATCTAAAAGTAAATAATTGAACCAGAAGAAAACTTTGAGGTTCCATTGACAGATTAGGGAACATAAGAATGTGACACCTAACCATGAAGGGTCTTCGGGCTGTTCCTTATGCCTAGCCAATGTGGAGGAAAGTCCTAAAATCGTTGGGTGCATGGGACACCCCCCACCAGTGTCCAATGTATATTGGAATTGTTGAGTGTCATCCCCTTATATAACTCACCCCAACTTGGTATGCCGGGCTGGGTGGGGGTTGTCACTCTTATATCTCTCACCCATATAATATGTAATTGTCCAAGTAGGGAACTGGGTGTTGAGAATGTCTGGGCTTCTTTGGATCACCATAAATGATTTTAGCGGAGAGTGTTTAACCATATGGCATCTAGACAAAGTTTATAAATATCCCTGCAGAGCCATTGAAGTTCATTGTGGGATTTGACTGTACTTTTTTATAGCCTTTCTTTATTTTTAGATGATGATGTTCTTTGAGTTGAAATCTGCCACTGAACTTGTAAGGTTAAATTGTTTATTTCTACCTCTTCAACCCTTTCAGCACTAAGTATTGGAGAACATCAAGCCTGTTTGTTGCCCAAAGCTCTGGCATCCAAAGTATCACGGTATTTCATTGCCTTGTGAGGAATGGCCTTTGGGGCTAAGATTCAGTCATCAGATGGGATTCTTAGCCTCTTCGTCCCCCCCCCCGCCGTGCGCACACACTTAGCACAGGGACTAGTAGAACATTTTAAAGTTAGTCCTCCTTTCCTGGAAGTGGTGAGCTCTGATGGACCTCCCCCCAACCCTTGGAGATAATAAACCCTTCCTGGGGTTCAAAGGTCTAAGGAGACCCAAAGGTTATTTTAGTTAACGTTTTTCTTTTTAATCAATGGCAAACAAAATGGAGACATTCATCTATTCCATTTAATACAGAGATGCCATAGTATTTTTATTTTTTCCCTCTCCTCCCTGCAGCCAGGGTGGTGGTTTGAGTGGGGGTTTACACCCCACAAGCCCAATGTGGTAGAAACCGAACACATTCAATATATTTTACACATCCCCACCACACTGGCCAGGTGGGAGGGAAAAGTAGTGAACCAGATATACCTTTACCTTTAAAGGGATAGTAATACTTTTATTATTACTATCCCCCATAATGTAAATATTTGCAAAATAATTTAATAGCTCCCGGGTTCATCTCTCAAACCTTTATGGTTTGAGAGATAACCAAAGTCAAAGTTTCCCCCTTCCCTGAAGTCGGCGTTGTACTGACTGCAGGGGAAGCCTATCGTAAGACAGGCTTGCGGCTCTGCAGCTGAGCCGAGATCTCGTTAGTGGAAAATAATTATTTCACTGAAACGGTCTTTTACATGTGCTTGCAAACCAAGCAGATGTAGAAGACCGTTTCAGTGAAATAATTATTTTTCACTAATGTGATCTCGGCTCAGCTGCAGAGCTGCCTGATAAGTCAGACCGGATATCCCTGCAGTCAGTACAATGCTGACTTCAGGGGAGGGGGGAACTCTTCCTTTGGTTATCTCTCAAACCATAAAGGTTTGAGAGATGAACCTGGGGGCTATTAAATTATTTTGCAAATATCTACAATATAGGGGATAGTAATAATAAAGTATTACTATCCCTTTAAAGTGCTATGGTAAACCAAATATTGGGTAACATTTGTTTAAGAGAAAGCAATCCTAAGCCTAATAAGGCCAACCATAAAAAATTTATCAAAAGCACTTCTATGACAGGTGTCTTAAATATGTTCTAACTGCATGAAACACAACCCTTCCTCTCCAGTGGTAACAAGGGGAATGGTCTCACAAACTAAGAAAAAAAATATCTTTGCAATATAAAGTCAGTCTTGAGGGGACATTTTGATTTTCACAGAATATGCCTCATCTCAGTGGCATTTCCTTTAGTTCTTCTAGCGATTTATCATACCTAGGAACTCTGAATTTGCCCTGGAGACTCAAGATTTTACAATTAATTACAAGTTCTCCAGTGACAGAGGCTGATTCTCCAACAGTGGTGATTTTCTTCTGAAACTCTGCCCACTTCTCCTTCTTACCACCCTGTTCTGCCCACTTCCCACCATGTCCTGCCCACTTGACACAAGGATGGTAAGCCTCATCCACCCAATTAAACCTCACGCATTTATGACACAAATCACATCATTTACATCCCCCTGTTTGGCTACACATGAGCCTCTCCGGGGGCTCAAGGGGAGCAGATTCCAAGGTATGGTGATTATGACTTTTTTTTTTTTTTTTATGCACGCTGAAAAACCCCCCAGCATTTTTGCTATCTATCTGTTTAGGCTTGATTTTCCTCTGGTAAATTTCTAGTTACATATAGAAAAATATAGATATTGTTTTGTTTTGTTTTTTTTTCACAAATTGAGCTCTTACACTGTGCCTTACATGAAGTGAATTTTGCATCATGCAGAAAGCTACAATGTCTTAATTGCTAAAATCACATACTAATATATCAAAAACTTTTACATTGATTGTGAAAATTTCAATTAATTGAAATAAAAACCCCATGTGTTCCCCAAGTACAAAAATACCAGATTTGTATTGTGTTAACTAGGTTAATGGCAGGAGCAGAGCTCTGATTACAAATATGGTATTTCCAAGTTTTGTTTTGTTTTTGTTTTGTATGCTATGCATATGGCCCTCTCCTCTGTTTGTACTCTAATAGTTCTTATGGAAACTATTATGATTCCTACGGTTGTACCTTTTTTTTTTTTTTCTCCTCCATAAACTTGATTAAAAATAAATACCTAAAAAAATAAGAATGAAGACTGGATGCACAAATCATGACTTTAAAACTCCTGTACATAATTTTAACATTTAACCCTCTGACTGTCAGAGAAGCATCGGCAACACTGCAACACCATGCACTGGATACTTCTGTGGCACCCAAAGGGTCAAATTCCATTAGCAGAATATTTTTTTTTTCCTTTTCCCGGTGTGAGCCATAAAGTTTACTCATAAATTATACTCTAGGGTCTAGGTATGCGCAGCAGTTATGTACCAGAACCTCAGAAAAGCTGCATAATAATAATCTTATTGGGATCTGTTACAACATCAAGATCAACGTAAAAGCGGAGATCTTGACCTCAAAGCAATTATGGGAAAATATATATAGGACATGGAAAATACACTGCAGCTATATTACAAGAAACTACACATACTTCTTGTAAAAACCAAAACCAAGAAACTAGACAGACTAAGGCAAGGCATTTAAATCAACCAACAAAATGTGCAGAACAAAAGATTTGTGTTGTAAACCTCTCAGAACACAAGCCAAGCAAAGATGAGTTATCTGTACTTTCAGAAAGACTTTCCATCTGCCAGTCCAAACCTATGGATAAAATAGGATTTTGCAGTGATGTGGAGGAGTTCTTCAAAAACATGGACTCAAAGAATTATTTAATGACAAAAAAACAATGAATCATCCCAAACCACAGAACTAAGTTACCACTCTAACTACATACAGGAAAGTCCACATGGACCCTGCCACCAGGAAGCAACCGACTCTGGACAGGTATGGTTGAAAGATGAATGACAGATTCTACAGCAGACTACAAAAAGATCCCACATGTAACTATGCAAAGGAGCTTAAAAATCATGAAAGTACTCCATTCTATTACTAAAGGGCACCTGGAGGCACTCATTCTGTAGAATTCTATATGCTTCCTAAAATACTCAAGAAAGGGAATTCTGGAAGGCCGATGATATCTGGAACAGGCACACTGACAGAAAACATATCTGGCTGGGTGGAGAGGATTCTCAAACCATTGTTTAAAAAAAAAAATAAATAACAATAAAAAACTATGCTACATACAGGACACAACCAATCTTTTAAACAAACTGTCTGGCTTCACTCCATCCATAGGGAAACTGTTCTAGCCACTATGAATGTGGAATCACTCTACATCAACATTCCACATGAAGATGGCATTGCAGCCTGCAAAACATTCCTAGAACAAGAGGGCTTATCCATAGAATCTGTAATACTACTAGTACTCTTTTTGCTTTCACACAATAATTTCACATTCGCCCAATAACTATACATACAAAAGACTGGAACTGCCATGGAACACGAATGGGACTTCAGTATACCTATTCAACCTATTCATGGCAAAATTGTAGGAGGAATTATTGTCCTCCTGCCAAAAAAAGCCTCTGGTCTACCTCCATTACATAGGTGATCTCCTAATTATTTGGACTGCCAGTGGATATGAACATTTGGCATTTCACAAAAATTACAATGTCTTCCATCCCACCATTAACCTCAAACTCCTTCATTCATCCACACAAATTAACTTTCTGGATACTACAATCAAAATCAGTAACAATACCATCTTTGTACCATAAACCAACAGACAAGCCTAATTATCTCAGAAATAACAGACGCAGAAAAAAATATTATTTACAGTCAGGCTGTAAGGTATAACTGCATATGCTCTGATATATATGACTGAGATCAACATCTTAAAATCTCAGGAGAGAGTTTGTCATTGATATGTGTAGATCACAGATCTCCAGATTCAGAGAGCCACCAATGTACCCAGAAGAAATCTCCTGGAATACAAACAACCTCAGGAAGAGTGCCATTAGTAGTAACCTACCACCTGAAGTATAGCATAAAAGCTTAAAAGAACTCCAAAAAATACTACATACTGGTTACAGATTAAAAAGAATATTCCCAAGACCACCTCCCCTATAAACAGCCCCCCAACCTAAAGCAATTGGTGGTGAAGAGATCACGATTGTAACAGAAAATGGTACTTCTCCCTGTCTACAAAGGATGGATGGAACCTGTACACACAATAAGGTGCCCATACCATATTCCCACAGAAACCACAATATCAAGTGCAAATTTTTCGGTGTCTCATCTAATTTTGTTTACCTCATCATGTGTGTGAAATGTCCCCAAACAGGACTGCATGTGGGTGAGACAGGACAGACCCTGAGAAAAAGGATGAATTCTCGTAGGTCCACTGTGAACAACAAAGGAAACACACCAGTTGGGCAACATTTTTCCAGAACGGATAACCTCATTAAAGGGATAATAATACTTTAATTTTACTAATCCCCGTCTTATACAACTTAAAAAAAAAATTGTTAATGCCCCAAATCACATCTCTTAAACCTTTATGGTTTGAGAGAAAACCGATTTTTCTTTGTCATCCAATAAAGGTTACTGGTAACTTTGGGTAGGCAATCCGCCCCTTTAATTGTAGGCAGGAACAATTCTAGAATTGTATGCAGGTGGTGGAGCCTACCTTCCCTCCTTGGCTGCAGCTAGTCAACCAGCTCCAGTAAGATTTGTTCCTTGGTGAAGACACAGGCAAGAGAACAGTTCTTCTAAAGTTTTAGAATTTTTTTTATTTTTCTGTTAGAAATGGAATACAACCATTAGGCGGATTACCATAACTGACAATGCCCTTAGATGTGGCTAGCTCAGTAACCAGGTGCTTTTTGTGGGGCAGAATCTTGGGTACAAGTTATTTCCTCAGGAGTTGCCCACCGAGGCTTCTTCTTAATACATGGTAGTCTGAAGACAGAAGATCTGCAGGAAAGGCGAGCAACCCTTTGAGTGCTGCAGGTCCACATGTCCCACAGTGCCCCTCCGCACAGGGGTTTCCCTTTGGAGTTCCTATTGCACATTCCTGGGCTCATTGGGTCGATCTGTATGTCTGTTGGGTGTTTTTGGAACAGGTTTATGTGATAACTTAACCCTTTAGCTGCTGGTTTTTCATCTTTTGGGGTGTTTGACACTTTTCCTACTGGTTCAGTGTATTTTGGGTATTCTAACATGTTCTAGTGATGTTTCATGCATTTGTATTTTACGGTTTCAATTTTGTAAAATTTGAGTTCAGCGCGCTTTACCGCATAGGTGCCATTGCTCCATTCACTTCTATGGAACTGTACAGTTTGGGACACATCTCTGCAACCGCTTAACTAGTGACTTCAGAGATGGCTCATTTTTCTTGTCTGCCCTTGCTCTATCATCTGGTTAATGTTTCCAGTGTGTTAGGGGGCTCAGGAGGCTTTGGGCACCGTTTGGGTACTTTTTCTTGGATATATATATATATATATATATATATATATATATATATATATATAAGGAGCGCTCACTATATAGACTGTATTAGTAGAAAAGTAGAGAAGAACAGCTAATGTCTGATGTAGAAAATATATAATATACGTTATGAATATGGAGATAGTGTATATGTTACTGAGGTATGATGACACAGAACATAAACAATCACAATAAAAAAGCTATAAGTTTCCAATAGGAACCTATACCCATATAATGAAAATGGTACATGCAAATGAAATAGAAGTACCACTATCGTGAATATACCATCAGTTTAAAGATATTGTTCGTAGCACGTGGATCCTCCGAATTAGTATGGGAGAAAGTTCTTGGAGGTATTAGGATGAGTGATGGATGATGAGGAAAGTTAGTAGTAATGAATTGATGAAGTTAGATGGATGAAATGAGTCCGAGGCATTGACTGGTCCATATGATTCATAAACCACTCAGAATCACTGTGCAGCTGTCAGCAGCTCAGAGTCCACTCGAGCCCATACATATAGAAAGGGAAAAGACAAAAAGGCAGCGCACCAGTAATCTAAGTGTAGTAAAAATATAATAAAAAGGATCTATACGGATCAAATACACATCTATGAAAAAGTATAAGGCAGAAAAACTTAAGATATATATATTTATTAAATATGTATTTAAAAAATCTCAATAGTAGTAGACTTTACCTTCATAAAGAATTATATAAAAGATAATCTAATATAAAAAGTCTTAATGACATAGTGTATACTAAAAATATAGAAAAGTGGTAATAGCGAG